>BPTQ01000006.1:202626121-202787223 GCA_019973895.1 Chrysanthemum seticuspe | reverse complement strand
GAGACAGGAGCGTCCACGGACCACGGACCCCTTAAAAGGGTTCCGTCCTTTATACAATTTGGTGCCGTGGGTACCTGACATAAAATCTAAAAAATCTTTCTTCAAATCTTTCCAAGATATTACCAAATCTTACTAAGATCACATTTGATATATTGAGTGTCAATCTAACCAAAATATTCAAGTGATCTTCCAAGGATTTCAAAGATGATGCATGACATGATGTAACATGTATTTCCATTTTTAGATTAAAGGTTTATCAAAGTAAACTTGTAAAATGTATTATGTAACTAGTTGATAAAATGTCTAGTTACCTTTTGAAATACTTGTGAATGCAAAATGTAAAATGAGGTTCGAAATAGAATGGTTAACCTATTAAAATACTTAGTGACTCTAAACGTATTTTAAACATTCTAAATGATTTGTTAATGGGTTTGATCATAATGCCACATAACAAACATGTACGAACCTGTGTTGTAACATACGAGGACTTGAGACATCGAGAGGTGTTGAATGTATGTTGAGACAAAAGTAATTACAAGTAACTTGTACATTTTACGTTATGTATTACAAGTTACATGTTTGTCATCAATCAAAACAAACGAGACTGTATAGATTAAATATCGTAATATTTGCACTAACAAAAACAACAACACTTATCCTCTGAATAGCAATCTACACAGATTTGATGAATTTGACTAATGTGCTAAAACAGTTTTTAGGTGTTCAGTTGTAGCCACAGAATAAGTACTCAAATAAGCTAAAAACTAGAAAGCAATTGTAAGAACCTAAATTAGACCTGGCCAAGAGTTTGTAAACCAAAAATCAGGCTTTAACAAGCTCTTATGAGCTCTGTGCAAGCTTGCACAAAACTGAGAAAACTCAGCATAAGCTGAGTTTCTGTGAACAGGGGAAAAAGGGCCTAAAAGAGAAGCTGTTTGCAGCTTATAGAAAATTTGTAAAATCCCACAAAAATGATGATAAGAAAGGACACCAGCTGAAGTTTTTAAAATATCAAGTTTCACTGAATATGTCCCAGAAATGAACTCAAGATAATTCACCTCAGTTGGGTTAAAATCACTTTTTTCAACTTTTGACTTTTGAAAGCAGTTGAGTTAGGTTGACTTATTTGAACTGTGAGATCAATTTGTGAGATGATTTTGATGTTATATGATGTTATGAGACTACTGCAAGCTAGCTTAATGATTTTTGAACACAAAATAAGTGTTATGATTTGCAAAAACTCAACAGTGAAGATGTTAAAACAGATTAAGATACAATTTGACTTTGGTGGTTTTGCAGACCCAAAATGAGACAGATAAGAGCACAAATGGACTAAACAAACATGAACCAAAAGATTTCAATCACTTAGCAGTCCTAAAACACAGGTTAAGCACTGATCCAAACAACCTTTTAAATACAGATTTGCAAATTAAATCTATTCTAACTACTGAAACAACAAGTAATAATGATCAAACTGAGTTAAGCTCACTTAATTAACATTAATTGAACAGGTTGGAACAGATTATAACTACAAATTCAGTATATGCAAGAACTTTTGAAAATCACTTACAAAAGGGTCCTTAGCCACTATGGCTTAAAACATGTGAAACAAATGAACCTCTAACTATTTCTATCAACCCATTATAGTCTAAATAAACCCAATTCCAGCTCTGCTTCAACCATCACCCATTTCATACTCATTTTTGCTCCACTTTGACTTTCATTGACCAGATTCCTAAACTGCTTGAAACTTAAAAGTAGGCTCACAAAAAGCTATGATAAGCTAGTTTGAGCTTGTTTGAGCTTATAAATAAGCTGATTGAAGCTTATACATGAGAGTTAGAAACTGAAAATTTCAACAGTGGCCAAAAAACATGAAATATGAACTAAAACTTGAATTGATGCTTGAAATAAGTTGCAATACACTTAAATACCTTTGTTTGATACAAATAAACTGGAAAATACAATTAAGAACTATTTAAGACATTATAAGCTTAAAAAACGACATACACTTTTAAAAATAAACTAAGTACTCCTTAACTTCCTTCTTCTTCCTTCTTTTTATACTCCAATCTCCTTCTCTCCTCTTTCTGAGCATATCCCAGCAATTTTCCTGGCCATTGGATGTGCAGAAGCTATCTTGGCCGTTTGATCGAAAATTGGCGCCAAAATGGTTTTGATAACTTAGACAGGGAAAAGGGTGCATTTAATGCATTTGGCTGTTAGGTGAGGAGGGGGGAGACAAAGATGGAGTAGGGTGGCTAGAGGTGAGGGGAAGGGGACATGGTGGTCGGGGAAGACAGGAAAAGGGAGGCGGGGATTGGCGGTTTATTTTAAACCGTGGTGGTTTTTGGTTTCGGGTTATGGGTTGGATAGAAGGGTGTTGGGCTTATATTGGGCTTGGATTGGATATGGTTTAAGGACTAATATTGTGATCCAATTAGTATTCCAAGGACCAAAGCTGAAAAATCCGAAACTCCAGGGACTAAACATGTACTTTCTAAATTTATGATCCAAGGGCCTATCTTGCCATCTCAAATAATCCAAGGGCTAATTTTGATACTTTTGAAATTCCAAGGATTAAACATGAACATTCTGAAAATCCAGGGACCAAAACTGTAATTTCTCAAAACTTTTGGACTTTTCACCAAAGGACTAATTATGACAAGTTATGATTTAAAAAGGACCTTTGGTGACTTTTCTTTTTAAAATAAGTGCCTAGGGACTGATTTTGACAATTTTTTGAAACTTGGGGGACTGAAACTGCCAATTATGCAAACTTAGCTCATTTTTCATCTGATTTTAAACATTTTGCATCTAAAACATATAAAATGCAATTTTGGAATATTTTCAGTATTTTGATGCATTTCTGAGCATTTTTAAACATTTTGCAGTTCAGATTTAACCAAAAATGATGAGTATTTACACACTCATCAATCCCCCACACTAAACTATTGCTAGTCCCTAGCAATCTTTTGAGAAAAACTAATGGATTTCATCTCTTTACCAAAAGCCATTACTTCTGGAGTAGCCAAATGTTTCAGTTCAAGTAAGAACTATGGTACACAGATAACCATGTGATTTTGAGCAAACCACCAGCTTCCAACGGATTTGATTTGTCTTTACCAGAAGCCGTTTGCTTCTAGACTAGCCAACTCTTAGATAAATTATCAATATTATCTTTGGTGAGCTGATTAACAATTATGGTTTTTCCACTGCCTTTACCACAAGCCATAAACTTGCGGGCTAGCCAACTCTTCACTTTTTAGGATATGGTGAGCTGAATACCATACAATTTTGGGCAAATTGCAAGCCGTCAACGGATTTGAGATATCTTTACCAAGAGCCGTTTGCTCCTGGATTAGCCAATCCTTTTGTTTTTTAGACATGACGGACTGATAACCAAATGAGTAAGTGCAAAACACTTACTCAAAAAAAATTTTGGCCAAAAATGGGGGAATTAGGTGGTATAATTACATGATAAAATTCGTGAGAATTCCCCCCCACACTTAGAAATGAATATTGCCCTCAATATTCAAAGTACCGGCGGTGATGCCGAAACAAAGAACGTGAAAGGGAAATACTACGGCCATTATTTAGCATTTTTTTTTTTTTTTTTTTTTTTTTTTTTTTGGAACTTATATACAAGTGTGGGGCATCTCCCCCACACTAGGGTGGTAGAAAGTAGAAAGAAGTCAGAAATATGGGTGAAAACCCATATGGCATGCTACTCTTTTTGATTCCCGAGTCGCTAGCTTGACTCGATCCCCGCATTCATTGGTTCATGGGGAAAGTTTGGAGATCCGGGACAACCACAGGAGGAATGTCCTCTCCAAAGTAATGCTTCAACCGATGACCATTCACTTTAAAGTTTGGACCATCGGGTTGAGATAACTCAATGGTACCATAAGGATAAACTTTAGTGATGGTAAATGGTCCAGACCAGCGGGATTTTAATTTTCCCGAGAAAATCTTCAATCTTGAATTGAAAAGAAGGACTCGATCACCAACGTTGAAAACGCGGTTCTTGATTTTTGAGTCATGAATCTTCTTTGTCTTTTGTTTGTAGATCAAAGAGTTCTCGTATGCTTGATCACGGAGTTCATTTAATTCATTCATTTGAACTTTCCGGTGATCACCAGCTGTCTGAATATCGAAGTTGGCATGCTTCAAGGCCAAGTATGCCTTGTGCTCGAGCTCAACCGGCAGATGACATGCCTTTCCGTACACTAGCTTGTATGGGGTACACCCGATGGGTGTTTTATAAGCTGTACGGAAGGCCCAGAGTGCGTCATCTAGCTTATCCGACCAAGAGGCACGGTTTTCACCAACCGTCCTCTCCAGAATTCTTTTAATCCCCCGGTTGGAAACTTCCACTTGCCCACTTGTTTGTGGGTGGTACGCAGTAGAGAGACGGTGAGTTACACCATACTTTTGCATGACTCTATCAAACTGGTCATTGCAAAAATGCGTACCACGATCACTGATTATGGCTCGTGGAGTTCCAAACCTAGCAAACAGAGATTTTAAGAATTTCACAACAACTCGGGCATCGTTGGTGGGTAAAGCTTTAGCTTCAACCCATTTTGACAAGTAGTCAACTGCCACGAGTATGTACTTATTACCGCGAGAAGAAGGAAATGGCCCCATAAAGTCAATGCCCCAGATGTCAAAAATCTCACACACTTGAATGGCGTTTTGCGGCATTTCATTTCTTTGTGAGATATTCCTGTGACGTTGACAAGCGTCACAGGTTTTGACAAATTCATGGGCATCCTTATAAATCGTGGGCTAATAGAATCCGGAATCAAACACCTTCTTGGCGGTGTAGTTGGGGCTATGATGTCCCCCAGTAGGTCCAGAATGGCAAGCCTTGAGAATGTCAATAGCTTCCTGACCATATACACATCGCCGGATGACTTGATCCGCACAAATTTTAAACAAGTAGGGGTCGTCCCAAAAGTAATGTTTCACATCTTTAAAGAATTTATTTTTCTGTTGGGACGACATCCCTTTCACCACAAAGTTACCCGCATGGTAATTTGCAAAGTCAGCAAACCATGGGGTAGAAGAATCTCCACGAAAAGAAACCACATTGATTGTTTCGAGAGGAAATGTTTCATTAATTTCCTTTTTCTCGAACACATCTTGGTGAGGGTTTTCTAGACGGGAAAGATGATCAGCAGCTAGGTTCTCAGCTCCTTTTTTATCACGAATAATGATATCAAATTCTTGTCGGAGGAGAACCCAACGGAGCAATCTCGGCTTTGCATCTTGTTTTGCAAAGAGATATTTAAGAGCCGAGTGATCCGTATACACCACGCATTTGGTCAAGATAAGGTATGGCCAAAACTTTTCAAAAGCATACACCACAGCTAATAATTCTTTTTCTGTAGTGGTGTAATGGGTCTGAGCTTCAGTCATAGTTTTGCTTGCGTAGTGGATAGGCTGAAAATGTTTGGTTTTGCGTTGCCCCAAGACTGCACCGATAGCAAAATCACTTGCATCGCACATGAGCTCGAAGGGTAAATCCCAGTCGGGGGGGCAACTAGAATGGGTGCTTCCGTAAGCTTTTTCTTCAATGTTTC
Source organism: Chrysanthemum seticuspe (assembly GCA_019973895.1). Classification (NCBI taxonomy): domain Eukaryota; kingdom Viridiplantae; phylum Streptophyta; class Magnoliopsida; order Asterales; family Asteraceae; genus Chrysanthemum; species Chrysanthemum seticuspe. The sequence continues at coordinate 202,781,635 of BPTQ01000006.1, read as the reverse complement.
AAAAGCTTCGATGCACTCAGGAGAGAAGATAAAAGGAGCATCTTTTTCAAGAAGATGGGTCATAGGCCGAGCGATTTTAGAGAAATCTTGTATGAATCTACGATAAAACCCGGCATGACCTAGAAAACTCCTAATACCTTTGACGGTAGTAGGATGAGGCAATTTGGCAATAACATCAACTTTTGCTCTATCTACCTCAATCCCATTCTTGGAAATCTTATGGCCAAGGACTATGCCTTCTTTGACCATAAAGTGGCTCTTTTCCCAATTTAGATAGATATTGGTGTCTTCACACCGTTTTAGCATTTTGTCTAAATGGGAGAGACATGTATGAAACGAGTCCCCAATGACCGAGAAGTCATCCATAAACACCTCCATAGTTTCCCCGATCATGTCGTGGAAAATGGCCATCATACATCGTTGGAACGTGCCAGGAGCGTTGCATAGGCCAAAAGGCATACGTCTGTAGGCAAACGTCCCGTATGGGCAGGTGAATGTGGTCTTTTCTTGATCCAGTGGATCAATGGGGATCTGAAAGTAACCCGAGAAACCATCAAGGAAACAATAGTATTCGTTCCCTGCTAATCTCTCAAGCATCTGGTCCATGAAGGGTAGAGGAAAATGGTCTTTACGGGTGGCTTCATTTAACTTACGATAGTCAATACACACACGCCATCCCGTAACCAATCGAGTTGGAATTAACTCGTTTTCTTCATTTGTGACAACAGTTATGCCACCCTTTTTTGGAACGCAATGAATTAGGCTAACCCAAGGACTATCAGAGATCGGGTAAATTAAACCGGCATCAAGAAGTTTGAGAACCTCTTGTTTGATAACCTCGTGAATCTTAGGATTCACCCTTCTCTGATGTTGGACTGCTGGTTTGAAGTCATCCTCCATTAAGATTTTGTGAGTACAAAACTCAGGGTTGATACCCTTAATGTCGGAGAGTTTCCAAGCAATTGCTTGCTTATGTGACTTCAAGACCTTTATGAGAGCAGTTTTCTCCTCCTCAGTCAAGTCTTTAGCAATTATGACGGGCAATTTATCATCACCCTCCAAGAATGCATACTCGAGATGAGGAGGTAGGTCCTTAAGTTCAACCTCGGGAAATTCATCAGTAGATGTTTTTACTGATTTGATTTCCTCAATCGTGATCTCATTCGGAGGGAGTGAAGGTAACGGATCTTCATTTAACAATTGCTCAAGATAAAGAATATCCCCCTCCGAATCATACACACCATCAATTCCAGGCGGAATTGATTCATCAGTAGCAAGAAATGCATCGATCTCCTCCAGAAGGAAGTCACCTCCCTCAAACGGAGTGAGAGAGGGGGAAGAGTCGGCAATGATAGGTTGAGAAGATGTGGTGGAATTCCTACTCACAGAATTATGAAGATAACCAAGAAACTCCTGAGAGTACTCCTCTGAAGCAATATCAATTAAATCGACCCGATTAATTGATTCAGTATCATAATTTGAGGAGTACCTCGAAGTTTGATCAAGGTTAAAGGTAACAGCTTCATTACCCACACGTAACGTGATTTCTTGCTCAAATACATCAATGAGAGCACGGCCTGTCCTCAGGAATCCTCTTCCAACAATGAGGGGAACCCGAGGATCGGCATCGAAATCAACAACCACAAAGTCAGCTGGAAAATGGAACTTTCCTACTTTCACGAATACATCCTCGGCGATACCAAGAGGACGCGATATAGAACGATCTGCAAGCTCAAGAGTCATGCAGGTAGGAATAAGTTCCGGAAGAGAAAGTTTCTTCCACACTGAATAAGGCATCAGATTGATGATTGCTCCAAGATCGGCAAGGGCAAAGCATTCAATCATCCCAGGAAAAACACAAGGAAGAAGGAATTTTCCGGGATCTCCTAGCTTCTCGGGAAGCTTCTTTAACAAGACTGCTGAGCAGTTCTCGTTCAAAGGAGTCTTAGCCATTTCAAACAGCTTTTCCTTGTTGCTCAACATGTGTTTGAGAGTTGATGCAAACTTGGGCATCAACATGATAGCATCCGCGAAGCTTATGTCAAAATGAAGTTCTTGGAAAATTTGAAAGAATTTTTCCATCTGATGACTGGCTTTCTCGCGGAGCTTTTGCTCATGTAAACGTGAGGGGTAAGGAATAGAAGTTTTGGATTTAGGGTTACCAACTGGAGGTTCAAAAACAACTCCAGGCTTGGTTTTGGGGACAACCTGAGGATGGACATTGTTGGTACTTCCGTTATTAGTAGGAAGTTCCTTGTCCTTTGTTGCCTCAGGTTCGCTTTCCACTACCTTCGGGGGAGAAGAAGAAGAGGTAGTAGGAATAGCGGGTCCATCATAAGAAGCACCACTTCTGGTTGTGATCGCCTTTGCATCGCCCCTCGGATTAGCGATCGTGTTGCTAGGTAAAGTACCTGAGCCCGAGGGTCGATCATTTAAAGACTTCTTAATGTCAGCAATCTGGCTAACCAACAACCGATTCATTTCTTCTTGGGATTTCATGAATTGTTTCAACAACTCATCAGATGATGGTCCAGTTGGAACAATGGCTTGAGTTTGCACAGGAAAATTCTGGCCTCTATTGTTTGGATTAGGGCCTTAATTTTGAAAATTTCCTTGATTATTGCCATGAAAATACCCTTGGTTGAAATTTCCCTGACCTGGGTTTCTATTGAAATTTCCTTGATGTTGGAAATTTTGACTTTGATTTTGAAAACCGTTGTTTTGACTGAAATTACCTTTTTTTTGAAAACCTTGGTTTGGTCTATTCTGATTTTGATTACGGTTTTGGTTGAAACCGGGAGGTCCAGGGTAGTGGTTAGGACGGTGGTTCGGGTCTATAGGAGCACGATATTGGTTGCCTCCTTGATTAGAGATCCCGCCTACAGCATTAGCTTCAAAAGGGTTACCATCGGTGGCCATACAGTTATAATAAGCATGGGGGCCACCACAAGTAACACAGACTTCCACTTTCTTAACTTCAGCAGGAGGTAAAGTTTGTGGAAAAGAGACTTTCTTTTGGTTGGAGAGAACCAAAGCTTGAATAGCTTCCGTGAGTTTGTCAATCTTAGCATCGGTGCTAGATTGACTCACGGGCGATGAAGAAGAAGAAGGACCAACACTGATTTGGGAAACAACCGGCTTGCTTCGTGCAGTGCGGACTTTAGACTTGTTTTCAATGATCGCTAAAGCTTCTTTGACAGTTTTGCTTAAGAAATTTCCTCCCGTGGAGGAATTGAGAGAATCTTGATCAGATTGACTCACTCCATTATAGAAAGTATCGAGTTGCATCAACTCGGAGAAACCGTGGTGAGGACATTTGCGAAGCAATTCCTTGAAACGATCCCACGATTCACTGAAGGGTTCATCAAACTTTTGAGTGAATTTGATGATTTCATTTTTTAGACTCGTGGTTTTGGAAGGTGGATAGAATTCGTTCACAAATTTCTTCACCAGATCTTCCCATGTCTCTATTGACTGAGGGGGTTGTTTTTCAAGCCAAATCCGGGCTTGCCCCTCAAGAGAAAATGGGAATAGAAGAAGCTTAACAGCATCAGTAGGGACATTCTTGTATTTGATGGTAGATGCAATCTTGTTAAACCATCGAATATGAGCATGAGGATCATCCCGCTCAAAACCGTAGAATTGATTTGAGGTTACAAGATTTAGTAACCCGGTTTTGAGTTCAAAATTTTCAGCCACAATGGCTGGTACAACAATAGCATCTCCATACCCGTCGATGGATGCCTGGAGAAGCTCACACATAGGGCGTTCTTCCGCCATGATAACGGAAGTAGTGTGAGCAGTCCGGATCTCAGATCCGACTGAAGGAGCAGAAAGTCTACGGACACGCCTTCTTGGAATTTTGACAAGCTCACGAAATGGGCTCACAGATCTAGAAGAGCGAGTGCGCATACACTAGAGTTAACTCTAAGGAAACTCAGAGTTAAGGAGAGAAATGGGAATTATGAAGACGTTTTATAAAAATTGGGGTGAGAAGAATCTTTATGGGTTTTCTGGTTCTGACAAGTAGATATCACAACAAAATCAATTAACACAAAATCGAGGCAAAACAACAGTGAACTTAACCAATAATCACAAGATGAATGGCTTCTTTGAAAAAGGTACACCAATCACAAGGACACAAAGGCAAGTTTTAAATCTTTGGTTCGGGAACTTATTATGGTCGCACCCCCAGTTAGGTAGTGCACTGCCTTGGTTTGCGGTGGTAATCTTTTATGTTGTTATTTATTAAAGAAAACGACAAATCTTTTTGTATTTTTATATTTGATACATATATAGAAACAAAAAAAAATATTTTTGTGTTTTATACGTTTTTAGCTGTTTTTGGGTTTTTGGATTTTATAAGAAAATATGGATATATATATATAGATAGAGATGGATGATATGAACAAAGAGTGAGTATTCAAACTACTAATCTGCTAAACGTAAGATTATCAGCACAGCTCCCCGGCAGCGGCGCCAAAAATTTGATCCGTGCAAAACCGTCAAGTTTTCTCACGCAAGCTGACCACTTGTGAATGGCCAACTGTAAGAAACTTAAAACAGCTTAAGCACAAATGCAATGAAGATCAGGGGAGTATAGTGTTTCCCCGGGTCGTTATGTCCCAGCGAGCTATGCAATGGATCACCAAACGTATAGTGATCGAGAGATTTGAACGAATAAAGGGATCTGATATGATTATACTACAGAAAAAGCCAACAAATTACAGAGGCTTAAATGCAAATTAAAGGAAATTTAAAAAGATAAAAAATATTAAATAAACGCTATCACTATTTGCAAAATGATGTTTTTTATTTTATGTTTTTACAAAACTGAATTTAAAAACTACGTAACGTACAAATAAAAATGTGAAACTAAATCAATATTAACCCTAAAAATATGAAAATGATGTTTTTACAAACCTAATGATAAAATAAAATTATTAGAAAAAGAAAATTATTTTTATAACTATTAAATTAATTATTATTAATTAAAAACTATTTTTAACTATTAAATAATAACCTAAAATACAAGAAAATATGAAATAAAGCTAGAAAAATAAAATTAAGACTTAGAAAAATCTAAAATATCAAAAGAGAATTTTCAAAACTATTTTTGTATATTTCTGATTATTTTTGTATTTTCTAGGAATTAAAAACTATTAAAAACTAATTAAATTGCTTAAAAATACAAATTTAACTAAGAAAAATCTGAAAAAATATTTTTTTGGCTTTTTATATTTATCTTAACTTAAGAAAAATGAAAAATTATTTTTTTGAAACTGTTATTAATTTTTTGTATTAAATGCTAATTAAAAATGCTTAAAAACTAATTTAAATTAAGAAAAATACCAAACTGACCTATAAAAATCTGAAAAATTCAAGATAATCCTAAAATAATATTGAGAATCTAGGAAAAATGGAAAAACAGGTACTTGTTTGTAAGAAAATGAAACTGCTAGAGCAAGTGCTTACAAATAAGCACTTGAATAAGCCAAATGAACACAACAAGCCACCAACTGATTACACAAGCTAAAATATGCTAAAGTTACTCTAAATGAACTAAAAACAACAACACTTATCCTCTGAATAGCAATCTACACAGATTTGATGAATTTGACTAATGTGCTAAAACAGTTTTTAGGTGTTCAGTTGTAGCCACAGAATAAGTACTCAAATAAGCTAAAAACTAGAAAGCAATTGTAAGAACCTAAAGTAGACCTGGCCAAGAGTTTGTAAACCAAAAATCAGGCTTTAACAAGCTCTTATGAGCTCTGTGCAAGCTTGCACAAAACTGAGAAAACTCAGCATAAGCTGAGTTTCTGTGAACAGGGGAAAAAGGACCTAAAAGAGAAGCTGTTTGCAGCTTATAGAAAATTTGTAAAATCCCACAAAAATGATGATAAGAAAGGACACCAGCTGAAGTTTTTAAAATATCAAGTTTCACTGAATATGTCCCAGAAATGAACTCAAGATAATTCACCTCAGTTGGGTTAAAATCACTTTTTTCAACTTTTGACTTTTGAAAGCAGTTGAGTTAGGTTGACTTATTTGAACTTTGAGATCAATTTGTGAGATGATTTTGATGTTATATGATGTTATGAGACTACTGCAAGCTAGCTTAATGATTTTTGAACACAAAATAAGTGTTATGATTTGCAAAAACTCAACAGTGAAGCTGTTAAAACAGATTAAGATACAATTTGACTTTGGTGGTTTTGCAGACCCAAAATGAGACAGATAAGAGCACAAATGGACTAAACAAACATGAACCAAAAGATTTCAATCACTTAGCAGTCCTAAAACACAGGTTAAGCACTGATCCAAACACCCTTTTAAATACAGATTTGCAAATTAAATCTATTCTAACTACTGAAACAACAAGTAATAATGATCAAACTGAGTTAAGCTCACTTAATTAACATTAATTGAACAGGTTGGAACAGATTATAACTACAAATTCAGTATATGCAAGAACTTTTGAAAATCACTTACAAAAGGGTCCTTAGCCACTATGGCTTGAAACATGTGAAACAAATGAACCTCTAACTATTTCTATCAACCCATTATAGTCTAAATAAACCTAATTCCAGCTCTGCTTCAACCATCACCCATTTCATACTCATTTTTGCTCCACTTTGACTTTCATTGACCAGATTCCTAAACTGCTTGAAACTTAAAAGTAGGCTCACAAAAAGCTATGATAAGCTAGTTTGAGCTTGTTTGAGCTTATAAATAAGCTGATTGAAGCTTATACATGAGAGTTAGAAACTGAAAATTTCAACAGTGGCCAAAAAACATGAAATATGAACTAAAACTTGAATTGATTCTTGAAATAAGTTGCAATACACTTAAATACCTTTGTTTGATACAAATAAACTGGAAAATACAATTAAGAACTATTTAAGACATTATAAGCTTAAAAAACGACATACACTTTTAAAAATAAACTAAGTACTCCTTAACTTCCTTCTTCTTCCTTATTTTTATACTCCAATCTCCTTCTCTCCTCTTTCTGAGCATATCCCAGCAATTTTCCTGGCCATTGGATGTGCAGAAGCTATCTTGGCCGTTTGATCGAAAATTGGCGCCAAAATGGTTTTGATAACTTAGACAGGGAAAAGGGTGCATTTAATGCATTTGGCTGTTAGGTGAGGAGGGGGGAGACAAAGATGAAGTAGGGTGGCTGGAGGTGAGGGGAAGGGGACATGGTGGTCGGGGAAGACAGGAAAAGGGAGGCGGGGATTGGCGGTTTATTTTAAACCGTGGTGGTTTTTGGTTTCGGGTTATGGGTTGGATAGAAGGGTGTTGGGCTTATATTGGGCTTGGATTGGATATGGTTTAAGGACTAATATTGTGATCCAATTAGTATTCCAAGGACCAAAGCTGAAAAATCCGAAACTCCAGGGACTAAACATGTACTTTCTGAATTTATGATCCAAGGGCCTATCTTGCCATCTCAAATAATCCAAGGGCTAATTTTGACACTTTTGAAATTCCAAGGATTAAACATGAACATTCTGAAAATCCAGGGACCAAAACTGTAATTTCTCAAAACTTTTGGACTTTTCACCAAAGGACTAATTATGACAAGTTATGATTTAAAAAGGACCTTTGGTGACTTTTCTTTTTAAAATAAGTGCCTAGGGACTGATTTTGACAATTTTTTGAAACTTGGGGGACTGAAACTGCCAATTATGCAAACTTAGCTCATTTTTCATCTGATTTTAAACATTTTGCATCTGAAACATATAAAATGCAATTTTGGAATATTTTCAGTATTTTGATGCATTTCTGAGCATTTTTAAACGTTTTGCAGTTCAGATTTAACCAAAAATGATGAGTATTTACACACTCATCAATGGTTAAACTTTTAACAATAAGCTTCCCCTAAAAACCATATGTTAACCATCTTCTTGATTCTTCAAAATCTATAAGCTCCTTGTAATGATCACTTTGTGAAGAAAACCAAATAAAACGAACTTGATGAAGAAGTAAAATTTCCCAAACTTGTGTCTTAAATCTTTGACTATCCACGGAACTCCATACTTATACGAACCAACAAATATATGTAGACCGCAATCCCTTGAAAAGAATCCTCAACTAGTATGAGACACTGAGCACTACAATGTAACTCCTTCAAGTGATAGCCAATGTGTGCATAGAGCATCATAAGAAAAATCACACATTGCTAGATTCAACAAGCTAGATGATAAGAACACAAACCAAGTAATTCCACTTCACCTTCAAATAAGTGATAAATAATCCTCTTCGTAATCAATTCTTCAATAAATCTCCAAAACGAGCCTTTTTAAATCCTTTTAAGAACAAATAACCAAACTCTTTGTGTGTGTGAACAATAACCTGTGTGTGTGTCGTCTGACAACTAAAAATCCAAATCTGTCAAAAGTGGTGTTTGTTTGATTTTCTAGCTAGCGACTTGAGCTACGGATAATTTATCTTGGTAGCGACTTACTTTGTAAGTTGGTAGCGAGTTGTAGTAGAAGTTCTTAGCGAGTTGAGCTTAGCGACTTGTCTATTGAGACAAGCCGACAAACAGTACACTTAGTGGATTCTCCACTACGGGTAGCGACTTAGTGAAAGTTAGCGACTTGTACTTAAGTTTGTTAGCGACTTGGTATTAGTGATTTGGTGCTTAGCGAGTTGCTATTTAGCGACTTGACATATTTGCGACTTGGTGCTTAGCGACTTGCTGTCAAAATTTGCTAGCGACTTGGTTCAGGGTTTCTTAGCGACTTGGTTGATTCTATATGTAATACGGTTTTCTCTTGATTTAGTAAAATCTCGTGAAAGAATCTTTTTCCCGGTTTAATCATAGAGTTATAAAATCCCGTTTAATCTGTTAACATGTCTACCAACGTTCCTACAATCATCTCCACTGTTGCCGAGGATGTTCAAGCAGCTGGTTCAGATACTCGTCTACCCATGCTTGACAGAACTGACTACGACTCTTGGGCTCAAAGAATCAGATTGTACTGTCTTGGAAAGGAAAATGGGGTCAACATTCTCAAATCAATTGATGAAGGACCTTATCAGATTGAGACTACAAGAGACTTAATTGATACAGCTGCAGATGGAACAATGATCTATGGAATAGACAGACCAAAGACATATGATGAGCTCGATGATAAGGAGAAAAAGAGATTCGATGCTGATATCAGGGCTTCTAACATCATACTTCAAGGTCTTCCAAAAGATATCTACAAGCTTATCAATCACAGCACCGAAGCCAAGGCAGTGTGGGATAATGTCAAGATGCTTCTTTCTGTTTCGGAATTAACTGTTGAAGATAGGGAATCACAACTATATGATGAATTTGAGCATTTCAAGATGAAACCAGATGAGAGTGTTTATGAGTACTACGTGAGATTCCATAAGCTTGTGAATGACATGAGGAACATCAGAATGACCATGCCAAGCATTCAGCTTAACTCAGAGTTTGTAAACAACATGAATCTAGAATGGCACAAGTTTGTCACTTCTGTGAAGCTCCCTAAAGGATTGAAGAATACAAACTATGAGCAACTGTATGCCTTTCTTCTACAGAATGAGAGACATGCTATGTTTGAAAAAAGGATTCTGGAGCAGTTCAAAACCAATCAGGGAGAAACTAGTTCATCAAATGATTCAACTGTTTTTTACTCAAACATTGGAATTACCAACAAAGCATCTCAAGTTATACCCATGGGTAATGTTAATCACAAACTCATTCCCGATCCTATGTTCAAACAAGCTGATGCTGATGCATACGTGGAAAACTTCATTAATCAACTGGCTCTCCTGATTAGTCAAAATATGAACTCTCTTCCACACACCAACAACAATCTCAGAACTGCATCCAATCCACACAATCAAGCCACTGTCAGAGATGGGAAGGTTATGGTGCAGCCAGTTCAAGAAAGGCAGTACGAACAAGGAAGAGGTGGAGCTGGTAGAGGTTATGCTGCAAATCAGAATAGGGGAAGGAATGGAAACCAGGGTCAAGCAAAGCCAATCAAATGTTACAACTGTGGAGGTGAGGGACACATTGCAAGGAACTGCACATCACCAAAACGCCCTCAGAATCCAGAGTACTTCAGGGATAAGATGTTGCTTGTGCAAGCTCAGGATAATGGTGCAGCTTTGGATGAAGAGGAGTTGTTGTTCTTGGCTGAGGGAAATGCTAAGACATATGATGCAGATGTGGATGAGCAACCAATTCAGGAGATAGGCCATAATCATCAGAATGCCTTTCAAGTAGCTGATTGTGATGCATACGACTCTGATGTTGATGATGAACCTACTGCACAAACCATTTTCATGGCTAGCATTTCTCCAATGGTCTCTCCTAAAGTCTCTTCATCACCACAAGCTGGTTCATCCAAAGATAAAATCATTTCTAAGGTATTAAAACTATACGATGATGCTGATGTGCAAAAGATGCATGACAAAGTACAATCAACTGAAACTTTTGAGTCAGATATTGAAAATATGGGTAATATCAATGTTGTCCCATATGATCAATATGTGAAACAAAGTGAAAGTGAGATTGTACCAAGTGATGCATCTTCTGCAGTCAATGATGACTATGTTTTTGATGAATACACTGCATGTGCCCCTGATGATTCTGTTATCCCTGAACTTAATGCCTATGAAGAACGAGTTGCCATTTATGAACAACGAGCTAAGTTTGAGTTAACCACTCGTGAGCAGGAAATGGATGACCAAATGCGTACAATCATTAGAAAAAAGTAATTTTAGAGAAGAAGTATCAAAAAAAGAGTTAAATTCCTTACAAGAAAAGCTTTCTAAAACTGCTAAGCAAAAACAAGAACTTCAAGAAAATGTGAAAAAGCTTAAGCAAGAATTGAATGCTAAGGAATCAAAACTTTTGAATGATTTTTCTAATCTGAAAACTTTGAAAAACAAGCTTGGAAATAAGTTGTACGTACAAGGGAACACCATTCAGACTGCTCACATGATCACTAAGCATAGAGTCTTAAGCGATAAGCATAGCATTCCCCTTGTTGAGGAACCAAATCCATAGGTCATTAAAAAGGCTAGAAGTGCTCATAAGGTAATCTATGATGGCAATGAGATTCTTAAACCTAGACAGAAACCTAGTTGCGTTGAGTGCACTAAGGAAGATAAGAAATCAAATGAAGTCACTAGGGAAAAAATGAACAAGAAACTAGATGATCCTAAATGTAAAGAGAAGAAAATAAATATCACACCCCATGATTACAAGAAGGAGAATTGGATTTCCTTGAACAAGTTTAAGCCTCAGACGTTGTTAACACCCGAACAAGTGTTCTGGAAAAAGGATTTAGATAAGCAAAAAGCAGAGAATCTTGTTGCAACAAACCCCCCCTTTTAGGAAAATGCCTTCAGCGACTATGTATCCACCCAATACACCAATGCATTTAGTTCCTAGGACTATTGCCACTAAAAGCAAGACCTTAATCAGTCAATATGTTATTTTTCAACTATTTGTCGATTTTGAGAAAACTTGTAAGAAAAGGATCACACCCACTGGGATTACTGAAGGGGAAAGGGGTTTTGAGCAAACAAAAGAATGTTATCTAACTGAGGTCATGCCTTTCTTTAAACAACTAAAAGATCATTTTGAGAATCTTAAAAAGGGGATAGATTCAGAAATTAAAGGAATGGAAAAGGAATTTGATGCTATGATAGTTGAGGTTAGTGACTATGAGCGAGCACTAAAAATATAATGAGATTGAGAGGAAGAACTTGCATACATTGAATGAGACTCTTATTTCTGAATGTATTACTCAAGATGTGTTTTACACTGCTACGAATTGTTCCATTAATGCTTCTCGATTTCATGAATTATCCGTTGCTCTGAAAGTCTCCCATGATCGTGTCATTGAGCTTGAAAAAACTAACTCTAAACTGCATGATAAAGTTGAACAGGATGATCATGATAACCTGGTAAACCGGTTTTCTAAATTAGAAGTTGAGCATCTGGCTTTGCAATTAAAATATCAACATCTGAAAGAAAATGTTAAAACCTCAAATATCAAGACATCTTTGAATGATCCTGAATTTGATGCAGTTTTTGAAATTAGCAAACGTGATGAACAGATTCGAGCTCATTGTAACACGATCAGAAAGTTGAAAGCCCAAATTTCTCAATTAAAGGGTGAAATGAACAATGTGACTGGCTCCCAAATGCCTCCTCCTTTAGATTCTCGGAATTCTCAAAATTTTCATCTTCAAAACTTGGTCAATGCTTTACAAAAGGAAAATGAGAGTTTTCTAGAAGAAAATGAAAAGGTTAAACGTCATTTTAATGAGTTATTTGAGTCAATAAAAGTCACTCGTAATAAAAATAATGAACAAATAACTTCGTTGCAAAAGAAAATTGAGAATCTGAAGAGTCAGGTAAAAGGGAAAATGCCAATGACCAATGGGGAGAATGGTGCATCAAAGGTGCATGGTTGTAATAAATATGCTTTGTCTGTGAATTATGTTCCTCCTCACCTTAGGAATAACAGACTTGCCATTCAAACATATTTCTCATACCTTAAGGATAGTCTAGAATGTCTCCGTGAGATTGTAGAAGAGGATAAGTTAGAGAAACCACTTGATAATGCAATTGGCCATGCATGCTTATATGCCAAACGATCTCAAGAACTTCTAGAATGTTTAATTACAATATTCCCTAAATCCTTAGGTGAGCAAGTCAACCCCTTGATACCCTGTTCTATGCCTAATGCCAAGTATACAAATCATTCAATGCCCAATGTTATGAATGTGAACTTTAGTAGGCCTTCAAATAGTTCAGATCCCAGCACCTCCAGTGGTAAGAAAGTGAACCTCAATGTGCCTTCGAATAGTTCACATCCCAGCACATCAAAACAGGAAAGGCAAAAAGTAGCAAAACCAACTAATGTTCCCGTTCCATCTACAGGAGTAATCAGTGACATTAAAGCGAGCAGGTCAAAGTCTCAAGGAAATACAAGGAATGATAGGGCCTCGCAAGCTAAGAATGTGCATTGGAAGAAAGTAGAAGATCACTATAGGGAGAATTTGAATAAAACGAATCGTGTTGATTCTAGTATCAGCCATAGGCATACCGTAATTAATTCGAATTCTAATACTATTTGCAAACCATGTAATGATGTCTGCGTGAATTCTGTTACTAATCATGAATGTGGTGTGAATGCTTTGTCTATTGCGGTAAAATCCCCAGTTAATATTGTTAATGCAAAAAATCATTCTAAGAAGGCTGAAAGGCAAAGGCGAAAGAAAGTTAGAAAACAGTGGAAACCCACAGGAAGAACATTTAGTAAGATAGGTTATCAATGGATACCTGTTGGCCATAAGGTTAATCAGACTATGCCCACTAGAAAATGGATGCCTACTGGTAGAACTATTCCCTTAAGAAGTGAACATACTTTGAATAGGGCAAATACGGACACTAGTACTGCATCTATTCATAATGACTCCATTGCCTCTATTTCTGATATGGATGTTTCTATTTCTGATGTGGGTGTTCCAATCACTGCTACTAACTAAATGGAACCCATTCTTGAATGGGGATCCCAATTATCCAGTTATCCATTCTTGTCTGTGTTCAACTGCAGATCGTTCAAATCGTTCTGTGGTACCTGGACTCAGGCTGTTCCAAGCATATGACTGGAGACCGGTCGCGGCTCATGAACTTCCTGAGTAAATTCATCGGGACAGTTAGATTCGGGAACGATCATTTTGGAGCTATTATGGGTTATGGAGATTATGTGGTTGGTAAAAGTGTAATTTCCAGGGTATATTATGTGGAAGGTCTTGGTCATAATTTGTTCTTTGTTGGTCAATTCTGTGATTCCGATCTAGAAGTGGCTTTTAGAAAACATACTTGCTTCGTTAGAGAACTTGATGGTGTAGAATTATTAAGAGGTACTCGAGATTCTAACCTATACACCATCTCTATCGATGACATGATGAAGTCTTCTCCAATCTGCTTGCTGTCAAAGGCTTCTAAAACAAAGTCTTGGTTATGGTATCGTCGTCTCAATCACTTGAACTTCGGCACCATAAACAACCTTTCCAGAAAGGATCTTGTCAGAGGCTTACCCAGATTAAAATATGAAAAAGATCATCTTTGTTCAGCTTGCTAATTGGGTAAAAGCATGAAATATGCCCACAAACCAAAACCCATAAATTCAGTAATGGAAGTTCTTCATACCCTTCATATGGATCTGTGCGGACCAATGAGAGTGCAAATGATAAATGGGAAGAAATACATTCTAGTAGTTGTTGATGACTACTCTCGATTTACTTGGGTAAAGTTTTTGAGGACAAATGATGAAACTCCAGATGTCATCATCAAACTAATCAAACAGCTTCAGGTTCGACTCAACAATACAGTCAGAATTGTTCGAACAGACAATGGCACAGAGTTTGTCAACAAAGACTTAATTCATTTTTATGAAAGTGTTGGAATCAGTCATCAAAGAAGTGTTCCACGAACTCCTCAACAGAACGGTGTAGTTGAAAGACGAAATCGAACTCTTGTAGAAGCCGCAAGAACAATGCTTATTTATTCGAAGGTTCCAATGTTTCTATGGGCTAAAGCCATTGCCACTGCATGCTACACCCAAAATCGTTCCCTTATACACACCTCTCATGGAAAAACTCCATATGAACTTGTTCATAAACAAAAACCTGATCTCTCCTACCTTCGTGTGTTTGGTGCTTTGTGCTATCCAACGAATGACGGTCAAGATTTAGGTAAATTAAGAGCAAAGGCCGATATTGGAGTTTTTGTTGGGTATGCACCAAATAAGAAGGGTTACCGAATCTACAACAAGAGAACCCGAAATATCATGGAAACAATTCACGTTACGTTCGATGAGCTGACGGGTCAAATGGCTCCTGGATAATCCAGTTCTGGACCCGCACTTTAAGTCAGTCCCATTGGTTCACCCTTGTACCAAATTCCTCTCCAGCAACTCCATATGTACCTCCAACAGAAGATGATTTGAAGAAATTGTTTGATCCGATGTTTGATGAACACTATGAGCCAAGTGCTAATGATCTGTCAATTCCTACAACAGAGGCTGCTCATATCCCTATGAATGAAGTCAATCCTTCAGTCTCAATATCACTAAGTCAAGAAGCGCCTGCTGCTGATCACTCTGTCTCATCAACAAATCATCAATCTTCAAATGTACATCATGGAACTGTTTCTGGCTTCAATGATGAAGTTAATCCCTTTGCTACTCCTGAAGATGCTCCATTTGAAAACATATTTGCTCTTGAATCATCGTTAGAAATATCTTCATCAGGAGACATCGACTCTGCTACTTCAGTTCCAAAACAACAACCACATGAACACCTCAGAAAATGGACACATGATCATCCACTAGACAACATCATTGGAAACCTCTCTCGTCCAGTATCCACAAGGAAACAACTTGCAATCGATGCCTTATGCTGCTTCTTCAGCTCCGTACTCTCTAAGATCAAACCAAAAGATGTTAAAACCGTCATGAATGAAGACAGCTAGTTCAATGCCATGCAAGAAGAAATTCATGAGTTTGATCGACTTGATGTATAGGAATTTCTACCTGCTCCAGATTGTGCTATGATCATTGCTCTAAAATGGATCTTCAAAGTGAAACTTGATGAGCATGGTGATGTCTTAAAGAACAAGGCTCGATTGGTTGCTAAAGGATACCGTCAAGAGGAGGGTATTGACTTTGAAGAATCATTTGCTCCTGTTGCTCGTATCGAGGCAATCAGAATCTTCTTGGCTAATGCTGCAAGTAAGAACATGGTAGTCTATCAGATGGATGTAAAGACGGCGTTTCTTAACGGAGATCTCAAAGAAGTCGTCTACGTCAGCCAACCTGAAGGCTTTGTGAATCCAGAGCATCCTACTCACGTTTATTGTTTGAAGAAGGCTCTTTACGGTTTAAAGCAAGCTCCAAGGGCATGGTATGATACGCTATCAAAGTTTCTTCTATCTACCGGTTTCAGCAAAGGAGCAGTTGATCCTACATTGTTCACCAGGAAGTCAGGAAAACATTTAATTCACG
Source organism: Chrysanthemum seticuspe (assembly GCA_019973895.1). Classification (NCBI taxonomy): domain Eukaryota; kingdom Viridiplantae; phylum Streptophyta; class Magnoliopsida; order Asterales; family Asteraceae; genus Chrysanthemum; species Chrysanthemum seticuspe. Next base: position 202,765,571 of record BPTQ01000006.1, on the reverse strand, counting down.
TCCAAATTTATGTTGATGATATCATCTTTGCCTCGACTGACCCCAATGAGTGTGACCGTTTTTCAAATGAAATGGGTTCTAAATTTCAAATGTCAATGATGGGACAAATGTCATTTTTCTTGGGATTACAAATTTCACAAAGTCCCGGAGGCATTTTTATAAATCAATCTAAATATGCAAATGAGATTTTAAAGAAATTTGGATTCGATTCTAGTGACCCTGTTGACACTCCCATGATTGAACGTACTAAACTAGATGAGGACCACTCAGGGATCATGGTCGACCAAACGAAATATCGTAGTATGATTGGATCCTTGATGTACCTCACAGCTAGTAGACCAGACATCTTGTTCGTTGTTTGCATGTGTGCTAGATACCAGGCTAAGCCTACTAAAAAGCACCTTGAAGCGGTTAAACGGGTCTTTCGATATCTCCAAGGAACCATCAATATGGGACTTTGGTACCCGAAGGACACCGATATGTCACTAACAGCCTATGCAGATGCTGATCATGCAGGTTGTCAAGATACTCGTCGAAGTACGTCTAGAGGTGCTCAGTTTTTGGGTGATAAGCTTGTGAGCTGGTCTTCAAAGAAGCAAATGAGTACTTCTATTTCCTCTACAGAGGCTGAATACATAGCCATGTCATCTTGTTGTGCTCAAATCCTATGGATGAGATCCCAATTATCTGACTATGGCTTCAACAAAATCCCTCTGTACTGTGATAATAAAAGTGCTATTGCTCTCTCATGCAACAATGTACAACACTCAAGAGCAAAGCACATCGACATTTGACATCATTTCATCAGGGAGCAAGTTGAAAACGGTGTGGTGGAACTATACTATGTGAGGACTGAATACCAGTTAGCAGACATCTTCACCAAAGCTCTTCCTAGAGAACGTTTTGAGTTTATTCTTCCTCGACTGGGTCTTAAGAGCCTACAACCAGAAACACTCAAATGTCTTCAAGAGGAAGAAGAGGAGTAAAAGGTTTCCTTCATCTATCTTGTAAATATTTATTTGAAAAACAAAATACAAAATTATAAAACTTTCAAAATCCATAAAAAATTTGAAAAATTCAAAAAATCTTCAAAAAATATTGTCTTTTTGTCATGTATTTCTCGATTCGATAATATCTACGGTCTTGATGCTGTGATTCAAAGAATGACATTGGACTTTAGATGTTGTTCAAATTTTCATGTAAAAAAAAAAAAAAAAAAAAAAAAAAAAAAAAAAAATTGGGAGAAAGAGAAAAAAATGTTTTATTGTCATTTCAGGCAGTAACCCGATTTTCAAAGATAGAACAGAGCCATGCTTTAGATATTTTCAAATTTCTTGCTCTGATTCTTTAAACTAATCCTTACTATCTAATGAAAACTAGTTGTTTTGAAAAATAACTCGGACTCTATTTTTGATAATCATTTGGACTCAAAAGTTTGTCAAAATATCTATCTCTCAATCAACAACTTATGTCATTGATTGAGGGGGAGAATGATTTCAATTAAATCAAAAAGTTATTTGTCATACAATTATTTTCAAAAGATAATCATGCATGTTTATTCAATAGAGTTTAAAGTCTCAAAATCCGATCCTTATCAGTTAAAACGTTTTCATAATCAAGTCACAATTCTCCTTAAAAGCTTTCAAATTCAATTTAAATCTACAGAGATCACAAATCTCAAATGATTTGATATTTGATAATTGTGATCGGGGGAGAATTTGTGATTTAAATTGGATTTAAACTGATAATTCGGTAAATGGTTTTATAAGGATGTACAAGCTCTCCTTCCCACATGTGCCAAACGATTTCAAATTTCATGCACATGTTGAGGGGGAGCATCTATCTTAAACCACAAATATTTGAAACGTGATCAATTTATCTCAATGTGCAGTCTTTTCCTAATATGTGCAAAACATTTTCAAATATCTATGCACATATTGAGGGGGAGCAAACTTGTGAAAACCTCATCCTTCCCCAAAATGCTTTATCTACTTGATTTGATTAGGGAAGTGATGTTGATATCTTTTAGAAAATGGTAATCAAAGAAGTCAATTCTCTCTCTTGCCTCCGTGTGCAAAACGATTTCAAATACTTGATGCACATATTGAGGGGGAGCTCTTGTTCTAAAAATATAAAAAACAATTCAGGTACAAAATGCTTTGATAATATATCATAAGTATCTGGATTGATTTTCAAATGGTTTTCAATTGGTTCCAATGGCAGATGAACAATACCAAATAGACCGACCAACTTTACTTATGTATGGTGATATAAGGATGATAAGGTTAGGTATTTGTTCCCATGATCCGCCAGAACCGGAGGGATCTACCCAGGGACAATCCACTAGATAGTGTAGAAGTCCTTAGGTATATTGAAAAAAAGGAGAAAAATGAGATATGGGAAGAGTGCAGACTGAGACTGAGCTAGTACTGGAATAAACCCAACAAGGTTCTAGCTATGAAGTCTCGGTAAGCACTGAAGGGGTTGAAGAATGAAAAAGAATTGAATGAGAAAAGGGTGAAAACAAATAGCCCTCCAATTATTCAACCTTAGGGCAGATATCGGGTTCAATTCATATGCTACTGGTGGTTACCAAGGTAACATCGGTATTGAAGACAAGACGTCATAGACCCAGTGATGCACTGCACTTCAACTTCCCAAACCACTCAAGTTCCTCTTAAAAGGACTTGTTTCATTCTCACGAGGAACCGACATTATCTATCGACTTTCTCTTAGAGATTGTTGATATTGAAGAAGGAGACCCTCTCCCCAGTCTCCGATATAGGATCCAAATATGCACATAATTGAGTCTAGAGCCACGAGATCATCAATTAATCTCCTTAGGACACTTTCAATGAAGACTCTCTGTTTCACACAATGTGGAAAGAGAGACTATATCTTGAGTCCTACGCATTATCCTTATGGTATTGCCAGAACATCTGAGTGATATGCAAACATATTCACAATGAAGATGGAAAGCTTTCTAGAGCCAACATCAAACAAGCTCCTGGTGGGTGGCATGTGAGATCTATTCAATAGATCAACCATGTGACAACTGAACAGAAACAATGGGGCGATTCAATCTTTTGAATCAATCCTGGTTCAGGTTATGGATTGACGGATACCTTTGAAAAAACCGGTCATTGTGCTTAAAAACTCTTTTCTTTAGCACATCGACCGTGTACGAATATTTCAAATCAAAAGGTGTTTTATGTTTGATAATTGATTTTCATTAAAACCTTCGTTGTATTGCAAAAACAATTTCTATTGAGCAATACACGATTGTTTTTTCAAATCTCTTTTCATCAATCAGTGAATCTCTATTCGCTGGTTCACTCACTCCGTGTTGTCTTTTTTGAGACGTTCCGGTTTGAGAACAGCTAGAGCAGCTGCGAAACCCTGTCAAGGAAATTCTTCAGAATTATACCTGATCACAGGCAGTACTTGTACTGATCAACGGGGAACCGTGGGCCGTGTACCTCAATTCAACGAAAGTGATCAAAGACACTTTCGTGCGATTTATTGCTAACTATTGTATGCAGGTACGCCCTACGTTTGCAGCTGATCAGAATGAAGCGGTCAATCCATAGCCGCATGCTCACTCAACACATTCATCTCGAAAGAAATCATGATTAGTGCATCAATGACTCTGATATTTTCACTCCATGCTTCTGCTACGCTGCTGCCAATATCATGAATCAACGAAAGCTTCCGCTACTCTGATGAGAATATATCATGATCCAGAATGTGAGCATGTCGGTCCATAAGTCACAACACCACAATGGAAGAGTTAGAGATGTATTATTGCTGATGATCTCAAAGCTAGCTCAAAACTCATCATCACGTGGATCAGATTAAGACCTCCACTTGGGTTATCCAAACATGCATCAATTAAGAATCAATGACTACGGGCTTCAGAGCAAAGAACAGTAACAAGAATGCAAGAACAGTCTTTATGTAAAATCTGTTTGTATTCAATGTATGTTTGAGGTGATCTTGAGGTGACCTCCCTTAGGGGGAGATTGTTAGGATTTACTAAATCCATGTATTAAAGAGTCGGTCACCTCAAGTATATGTAATCGTTAGAAAGTTCGTAGTCGTAGATTATTATAAGTTAAGTAGTATTTAGTTTAAGTAACACCGTGGAGGACGGATGGGTCTTTACCCACTATATGCCTGATCCACAGCCCGATAGGTGGCGATTTATGTAATGACTATAAATACTCTCTACCTCCCAAGGTAGAGAGTTGGAGCTCATAATAAGATTTTTCTTTCTCTCACTAAATTTCCCAAACCTCTAACTTTATCTCTCTAAAACTCATTATATGCCTATTTGATCTTATGGTTTAGTGTGTTTGTGAAATCCAATATGTTAGAACTACTAGTCCCTACCTTTGGATTGTTTGTGCCTAAGCATAGGCATATGGGCTTACTACATAAGCCTAGCTATCATTACAAACACATAAGCCTAATTAGCAACCTATTACAAACTTAATGACTGACACTTGATAGTAGTTACACGTGATCCCAACACTTTTACACAATTGTACTTGTGTCTCCTACATTTCCACACAATCCACTAAATATTTTCTTTGCCAACACACATTTTTCTTATTCCTCACTACACTTAAATTTGAATTTGTTAAACACACACACGCACACATACACACCCTCTCTCTCTCTCTCTCTCTCACACACACACACACACTATCACACGATACACAACCTTCTTCATTTGAATTTGAATTCAAATAACACTTCCCTTATACAACCTTCATACAACTCATCTCTTACAAACCCTACAAGCTAGCTTTCTTCTCTATTACACTTCCATTTTACAATCACCAACTAGCTTGAATTTGAATTTCAAATTAAAACACACAGAGAGTTTATTCTTTCCTCTCCAAGCTTTGTGTTGCCAACTTATTCTATGACACATCTATGACACACACACAAAGTTACACACACATATCTCCCATCTTACAAATTTGAATTTGAAATTTAAATGACAACTTACTTACACACATTCATCCTAACCCTTTCTCTTTAAGTTTCACTTTACCAACTTACTCCCTCACATACCTCTCTTACACACTCAACCTATCACATCTCCACCAACTAGTTTTGAATCTGAAATTTGAATTTCAAACATAGGAGGCAAAGTTTTATCCATCGTGTAATACCCAACCCTTGGAGAATACTCAAAGGTTATTACTCAATATCCAATGTCCAATGGTTCTTCTCATTCTATTTGAAATTGGACAAAACCCCTAACTATCTAGTTTCCACTTCACCAAATGTTTTAAATACACAATCCTTGGCTAAATAAGTTGGTTAACCTTATCCCACTTTGAGTGTTGGAATGATATTGGAAAGTTCAAAGGTAAAGTGCAATTGGGGGTTTAACAAGAGTCGGTTATTAATAAACAAAGAACCTAAAAGTCTGGGGTGGCCCCGACGCGCTAGGTAGCGCGCCAGAGCACCAGGCGTGCCAGACTTGTGGGGTTCTTTGGTTATAAGTACCTCACTCTTGTCTTTTGATACTTATCTCTTACCAAGACATTCTTTCTCTCTAACTTATTTTATCTTAACCTTCTAAGTCTAATACTTTATAATTGTAATCTAAAGTTCTCTTCTATCTCTAATTGATAGATCACTTCTTCTACAAAATAGATTCACAAGAACCTAATATACTCCTGTGAATTGTGTCAAGGGTATTCTTATCTATACCCTTTCTATTAGGATCAAATCTCTAGGTTAGGTTAGGGCTTGGTTAGAACATACAACTGTTATTTATTCGATTTGGTTATAAGGTTATAAAGTCTTGTATCTTGGTGATCAAGCCTAGATCGAAGAAGATCTAGTTTGGGGTTTGATACTTCGAGTTGGAAAGTATTTGTAGTATTAGTGGTTAAGTCGTACCACAAGATTCTTGTGGGTGGTTTTCGAGGGTGGAATACCGTTGGGAGTAGCTCTTCTTAGTGAGTGCCGATCTTTATGCATATCGGTGGAGTAAATTTGTAACAGTTTGTAATAAACCATAAGAATTATACTTAGTAATAGTATGGATTTCTTGGATTCGAAACTGAACGTACGGAGGGTATAAACCCCCATTCCATACCAGTATACATCATGATGTCTCTTTACTCACTTTAAATAATGTGCTTGCGATTGTTATCGTTGTATAACCAAATGTTGATCTTTGAGACTATAAGTTTTTAAACTTCAAGTTAGTCGAAAAGACAATATTCCCCCTCCCCCTCTACGGTTCTACAACATCAGTCGTATAACCTAATACAAAAAAATCTAATTCATAGCATGATGTTATAAGTACACCAAGACCTATAAAATAACAAATACATGCACAAAAAAATTATTTTTTTATAAAAAAAATTATTTTTTTATAAAAAAAATTATTGCTTATGACATGCATCATGGCAATTGTTCATATGCTATGACACCATTAGCAATATCATGGTTAGGAGCCAAATATAATTACGTGATTATCTAGAGAAATATGTATAAGAATCGAGTTAAGTTGAGCCAAATGTGTCAATATATGTCTTTCCAAAAGGTTTAGCTAGGCGGAGAAACATCAATTTCATACACCTTTTTGGTATCGACTAACTCTTCCTCAAGGACTAGCTCTAAACACTGTTTAGTTTTTTCTTTCAAACCTTGGGAATTGGGATTAAACCTAAGATCTATTTTTCCAAAGGCCCTCCCTTTCCTGACCCCACAAAGACATTTGCATTGAGGGAATAGACGCCCGAAGGCTGGCCTCAAAGTTGCTGCTTTTGGGATTTTGAACATGAGACCTTTGAGGTTAATATATATAGCTTCAGACCTTCGAGGTTTGTCTAGCACGAGCTTGAAATATAATGTAGGATTATTCGACCTCAAATCAAGTATAGAAGGTGAGTCGTACTCAAGCTTGAAGTTTATAGCTGGGGCCGAGTTTCGACCCAGAGGTTTTTTTATTCAAATTAAGCTCGAGCTTTAGCAATACTTGTTTTAACTGGGCTCCATTACACCACTAGATGATAAAAGAGTCGGAGGTCTGCTTATAATCAAAATTTTCATTTACAAAAGCTTGTTCAGAAGTTCGATAAAAAAATTTGACAACAAACAAAAGCGTAAATTCCTATTCTGTAGTCATATATTATAGTAATAGTTTTAAAATACACGCACACATTAGGTTAAGACTATGTGTATAACTAATAATTATATTTAAAATTTCTTTGTTTGTTGTGTACTTATAAATTTTATTATTCACATATTTGATTATACTCAAAAGCTTTTATCCATCACAATTATTTAAGAAACATGTATTTGAAGATGTAAAGAAACATGTTAACTTAATTAGTTATCAAAACTTGGTATTGGTAACTGATAAAGATTTAAAAGGTACAGTTTTGAGGGGTCATTTAAGCCTTTAATTGACCATTTTTATATCCGTTACTGCTTAATTTCGTTCCTTTTCACTTTTTAGGTCTCTTGAAGGCAAAATGCTTGAATGATGCTTATTTGGACGAAAAGGCGTGAATATGTGAAGAAAATAGCTAAAGTCAAGATCAAGACACTCAAGCTGCTGGAAGTGTACCCGATGGCGTCACAAACAAAGAGCGACGCCGTCCCTATAATTGTGACGGCTCAGGAGTGAATTTTGTTGGGAATTATTAATGAGTTGATTATGACAAAATATGAAAGATGAAGGACTTATGAAGACAAAGAAAGACAAGGGACCTACTTGTTAATGAAGTATTTATTATTTAGTCCCTAGTAGTCAATTGTAACTCTGGACTCTCTAGTATATAAAGAGAGACAGGGAATTAGATTTATTGTGTGTCAAGATGTGAACACCAAAGGTGTGTGTGTGTACAGGCGTTAGGGGAGAACGCCTAGGGTGATGGTTAGTTAGTTATTTCTTAGGCGTATGTTCATGTAAACGCATAGGTTAGTATTTAGTAGTAGAGATGATGACGAAGAACTTTGTTAATAATAACAAACGATGTTTTCTTATTCCGTTGTGCATTATAATTGTTGTTATTGTTATCCCTAGATAAGCTTAAAACGATCTTATCAATTAGTATCAGAGCAGGGAGCTCTTGATATAGGGATCTACAAGGTTTTTCGAAGAAAAGATACAAAATTCGAAGCTGTTAAATATTTTCGTATCTTTCTGCAGGGCTGTTTTCAAACAGCGATAACTTTTTCTTGAACCGTTGGATCGAGCTAAATTTTTTTCTGGTGCATCTCAGTATATCCATCTAACCTTTCACCAGAGGGATTGTGAATTGGAGCTCGCAATCAAAAGTTATTCAATGTCAAAGTCTGCTGCAAAACTGAAAAAATTTCGTAATGTTACTACAACACTGTTTTGAAACGATCATAACTTTTTCGTTAACCATTGGATCGTGACGATATTTTAGGTGGACATTCTGTATATACTAATATAACTTTCCACTAAAGGGATCTTCGATCTGAGCTTCCAGTAAAAAGATATAAGGTGTCGAAGTTGGCTGCTGAAGGCGGTTTAAAAAAAAAAAAAAAAAAAAAAAAAAAAAAAAAACGAATTTTAAGTCATAAGGTTAATTGGAAGCTAGAGTTCATAAAAACCCTAGTATGCTACTGTTCGTGGATTTATTCCTGCTGCTCTTTTGATCGATTACACATGAAGGGTTTAGGGTTTACTGTTGATCGTTATTGTTTTTTGAATCCGAAGGTGCTGCTCGCTAAGTTATTATGATTCGAGTAAAGGGTAACGAACAGAATGATTCTATTGTCATGATGGTTTATTGAGCAGTGTTTTAGAATTGCTATCGTATGTTTCCACTGCTAGAAGATTCATGAGTATGCATGTGGTTTCTACTATTCCATATTTATTTTGTTGCGAGCAAAAAGGTTGGAGGCTACATGATTTTATTTTGAAGGTTTGTAACTGATGCTCGCTATCTAGTGTCAAAGTACTGTTTATGTTCACAAAGTACTGCTCTGCGTTTTTCAAGGTACTGCTCCAAGGTACTGTTCGAGGGTTTAAAGGATAAAAGAGGTTCCATGTACTGCTATCAAGATGTAAGTACTGCTGGTCTTGGTTTGTACGGGTTCCGAATATTTGTGCTGGTCCTTATATTGAAGGATTGTTGTCATGGTGAATATTTAAGATATCGGGTAACACACAAACATGATTGGATCTCGGCTAGAACGTGATTGGTAGTGGATTGTACGAGCGTGGACAACAGAGGAGGAGTAATGGATCACTTAACATGGATTACTATTGCTCGTTAAAAATTGCTCCTTCAAGAGGAGTTTATCAGATCACACACAGGTTTTGGTGATTGGATATTGGATAGAATATGGTTATTGATTTGAGGGGAAGTCGATAATCTTAGTTTGGTATGAAGTTGTCGACACACATACTTTGACAGATTTGGATTTTTAGTTGTCGGACGACACACGTATGATGTTTTGGATTTTGAGTTTTTGGTTGTGACCTGATGTTTATGAATCAGGTTCAAGATAAAGAACTATTCTTCATGTTACTAATGCTTGGTCACAAATGCTATTGTAGTCATTTTTATTAGTATTTTGGGTGGTACTATGTTCTTCATGGCTGGAACTACAACGTATTTGTGATCATGGTGATTAGTTATTCGACAAGTTCTTATGGTTATTTACATGCATCATTCGAGGGGAATGTTTTTACTACTACTTTTTAGTATTTGTACTATTGGTTCAAATTTCTATTGCCTTAATTTCATTTTTAGTTGCGGAAAACTTCATGGAGGGTATCTTGAGGCATTGGAAAGATGGATTAGTCGTATGATATTGGTTCGTGGTGGTTGGAATCAAAGTTGCTTCTACTTAGCTTCTCCTAGTGGATTATGACAAAAAGGGGAAGAAAGGCGATAAAGACGGTTTGCAACTTGAAGATTCTTGGTGATTGCATGTTTAAGGGGAAGTCGTTATCTTTCATATATTTTAGCTTCAGGGGAAGTTTGTGATTATGTGGTTTTGTCATTATCAACTAGGGGAAGATTGTTGGGAATTATATATGAGTTGATTATGACAAAATATGAAAGATGAAGGACTTATGAAGACAAAGAAAGACAAGGGACCTACTTGTTAATGAAGTATTTATTATTTAGTCCCTAGTAGTCAATTGTAACCCTAGACTCTCTAGTATATAAAGAGAGACAGGGAATTAGATTTATTGTGTGTCAAGATGTGAGCACCAAAGGTGTGTGTGTGTACAGGCGTTAGGGGAGAACGCCTAGGGTGATGGTTAGTTAGTTAGTTCCTAGGCGTATGTTCATGTAAACGCCTAGGTTAGTATTTAGTGGTAGAGATGATGACGAAGAACTTTGTTAATAATAACAAACGATGTTTTCTTATTCCGCTGTGCATTATAATTGTTGTTATTATTATCTCCTAGAGCTCATAAACGATCTTATCAAATTTGCTATTTTGTACCTGACGGCGTCAGGCTTTGAAGAGTAGGGCGTCACGAAGACCTTTTCCCTCAGAAGACCTAGATCCAGATTCAGACGGCGTCAGAAGTTGAAGTTCACGGCGTCACAACCACAACGTGAAGAAACCCTAATGGTGGCGATCTGACGTCGTCACAATTAAAAGGTGACGCTGTCGCAGTTGTAACTCTATATATAGAATTCAATTTTCAGACTTTTAGAGAGGTAGATTTGTGGAGTAAAAACCTAAAACGACTTTTTTCCGGTTTGGGTAGATCTTAGGGTTTTAATACCCTATTTTACATCAAGATAAGTTATTTACTTCATTGATTTCATTATGTCTTCGATTGTATGTGTGTATGCTTGCATGTTTACCATGTCCGGCTAATTTACTTGTGTGTTTGCCTAGATCCATGAAACCTAGTTATTAATTATTGATTGGTTGTCTCTTATCTTAATTGTAATTGGCTTAGGATTGCAATAGGCAATCGTTGTGTTTTTAATGCTTGAGTAATCTTTGTGAACCTTAGTTTATGATCACCTAGAGTAATTGTAGGCTAAAAATCCAAAGATAACCTTCGAGTTAGTTTATGAATCCTAGAGATTTTGTAGGCAATAACCTTAAGGTATTCTCAAAGAGTTAGGGAGAAAAGCATACCCTACGACCTTAGAAGACACAACGCGTTAAGAATAAGAACGTGACAATTCAACCATCAATAAAAGATAACTAGGGAGTAATAGTATCTAGGTAGACACATTTTTAATCATCATACGAGAACACATCAATAGACATAGACTACCCTTTAGCTTAGTTAATTAGATAATTAGAATAGTAGAGTAATCGGTAGAAGTACCACCTCCCAAATCCAATACCCCGAGATCGTACCTTTCAATTTTCTAAAAAATATAAAAAAGATAAAAAAAATAATCTTCCTCAACCACAACCTTAGCGTAGTAATTTCTCACTAGCATTCCTATTCCCTAGAGAATGATATCAATCCCGAGGTGTTGGATCGATATACTTTAATCAAACTAACTTAACTAGCTTGTTAAGGTTTAATAACCTCGGATAAATCCTTAGTTATTAACAAAGAAACACTGAGCAATCTTTATCAAGTACGCGGAATTTACTTAACAAAGCTAAGAAGAATAACTTTTATTATAAACTCTAAATCTGCTTATTATGCAGATACTCTAAACAACTCTAAGATTATCGAACTTCTCTCTAAAACACTAAATAACTTGTGAATTCGTAAACTCTAAAACTCATAGACTTATACCTCTAATGCCAATCTAGGAGTCCTTTTATAGGCTCAAGGATATCCTAGTCGGTTTACAATTTGTATTCTTGTACGACAAGTAATCTAAACATAGAATACAATACTTTCCATAAACGAATATAACAGTTCTTTGTTCTTGCAGTACTTTGACTTCATAGTGCAGTACTTTGACTTTGTCTTTAGCAGTACTTTGACTCTTTGACATTTTCCAGTACTTTGCAGCTTACAGTACTTTCATATCTTCAGTACTTTCATATCTTCAGCACTTTCATATCCCAACAATCCTCCCCTAACTTGAATTCTACTTGCTTGACTTCAAGTTCCCTTTGGTGAATATATCTTTAACAACTTCATCTTTAAGGACAGATTGTTTCTTAGTCTTTGGATTGTATCTCTATAGTGTATGTGCTTGTCAAAGTATCTCTTAAAATTATTCTTTTACAGCAGCATTCACAAGCTCCATCTTTTCAGCAACACAGCAACATATGACAATTTTGTACATTAATTCAGTTTAAGTTGCATACTAATCTCATCACTTCCAGGTGTGTTAACTCCTGTGAGAGGTGAATCATTGAAAACTTAATGGATTTACATCTCTTTACCAAAGCCATTATCTCTGGAGTAGCCGAATGTTTTGGTGTGTAAGACCATGGTACATTGATAACCATATGATTTTTAGCAAATCACCAGCTATCAACAGATTTGATTTGTCTTTACCAAAAGTTGTACCCTTCTGGACTAGTTAGTTCTTCTATCTAATGGTGAACTAATTACCAATAATGGTTTTTTCACAGCCTTTACCACAAGCCATTTTCTTGTGGGCTAGCCAACTCTTCACATTACTGATATGGTGAGTTGATTACCATCCAACTTATTAGCAAGTTGTCAACTAAAAACGGATTTGATATATCTTTACAGAGCCGTTTGCTCATGGATTTGTCAATCCTTTTGTAACCACGGTGGATTGATAACCTATTGATGTTATCATCACAAAAACCATTTATTCAACCTTTAAAATATTTATTACTTAGCAAAAGGTTTCTTTTAAAATTCTTTTAACTGGTTTATTTCTGCAAACAGTACTTTGATGAAAGTACTGTCTGATCAATCAGTACTTTGAATAAAAGTACTGATATATCAAAAAGTATTTATTCAAATAAAATTCATACCAGTTATTGATCATCCTTAGCAATAGTAGTCCAGTTTATAAACAAGTTGATAACCATGCAAGCAGTTTCATTATCCTCTTCTACTTCCATTCCATGCTCTAGCATCCTTCTCATAAGCTCGATTGTGAGAGGATATCTTCTTTCTGCAAACATGTGTATCATTGTTCCATTTTCCAGCTCTAAAACATGAACTCCAGACTCTTCAAAAAATCTCCAGCAAACAATTTCCCAGCTTTCTTGATTCTTCCAAACATCATCAGTGCTCTCTTCTTCAGTTTCCCATGCAGTTATGATATCACCATGTAAAACTAAACCAATCCCTTCTAATGGATTATGTTCAAAATAAGCTTTCACCACATGATATAAATAGAATAGGTCTACTCTATCTATAATGTGCAGTAAGTCCCATAGCCTTTTGAAAACTTTGAAGCTTTCATCTTCTTTATGAAAGATCATATAATCTCCATCCTTGGATTTCACAACTTCAAAAGCACTAATCTTTGATCTGTTCATCTTCATGTCATCATCTTCTTTTGAATAATCAAAATCTACCACTCTGAGATAATTCCTTAATTCATCACTAGTCTCAGATCTTAATTCAACTTTTTCTTTCTTTGAGAACTGAACATCTGTAACTTCAGTTTTCCTTTTTCTTTTCAAACTCTTCTTTCTTTCAGCTTCAGTCCAAGTAGCTTCTTCTCTAAAATATTTAATGCCTGCAACATCCTTCTTATAATCCTCTCTAGCAGCATCATATAATCTTTTCATCTCAAAATAATTAAACCTCTCCAATCCTTTATACCCTTGACTTTTAAGATAAGCCATCATAGCATTTCTGTCTTTAGCTTTATTAAGTCTTCTGGGCATAAATCTAACAGGAAAAGGTGACTGTGATGGTTCAGCAGCTTCAGCATCTAATTCATCTTGTACCTTTTGAGCTGCTTCTCTATTCTGAGCTTCCTGAGCTTCTCTATCTTTAGCATTTAACTCTTCTTGAATCTTTCTAGCTGCTTGTTCATTCAAAGCATCTTGAGCAGCTCTTAACTGTGCTAAAGTTGGTTTCTTCTTCTTAACTTCTACCAAAACACCCTTCCCTTTATCCTTAGGATCAATTTCAGGTTGAGAAGTTCTTTGTTGTTCTTCTTCTTGTACATCTCGAATAGTAACTCCTCCTCTTGGTTGTGATAAATCTCCAAGAATTGTAGCAATGAACTCATCATCACTTGCAGAATGAATAGGTTTGAGAATAGCTTCCTCTTCTTGTATAACTGTTGTAGAAGGTCCAGCTTCCTCTTAAAAATTTAACACTCTTGGAGTAATTACTTCTTGTCTGAAAGTATCTTGAAAACCAGTACCTTGTTGTTCAGTACCTTGATTATCAGCAGTACTTTGAACTTGAACATGCTCATCAGTATCTTGAATGATCTTTTCTTCAGACTTTTTAGAACTTTCAGGTTCATTCTCTTTAACCATATCTTCTTTCAAGTTCTGTTCTTCTAGATTCCTCCCCAAGTTGACAGAAGATGGTTTATGAAACTTTTGGTGTTTACTTGTCTTGGACTGCCTTTGTGCTTTCTTCTTTGATTTGACCCAGATACGAAATTCTTTAATCAAAGGCCAGACAAAAGTTTTAAGTCTTCTAAATTTTATCTTCAATTTCTTTATCTGCTTAGCTTGAACCATAGTAGTCTTTTGAAACTTAACTATCTCCCTTGTCAAAGCATAAGTATCCAAAGATAAACCTTCACGAGGTATAGTATATGGATCTTCACTCTGAATATGTGAATGTTCCTCTGATTGAGAAACAGGAACAGATCGAGGTGGAGACGGAGAAGGTGATCTTACAACTTCTTCTTGAACCTCAGGGCTTGGAGAAACAGTACCCTGTGGAGATGCAGTAACTTCATGCGAAGCAGTACTTGCAGTTGCAGTTCCTTCAGATGCAGTACTTTCACTTGATGCATCATCTTCATCATCAGCTCTAACAGCCTGAACAACTTCCATCATAGAAGTAGTTAATGGTGTATCTGGACCTCTAAATAGATCACTTCTTCTAGCCATAAAAGTAAAAATCTTGGATTGTAGAACAATAACAGGCAATAAGTCTGTAGGCTTAGGTACATCATCAAGTTGTTTGTTCAGAAAAACTTGTACAAACCTGGGATACATTAACCATTTTGATCCATGATTGATGTGAGAAAGCATGCCATCAAGAATTAGCCTTGAAAAAATAAAAATACGATTTGTAGCTAATCCCACAATAGCAGATGCTATATTAGACCCAAACTGCTCCCAAGAAGTACTTTTAGCACTAATACAATGTAACAATACATGTATTAAAAACTTCCATTGAGGACCAAACAATTGTTTCCTGAATGTTTGTTCTGTTAAAGAACCTTCATAACCAAGATGCCCAAAAGTTTCCCAAATCAATTCCTTGGCGAAACGAATAGCACCATCATTATCATTAAACAGCAAATCCTCTCTAATAGATGCTTCAGTAATCTTCACCGTTCTTCCAACAACTGTAGCCCTAATATAAAATTCTTCATTCTCCATGTTTTCTCTCGTAGTAGCCCAAAATTCTTGAATCCAAGGCTCAATAATATCCGGCTCCACTAAAAGAGCATAACTGATGGGCGACCCAGTTAGATAATCAATAATATCATGAAACGCCTCATTGTCTTCAGTCTTGTCTAAATTGGCTACCATATTGTGCTTTGAAACAGTAGGTCGATTCGTCATTAGTGATTATGGAAGCACAATAAGAATTTAAATCGAATAAGAATGAGAGAAATATGAAAACGATGCTAAGGTATGAATATAAGAGGGAAAATCGGAAAGTAGTTATTTATAGGTGAGATTTGAAAAATCACTGCCCAAAATAAAACAACCGTTAACATTAATTACCCCTCAATATAACCGTTAGAACAGTACTTTAATACGACAAACAGTACTTTCCACGTATGCAGTACTTTCCCAAACAGTACTTTCCAAGCAGTACTTTCAGGAAAAATAGTACTTTGCCAAATTCCTCCATAGAAACTAAGTATACACAATTATCCTCCCCTCAAGCAATACACAGGACTATACTAACACCTGATAGTCCTCCCCTCAAATGTAGCTTAGTAGTTAATCATGCCAATACTCACCACCAAGTGATTGAATCTTGAAACATCAAAGCCTTTGGTGAGTAAGTCAGCTACATTGTCATCTGTGTGAACCTTAACAACATTAATGAGCCTGTGCTCATAACAATCTCTGATAAAGTGATGCCTAATCTGAATGTGCTTGGTCTTGGAATGATAAACTGGATTCTTCACAATACAAATGGTACTCTCATTATCAATATTGATAGGAGTATTCTTAAAATTGAACCCATAGTCCAAAAGTTGATTCTGCATCCACAAAATTTGTCCACAACAGCTTGCAGCAGCTACATATTCAGCTTCAGTAGATGATGTTGCTACAATTGTTTGCTTCTTGCATTGCCAGGAGACTAACCTTCTTCCAAGATATTGGCATCCCCCAGTTGTTGATCTTCTATCATAATTATCACCTGCATAATCACTATCTGAAAAAGCTTCTAAGTGAAAAGGTGACTCTTTTGGATACCACAACCCCAACTTTGGTTGTTGTTTCAAATAACAGAAAATTCTCTTCACTGTATTCATGTGAGAGATCTTTGGTGAGACTTGATATCTTGCACATAAACAAACTGCAAACATGATATCAGGTCTTGATGCAGTAAGATACATAAGAGAGCCAATCATTGATCTGTATAACGTGACTTCAACAGGCTGTCCATCTTCATCTTTGCCCAATGAATTGATAGATTTAATAGGTGTAGTAACAGCCTTCATATCATCAAAATTAAACTTCTTAAGTATGTCTGTAACATACTTGTCTTGACTGATAAAAATTCCTTCCTTTGACTACTTAACCTGAAGTCCCAAAAAGAAAGTTAACTCTCCCATTGAACTCATTTGAAATTCCTTCTGCATCAGCTGCTCAAACTCCTTAACCATGGACTGTTTGGTAGCCCCAAAGATGATATCATCAACATAGACTTGAACTAACATGATATCCTTCTTGTCTCTCTTGATAAACAAAGTCTTGTCTATAGCTCCCCTCCTGTATCCATGTTGTAATAAGAATGTAGAGAGCCTCTCATACCAAGCTCTAGGTGCCTGATGAAGGCCATAAAGAGCCTTAACCACCTTATAGACTTTGTTTGGGTGTTTAGGATCTTCAAAACCTGGAGGTTGTTTCACATACACCTCTTCTGTAATAGTGCCATAGAGAAAGGCACTCTTGACATCCATTTGGTAAACCTGAAAACCCATGTATGAAGCAAAAGCAAGAAATATTCGAATAGCTTCAATCCTTGCAACAGGAGCAAATACTTCATCATAATCTACACCTTCTTCTTGTCTGTAGCCTTGAGCTACTAACCTTGCCTTGTTTTTGATAACATTTCCTCTTTCATCTCTTTTCACTCTGAAGACCATCTGGTTCCAATAACTCGCTTCCCATCTGGAAGATCACATAAAACCCAAACTTCTTGAAGTTTAAATTGAAGAAGTTCCTCCTGCATAGCTTCAACCCAGCTTTCTTTAGTCAAGGCTTGAGCAATGTTCTTGGGTTCCTCTTGAGAGATAAAACAAGTAAATAGGCAGGTTTGATGGTCCTTATGATTCAGCCTGTTTTGTTTGTAGACAAAGCTAAGTAAAGCATTATGAGGTTTTGTGAAACTCTTAGCTTTGTGTCTTGTCATAACTCCAGAAGTAGATGGACCAATGATTTGATCAGTTGGATGATTCTTATGAATCCGTAAGATTGGAGACTGTGGAACTCCATATGCATCATCCAAATTAGTATAATTAGCACCTTCATTGGAATCTGAGAAAATACCTTTATCTTCAAGCTCATCATCAGTTTCTTCTAATCCAGGCATGGTAGGATCATCCAAATCATCTAAAGTACTGTCAACAGGTGCAGCAGTACTTTGGTCGAAAGTACTGTCCAAATTACTGTGAGAGTATGATTGGTGCAAAACCGTCAAGTTTTCTCACGCGAGCTAGCCACTTGTGAATGACCAACCGTAAGGAACTTAAAACAGCTCAAACACCAATTCCAATTTAGATCAGGAGAATACAGTGGATTCCCGGGTCGTTAAGTCCCACGGAGGATGACTGGTGTTTAACACAGTCAGATTGATAGAATAATCACTAAGGATAGTGATCAGTAAGGTTTTTGATGAATAATTACCTAAAGAAAAGATTTGTAAATTAAAGCGACTTAAATGCAAATTAAATAAAATTAAAAGTTAAATTATATTAAATAAACGCTATCACTATTTTTACAATGATGTTTTTGTGATTTTATAAAACAAAATATCTTAAATAAACTATTTTAACTAAAACGTAAACTCAAATTATCTAAAAACTAGATTTAAAATGAAAACGTACGTTAAGTCTAAAAACTACGCGAGTGCGCAAGCAAAAACGTAAAATTTATGAAATAAAAGTCCTACAAGTGTAAAAACAATTTTTTTACGTACTATATGACAAAAGAAAATTTTAGAAAAAAGATTTATATTTTTTTGACTTTTATATTTTTTATTATGAATTAATTACTAAAAAACACTAATTAAATGTTTAAAAATACTAAAACAAATGAGAAAAATCTGAAACTTTTTGTAAAAATACTTTATAACAATACCAATTTATGAAAATTAGAAAAATGGAAAAAGCTAAACTGAATAAGCTCGAAATAAGCTAAACTAAACGTATAAGCTTAAATGACAAAACGTATATAAGAGATTAGTTGTGTAAAGAAATAACAGAAAAAGTCTCAAGGGCAACTGGTATCCAGGTACACACTAAACACACTCATAAGGGGGAGGTCTCAGGTTCGAGCCTGCCTACCCCCTTTTTGGTAAACATTTTTTTTTTTCGATTTTCTTTTTACAAACTTATTTAACACAAAAAAATAAGCACTTTTTCTAATTATGACTTTTAATGAAAAGTACTAATAAGCTCTGAAATAAGCTAAAGATCTCAACAGTAAGCAAAAATATAGAATAAGCACAAGTTTAAGCTATAATGGCTATTAAGCTATTGAACAAGCAAAAGAAGACTGGAAATAACTAAGGATGTTTAAATAAGCTAATTTTAAAAACTGAATAAGCAAAATGACCAAGGAATAAGCACTGAAAAAGATTCAAATAAGCTCAAACTACACTGTTTGCACAGTACACTCTATTGGTTTACTAGGCACCTTATAGCTAATTTATAAGCACTGAAATAAGCTATAAAATGAAAATGAGAACTAGAGTTAACAAGATAACCAGTTAAGCTTTCCAAAAAAGCTAAAATGCAAAGATTGGATTATGCTAATGAGCTTGTGAGAAGCTTTTGAAAAACTGGAAAACACTGACTTAACTGGTTAACTTAAACAATTGGACAGAATTAAAAGCTACTAGCAGCCTAACTAAATAAGCTAAAAATGGAAAACAAACACTTGGTACCTTGAGTTAGCTAGGTGAGCTTCTCAAAAAAGCCAAAATACACAATTTGAAGCTAACTAATAAGCTCTATGAGAGCTTGAGAAATAAGCTACCAAACCTGTGCACAGGGCACTTTTCAGAAAGGGTATCTACAATAAGCTAACAAATAAGCACTGTATAAGCTGATTAAAACTAAACTAGTATTTTTATAATTTTCTTAAGCAACTGAAGTTTACTATCCTAGGAGCTTATGAGCTGAAACTTAGTATTAAACACACAGTAAAAATCTAAGTTTTATTCAAAAACGACCAAGTGAAATTTTGACTTTTTATGTAAACTAATAAATTGACTTTTATGAACTTTAGATTGATTATACTAGCTAATTATGTTGTAATAAGCTAATATGAGATGAACTAGAGCTAGACTAACAGCTTTTAAACATGTATGATGAATCTAGCAAACCAAATTCATAACAGTTATGAATTAAGATAGGATTAAAACTAATTTTGACTATTATTTAAACAAGGACTGGTTTTTCTTCTTTCACTGAGCTATTAAGAGCTAAAGAAACATGTATCAAACAAGAACAATGCTTAAAATTACCTCTAACACAGTTTTTGCAACTAAACCAAACACTTTTTTAGAAACTGATTTGAACTAATGACCAAGCAAATTATTGAGTTATCTTATTTTACCACTTAACCTAAATCTAGTGACCCTAATTACTACTAAATAAACATGTTTAACAGGTTTAATGATCACAGGTTCAAGTACAAATGCAAACTGCAAACTGAGCTCAAAATGAAAATGATGTAAACAGAACTTACAAGTGTCCAGCTATGATTGCAACTTAAACAAGACCATACACTACCATTCTAATCCATTTCCAACCCAAATCAACCTCTGCATCAACCTGTCACCATTTCCATGCTTATTTGAACCAGAATTCCTTCACAGTTGACTTTTGTTGACTTTTGTCCAATTTTGATTGAAATTGAATAACAAGCTTACAAAAAGCTATCTTAAGCTTAAATAAGTTTGTTTGAGCTTAAATAAAGCTTATTGAAGCTTTGAACACAAGAGTTTGACTTTGAATTTTTGCAACAGTAAGCACAAAACATGAAATGTGAATGAAACTTGAATTAACACTTAAAAGCTTAGTACAATGATTTGTTAACTTAAGATTGATGTATTTAAACTGGAGATTACAAATTTGAAGCTAAGTTAAAACATTGATATTAAAAACGAAATACATGAAAATTAAAAATTAACTACTTGCTTCTCCCTTGTTTCTTCCTCCTCTTTTATGCTTCAAATCACTTCCACGTGGCCTTCTGAGAGTATCCCACCTCTTTTTGGAACCAATGGTTGAGTTTTGAGTGTGTTGCCTGTTTTTATCATTTTGGCGGGAAACAGGATTTGACAAGTTGCTCTGTGAAATAGCTAGTAGGGGGGGTGGCATTAATTGTGGGGGGTTGATGATGATGAGGGTGGTGGAAAAGGTGAGGTGATGGGAGGAGTGCAGGCAAGTTGGAGGGAAACAGGTGTTGGGGAAGATAAACAGGAGTGGGCGCCATTTTTCTGCTTTTGACTTTCTTTGACTAGGCAGTCCAAAATAGGAAAGACAGGGGGTCAAATGGGTAATATGGCAGGGGGTCAAATGGTTTTGACAAGGCTTAGTTAGGCTAATTTGACAAGGACCAAGGCTGCAAATCTTCCAAACTTGAGGGGCCAAACTGCCAATTTCTCAAAGTTAACATAAGGACTGAATTTGACAAACTTTAATAGTACAAGGACTATATTTGACATTTTCAAATTTTCTAGGGACCAAACTTGACAATTTCAAAAGTTTAGGGACCTTTTCTGCCATTTAACAAAAGATTTATTCAAGGACCATTTTTGACAATTTAGAATATTTCAGGGACCTTGAATAACATTTTTCTTTATTTAGATTTACCAGGGACTGTTTTTGACAACTTTTGAAACTTGGGGGACTAAAACTGCCAATTATGCAAACTTGATACGTTTTTCACCAGATTTTGATATTTTTGCATTTAAAAAACACAAAACACTTATTTGTGATATTTTTATCATTTTGATGCATTTCTGAGTGTTTTCAGATGTTTTAGCAGTCTAATTGGTACAAAAATGATGAGTATTTACACACTCATCAATCCCCCACACTAAGATATTGCTAGTCCCTAGCAATGTTTTGAGAAAAATTTAATGGATTTCATCTCTTTACCAAAAGCCATTACTTCTGGAGTAGCCAAATGTTTCAGTTCAAGTAAGAACCTTGGTACACCGATAACCAAATGATTTTTAGCAAATCACCAGCTTCCAACGGGTTTGATTTGTCTTTACCAGAAGCCGTTTGCTTCTGGACTAGCCAACTCTTAGATAAAATATCTTTGGTGAGCTGATTACCAATTATGGTTTTCCAATTGCCTTTACCACAAGCCATAAACTTGCGGGCTAGCCAACTCTTCACTTTTAAGGATATGGTGAGCTGAATACCATACAATTTTGGGCAAATTGCAAGCCGTCAACGGATTTGAGATATCTTTACCAAGAGCCGTTTGCTCCTGGATTAGCCAATCCTTTTGTTTATTTAGACAAGGCGGACTGATAACCATAAGATGAGTAACTGTAAAACACTTACTCCAAAAAAAAATTTTGGCCAAAAATTGGGGAATTGGGCGGTATAATTACATGATAAAATTCGTGAGAATTCCCCCCACACTTAGAAATGAATATTGCCCTCAATATTCAAAGTACCGGCGGTTATGCCGAAACATAGAACGTAAAAGGGAAATACTAAGGCCATTATTTAGAAAGGATTTTTTTTTTTTTTTTTTTTTTTTTATTGAAACTGTTATATATACACAACATGTGGGGTAACTCCCCCACACTAGGGTGGTAGAAAGTAGAAAGAAGAGGCTAAACTGTCAAGTTTTGTCACACAAGCTAGCCACTTGTGAATGGCTAACCGTAACAAACTTCAGACAGCTCAGAAATATGGGCGAAAACCCATATGGCATGCTACTGTTTTTGATTACCGAGTCGCTAGCTTGACTCGATCCCCGCATTCATTGGTCCATGGGGAAAGTAACGTGGAAAACCAATCTCAATCGGACTTTCGTTCACAATGTTAATAAACATATGAACATCAGAAAGTTCCACACCGACGAGATACAACGGCGGTATTGTTAATAGTAGAAACTATAAGGGATGATACCGGGGTCAAAGATGGTGTCCTCATTCCCGAAAGAGAAAAGGGAAAGAGCAACCACACCATCTGTGAAGAATGGAATAAAGACGTACATGAGAATGCAAGTCCATTCTTCATCAGAGAGAAGCAAATCACCAGTTTTGACATTTTTAAGCTTAAACTTGAAGCTTAGATGGTGATTGTCAATAAGATGTCCGGAAGGGAGGGTGGGAAACGGTTCTTCAATCAACAGATTTTCCAGAAAAAGGATGTCTCCCTCCGGATCAAAGTAAGTATTATCAATTCCCGTTGGAATTGACTCATCACTAAGAAAGGCTTCGACTTCATTCCAAAAGTTGTCATCTTCCTCATCAGGAGTGAGAGAAGGGATGGAAGAGTCGGGAATAAGAATAGAGGATGATGGATCATTTCTGAGCAATTCATCAATGGGAAGGATGTCTCCCATTGGATCACAAACATCATCATCCAATTCAGATGAAACTGAAGAGAGTTTGGTTTCATCCACAGAGTTAACAAACTCGATGCGACAAACTGATTCCGGAGGTGGGACAAGTGGTGTGCTCTTAGAGCTAGCAATTTCCACCACTTCCGATAAAGTCTCCGATTCTAGATCATCATCATCAAGAACACTTTTGACTTCCCTGGTACAACTTTCAAACCATTTGTTTGAACCAGCGTTGATTTTCAAAGCTTTTAACTCAGCACGTTTTTGAAAACTCCTCTTAACCGTGAAATTTGAGAGTGTTGCATTGAATCTTTCAGATTTTTGATCAATTGTGGCAACACTCTGTTTGGATAGAGGTTTGGAGTTCTGGTTGATATTCAATGTGAGCTCTTCGTTGTCAACCCGTATGGTCAACTCTTCAGCAAACACATCAATCAGAGCACGACTCGTTCTCAAGAAAGCTCTCCCTAAGATGAGGGGAACTCTAGGATCTGCATCGAAGTCTACTACAACAAAGTCAGTAGGAAAGTGAAACTTTCCTACTTTTACCACGACATCCTCGGCTATTCCAAGTGGACGAGTTATGGTACAGTCCGCTAGCTCGAGAGTCATACAAGTAGGAGTAAGTTCAGGAAGAGACAGTTTCTTCCATACTGAGAGTGGCATAAGGTTAATGCTAGCGCCAAGATCGGCCAAGGCGGAGCATTGAACCATCCCCAAGAAATCACACGGGATTAAAAACTTGCCAGGGTCTTCAAGCTTTTTAGGAAGCTTCTTGAGAAGGACCGCTGAGCATTGCTCATTGAGAGGGGTTTTAGCCATTTCAGATAACTTATCTTTGTTACTCAGTAGGCCTTTAAGTGTAGATGCAAATTTGGGCATTAGAACGAGAGCATCAACGAAGCTTATATCAAAGTGCAATTCATTGAAAATTTGGAAAAAAATTTCCATTTGCTCTTTGTTTTTGTCTTTGAGCTTCTCATCATTCATTCTTGATGGGTAAGGAAGCTGACTAGACTTTTGAGCCGGGATGGAAGTCATTTCGGGCTCAGAATTTTTCTTCGGAACTTCGGGTTCCG
The DNA here is from genome assembly GCA_019973895.1 of Chrysanthemum seticuspe. NCBI lineage: Eukaryota > Viridiplantae > Streptophyta > Magnoliopsida > Asterales > Asteraceae > Chrysanthemum > Chrysanthemum seticuspe. Next base: position 202,741,386 of record BPTQ01000006.1, on the reverse strand, counting down.
GTTTTAAAGCTTGGACTACCGAAGGTGGGACGTGTGCGGTACTTCGTGGGCTTGAGAAATGCACCTTGTCCGTTGTATCCTTGGTAACTTGACTCAATGCTACAGGAGGAGGGGGCATTGGAGTCGAAGGTCCATTGTGCGTCTTAGATTCACTTTCTACTACCTTTGGGAGAGAAGAAGAAGAGGTAGTGGGAATAGCGGGTCCATTATATGAAACACCACTTCTGGTTGTGATCGCCTTTGCATCGCCCCTCGGGTTAGCGATCGTGTTGCTCGGAAGTTTTCCTGAGCCCGAGGGTTGATCATTTAAAGACTTCTTGAGATCAGCGATCTGACTGAGCAACAACCTGTTCATTTCATCTTGGGATTTCATGAATTGCTTCAATAACTCATCAGATGATGGTACTGGAGGCTGTGGAGGGAAATTTTGAGGTCGTATGTTTTGATTATGACCTTGTTGTTGAAAATTCCCTTGATTAGGATTCACATTTCCCTGAATTTGATTCCCTCGATTGAAATTGTTTTGATTAAGGTTTCCTTGATGTTGGAAACCTTGATTGGGTCCGGAATAGAAATTACCTTGGTTTTGATAACCTTGGTTCATTCTAGGTTGGTTCTGATTCCGGTTAGGATTCTGGTTAAAACCGGGTGGTGCCTGATAAGTGTTAGCACGGTAGTTTGGTTCATTTTGAGGACGGTATTGATTACCTCCTTGATTTGAAGTACCGGCTATAGCATTAGCTTCAAACGGACTACCATCGGTGGCAGTACAGTTGTAGTATGCATGAGGACCACCACAAGTAACACAAACTTCAACTTTCTTCACTTCACCATGTGATGGTGTCTGAGTGAAAGTGACTTTCTTTTGGTTAGCAAGAACCAAAGCCTGAACAATATCCGTGAGTTTGTCAATCTTAGCATCGGTGCTAGATGTACTCACGGGAGATGAAGTATAAGGTCCAGCATTAGACTCAGTATGATATGTCTTTGTGCGGAAAGGACGGACCTGGGACTTGTTTTCAATGATTTGCAAGGCTTCTTTAGTGGTCTTGCTCAAGAAATTACCTCCCGCGGAGGCATTCAAAGAGTCTTGATTAGTCTGGTTCAGACCATTGTAGAAAGTATCCATTTGCATTAACTCGGTAAAACCATGATGCGGACACTTGCGGAGCAAGTCTTTGTAACGATCCCATGCCTCCCCGAATGATTCATCAAATCTTTGAGAGAATTTCATTATCTCATTCTTAAGACTTGTAGTTCGGGATGGAGGATGGAATTCGTTAACAAACTTTGTGACAAGATCTTCCCATGTCTCAATGGAACGAGGGGGTTGTTTCTCAAGCCAATTCCGGGCTTGTCCCTCTAGAGAAAATGGGCAGAAGAAGCTTGATAGCTTCATGTGGGACATTCTTGTACTTGATGGTAGATGCAATTTTGTTAAACCATCGAATGTGTGCATGAGGATCATCCCGCTCAAAACCATAGAATTGGCTTTGGGTTACCAGATTAAGTAACCCGGTTTTGAGCTCAAAAGTATCAGCCACGATGGCTGGGACAACAATAGCATCTCCGTAACCCTCGATGGGTGCTTGGAGAAGCTCATTCATCGGCTTGTCTTCTGCCATTACAGCAGGTGGTGGTGGTGGTAGACGTTCCTCAGTCACGGCTGAAGGAGCTGAACGTCCTCTACATCTACGAGGAATCTTTCCAAGTTCTGAAAGTGGACTTGTAGAACTGGAAGAACGAGTGCGCATGCACTAAGTATAAAAATCAGTTTTCAAAACAAAAGCGAGGCAAAACGACAAGTGAACCTAACCAATAATCACAAATGAAATGGCTTCTTTGAAAAAGGTACACCAAATCACAAGGACACAAAGGCAAGTTTTAAATCTGATGTTCGGGAACTTATTATGGTCACACCCCCAGTTAGGTAGTGCACTGCCTTGGTTTGCGGTGGTTGATTTTTATGTATATATTAAGTATCACTGAAAAGACGTAGGTATAGATTTGTGCTGATGGGTTTAAAAACTTTTGGACAATATTTTTTGGTATCGTCTCATTTAACCAAATCGTATTTCTTTAAGAATCACCTTAAAAGAAACACAAGATAGAAAACGTTACGATTGTTTTGTTGTTTTATATTTTGTGTGGTGTTTTTAACACTTTAGGAAAAGTGTTAATAAACTTTTTGATTTTGTTATAACTTTACAAAAAACTGTTTTTACAAAAGGTGGTATATGTGCAAGTACGGGTCTGAAAAATGCTAAGAACACGCTTACAGCCTCCCCGGCAGCGGCGCCAAAATTTGATTGGTGCAAAACCGTCAAGTTTTCTCACGCGAGCTAGCCACTTGTGAATGACCAACCGTAAGGAACTTAAAACAGCTCAAACACCAATTGCAATTTAGATCAGGAGAATACAGTGGATTCCCGGGTCGTTAAGTCCCACGGAGGATGACTGGTGTTTAACACAGACAGATTGATAGAATAATCACTAAGGATAGTGATCAGTAAGGTTTTTGATGAATAATTACCTAAAGAAAAGATTTGTAAATTAAAGCGACTTAAATGCAAATTAAATAAAATTAAAAGTTAAATTATATTAAATAAACGCTATCACTATTTTTACAATGATGTTTTTGTGATTTTATAAAACAAAATATCTTAAATAAACTATTTTAACTAAAACGTAAACTCAAATTATCTAAAAACTAGATTTAAAATGAAAACGTACGTTAAGTCTAAAAATTACGCGAGTGCGCAAGCAAAAACGTAAAATTTATGAAATAAAAGTCGTACAAGTGTAAAAACAATTTTTTTACGTACTATATGACAAAAGAAAATTTTAGAAAAAAGATTTATATTTTTTTGACTTTTATATTTTTTATTATGAATTAATTACTAAAAAACACTAATTAAATGTTTTAAAATACTAAAACAAATGAGAAAAATCTGAAACTTTTTGTAAAAATACTTTATAACAATACCAATTTATGAAAATTAGAAAAATGGAAAAAGCTAAACTGAATAAGCTCGAAATAAGCTAAACTAAACGTATAAGATTAAATGACAAAACGTATATAAGAGATTAGTTGTGTAAAGAAATAACAGAAAAAGTCCCAAGGGCAACTGGTATCCAGGTACACACTAAACACACTCATAAGGGGGAGGTCTCAGGTTCGAGCCTGCCTACCCCCTTTTTGGTAAACATTTTTTTTTTCGATTTTCTTTTTACAAACTTATTTAACACAAGAAAATAAGCACTTTTTCTAATTATGACTTTTAATGAAAAGTACTAATAAGCTCTGAAATAAGCTAAAGATCTCAACAGTAAGCAAAAATATAGAATAAGCACAAGTTTAAGCTATAATGGCTATTAAGCTATTGAACAAGCAAAAGAAGACTGGAAATAACTAAGGATGTTTAAATAAGCTAATTTTAAAAACTGAATAAGCAAAATGACCAAGGAATAAGCACTGAAAAAGATTCAAATAAGCTCAAACTACACTGTTTGCACAGTACACTCTATTGGTTTACTAGGCACCTTATAGCGAATTTTAAGCACTGAAATAAGCTATAAAATGAAAATGAGAACTAGAGTTAACAAGATAACCAGTTAAGCTTTCTAAAAAAGCTAAAATGCAAAGATTGGATTATGCTAATGAGCTTGTGAGAAGCTTTTGAAAAACTGGAAAACACTGACTTAACTGGTTAACTTAAACAATTGGACAGAATTAAAAGCTACTAGCAGCCTAACTAAATAAGCTAAAAATGGAAAACAAACACTTGGTACCTTGAGTTAGCTAGGTGAGCTTCTCAAAAAGCCAAAATACACAATTTGAAGCTAACTAATAAGCTCTATGAGAGCTTGAGAAATAAGCTACCAAACCTGTGCACAGGGCACTTTTCAGAAAGGGTATCTACAATAAGCTAACAAATAAGCACTGTATAAGCTGATTAAAACTAAACTAGTATTTTTATAATTTTCTTAAGAAACTGAAGTTTACTATCCTAGGAGCTTATGAGCTGAAACTTAGTATTAAACACACAGTAAAAATCTAAGTTTTATTCAAAAACGACCAAGTGAAATTTTGACTTTTTATGTAAACTAATAAATTGACTTTTATGAACTTTAGATTGATTATACTAGCTAATTATGTTGTAATAAGCTAATATGAGATGAACTAGAGCTAGACTAACAGCTTTTAAACATGTATGATGAATCTAGCAAACCAAATTCATAACAGTTATGAATTAAGATAGGATTAAAACTAATTTTGACTATTATTTAAACAAGGACTGGTTTTTCTTCTTTCACTGAGCTATTAAGAGCTAAAGAAACATGTATCAAACAAGAACAATGCTTAAAATTACCTCTAACACAGTTTTTGCAACTAAACCAAACACTTTTTTAGAAACTGATTTGAACTAATGACCAAGCAAATTATTGAGTTATCTTATTTTACCACTTAACCTAAATCTAGTGACCCTAATTACTACTAAATAAACATGTTTAACAGGTTTAATGATCACAGGTTCAAGTACAAATGCAAACTGCAAACTGAGCTCAAAATGAAAATGATGTAAACAGAACTTACAAGTGTCCAGCTATGATTGCAACTTAAACAAGACCATACACTACCATTCTAATCCATTTCCAACCCAAATCAACCTCTGCATCAACCTGTCACCATTTCCATGCTTATTTGAACCAGAATTCCTTCACAGTTGACTTTTGTTGACTTTTGTCCAATTTTGATTGAAACTGAATAACAAGCTTACAAAAAGCTATCTTAAGCTTAAATAAGTTTGTTTGAGCTTAAATAAAGCTTATTGAAGCTTTGAACACAAGAGTTTGACTTTGAATTTTTGCAACAGTAAGCACAAAACATGAAATGTGAATGAAACTTGAATTAACACTTAAAAGCTTAGTACAATGATTTGTTAACTTAAGATTGATGTATTTAAACTGGAGATTACAAATTTGAAGCTAAGTTAAAACATTGATATTAAAAACGAAATACATGAAAATTAAAAATTAACTACTTGCTTCTCCCTTGTTTCTTCCTCCTCTTTTATGCTTCAAATCACTTCCACGTGGCCTTCTGAGAGTATCCCACCTCTTTTTGGAACCAATGGTTGAGTTTTGAGTGTGTTGCCTGTTTTTATCATTTTGGCGGGAAACAGGATTTGACAAGTTGCTCTGTGAAATAGCTAGTAGGGGGGGTGGCATTAATTGTGGGGGGTTGATGATGATGAGGGTGGTGGAAAAGGTGAGGTGATGGGAGGAGAGCAGGCAAGTTGGAGGGAAACAGGTGTTGGGGAAGATAAACAGGAGTGGGCGCCATTTTTCTGCTTTTGACTTTCTTTGACTAGGCAGTCCAAAATAGGAAAGACAGGGGGTCAAATGGGTAATATGGCAGGGGGTCAAATGGTTTTGACAAGGCTTAGTTAGGCTAATTTGACAAGGACCAAGGCTGCAAATCTTCCAAACTTGAGGGGCCAAACTGCCAATTTCTCAAAGTTAACATAAGGACTGAATTTGACAAACTTTAATAGTACAAGGACTATATTTGACATTTTCAAATTTTCTAGGGACCAAACTTGACAATTTCAAAAGTTTAGGGACCTTTTCTGCCATTTAACAAAAGATTTATTCAAGGACCATTTTTGACAATTTAGAATATTTCAGGGACCTTGAATAACATTTTTCTTTATTTAGATTTACCAGGGACTGTTTTTGAGAACTTTTGAAACTTGGGGGACTAAAACTGCCAATTATGCAAACTTGATACGTTTTTCACCAGATTTTGATATTTTTGCATTTAAAACACATAAAACACTTATTTGTGATATTTTTATCATTTTGATGCATTTCTGAGTGTTTTCAGATGTTTTAGCAGTCTAATTGGTACAAAAATGATGAGTATTTACACACTCATCAGAGTACTCTACAGTCTTGTTCTTTTTCTTTGCCTCTTCATAAGCTCTCATTTGTTCATCAGTGTAAGAATGTGCTAATACATCTTGAAGAAGCATCTGATTAAGTTCCTCTTGAATAGATTGATCCTCAACAGATAATGAGGATTGTGGTGCAACAGTACTTTGTTTTGGAGAATCAGTACTTTGCTTGGGAACTTCAGTACTTTGTTTTGGACTTACAGGATCTTCATCAGGAACAGCATCAGGTCTAATATGGACTCCATGAACAACATATTGTAAATCTTCTCCATTGTGCACAGGTTGATTTTCTTCTCTAACAGGTACATAATTCATTGAAGGAGTTAAGACCTCAAGATCAAACATCCAATCAGGACCTTTACCTTTCTCATTGTCTTGATCTTCTAAAAACTCAACATGAAGACAATCTTGAATCTTTTTAGTAACTCTGTTGTACACTCTAAAGCCTTTACTGTTAGTGCAATAACCTAATAAGTATCCTTCTTCAGACTTGCCATCAAACTTCCCCAGATTATCAATGGTGTTTAAAATAGTAAGAGGGCATCCAAAAGGCTTCATAAAACGAATGTTGGGTTTATTGCCCATCATCAATTCATAGGGTTTCTTCATCTGTGGTTTGGTGACAGAGACTCTGTTAAGTACATAACATGCAGTACTTACAGCTTCTGCCCAAAATTGAATAGGTAGATGGGAATCTGCTAGCATTATCCTTGCTGCTTCAATCAAAGTCCTATTCTTCCTCTCTGCAACACCATTTTGCTGTGGTGTTCTAGCAATACTAAACTCCCTCTTTATGCCTTTATTTGCACAAAAGTCATCCATAAGCTTGTTCTTGAACTCAGTTCCATTATCACATCTAATACCTCTAACCTTGAGTCTCAATTGATTTTCAAGAGCTATTATGAGAGTCTGAATAGCATCAAAAGTAACATCCTTAAAACCCAAAAAGAAAACCCAACTGAATCTACTGCAATCATCTGTAACAACCAAACAGTACTTTTTCTTATTTAGGCTTGCCACAGAGACAGGTCCAAATAAATCCATATGTAACAGCTCCAATGGTTCTCTAATAGTTCTTTCCTCAAGCTTCTTGCAGGAAGCTTTGTGTTGTTTGCCCTTCTTGCATGCCAAGCATGATTGATCATTCTTGTAAGTCTTTGAAGGTAAACCTCTAACTAGATTGCATTTGGCCAGTTTGTTGATATTCTTGAAATTAACATGGCCCAATCTTCTATGCCATTGATGTGCCTCTTCAGATGTTGCTTTAGCCACCAAACATGTGGCTCTTCCATAAGAATGTAGACTCTTCATGTCTAAGCTATACACATCATTTGTCCTTGGTACTCTAAGTACTACCATGTCATCATTAACAGGTGTAAAATCAGAGGAAAGGATGAGACATTCTGTGTCAGTGAATAACACAGGATGCTTTTTATCACAAATTTGAGAGACTGAGAGCAAGTTGAATTTAATCTCCTTCACATATCTAACATTCTCAAAGTCGATAAGCCCTGCTTTGATAGTTCCTTTTCCAGTAATCTTTCCTCCATTGGGATCATTCCCAAATGCAACTCTTCCTCCACTAATATTTCTAAAATCAGACAGAATCTCTTTGTCTCCTGGCATACTTCCAGAGCAACCACTATCCATAATTAGATGATCTTTAAGCTCCTTTTCTGGGTTGCCCTGCACACAAAGAAAAGAGTTAGTGATTTTTAGGAACCCAAGCCATTACTGACTTGTGTTCCCCTTGTGGAGTTACAAACTCAAATTCTTTGAGTATGTAATTCCCACTATCTTTCAAATGATGATCCAAAATTATCTTTTGATCTTTAGCATGTGGATTTTCAAGACTTTCTGGTTTTTCAACATAAATCTCTTTTACAAGATTATTAGCTTTTTCTTGTGTCACAAAAACATCAGATTCACTTTTTGTTGAAAGTACTGTGTGTCCCTTGGCAGTACCTTCCCTCTTAACCCATTCTGGTTTAACACGTGGTTCTTGTGATCTAGATCCCCTATGTGAATTGTAATACCTTCTAGGTTGATAGTGAGATCTCCTAGGATTCCTATTCCAAGTAGTGTGATCAGTATCTTGTTTCTGAGCAGTACTTTGGAAAGTACTGTGAGATACTGAAGGTTTTGAAAAAGATCTTCTCTGATGTGGGTATCTGTGATCTAGTGTGAAGTTTCTGTGATTAATCCTATTTGAATTATTCCAAACTAGTTTGTGCTCTCTAGGTTTGTGGTTGACAGATCTATTCCTTGGAAATTTGCTAAGGTATTCTGAGTGTCGATCACAATCTTTGATTAAGTGATTAGGACTATAACACACAAAACACAGTTTTGACCCATATGTCCAAAGTGATTTCTTCTATGTCTATGCCCAAAATTATTGTGCCTTCTAGGTGAATGATTAAACCTGTTTTGACCAAAATTATCCCAAAAAGGTTTAGCAGCACTGTTTTGAAAAGACTTTGCAGAAGGTACTGCTTGTGGATCAGTACTTTGATTTAAAGGTACTGCTTGATTTTGAACATTATTTTCAACAGCTTCTTTGGGTTTTTCAGATCTAGATTGAGCAACAAGCTTCTTCCTAAACTCTAGACTGTCTACTCCAAATCGAGAAACATCAGGCCTTATGGGTTGATGACTAATGGGATGTGGGACAGCATTATATCCCTTATCTTTCTTATACTCAGGAGGTGGTTCACTTATTGAGTCCTCATTACTAGATGTATCTACATAGTTAATGAGTTCATCATCACTAGTGGTTATGTCCTCAAAATCACCTACATCCTGATCACTAGGTTGTTTTTCTTCTATGTTATCAAAGTTCATACCAAAACCTAATCCAGTTCTAATGTATGCTCTTCTTTGTTTTTCAACATAAGTAACATGGGACAGACCAGATTCATTCCAGGCAGCAAACTTTTCTAACAGATCCTCTCTTTCCTTAGTTAATTTCTCAATTTCAGCAATTTTACAGTTTAGTTTCCATTCACTAAGTTTTAACTAGTAATCCTGTTGTTCATACTTTTCAGCCCAAGCCATTTCATTATTTTCATGTGTTATAATTTTAGCTTCCATAGACTCTAAAGTAATTTGATAACCAGCCACTTCAGATCTAGCCTTAATACAATTATCTCTTTCAATCACATAACTGTTAAGTAATTTATGATAAAAATCATAACAGTTTGAGCATACCTCAGAGATAGGAGACTGAGTTGGTCCAACCAAATCCTCCAAATCCATCATCAGATTCCAAAGCAGGATGTTCAGGTTCTTCATCAAAAGCAGTGCTCCAGTCCAATGCATCCACTGTGTCTTCAACTGAATCTTCCACTGCTACCATACAATAAGTCACTGGTTCATCATCAAACTCTTCACTCCAGTCAACTTCTGATAACTTCTCTTGAGCAACCAAAGCCTTTGTTTCAGTAATTGGAATTTCTTTGAGCTCAAGTTTTGGCTTCTCAGATGTTCTGTTTGCTTGATACTTAGCAAACCTGCACTCCCTTGCAAAGTGACCAGTCTTTTGACAATTGAAGCATTCAATTTGGGATTTGTCAAAAGTTATTCCTTGTTTTGGTTTGAAATCAATGCTTTTGCCTGTCTTCTTCATGTACTTTTTGATCCTTGCAGTGATCATAGCAACTTGCCACCTGATATCAATTTCTTCAAGTGCATCTTCTTTAATTTGTGCTAGATCCTCTTCATAAGTGACAGGTAAACTGGCTTGTTGTGCAAAGAAGGAGCATACAACTTCATCTGAGTGCAAAGTGGTAGGTGGTGGGGCCTGCTGAGCATATGAAGGGGGTTGTAAACAGCAGTACTTTGAGAAACAGTACTTTGAGGAGAAGCAGTACTTTTGATAGAAGTACTGCCCTTCTTTTCAGATGATAGAAAAGCTATACTGTGAGACTTAGAATTTGTTTGACCACTCATCTCATGCTCATACACTTTCAGTTGATGATAGAGATCATCAAAGTCCATGACATCCAAACCTTGTTGTCCTCTGATCATTGTAGCAATCACATGCCATGTAGATGGCAAACTCCTTGAAACTTCAAATTAGCATCCTCAACTGACACATCTGCCTTGTATAACTCCAACATGTTGAGGAGATTTTGAAATCTATCATATGCAGCATCAAGACTCTCTCTTTCTCCTACTGTGAAAGTTTCAAACTGTTGCTTCAGCAAATTTATGTGCATCTTCTTGGAGGCTTCATTCCCTCCAAATCTGGTCTTGAGAGCAGCCCAGAGCTGCTTAGCATCTTTAGCATCATGAAATTTGAGAAGATGACCATCTAGAATGGCAGATAAGAGAATGTTTAGTGCCTTTTCTTGATTCCTTAGGGTTGCTGCTGGTAAAACTGCCTTTGGTGCAATTGGTTGTCCAGGAATATTAATAGGTTCTGGAACTACTTCATTGCCATTCACAATTACATTCCATAGTGCATGGTCTGTAATGGCAATATACTGCCTCATCTTCATGCACCAGAGATCATATTCTCCCTTCTTGATTATTGGAATTCTGAGTGAGGTGATTGAGGGTGGTGGAACAGCTTCAGTCGACATCTTGAATATTGTTGAAGTAGGGTTTCTTCCTAGTCAGAGTTTCCACACAAGCTCTGATACCACTTGTTGGATCGATATACTTTAATCAAACTAACTTAACTAGCTTGTTAAGGTTTAATAACCTCGGATAAATCCTAAGTTATTAATAAAGAAACACTGAGCAATCTTTATCAAGTACGCGGAATTTACTTAACAAAGCTAAGAAGAATAACTTTTATTATAAACTCTAAATCTGCTTATTATGCAGATACTCTAAACAACTCTAAGATTATCGAACTTCTCTCTAAAACACTAAATAACTTGTGAATTCGTAAACTCTAAAACTCATAGACTTATACCTCTAATGCCAATCTAGGAGTCCTTTTATAGGCTCAAGGATATCCTAGTTGGTTTACAATTTGTATTCTTGTACGAAAAGTAATCTAAACATAGAATACAATACTTTCCATAAAAGAATATAACAGTTCTTTGTTCTTGCAGTACTTTGACTTCATAGTGCAGTACTTTGACTTTGTCTTTAGTAGTACTTTGACTCTTTGACATTTTCCAGTACTTTGCAGCTTACAGTACTTTCATATCTTCAGTACTTTCATATCTTCAGCACTTTCATATCCCAACACGAGGCTTACCCTAATACTACACTACAACGATTAGGTTCACTGTGTAACACCCTAGGCAAATCCTACATCGGCTGTGGCCTGGAGAGATGCTGGGCTCATAAGATAACATTCGCCTTACAATGACAACAACGCGTTTTGTGGTCTACTGCGGGTGGAGTTCTTAGGAACTGGCAGTTAAGCGTGCTCATGTGAGAGTAGTACTGGCTTGGGTGACCTGCCGGGAAGTCTTCAAATGAGGCCACAAAAACAAAGCCGTGAGCCTGCGGGCAAAGCGGACAATATTGTAGTCTGAGTAGGCGGGATGTTACAAGTGGTATCAGAGCTACTCCTGAGCCGTTCGGGATGGTGGGGCAAACCTCATCGAGGACGATGAGTCCCTAAGGGGGGGTGATTGTAACACCCTAGGCAAATCCTACATCGGCTGTGGCCTGCGGGCACAAAAACAAAGCCGTGAGCCTGCGGGCAAAGCGGACAATATTGTAGTCTGAGTAGGCGGGATGTTACAAGTGGTATCAGAGCTACTCCTGAGCCGTTCGGGATGGTGGGGCAAACCTCATCGAGGACGATGAGTCCCTAAGGGGGGGTGATTGTAACACCCTAGGCAAATCCTACATCGGCTGTGGCCTGGAGAGATGCTGGGCTCATAAGATAACATTCGCCTTACAATGACAACAACGCGTTTTGTGGTCTACTGCGGGTGGAGTTCTTAGGAACTGGCAGTTAAGCGTGCTCATGTGAGAGTAGTACTGGCTTGGGTGACCTGCCGGGAAGTCTTCAAATGAGGCCACAAAAACAAAGCCGTGAGCCTGCGGGCAAAGCGGACAATATTGTAGTCTGAGTAGGCGGGATGTTACACACTGTCTCGGTGGTTGAAAAACTTGCTCGAAGAAAAGGAAGTTTCCTTTGACCGCGAACGTGCGTTGTACGCGTATCAAGTTTTTGGCGCCGCTGCCGGGGAATAGATTAGCTAGTTAGGAGTCTATCTCGTTTAGGTTCCCTTGTTTGATTCCTATCAAGTAAGATTTTTCTCATTTTTAGCTTCCTTGTAGTCTATCCCCCTTCTTCGTGACCTTTGTTCGTAATCCCATCACTTTTCATCATGGAAGGTGATAATCAACCACCACTCATCAACCCACCACCAAATGACCCGCCAAGAGGCCGCACTCTTGGTGAATACTATAGACCAAGCAACCTAGGCTAAAGGAACACCATTGAGCTCCTCGATCAAGCTCAAACGACGGCCCTTCGATCCGACACCATTCGGTTAGTGCAAAACGGATGTCCATTCCATGGACTTCGTTCCGAAGATCCTAATCAGCATCTTAAGGATTTCATTAAAATCGTCGATTCCATCGACCTTGATGCTACTACTCGGGAGACCACGCGCTTGCGTCTCTTCCAATTCTCTTTACGGGACCAAGCTAGTAATTAGCTTGAGCGACTTCCCGCCGGCTCTATCTCAAGTTAGGATGATCTCACTACTCGTTTCCTTGCCCAATTTTTCCCACCGGGGAGAACTACTATGCTTAGGAATGAAATTTTGATGTTCCAACAACGTCAAGGTGAATCTCTCTACGAAGCATGGACTCGATTCAAGGACTTGCTCCATAAATTCCCTCGTCACGACATTGATCTTTGGCTTCAAGTCCAAATCTTTTATGATCATGTCAACTTCTCAACTAAGCAATTCATCGACCAAGCGGCCGGTGGTAAACTTAGTGATCTCACCGCGGATGAATCGTGGGGTACAATAGAGGACCTTGCTCTCTATGACAACGAAAGTTGGAATGACCCCCGTGATTTGCCCAAAACCGTCAAGACAATCTCCTTGCCTCCCGATAACTCACAAACTTCCGATCGTAGGATGCTCGAACTTGAAGATCAAGTCAAATTTCTAATGAGCTCCTATGAAAATCCTAAGACTTCACGCCAAGTGAACAAAGTCTCTTCCTTATGTAAGCTATGTAGTGGTCCTCACGACACTCGTACTTGCACAAGACTCCCCGAACAAGATTCCGTTGACTACGCATCCTCGCGTACCAATGGAACGGGAGGAAGATTCCCTACAACACCCGGACCTAGGACTTTCAATGATGCCCGAAAAGCATGGAAGGGCAAACCCGACTTCTATTGGGGACAAACCACAAAATTCACCTCCAATGATTTCTCATGGCCCCCCTCTCACGGCCCTAGCCAACAAAACATAGAAGGGATGTTGTAAGACCTAGTTACATCCCAAGAAGCTCAAATAGCCAAGCTTTCGGACCGCTTTAACCAACAACAAGCCGAGATGGATAGGAAGATTGATAACCTTTTGAAAGCTATGACCAATAGTGATAGGAAGACCACCGAAAAGGTTAATGCCATCTCGACCCATTCTCCCGAAGCTTCCGGTGTGAAAATTAAGGACCCAAGTAAGTTAGCCAAGCACGTTCAATTCGTCAATACCATCACCTTAGTGAAACCTAATAGGACTAATGACGAAGTGAACCATGCGACGGTACTTGAGGTTAGTGAGACTCCTAAGAATGAATCGACCGATGAAGTAAATGAAGTAGGTGATGACTATTTCAATAAGTTTCCTTCGGAGGAGGAACTCTCTCGCTACCCACACTTAGTGCGTGACCTCCGTCACATGTATGTTAGGAAAAGCCCTAGGATCAAGTTTGGGAACCCTTGGAATCTCAACATACTATGTTGAATAGGTCATCTATTCATGGCAAAGGCCTATATTGACCGCAAGTCCCCAATAAACATCATGACTAGCACGTACTATAATTGGGTGATGAAGAAGCCTATCCCAACTAGGAAAGATCTTGATAATCCTAGAGTTAGATGTAATTTCCTTGGTAGAGTTAAGGGATTGCCCGTCTATGTAGGTAGTTTCACGTATCCTACGAATTTCATAATTTTGGATGATATTAGTACGACCATAGATCCTAGCTTGTCCCACATTATTCTAGGAAAGCCTTTCATAGAGAACACCGGGATGACTTATGATCGTCGTTAGGAATAGTGAGATTCAAGGATGAGACCGATGACATAGCTTACCAAATGCCGTTTAAGATTGAGAAATTTTCCTCATTATCCAATGATGAAAAAGAACTTAAGCTATCGGTCTACTATAGGAATGAGGAGGATAAGGAGAAGGGAGTAGATTATGTGATGGATAAGATTTTTGGGTTCTATAAGGATTGCTTGAAACTAGGACCGGAATATAGAACCGATTGGGGAGAAGATGACTTCTTAGAAAGGTGCATAATAGGGCACTACTATAACATGGAAAACCCCAATAGAGACCATCATGAGGAAGAAGGTGGCGGTAATGAAGTCACATAGGGGCACGACTTCGAGTCTAGCTACAAGACTCATAAATAAAGAAAAGTGCTTCGTGGGAGGCAACCCATGCTTAATTGTTTGCTTGTTTGTGTGTCATATATCTTTTCATTGATTGTTTATTCTCATGTTTGAATTTGTGAAAATGCTTTATTTTGTCTTTAACCTCGTCTTAATTACATATAAATGTATTTTACAAAAAGGATAAGTGTAGGAAAGATTACACACGTTTTCAAAAAGAACGTTAACATGAGAGTTACAATTCTTGAAAAGATATATATGTATGTATGTTAGAGTCAAATGATTGTATCGAGTCATAATGGATGTTTTGCAGGAATTTTTCCAGATTTTAAAGGTGTAATTTGTCCAGAAAAACGCAGCAGACCAGTTTCTGTCAGGATAACCTGACGGCGTCAGGAGGAGCAGAAACCACTTATCTTACTTTCTCTCGTTTTCTGTGCTACTTATAAATTTTTGGAATTTCTCAGGTCTTAATTTTCCAGAAAACCTGTAAACATCCATTCCAAAAGCATTATATCCTAGTTTAGTAGAGTCATATATAGTTTTACCGCCGATTTTACGCGAAGGTTTCATCTATTTTCTTAAAGTGTGCAGGTTTTATTTATTAAGAAGAAGATACATAAGATTGGATGAGCTTTTCACGCATACATTCTTCTTGGAGAAGAATTTAACCACTACTTCACACGGATCCTACCGAGCTAATCAGGGGAGTATTAGTTTCTTTTGATTTTAATTACCTTCCGTTATCATAACTTTGATACTTTCGGGGAACATTGGGGATAATGTGTAGTTTAAGTGTAGGGAGGGAGAATAAAACGGGAACTTTGAAACTATACTTATCCTTGATTATTTGTCTTGTCCAATTTCATTTGTGTAATAAACCATGAGAAATATCGGTTAGAGTAATTTTGGCACCAAATTTAAAATTTTCCATGACATGTAGGAGTGGGCCATTAGTCTTAATAAAGCGTCTCATTGATAGGAAGTTATATGAGTAGCACAAAACCCTTTACCACTCAAATTCCACCCAAAAAATGTGAGGTTCGCCCCTAGATTTTTATGAATTAAAGCATTCATCTTTAATGCTTCGAGAGTGTGCCGGTAGTATAATAAATTCTAGAACTTGTTTTGTGATGCATCCCGAGATAGCTAGTGAGACTACACTTGTGTAGTTAGGAATAACTAAATGATAAGAGGCATTAGGATAACCCTTGTTTGATACCCGTATTATAATTACTTCTTCCACGTCGGTTGAGTAATTCCCCACACCCTTGCGTGTACTCATCTTTAGTACACGATACCCCTAGTTTACCCCTCAAAGCCTATCCTTTTTGCGGTTCTCGTGATGTTTCAGTTTTCCGGAATATCAATGCAGAGCATTGTTTACAATCCAACCCAAGTGTACACCCAAATCGCCTTAGCCTACCTTGTATGCACTCACTTTTAGTGCATTATTGTTATAATACTAAACCCTTAGTTCAATTATCTAGTTACTTGCATAAGTTGCTAACTCGAGTCATATCCTTTGTACACAGTTTTGGGACGATTGGGACTCATGGGTAAAGTTAAATTTTATGGAGTGACGGGAAAGAACGTTAAATTCAAATTCCCTTTATTTACGTAATAATATACTCCAAGTGTTTTGATCTTTTCAATTCGAGTCAAATTAGTGTTAGAAATAATAAAAAAACTCAAGTGTAGGGATGTGCCTATAAATCCCTTATATTTTGATGTTATCGTAGAGGATGATAGAGTAAAAGTGTATGAAAAAAAAAAGAAAAAAAAAATCGAAAAAAAGAGTGTTGAAAAAAAAAGAAAAAAAAATGAAAAAAACATACGGGCTACCATCCTTCATCTATCTTTATATTTATGTTTGTTTGTTTCAAAGTTATCGAGAGTTTAGAGTGTCGAGTCTTGGCTTTGCAACGCCATTCTTCTCATGCTTGTAACGTAAAGATTTTCGACTTGCCACCACTAAATCTCCTATCCAACCAAACCCTTTTTTTGCCTACCGTAAGCCTAACGTTACAACCCTTTAAAATACCTCTTAGATAGTTTTTTCTAGGTGCTTACGCCAAAGCGATGGAGGTTTGATCTAGTCTCAAGCCTATGGTAATCTATGTACTAGGACCGGTTAATGAGTGTTTATCTTCCATTTCTAATTTGATATATTTCATAAACACCCGAGAGATGAGAATATCCGAACACCACTTGCGAGGTGCTAGTATATAATTTTCATGCTTGTTATGACTTTTTTGCGGGGCTTATACTTGTTGTGAATTGTTCTAAACCAATGCTTCATGCCCCCTAACTTATAAATTGATTGGCCAAAAGCACATTTGCTTGAGGACAAGCAAATACCAAGTGTAGGGATATTTGATAAGGATTTAAAAGGTACACTTTTGAGGGGTCATTTAAGCCCTTAATTGACCACTTTTATATCCGTTACTGCTTAATTTCGTTCCTTTTCACTTTTTAGGTCTCTTGAAGGTAAAATGCTGGAATAATGCTTATTTGGACGAAAAGGCGTGAATATGTGAAGAAAGCAGCTAAAGTCAAGATCAAGACACTCAAGCTGCTGGAAGTGCACCCGACGACGTCACAAACAAAGAGCGACGCCGTCCCTATAATTGTGACGGCTCAGGAGTGAATTTGCTATTTTGTACCTGACAACGTCAGACTTTGAAGAGTAGGGCGTCACGAAGATCTTTTCCCTCAGACGGCCTAGATCCAGATTCAGACGGCGTCAGAAGTTGAAGCTAACGGCGTCACAACCACAACGTGACGCCGTCCCAAAGTTGACTTGGCCAAAACGAAACCCTAATGGCGGCGATTGGACGCGTCACAATTAAAAGGTGACGTCGTCGCAGTTGTAACTCTATATATAGAATTCGATTTTCAGACTTTTAGAGAGGTAGATTTGTGGAGTAAAAACCTAAAACGACTTTTGTCCGGCTTGAGCAGTATCTTAGGGTTTTAATACCCTATTTTACATCAAGATAAGTTATTTACTTCATTGATTTCATTATGTCTTCGATTGTATGTATGTATGCTTGCATGTTTACCATGTCCGGCTAATTTACTTGTGTGTTTGCCTAGATCCATGTTACATAGTTATTAATTATTGATTGGTTGTCTCTTATCTTAATTGTAATTGGCTTAGGATTGCAATAGGCCATCGTTGTGTTTTTAATGCTTGAGTAATCTTTGTGAACCTTAGTTTATGATCACCTAGAGTAATTGTAGGCTAAAAATCCAAAGATAACCTTAGAGTTAGTTTATTAATCCTAGAGATTTTGTAGGTGTAACACCCCTAAAATTATCGCAGCGGAAGATTGTGTCACTGGGGTATTACTTCATAGTTCACAGCACAAGTTATAGAAAACGACTCTAAATGAGACGTTTTGAAATGAATTATCATTCGATTAAAATATCAGAGTTTACAAACCGGTCCAACAATTTTGTACAATCATAAAAAGTACAACATAAAAGTTGTAATGTTTTTCGAATGATAATATATGCATTGTCTTCAAAATGTTTTTCTGAGCGCCTTCACATGCCATGCCAGCTAATTCCTTTCGAACCTGAGATAACATGCTAAAAAGTGTCAACACAAAGGTTGAGTAAGTTCATAGATTTGTAAGCACAATAATTTGATCACAATATTTCAAGTTTAGGAAAAATAGTAGTGGACAATATAGTTTGTAGTATAATTGTAATGTGTACAATTATCTTCTTGAAAGTTATTATTGCTCTAAGCTCATGGCACTCACGACTGACTGTTGTATATATATCACCGGACGATATATATATATATGTAACTTTCCCCGGGTAGGTATTTTGCCATATACCTAGTAATCTCAAATATAGTGCGCCTTGTTATTTCCGATAACATAGACGGGTTCGTCAATTCCGATAGGCCTATCCACAATATTTGCGCTCATTCCCAGTGATTAGTGGTCCATGATGTTGGGGACTTTTGGCAAAAACAACTTAGTGGCATGCAATAATACGATCAAGGAATTTAATTTGCAAGTAATTGTCCATAATAAAGCAGTTTAGCATATAGTAAAAGCAGTAGCATGTATCTCCCCCAAAAGAGTTTATAAAACAGCTAAACAAAAGCTGGGGCTATGAAACTCACTGTGTACCCGTTACCTGCTAAACTTGCATCGTTAGTCCTTTATAGTAACGACAATTAGTAAATAACTTAAAATTTGGTTTTCTTACAGTTTTATACATTTTCGCCCGTTTTTATACGTTTTCGCCTGGTTTTATCTTTTTTTGTCCGTTTTTATATGTTTTCATCCGTTTTTAAAAGTTTTCGTTCGTTTTTTCATTTTTATGGGTGAAGGCTTTCCACCCGTTAAAATATATTACTCCAGAAAAACAGTTAAGTACAATGAAATGTGGTTGAAGTACCACATTAACCTCAAGAAACCGCTTGAACAACAACTAGATCATTTATGACAGGCCATAAACAAAAACCTAGCAACAAACAACTAGAACACCAATACTAAACCATCATAAAATAAGATACATCAAACTTTATACAAAAAAAATAAACAACATATCCAAGTCTAATGGCATGGATGCCAACAACCTTTAATTGTGCCAGAGAGAGGTAATCATCTTCATAAGTATTGTAGTCACATGTATCCTCTTGCTATTGATCCAAAAGACTCTTCAAATTCCCTCCACTACCAAAATAATTAGTCTCATTGCGATCCTCAAAAACTTCGTCTACGTCACTATCATAAATAACTACATCTCCCACCTTAGAAAAAGGGTTACCCCTCTTAGTTGTAGAAGTACTGGGAGAAAATAAGTACAAGGATTATTAGCCTCCACCTGCTCCTTCGGCTCCAAGTCCCTCATAGGCTGATCTTGTGACCCTTTACCATTATGTTGAAATCCATGAACATCCTCATCCACCAACGATTCCAAAACACCAGAGGAATTAGAAGACTTTGAGTTCGTACCAGATTTAACATTTGATGTAGAAGCCTCCTTTTGAACCTTAGGATCCGAACCTTGATTGGTAGCACTTTGATTTGTAGTTTCCATCGATTTAGGTCTCCAAAAGTTAGGTTTTGGCTTAGTAAGCTTAACACCTCCAATTGGCCGAGATTGTGAAGATGAAACCACACTCTTCCTTTTATTCTTGCAATTCCTTACCTCAATGAAACTCGCTTCATGATTATCCTCCAAATTAAACAACTTAGCTTCCACATTAATGTCATTATGAACAATATTCATAACACAATTTGACAATCAATAAGAGAATGCCCAAATGATTCACATTCACCACAATGAGAAGGCTTCCATTCATATTCGACATCAATAATTCTTATAGTATATCCATTACCTTCTTCATTTGAAATAACCATAGTAACTTTGCTTTTCAAGTCAGATGTCGTGCTTAATTCAACTAAGGCACGATCAAAACTAATACGACCCCATGAATCGAAATACATAGAACTTATAAAGGCATCCAACATAATAGGTTTCCATACCTACGTAGCAATCAAGCTCAAACCATCTTCTGAATAAGCAACCAAAAGGAACTTTTGCAATTTAATCCAAACCAGTACCTTTTTTACCTCGTTCCTACTAAGGGATAGAGTAGGAGACCATTTGTTAAGAATAATAGGAGAGTTACGAATTAACCAAGGACCTCATTCCAAAACATTGTCCACACCCTCCTTGGTAGCAAACTTAAAAAGATACACACCATCATCATTTTTCATTAGCTTTTGCAAGCCAAATTGTCCCCACGTATTAATGACATAACTTTGAACATTAGGGAAGGCAATAGTCTTACCAAGGAAAATAACCAACCAAAATATTTTCGTACCGACATAGCACCTTCTCCCTAGCAGCCCTAGGAAGCATTGTGACATGGGAATCCACACGATCCTCATTGACCAATGAACTAAAGTTCACCTTCGGATGTATACGAGCAACATTAAGAACGTTTGCGAATGAAGTAGTCTTAGTTTAATACTCACCCAACAAAGTATCAGCCCTACGATTAGTAGTACCATGATCCTTGTTAAGATCAGTGGCCTGCCCAGTATTCATACTAGCATTAAGTGCAACAATACCAATATGCTGATCAGCACCCTTAGTCACGTTAACCTGAGCAGAAGTCCCACATTCACTACTATTAACATGTAACGAACCAGTGAAATCAGTAGCAGCTGAATAACTCTACTTAGGAGATTCTTCTATCTTATTATCAGGTCCTCTAGTATTAGAAACATGCACGTCACTAGGGACAGACAAATGCTCACTAGGAATAGCAGCCCCGTTATGAACATCGGCATTCATAGTTGCTGATTCAGAACTAATAGTATGAGCATCAGTTGTGTCATGATTAATGGCTGGATCCACATTCCCAACATCATCAAAATGAACATGTCTGAATGCCTTGAGAGGTTTCCCGTCTTTACCCACGATCTTACAATTAATATTCCTCACTTTCTTGGCTAAATCATGCAGCAGCGAACTCGACTTTGCTCCCTTTCCATCAATATCAGTCTACTCACTAGCACCGCTCTTTAAAAAACCTTTTTCCATCTCTCAAAACCCACGACCACAAAACTTCTGATTTAGCAAACAAAAACGACCAACAACATGTATAGTCCAACAAACAGAAAGAATAAAACCCTAGACAATGCTAGGGTTTATAACACATTAGGGCATGCTTCGATCAGGAACACCAAGAACACAAAACAGAAAACCTATGAACAACACCCTTGGATCTATCGATCCAAGCTTAGGTTTCGAAGTGGAAACCGAATTCAAAAACCCTAGATCAAAATTAGGGTTCTTAATCGGTTGGGAAAAGGTGGTGAGATCGAAGAGTGTTTCTCCTGTGGATTATGTGTTTAGTCGTGTGAATGAGCTAGGTTATGGGGTGTTTATATATCCTCCAAACCCTAGCTTCTATGGGCTTCAACTTGTTCATCAAGTCAATTCCTTTTCTCATTCACAACCCTAGACCGAATACTACCTCCCCCCCCCCCAAAAAAAAAAAAAAAAAAAAAAAAAAAAAAAAAAAAACCCTCCTCTATGGACCAACCATTATGGGCTTAGAATAAGTGGTAATCGGGTCTAGTTTAACTCGGGTCAAACCGGGTCTAGTTTTGAGGTTAACGTGAAAACGCATTCTAGTGTTTAAAGTGTGTGCTCCAATAGGCTCACACACCTCTAATTGTATCGGCTAATCCGACTCACATTCCAACATAACATACCCTAAATATCTATTATTAAGCAATCTTTGAACTATAACAAATTAATAATTGAATGTATCTGTGCTATATACGGCTTGTTGATACATAATCTGGCGCGGGCTGGATTCGACGACTCTCCCTTGGCCGTTTAGTAGACCTGTCAACAAAGAGAACCCGTTAGGAGTGGACCCGAGGCCGTAGCCCCGGGGTCCACCTCCGACGGTCAAGTTAGTATCGGTGCGATGTGATGAGTTAGGGTTAGAGTAACCTGTCATCTTGTGTATTGTGTGTCCTTGAGAAGGAGATCCAGCCATGTATTTATAGGGCATGGGTTAGAGTAACCTGTCATCTTGTGTATTGTGTATTGTGTGTCCTTGAGAAGGAGATCCGACGGTCAAGTTAGTATCGGTGCGATGTGATGAGTTAGCGTAGAGTGGGCCGCTGTCTGCCGGGCCTGACCCATTCCTGGCCTAGTCCGGACTATACTTCCACAAGCCCCCCAAGTTTAGTATGAAATAGCGCATGGCTATGTTATGCTAAACTTAAGTTCTGTTCATGGCCGTGTAGGCCCAATCAATCATGACATTGCGATTGTGAGAGTGGATCCCGTATGCTGCATCCTGGTTAAGGGCGTACCTTTTGTACCAGTAGCGATGCAGCATGGTGCGACAGAAGCGTGCTTCTGTAGCAGAAGTGTGCGCTGTGGGCGACAAAGAGGTGCGACAGAAGACGTGCTTCTGTAGCAGAAGTGCGCGCTGTGCGCGACAAAGAGGTGCAACAGAAGACGTGCTTCTGCGCGCATTACATCCGTCTTTACAACCGACAGAGGACGTCTCCCCTGTGGCAAGATGGTGCGAATATTTAAATCCGTCTTTGTACCGAGCTTACAATACCTCTTACATACGATCTGCTTCCAAATATACCTGCGTGACGCGTACGGAAACAGTGGTAGTATATACCCTGGTAGCCCCCCAAGTTTGATGGTGCTACTCGTGTAGGAGCATTAAACTTATTTATGCCTGCGTAAAACACTTAATGTAAATATTAAAAGTTTATGCCACGAATCGAAACATATAAAACCTAATGAAGTGAAGTAATATATAGCAAATAGCATATGAGCTTAACACATAAGAGAAGTAGCAGTGCGAATTACCCCTATCGCGAGGTTTTACAAAAAATAATTAATTGTTTTTTTTTTATATAAAAAAAAAAACCCGGATGGACGTACCGTGACCGCGACTTATAGACGCAGATGGATATATCGTGACCGCATGGACTCGAACGTTTGTGGATGATCGCAGATGAACATAACATGACCACGGCCTTTGGTCCAGTGCGCTCGTGGCGATTGACTAGCATCGTGGTGTTTGCTCGTAGCTAATATGCGAAGATGTCCGAACGCACGGCCTAACACGGGTAGATTTATCGCGACTGCGTTGTTCGAGCGCGAACATGCATACCAACCGTAAAAACAGTATATGCGCGAATTAATTCGCGGATAAAAGATAAAATAGGTCTGATCGTGCGGACTTTTTCTTTTTTCTGAATGAGTGTATCCATCGGGACCATTCGTAACTTCATTCGTATGTTTATTACGTAAACCAAACGTATTTAATTTAAAATAAGCCAATAAGAAAGGGACTTTATTTAAGTTATTTTATTGCGTAAACCAAACGTATTTAATTTATCATGTTGACTCTTTCTCGAACATAACTAAAGTATGATTTGGACTACGTGGGCCCGGCCAAGATCAAAAGTTTTTACCTTGTAATTTGTATTCAAAGTAAGCCAATAAGAATGAGTCAAATATGCAGACGTGCAGCGCTTTTAAAGTAATATTAAATTCACATGATGGTAAAGCAAGTTTTACACATGGCAGAATGCAAAGGTTTTAGAGTTACCGACTTTAGAAATTGATTTCTGTTTTCCGGTAATATGAGAACACGAAACATAGTTTATTCGTGGTCCCACGGATGGTGCCAACTTGTTGATACATAATCTGGCGCGGGCTGGATTCGACGACTCTCCCTTGGCCGTTTATCGTCTTCTCGAGCCCTAAGTAGGCCTGTCAACAAAGAGAACCCGTTAGGAGTGGACACGAGGCCGTAGCCCCGGGGTCCACCTCCGACGGTCACGTTAGTATCGGTGCGATGTGATGAGTTAGGGTTAGAGTAACCTGTCATCTTGTGTATTGTGTGTCCTTGAGAAGGAGATCCAGCCATGTATTTATAGGGCATGGATTAGGGTTTAGGCGTAGAGTGGGCCGCTGTCTGCCAGGCCTGACCCATTCCTGGCCCAGTCCAGACTATACGTCCACAAGCCCCCCAAGTTTAGTATGAAATAGCGCATGGCTATGTTATGCTAAATTTAAGTTTTGTTCATGGCCGCGTAGGCCCAATCAATCATGACATTGCGATTGTGAGAGTGGATCCCGTATGCTGCATCCTGGTTAAGGGCGTACCTTTTGTACCAGTAGCGATGCAGCATGGTGTGACAGAAGCTTGCTTCTGTAGCAGAAGTGTGCGCTGTGCGCGACAAAGAGGCGCGACAGAAGACGTGCTTCTGTAGCAGAAGTGCGCGCTGTGCGCGACAAAGAGGTGCGACAGAAGACGTGCTTCTGTAGCAGAAGTGCGCGCTGTACGCGACAAAGAGGTGCAACAGAAGACGTGCTTCTGCGCGCATTACATCCGTCTTTACAACCGACAGAGGGCTTACAATACCTCTTACATATGATCTGCTTCCAAATATACCTGCGTGACGCGTACGGAAACAGTGGTAGTATATACCCTGGTAGCCCCCCAAGTTTGATGGTGCTACTCGTGTAGGAGCATTAAACTTATTTATGCCTGCGTAAAACACTTAATGCAAATATTAAAAGTTTATGCTACGAATCGAAACATATAAAACCTAATGAAGTGAAGTAATATATAGCACATAGCATATGAGCTTAACACATAAGAGAAGTAGCAGTGCGAATTACCCCTATAGCGAGGTTTTACAAAAAATAATTAATTGTTTTTTTTTATATATAAAAAAAAGAGTAAACTACACCATTCGTCCTTGTGATATACG
Source organism: Chrysanthemum seticuspe (assembly GCA_019973895.1). Classification (NCBI taxonomy): domain Eukaryota; kingdom Viridiplantae; phylum Streptophyta; class Magnoliopsida; order Asterales; family Asteraceae; genus Chrysanthemum; species Chrysanthemum seticuspe. Next base: position 202,716,556 of record BPTQ01000006.1, on the reverse strand, counting down.
TTGACCATCAAGTTTCGTCCTTTGACCAAAAAAATTGCACCGTTGGTCCTTAACTGCGAAACGTTAGTCATCGTTGGTCCCTCACCCTAACTGGTTGGACTAACGGGCGTTAAGCCTTGTTAAGTGGAGGATATATTTGTCTTTTCCCACTGATCCACAACTATTTTCATATGAGTAAACAAGGACGAATGGTGTAGTTTACTCATATTCATCCTCATCTTCATCTTCTTCACCCACTACCACTCCCACCATACATCATAAACCCAGAAACACCCCATTTTTATATATCTAATCCTCATTCATCATAAACATCAACACCCCATTTTTATATATTCAAAAGTAAAAACCCAGAAACAATTAAACCATCCTTTTTCATCTTCATTAAAAATCAACAACCCCTTATATGGAAGTGATATAAACAATCCCACAACTCAGTCATTAAGTTGAAAATTATCGCAAGTACTAAGTTTCTATCATGAGTCGATTGCCAGGTTTTAGTTTTATCAGATTCTTTTACCACACTATGCTAACAACAACAACAACAATATTAACAATAATCAAAACTCTTAATCCTTCCATCAAGAACAAAGGTTTCGACAAATCAAGAAACTCAAGTTGACTAAATTTAGTCAACTCATTTGGTAATTCACCTGATAAACCGTCATTTCCAAGATTCATCAATAAACCGAGACCAACAAAACAAGAAACGCACCCTTATGGGGTGACTCTCGCTGAACCGAGACCAACAAAACACAGACCTTTGTGGGTCATTGTTGTGAGCCGAGTTCCAAGACAAACAAAACGCTCTCTCAAGTGTTTCTTTCCATAACCGAAAATCAAATACCCTCGTGGGTGTTTTCCTTTTTGACCTAAATCCAAAACATAGACAAAAATAATTACACATCAACGACGAGTTACCAAATCAGCTCGGGACTAAACCCAGACACAAAATGGGTCTCGATCTGAAACCCATACGGCTTACCCACTGACCCGATAGACAAACGAGATGGAGAGATCATGATGACGGGGTGTGGTTGTGGTGATTATCGATCCAGAAACAAACCCGAAACAAACCCTTTGGTTTGTAGAGTAGATTTCATCCGATCGTCCCCTTTGGTTTGTGGGATATATTGCAACCGATTGTCCAGAAACAAACCCGAAACAAACCCTTTGGTTTGTAGAGTAGATTTCATCAAGAACAAAGGTTTGCAGAGTAGATTTCATCCATCAAGGGACGATGGTGGTGAGGATGGTGGTGGCGTGGCTGAGATGGTCGTTGTGGTGGCGTCACACGAACAAACACACCGTTGGCTATTCTTGATAGTGATGAAAGTGGTATTATAAGGCGGTGAAGGCGATGATGCTGGCTTTGATTGCTGGTGAAGCAAGAGTGAGAGGGAAAGATGGATATATCTGTGATGCAAAGGAGATAAGAAGAAAAGAAACAAACAAGAGGATAAGAAGGAAAAATTAAAAGAAGATAAAGTTAAAGGTGTGGATGGGAAAAGACGATTATACCCTCCACTTAAACAGGCTAAAAGGTCGTTACTCAAGCCAGTTAGGGTGAGGGACCAATGGTGAATAACGTTTCCCACTTAAGGACCAACGGTGCAATTTTTTTGGTCAAAGGACAAAACTTGATGGTCAACGTATACCACAAGGACGAATGGTGTAGTTTACTCTAAAAAAAAAACCCGGATGGACGTACCGTGACCGCGACTAATAGACGCAGATGGATATATCGTGACCGCATGGACTCGAACGTTTGTGGATGATCGCAGATGAACATAACATGACCACGGCCTTTGGTCCAGTGCGCTCGTGGCGATTGACTAGCATCGTGGTGTTTGCTCGTAGCTAATCTGCGAAGATGTCCGAACGCACGGCCTAACGCGGGTAGATTTATCGCGACTGCGTTGTTCGAGCACGAACAGGCATACCAACCGTAAAAACAGTATATGCGCGAATTAATTCGCGGATAAAAGATAAAATAGGTCTGATCGTGCGGACTTTTTCTTTTTTCTGAATGAGTGTATCCATCGGGACCATTCGTAACTTCATTCGTATGTTTATTACGTAAACCAAACGTATTTAATTTAAAATAAGCCAATAAGAAAGGGACTTTATTTAACTTATTTTATTGCGTAAACCAAACGTATTTAATTTATCATGTTGACTCTTTCTCGAACATAACTAAAGTATGATTTGGACCACGTGGGCCCGGCCAAGATCAAAAGTTTTTACCTTGTAATTTGTATTCAAAGTAAGCCAATAAGAATGAGTCAAATATGCAGACGTGCAGCGCTTTTAAAGTAATATTAAATTCACATGATGGTAAAGCAAGTTTTACACATGGCAGAATGCAAAGGTTTTAGAGTTACCGACTTTAGAAATTGATTTCTGTTTTTCGGTAATATGAGAACACGAAACATAGTTTATTCGTGGTCCCACGGATGGTGCCAACTTGTTGATACATAATCTGGCGCGGGCTGGATTCGACGACTCTCCCTTGGCCGTTTGTCGTCTTCTCGAGCCCTAAGTAGGCCTGTCAACAAAGAGAACCCGTTAGGAGTGGACACGAGGCCGTAGCCCCGGGGTCCACCTCTGACGGTCAAGTTAGTATCGGTGCGATGTGATGAGTTAGGGTTAGAGTAACCTGTCATCTTGTGTATTGTGTGTCCTTGAGAAGGAGATCCAGCCATGTATTTATAGGGCATGGATTAAGGTTTAGGCGTAGAGTGAGCCGCTGTGTGCCGGGCCTGACCTATTCCTGGCCCAGTCCGGACTATACGTCCACATATAACAAATTAATAATTGAATGTATCTGTGGTGTATATACGGCTTGTTGATCACCAATGTAGAGAAAAAGGAGGAACTAATCGCTGATGACAATCACACTAGATTTGGTCCACTAAAATGGTGACATCAACTTCATCTACAAATGCCCCATACCCCTTAATGACAAAAACCTTTTAGAAATCATTTTATAATGTTTATGTAGTCCTACAGCACTTGTGGTAAATTGGAACCAGTTAGGAACCGAAATAAAAGTGTTTATGAAATCTTTAAAGTGCAAAGCATGGGCCAATACGTCATTCCACATGCATTGTAATGTGGACTTCTAAAAGTGCTCAACAATATTATGCCTTGTTTTCCTATAAATACTTGCATCGTATAGAGCTCTATAGTCACTAGCAACTCATTTGTTAAACACCTCTTATAAACTTCTTATAACCATGACTCCAGTTCTTGAATTCCCACTTAACGTAGGCCAAATAGACGACGTTCAGGAACTCAAAAAGTCCCAAAAAACCAAAATTCCAAATAGATTTGTCCGTGATTTGTCTGAGAGACCGATGCTAACCATACCCCCTTTACCGTTTTCTAGCAGCATACCCGTCATTGATCTTGCAAAACTTATGAAAGGAAACAAAGAAGAATTTCACTATGAAATCTTGAAGCTTTCTGCTTCTTGCGAGGAGTGGGGTTTTTTTCAGGTAGACAAATGAACTTACCACATGTAACAAAAAGTCTCTTTTTGTTCACATGTATCTTAAACTTCAATCAAACCACTAGGGGTTGTTGCTGTTAAAGCACTTTTTTTAACTGCTCACTCACATAGTCACATACCCATCATCACACACAACTTGTAGGGACTTGAACGCCCGACTAGAAATTTTGCTGCTATTTAATCGCACTCTCATCTTTTTGCAGGTGATAAACCATGAGATTAATTTGGATTTGCTAGAAAAGATAGAAAAAGTGGCTATGGAATTCTTCATGCTTCCAGTTGAAGAGAAACAAAAGTATCCAATGGCACCAGGAACAGTTCAGGGATATGGTCAAGCTTTTGTGTTCTCAGAAGATCAAAAGCTAGATTGGTGCAATATGTTTGCTCTAGGTTTAGTGCCACACTCCATAAGAAACCCAAAACTATGGCCAACTAACCCACCAATGTTTAGGTAAGGGCCCACTTAAGAAAGATTTTTTGACTTGAGCTATAGAGATCAAACTTTTAACATGCATATCTTGACATTATACAAGAAGCCATTGAAAATCTGAAACTTTATGTCAATATATACCACATTTAATGATCAATTAAATAGAATAATTGAATGGTATGAACTTTGAATATTGTATACCTATTGTGCGGCACGTAATTTTTTTACTAACGTTTATGTTCTACAGTGACACCGTAGAGACTTACTCGACAGAGATAAGAAAGCTTTGTAAACATCTACTACAATTTATAGCGTTAAGCCTTGGGCTAAATGGCGATGTTTTTGAAGAGATGTTTGGGGAAAGCGTGCAAGCAATTAGGATGAACTACTACCCAGCATGTCCTAGACCGGATCTTGTATTGGGTTTAAGCCCCCATTCGGATGGAAGCGCTCTCACAGTGTTGCAACAGGGAAAGGGTAATGCTGTGGGCCTACAAATACTCAAAAACAATACATGGGTTCCCATCCAACCTGTTCCAAACGCACTTGTGATTAACATTGGAGACACCATGGAGGTAAACTCTCAAGTCTCAATATTATTTTTTGAAATTCTTACTTTTTGTCATCATAATCAACTTTAACTTTTCAACTAAATATGTCTTGATACCATTGAGGTGAATTCTCAATATTTGTTTAAGAAACTTATTCTCGGCGTCAAAAGTATGCTAAAACAGATTCCAACCCAAAAGTTACTCAAAATTTGTACTTAATTTTGTCAACAGGTTTTGACGAATGGGAGATACAAGAGCTCAGAACACAGAGCGGTGACACACAAACAGAAAGACCGTTTATCCATTGTTACATTTTATGCTCCGAGTTATGATATAGAGATTGGTCCAATGCCAGAAATGGTGGATGAGAGAAGTCCTAGCAAGTATAGAAGATACAACCATGGAGAGTATAGTAGGCACTATGTAACCAACAAGCTACAAGGCAAGAAAACACTTGATTTTGCCAAAATAGCACCGAAAACCTTCTAGATTGACTAGCAAATGTCGTATAATTGTTCCTTGAACATATTGTATATAATGTAAACTCATATTGTACTAAACTCTTAAATAAATGAATGCAAGCAGTTTAAGTATTTGTAAATGCCGTCTGTCTTTTCAAGTTAGTCCAGGAACCTACGTAGTTACTAGCTAAGATATAGATCGATATTCATGTTCACGTGACTTCAGACCGATATTATTCTTTATGTTATATATATATTTGAACCTCTTCTTATGCACTTATATGAGTTAAAGTTATACTTTTGATGACGTGGGGCAATTTACGAGAGAGTATTTTCTTCCTCAGGGCGAATACGCACATATATATGTAACTTATATGCTTGAACCCACAACTTATACTTGATGGAAATCTTTGGTACTGATAGGACACAAACTAGATTTAGGAGGATTGCGACTGATGAATCTTTCAGTCTAACTATACTAATGACTAGCTTTTACTAACGTCCATTTTTCATGAGGAACGAAAAATAGGAAAACTATGATGACTAGTAACTTATTTTTTGAAAGGCAAACACATTCGCAAACTCAATTGACCCATAACTTTTTTTTTTAGAAAGGCCAATATATTACAAAGAAACAACCATCAAACATAAAAGAAAAGAACTTGGAGCCCACTACTCTTAGAAGCAATTAAAGATAACGGGGATCCCAACCAAAAACTAAAGTAACTACAGCAAACATAATCAAAAGAAAAACACAGCTAGACAATAGATAAGACCAAACAAAAAACAAACACCACTTTAATTCGGATTGGGATCCTCTCAAGTTGAGAGGATAACTTGACTCAAGTTGGGAATATATGAGCCATTGGATTTGATCCAATGGCTCAAATCAAAAGAGTGAGCCATTGGTTTTTTGATTTGAGCCATTGAATTAAATCCTATGGCTCACAATCATCCAACTTGACTCAAGTTGATCTTCTCAACTTGAGAGGATACCATTCCCTTTAATTCACAAAGGGGAACAACAGAAGAAGCCAGACCACCTCTCAAAAACGACAACAGGACCGATACTCGACGAAACTAGAGCAGATACAGCAGTAACCAAACACTGAGCTGAACCAAACAGTAACCAAACACCAGCTGTAACAAACTCAGCATAACCATCAGTAACCAAACGCTAGCAATATCAGAACCGTGGCCACTGTATTGGGTTAATCCCAATCTACCCAAAGTCAACCTGAAAGTCAGAAACATAAAAGTCAACTATGGTAGTTTCTTGACAGTTACAAAAACGGTTACAAGCAGTTATAAACCAAGGGACACATCTGTTGGATGAAACAAACCATCACAACGATTCTCTTGTACCCCTTCATTATGTATATATACTTAGAACATACAAACTGTAAAGATAGATGACAGATTCATATTAAAGCTTTTACAAATTCAATTGTTCTTATTTACTTGGTATATCTTGACCACGTTATAGACCATAAATCCAACGTTTAAGGCAAACAATTGATATCTGAGCAGGTTTGGTAATTTTTAACCAAATCATCATACACCAAAGTCTTTCTAAACCTTGTTCTTGAATCGAAACAACCTTGAGTCTCGGTATTTTTTTTTGCAAAACCAGTCGGACCACAATAATCAAAGGATCATTTTATTGTGTTTTTCATCAAAGAATCCATTTTTCGTCACCAAGGTATCAATCACAAAAGTGATTAGTTTAACGGCATAAAAAATGTTCCTTTTATTTTTTGCAAAAAAAACTAGTCGAATCGATTCAAAAACAAAGAAAAACCATATACCAAATTCACAACAAGGAACAAACACACCTGTTCATTGAGGAATCAAGCCCAAAACATCAAATTGAATCATCAATTGACTCAATTTCAATCTTCAATCATTCAATTCTTACACGGTTAGAAAACCCTCAATTCAACGAAACCCTAAGTTTCATCTTGTGGGATTATAAGTGCTCGCGAAAAACACAACATACCGGAGAAGAACAAGGACGGTCAACCTAGCCTTATCACAGGCGATCAACCATCAGATTTGGAGAAGAAGAAGAACGGGACTAATCACAGAAGAAGAGAGACGGAATATACAAGTCTCAAAAGGGACTCGTTTTTCTATCTCAATAAAGAGATAAGAAAATAATAAAGAGGCGCGCTCAAATAATAGGGCTACACGTCAAATGATATTTAGGCTACGGGTTAGACCATCAACCCCTCCACGTTCCAAATTTTACAAAAACGACCCTTTCAACTTTTATTTTTTTATAGTATATATTAACTTTGATATATATTGTATTTTTTGATAAGTTACTTTATTTTCAAATTAGTATTGTTGAACACAAGACCTTGATAGATCTTAAGCACTCGGAGATCGTTAGTGTTGCCGATGTAATCACAAGCAAACTAATGGAAGATCTCTACAACTCGTATTGTAGCGGAAAGTAAATACAAGATATATTAACTAAGAACTCTTTGATCCTCTATGGATATTTTATTATAGAAACTCTATGTTTCGGATAGTTTACAAGACTTGAAATACTTCTAAAAACTTATCTATTACAAACTAACATGGTTTTTTATATAGGCAAGAAACCCTAATGAGCGTTGACAAATTACGCTCCTAATACTAACATAGACCAAGCATGCTTCTAGACAAGCATGCAACTAATCATATTGTTTTGTTAATCATATTGTTTATTCTGATAAGCTCTACATAATACGGCGCCAACCTATACATACGGCGCTGACTTTTACTCTGAACTGAGCTTATCTCTCCTACGTGGATTCACATCTTCAGCAGCAACACGATATCTGCTTTAACACTTCTGCTGAAGTGGTACTTCAGCAGAATCCTTTCTTCTTCGGCAGATGCTTCGGCAGAATCAGTAGTTTACCTTAATTCCCAACAATCCTCCCCTAAACTGGAATTTGACTAGGTTAAGTTCCAGTTTCCTTGATAGATCAATAAAGATTTGACGAAAAATTTCCAAACAAGATCCTCTCCATATCTTGAACACTTCTGAGCTATGAAAGGCCAGGTTTTTGAGGATCAGCAGCAAAGATTCAGAAGAAGAACATCTCTTTGATGATTGAACTGTGGTATACTAGATCTTTGCAGCAACATATGACATCATGTACATCAAAACATATAAGTTCAATACTATTCTCATCACGTCCAGGTGTGTTAACTCCTGTGAGAGGTGAATCATTGAAATTAATGGATTTGATGTCTCTTTACCAATAGCCATTACTACTGGAGTAGCCACATGTTTGAGTTCGAAAACTATGGTACATTGATAACCATCTGATTTATTGGCAAACCAGCAACCATATAAACGGATTTGTTTTGTCTTTACCTGTAGCCGTTTGCTCAGGACTAGTCAATTCTTAGAATTGGTGAATTAAGAACCAAATATGGATTCAGTTGCCTGTACCACATGCCATATACATGTGGGCTAGCCAATTCTTGGATTCCAAAGAGGAATAGACCATGGTGAATTGATGACCATACAACCCGCAGCAGTTAAGCATGGGTGGTTGCAGACCCTATGATTTTGAGCAAACCATTACAGCTATCAACAGATTTGTTGTGTCTTTACCAAAGCTGTACCCTTTGGACTAGCTAACTCTTTGACATACACAAGGTACATCGGGTGAGTTAATGACCATCAGAATTGGACAACAGACAATCCTGCATAAAAGTTAGTTTTTTTTTTTTTTTTTTTTTTTTTTTTTTTTTTTTTTTTTTTTTTTTTTTTTAAACTTCTTAAAAATAACACAAAACAAGGACGTGAATACATAAACAAAAAGGCAACAAACAAAGTAATTCAGAGGGTACCAAGTGTCCTGATATGAAGGAGGATGAGGCCTATTGCAGTTGTTGAAGTTGAGTCTTGAAAAATCCCACCAATGTTAAAGCAGACTGTCTTTCATTGCCCACTGGATCTGGAGGAATTTCCAATTTCTGACTCAACATCTTTTCCATAAGTCTTTTAGGCAAAGGATACTTTCTTTCAGACAACATGCACACAGTGATTCCACCCTTAGTCTCAAGCACATGCACTCGAGGGAGAGGATAGAATCTCCAGGATGTAAGCTTCCACCGATGTGAGTTTTCCCAAATGGAAGATGCTTTGCTATTGGGAATGTGGGAGTTTAACAGGACTTGAAGATCTCCTGGTAAGAACATCCCAGAACCTTGTGGTTCCTTGTTGCAATAATAGGTGGTAATCTGAGTGAACAGAGAAAGTAAGTCTGCCCTGTCTACCAAGTGTAGAATCTCCTTTAGGAAGGTGAATTCCATTGGAGTGGAGTTCCTTCGATGAATGACATTCATCTCATCATCCTTTAATTTCCATTCGACCACCTCATCTAAATTTCCATCAGGAAAATCAGCAGCAGACCCTTCTATTATGAAAGTTGAGTCATCAGCTTCTAGATCCAAAGGAGATCTTTTGGCCATTCTCTTCTTCCTTCAACCAGTCTTATTATGATCCCCAGATGTAGCATTTTTAGCGTGAACTTGTGTGGTAAGACTTGTAGAGGTAGAAGAGGACTTAGTCGGATCCCGAAGTGCATTCATCCTGTGGAGCACCTGTATTGCCCTTTTTGTTTTTATTTCTGCAAGGTCAGCTTCCTCAACTTTAGAATCTTCCAGTGTGACAACAGGTGACATAGATGAAGTGGGAGCTGATACATGAAGTGCTTCAGGAGAAATGGAATGTGGTTCAGCAGATGGACTCTTGGCAGTGTTAGAAGCAACTTCAGATGTTGCTTCAGCAGGAATGACTGGAGAGGATTCCTTGGCTGGAGCATCATCAGACTTGAGTCTTTTGGCTTCTGGAGTAGCTTCATTCTCTGAAATCTTTCTTAAGTTGGTAGATTGTGCTGAAGCTGATGATCTGTCCTTCATGATTTGGTTATATTTGTGATACAGGACATGATCAGGAAACGCCATGACTTGTTTCATAGTGAGGCCAGAGTTGTACATTGAGCATTGGTTTTTCACCACACTTCTCATTTCAGCTTTAGAAGGAGGTTTGTCTTTGGCCTGCTGAGCTTTGATGGTCCTCTTTTGTGCGATTGCTTCTTGCTTCCTTTGTCTTCCCTGAGCCATCATTCGCTCCACATAATTGTCACTGAGGAAATCTCCACCTAGTATACTTTGAGCTAGAGAAGGTCTTGAAATGACTTGCTGAGTTAGAATATCCCAGTGTTCAGCAGGCATCTGAACCCTCAGTTCATCTAGTTCTTTTCTTCTCTCAGGAGTTAAAGATGAAAATTCCTCTGTTTCAAGTTGTTTCGCCAATGCTACACTTTCCTTTGACTTCTCAAACTCAGCCAATCTACTTGCTTGACCCAGTCTCTCCTCCTTACTCACCAGGTTAGAACCAAGCTCATCTTCAGTGATGATATTTTTCCCTTTATCATCAGGCTGCTTAGCACACTCTTCTTCAGTTAGATCAACTATAGGAATTTCTGTTGTAGTACCTAGGTCAACATGTTGATGTAGATTATCAACTGGAGTGGTCAAGACAACAACATCAGGAAGATCTGCTGAAGGTGAAGGGCCTGATGGTTCTTGAACAGATGAAGATTGACCAAGATCTGGAGATGCATCCTCCATTTGCATATCAGCAGATGCAGCCTTATCAACCCCAGGTTCCTCTGAAGCTTCAGAAGAAACCTTATGTGAAAAGGATCTCCTTCTTCTTTTGTAAAGGACAGGTTCCTTCTTTCTTGAGGAAGTAGCAGCTACTGATGAAGGGTCATTGAGAGAAACTTCAGCCAACATGTCCAGAGATCCAAAGGGAGGAACTTCTTGTTCTTCATCAGAGGAAACCACAAGTTTCCTTTTGGAAGACCCTTTTAGATTGTGCTCTAAGACCTTAACCTGATTCTGCAGTTCTTCAATTTTACCCCCAAGAGACAATTTGGTCTCTGCAAGTTCCTTTTTCAGATTATTAACCTCTGCAGCATACCTGTTGACAAGAGCATACACAGATGAGAGTGTAATGGGGTCCTCAGCTCCACCAGCAGATTGCTCTGTGGTAAGGGGAGCCTCATTGGACCTTTCAGTAGAAACATGGTCATGCTCAATGTGAGGAAGATCTTCATCGAGAGGATCCCTCACAGGACTTGGTGTGGGTGGTCTATTAAGATCTGACTCATCATGAGTAGCAAGTGTGGGTGGAGGACTGGGACAGGGTGGCTGGTCTGGAGCAACATGAGTTGCTTCAACAGTAGAAGTTGGGCCCTCATCAATGTTAACCAATGAATTACCATCAGTAGCAACAGGTGAGGTAGGAGGATTATGAGTCACATTCTCCTCATTAGCAGCCTCATTACCTTGTGGTAACATGGCTTCTAGCAAGGGATGATGTTCCCCCTGAAAGTGAGTTCTCATGGTTGCAAACAATTTAGCAGTCAAAGAACCTATAGGATAAAAAGCTTGGGCTTGGGTAGAGGTGTCTAATATAATTTGTAAAAACCTTGGGTACATTAAAAATTTTCCCTTTGTCTTTTGAATATTTTCAACCATGTTTTCGAAAATATACTTAGAAAAATTGAAAGTTACCCCTTGAGAAAGACACACAATACCATATCCCAGTTTGGTAGAGAACTGGTCCCATCCTCCAGTCTTGTTGCTCATGCATTGAAGCAACGTGTGAACCAAGAACCTCCACTTCGGGCAAAGTTCCTTCTTCAACCACATATCAGTCCTTGTACCACGATAGCCAATAGCTCTTAGCCCAGTAAGCACATTTTCCTGACTAGAATGAAATGCTCCATCAGCATCTTCCAAGTGAAGCTTCCTCCTAATTAGGTCCTCTGTAACTATGTACTCTGATTCATCAATCACAGCCCTAATCTCAGTTTCACTCCTCTTCTCAGCAGATGCCCAAAATTGAGTGATCAAAGATTCATATATCTCATTTGGAGAGTGAGTTAGAGCATAACAAATCTTGGACCTTTTCAGGAATTCCACCATTGGTTCGTACAATTCATATCCTTTACCGTTTCCCAGAAATGCAACTTTGTTGTGATCATGTTTAAATTCAAGAGCCATGAGGGATATGAGTGTTTAAGATTATGATTATTGAAGTGGTGAGTGTTTGTGAGAGCGAAATGAGAGGGAATATGTTTGTACTGAAGAGAGTGATGGCGGATTTGATAGTTTTTGCCCAAATTATAGTCAAAGAAAAATTGACCGTTTGGTTGACTATTGCTGACGTGTATTGTATCTTTGACCCAACCCAAAGCAACCCTTCAGCAGGAACACATGATCAATCTGCTGAAGTTATAACTTCAGCAGAATGCATCAAAGATACGAGATAGCTTCGGCAAGTTTCTAGAATTACTGTGCCACCCACTCGCATTAAACTCATTGAACCTCGAACCCGTCTATAAAATGATCCCACTATAGCTCATCTTTTCATCAAGATCCCCAAATCATTACCACAAACCCTAGAAGTAAAATAAACCCAATTAACCAAATTGCACCATGAATACCAAACCTGAGATCATAGATCTCACTTCCTCTTCTTCATCATCCTCTTCATCATCATCAAGTGGTAAATCAAACCCATGGTTCCATTACTTTCCTCAACCCTACCCACGACCAAATAAATCACCCTTTCTTTCTTCTTCAGAAGATGACAGTGTAGTGAATCCAAGTGAATCTGCTGATGATTCTGATGACTCCTATAAGGAGGGAACATCTTACTCCCAACCTCCAGCACCTCGGTCTCAACAAAGACCTCGTGCTAGGAATCCGCCACTCCCCAAAGATAGAGAGGTGGTTCTTGGTCTCACTGCGCCATCTTTTGGTGCATGAACACACATCGTATAGCAGAAGGGCTTAAGGAGGGTGGATCGATTGCATTTTGGTTGAAATGAATAGATGAAGCACACAGGAAACGATAGTTCTCTACGTCATCCTGCGTGGTCATCATCATCATCAATCGTTTGCATCAATCCATCCTTCCATTTTGGTCCTTAGCATCTTCGTCGTGCTGGTCATGCATATCCAACCAGCCAGTTAGACTGAATGGGTGGTTACGCAAGACCTACGAAAGCAAAGCCAGCATCAAATGCATATCCAACATTCTCTTAGATTTTGGAATGAAGGATATACACTAGATTAGGCTTAGCTTAAGTGTACAACTCGTATCTTGAAGATGCATAGTAGTAGGTTGACTTTATGTAAGCTGTAAGCTGTAAACTGTTTCTTGAATGAATGAATGAACAATTTGACTTCAATTTCTGATCTTCAATATTATAACTTCAGTGGAATCAAATTGTATGCTTCAGTACTTTTGTTTTCAGAAGAAACAAGCAACACTCTTATAGCTATCTTGACCATGTACCATTGAGTTATTCTTGATGAAATTGAACTTGATCATGAAATGGACAAACTGCAATCCAGATAACTGCTAAACAGACACAAAAATACACAAGAACAACACAAAAACAGGCTAACAAATAATAAGACAGTTAGTGTTAGAAAGGAATAATGAATAACAGAGGCAAAAATGCAAAATAGAGAAACTTAAAAAAGATAAAATCTATTAAATAAACGCTATCACTATTGGCAAAATGATGTTTTTACAAACTGATAGAAGTAAATTTAGAAAAACTGTTTATCGAACAAAATATGACACAAACAAAATATGCAGAGTTTGTACAAAAATCCTCCCCTGAGGCATATGCCTCCCCTGAGTCCTATGCCTCCCCTCAAACTATGCAGTCAAGGGTTTAACATTCCAATATTGACCACGAGGTGTTGAAACCTTGGTCCATCAAACGCTTTTGTTAATAGGTCTGCCACATTATCATCAGTATGGATTTTAGCCACTTTTATCAAATGTTTTTCATATGCATCTCTTATAAAGTGGTGCCTGATTTCAATGTGTTTTGTTCGGCTGTGAAAAACTGGATTTTTGACTATGCAGATGGTACTTTGATTATCTATATGAATAGTAGTGTTCATGAAGTTGTACCCATAGTCCAGCAATTGGTTTTGAATCCAGAGGACCTGACCACAGCAATTTGCAGCAGCAACGTACTCTGCTTCAGTAGTTGAGGCAGCCACAATGGTTTGTTTCTTGCATTGCCAAGAAATCAACCTCTTGCCAAGAAATTGGCAGCCTCCAGTTGTGGATCTTCTATCCAGATTTGCACCAGCATAATCACTGTCACTATATGCTTCCAGCTTGAAAGGAGACTCTTTTGGGTACCAAAGGCCTAAAAGAGGTTGGCCTTTGAGGTACTTAAAGATCTTCTTGACAGCATTTAGATGGGAAGTAAGTGGAGTGACTTGATGTCGAGAACAAACACTCACAGCAAAAGTAATATCAGGCCTTGAAGCTGTCAGATACATCAATGAACCAATCATGGACCTGTACAGATGAACATTCACAGGTAGATCTGGTTCATTATTTGCTTTAGTCTTTGGAGCTTCATAAGGTGTGGTGGCAGTCCTAACACCTTCCATACCAAACTTCTTCAGAATATCCCTCACATATTTATCTTGACAGATAAAAATGCCATCTTGTTTCTGCTGAACTTGGAGACCCAAAAAGAAAGTAAGTTCACCCATAGCACTCATTTGAAATTCACCCTTCATCAGTTCCTCAAATTCCCTACACCACGCTTCATTTGTGGAGCCAAAAATAATGTCGTCCACATAAACTTGCACAAGAATGATGTCTGAGTAATTCTTCTTTAGGAACAGAGTTTTGTCAATAGCTCCTCTCCTATAGCCATGCTTCAGCAGGAATGATGAAAGCCTAGCATACCAAGCTCTTGGTGCCTGATGTAAGCCATAAAGAGCTTTAACAACCTTGTAAACATGATTTGGGTGATCAGGGTCTTCAAATCCCTTTGGTTGAGTGACATAAAATTCCTCTTCAATCTCACCATACAGAAAAGCACCTTTGACATCCATTTGATACACCATGAAACCCATGTAAGAAGCATAAGCCAAGAAAATGCGAATAGCTTCTACTCTGGCAACAGGGGCAAACACTTCATCATAATCATTCCCTTCCTCTTGTCTGAAGCCTTGTGCTACTAATCTTGCTTTGTTTTTGATCACAACACCACGAGCATCTCTCTTATTCTTCAGAATCCACTTTGTCCCAATGGCACATTTGCCATCAGGGAGTGGAACCAAAATCCAAACCTGCTGATTGTGAAATTGTTGCATCTCTTCTTGCATTGCTTCTAGCCAGCTTGAATCATTAAGAGCTTGAGATACACTGGTTGGTTCCACTTGAGAGAGAAAACAAGCAAACAGACAATGTTTGAAGTCTGTGTGATTGTCTCTTTGCTGGTTGGAGACATAAGAGAGAAAAGCAATCTGCCCAAATTGAGGACTTGTGATAGCCCTTCTAGTTCTAACAGGTGCCTGAAGATCACCTATGATGTTGGATTGAGTATGAGCAATGTTGATCCTCTGAGTAGCAGTGGGGCTGACTTCAATGGAAGAATCAACATTGGTGATTGTTGGTTCAAATTCAGCATCATATGAGGGTGAGGTGAAAATGCCAGCTTTGGGTTGATGATTTCCAAGATCGGAGGGTTTTGGAAAGCGTGTATGAGGTTCTCCAAAGGCTGAAGACACTTGAGCAGGAATAATATAGCCTTCAGCAGATTTGGGAATGGTAGGTGTGGCAGAGTCAACTTCAGCAGATGAGTGGTTTCTACTGATTCCTTCATTAGCCACCTCCCCATTCAGTTTTTCTGCTTCAAGCTTGGCAGCAAACTCTTGAGTCTGAAGCCTAGCCAGGTCCTCAGCATAATGAGAGTCATCATCATCACTCGTGTCAGCAATATCCTTGGAGGTGGTACCTGCAATATTGTTAGGGGAGAAAGAAGGCACAAGTATAGGTTGCTCATCATCTTCAAACTCTTTGTCAGAGTCATCATATAAGGGACCTGCATTGTTAGCGGGAGAAGCTTGAGAACCTGCATTTTGGTTAGCCAAGTGTCTAGTGTAACCCAAGGAATCAGTTAAGTAGTCAAGGTCAAAAGACCATGTATGACCCTGTCCTTGAACATTATGTTTATCTTCCAAAAATCTCAGGTTCAACGTCTCCTCTATCTTCTTGGCTTGCAAATTGTACACCCTGTAGGCCTTACTATGAGCTGAATAACCCACAATATAGCCATCATCAGCCTTCTCATCAAACTTTCCGAACGGATCACTTGTGTTCAGAATGGTCACTTGACAACCAAAAGGTTTTAGGTAGTGAATGACAGGAACCTTCCCAAAGAGAAGTTCATAAGGTGTTTTGAGTTGAGGTCTTGTTATGGAGACCCTGTTTAGCACATAGCAAGCTGTGCCAACAGCTTCAGTCCAGAACATAGTGGGTAGCTTAGAGTCTGCAAGCATTGATCTTGCAGCCTCTATTAAGGTCCTATTCTTTCTTTCAGCCACCCCATTTTGTTGTGGGGTTCTTGGATTACTATAGTCCCTTTTTATACCTTTTGACCCACAGAGTTCTATTAGAATTGCATTTTTGAACTCTGTCCCATTATCACACCGAATACCCTTGACCTTTTTGTTCAACTGATTTTCAACGAGAATGATGAATTCAGTCAGCACTTGAGAGGTTTCATCTTTGGTTCTGAGAAAGAGCACCCAACAAAATCTGCTATAGCCATCAGTGATCACCAAACAGAAGAACTTATGATCAATGCTTCTGACTTGAGTTGGACCAAACAGATCCATGTGAAGCAACTGAAGAGGTTCAGTAATGATGCTCATAGCATTGATAGCTTTGTAAGAAGCTCTGTGTTGTTTTCCTTTGTTGCAAGCGACACAATTGTGATCATTTGTGAATACTTTGGTGGGAAGACCTTCAACAAGGCCCATTTTAGAAAGTTTGTTAATGGTTTTGAAATTCACATGGGCCATCCTCCTATGCCATTTAGTGGACTCATCAAGAGATGCTTTAGCCACCAAACAAGTGAGGTCACCACCTGGTTGCACTTCATTAAGGTTGAATGTGTATAAATTGTGAGTACGAGGAACCTTCAGCAGAATTGAAGTTTCTTCAGGGAGCTTGAAGTCTTTAGACAGCACAAGACATTCATTCTCAGTGAAGAGAACTTTGTTCTTAGTGTCACAGATTTGTGAAACAGAGAACAGGTTGAAATGCTGAAGTTCCTTAACAAAGTACACATTTTCAAAATCCAGATGAGGTGTCTTTATTGTCCCTTTCCCCGTGATACTCCCATCACTTCCTCCAAAAGTTACATTGCCTCCTCCTTCTATAGGAACAAAATTGTGCATCATATCTCTGTTTCCAGACATGCTTCTGGAACAACCACTATCAACAATACCAATATTCTTATGCTTAAGGGGATGATCCTACAAACAACAACAAAATATATACATACGGTTAGTATACAATGGAGGTTCAAGTCATTACTGACTTGAACCTGCCTTGTGGATCACAGGTTTAGGGCATGAAGATTTAGAGGATCCACCATTGTTCTTGGTCCTCCATTGATGATTGGGTCCCTTGTTAGTCCAAGAACAACCTGCTGAGGGCTTCACAGCAGTGCTCCCATATCCCATCCCAGCATACATAGAGTCAACATATGTAGGCCAATGACCATGTTTAAAGTATGAGCTAGTTGGTTGCACATTAGGTCTGTTAACAGAAACTCTCCAATGAGAGTTAGTATAAGCAGCTTGTGGGACATAAGGTGGAATATTAGTCACATTGGTCCACTTAGATCTAGGTTTCTGGTGAGTAGCACATGCACCCAATCTTTGTTCATAAAAATCACAATCCTTAATCAAATGAAATTTACTTCCACATACAAAACATGTCTTCTTCTTGGAAGATTTATTCAAATAGGGAGAAGTTTGATTACATGCAGAAGTGCTTAAAACAGATACATTCAAGGAATTGTTTTTAAACAGACTGATTATTCAAAGATGTAAAAGACTAGTCTTCAGAAGAAACTATCTTGGAAGTGGATTCCTCAGCAGTTTCCTTAGAAGGCTTGTAAGTAGACTGGGGTGCAGGCTTGGGTGTTGGCTCAGGCTTGGGAAGGTCAGACTTCTCATTTGAATCACAGCTTTCATATGAAGTGGACCCTTGATCCGATGAATTGTCACTGTCAGAACAAGAGACAAAGTCATTAGATGAGGTATCAGGGTCTGGCAAGTCTTTTGACTTTTTGCCATATAGATGATGTGATCCATCAAAGTCAACAGTGATGGATAGGTCTGTGGGCATAAATTCACCTCTAATAGGTCCAGGGACAGCATGCATATCACCTTTCTTAACATAATTAGCTAGGCCAGCTGGGGTAGATTTACGCCCATCATACTTAGCTTCCGGACCAACATAATTTTGAAAACTCAAACCTATAGGATATGTCTAAGATTGACTAGAATAGATAATTCTATTTAAGCTTTTACCAGACATTTGCCATTCATTATTCCTAGCAATTTCCTCAGCTAGTTTTGCCTTAAGCTCTAGGTTCTCAGACACAGCTTCATCCTTTGCTTTCTCAGACAGTTTTAAGTAATTATTTGCAACTTCTAGATCAAACTGTAAAACTTTTATCTTTTCTTCATAAGCTATTTGATTCTTTTGAAACCATACTTTTTGTCTTTCTACAGTTTTTAATGCAAGTTTATGAGCTTCATTATCAATATAGCATGCATCAAACTTAGGTTTCATAGCATCAAATTCTTCTTTAAGTTCATTGTATCTTAGACTACAGCCAAATATACAATTGTGTACCTGAGATAGTCCCATCAAGGCAAACTGATCATGCCTTTCATACGAAGTGCACCTTGCAAGCAGTCCAAGCTTGTCAGTATCATGAGCTTCCTCATTAACAGGTTCATGTGCAGTCCAGTTGACCTGTTCATCCATGGTGAGGAGAGCTGCTGAAGCTCCAGTTTCCTGCTGTTTCTGTCCTTGCATTCTCTTGAGAAATGCCCCATCTGATGACAAGTGAAGCACTTGACTTTCCTCCTATCAAAGCGAGCTGGTTCCTTTCCCTTGAAAACAAACTTCCTTCCAGCCTTCTCTTCAAACCTTTTGATGTCCACTGACAGCAATGCCACCTGCATTTTCAGCTTCATTTCCTCCATTTCAAGAGGGTCCAACTGATCAAAGTCTTCATATGCAAGATACTGCTGAGTATCATAGTCAGCAACAAACGAATGAAGAACATCCTCCATCACACTACTAGTCTTAGGTTGTGAAGATTGTGGAGTGGGACGAGTGTTATGTGGTGGAGTGGGAGAGCAGGATGCTGGAAAGTAGTTGGAACTAGGAGATGATGGAAAATAGTTGGAGCTAGGAGCTTGTACCATCATGTTGGAATGAGATGTCCCAACAAAAGCTGCATGGTTAGAAGAAGATGTACGGTAGGGAGTCCTGACATCTGGTTCAAGAGTTCTGAGTCTGTTGTACAACTCATCAAAAGTGAGCATGTCCAACCCTCCTTTAGCCTTGAGAGCTATACTAACATGCAACCATGATGGTGGCAAGGACCGCAAGAACTTTGAGTTGCAATCTTCATTATCCGGTTTAGCATTCAGCTGATTCAGCTGACTCAAGATCCTATGGAACCTGTCGTATCCCTTGTGGATACCTTCTTCTTCTGATATATTGAAGTCCTAAAACTGTTGTCTTAGCATGGACTTCCTCATTCTCTTTGATTCTTCATTTCCACCGAACCTTGCTTTGAGAGCCATCCATATGTATTTAGCATCATCCATATGGTGAAAATCACATAGATGATCTTCAGGTATGGCTTGAAGCAGAATAGTTTTTACTTTATGCTCTCTCTGCATGGCCAGCACTTCTTCAGCAGTTTTTGGTGGAGCCATGATAAACTTCCCATCCCTGTCAGGAATCATTTTCTTTAGACTGTTGCCTTTCTTTACTACCTCCCACAGATTCCAATCAATATTGGAAATCCAGTTTTCCATCTTCATAGTCCAAAGTTCATACTCTTCCCTCTTTAAATAAGGAAATTTACCATTGCTGTTTGTGAGACTGAGCTGTTGCATGGAAGTGGTGTTGGTGTTGTTTGTGTTGGTGACTTCATTTTCATTATCGGATCCGGGCATGGTGAATGAATGTTTGATTGTATGGGGGTGAGAATGGTTCTTAGTATCGTAGAGACTTTCCCGAGGCTCTGATACCACTTGTTGAACACAAGACCTTGATAGATCTTAAGCACTCGGAGATCGTTAGTGTTGCCGATGTAATCACAAGCAAACTAATGGAAGATCTCTACAACTCATATTGTAGCGGAAAGTAAATACAAGATATATTAACTAAGAACTCTTTGATCCTCTATGGATCTTTTATTATAGAAACTCTATGTTTCGGATAGTTTACAAGACTTGAAATACTTCTAAAAACTTATCTATTACAAACTAACATGGTTTCTTATATAGGCAAGAAACCCTAATGAGCGTTGAAAAATTACGCTCCTAATACTAACATAGACCAAGCATGCTTCTAGACAAGCATGCAACTAATCATATTGTTTTGTTAATCATATTGTTTATTCTGATAAGCTCTACATAATACGGCGCCAACCTATACATACGGCGCTGACTTTTACTCTGAACTGAGCTTATCTCTCCTACGTGGATTCACATCTTCAGCAGCAACACGATATCTGCTTTAACACTTCTGCTGAAGTGGTACTTCAGCAGAATCCTTTCTTCTTCGGCAGACTCCATTCGGCAGATGCTTCGGCAGAATCAGTAGTTTACCTTAATTCCCAACAAGTATCTTGTCAAATTTTAGAAAGTATAATAACCTAGTGATTACAGTGCTTATTATATTGATTAGGAATAACTTTTAAGGAGTAATTAACCTTAGGTTATTCATTTTTAGAATATATAATATTCGAGGATAGTTTTTGGATTAAAACTATACCTATAAAGTTTTATACCCTTTTAAGGAAAAATAAAACATAAGAGCTCACTAAACATAAGAAATTTCAACACACCTCGTGTTAAATTCTTTTGGAGATTTATTGTCAATATCTTTAAGATATGATGAAAGGAGGTGGAAGTAAGGAACTTAGTACAACTAGTACACCTCAATTTCAATGCCCAATCCTAAAGCCCGCAAATTACTCATTGTGGGCAATTCGAACGCAAATCATTCTCGAAGGGAATGGTTTATGGGAAACAATAGAGCCGATTGAAACGACTCAACCCGATAGGAAAAAAGACAAAACCGCTATTGCATTCCTTTATCAAGCCTTACCCGAGGAACAATTACTTGAAATAACAAAGCACAAAACCGCAAAAGACATTTGGAATGCTTTGAAAACTAGAAACGTTGGCGAAGACAGAGTTCAACAAGCAAGACTACAAACACTCAAATCCGACTTTGAGATGTTATATATGACGGAAGACTAGACAATCAACACCTTCACTACAAAACTAACAACTCTCGTAAACAAAGCCGCTAGTCTAGGACACCCAATAGAAGATCAAACCTTAGTACGGAAATTACAAAATGATGTACCCGATAGGTATATGCAAATAGTCCCATCTATAGAACAATATTCTGACCTAAGTACGATGACAATGGAAGAGGCAATCGGAAGACTTAAGACTTATGAAGAAAGAATTAAGTTCAAGAAAGGAAAAAAAGTGGAAAATCAAGAAAAATTGACGTTCACACGACGTGACAATAGAGGACAATACTTGGTTATGGCACGCAAGGCTAGGACATCTCAACTTTGAATCACTAAAATAAATGACTCAAAGAGATTTAGTTAAAGGAATACCTGCAATTAAACATACAACACAAATTTGTGATGTTTGTTTAGTTGGTAAACACAGTAGAGCGCCATTTCCCAAGAAAGCAAAGACTAGATAAACATCACCTTTAGATTTAGTATATGGGGATTTATGTGGACCAATCACACCACCAACACCATCTGAAAAGAAATACATATTCTTACTAGTCGATGACTACTCAAGATATATGTGGCCGTATTTCTTAAACACGAAAGATCAAGCATGTGATACATTCAAGGAATACAAGAATACGATAGAGAAGGAGCTAAGGACAACATTAAAAATGTTAAGAACTGATCGTGGAGGAGAATTCACATCTAACGAATTCACTCAATACTGCAAAGAGAATGGCATAGCAGGACAACTTACCGCACCTTACTCACTGCAACAAAATGGAATAGTTGAATGAAGAAAACAATTATGTCTACAACAAGATGCATGATGAAAGCAACCAACATGCCTCAAAACTTTTGGGCTGAAGCTATTAGACATGCTATATACATTCTAAACAGCGTTCCTACAAAAGCCTTAGAAAACATCACTTCATATAAAGCAATCAAACAAAGAAAACCAAACTTATAAAATCTAAGAGTTTTCGGATGCATAGCATATGCAAAGGTACCATCACAACATCTGACGAAGTTAGATGATAGAAGCAACATAATAGTATACTTAGGAAATGAACAAGGATCAAAAGCTTACCGTCTATTTGATCCAACATCACAAAGGATATGTGTTAGTTGAGATGTGAAGTTTACAGAGGATGAAGCATGGGATTAGAAGGATTATCTTAATGAGCACACTAACGATGAACCTGAATGGTTTGACTTCAAAGTTAAAAACCTTAAAGCCACAAATGAACATTAGGAACAAGAATCCAACCAAATGAAGAAGACAACAATTTCCCTAACAATGATGATGATGAATATGCAACATCAACAACAAACTCACCCTCACATTCACAAACACTTCGCACACCATCTAAAATTTCATCGCGAATAAATCGTCAAGTTACGCCAACTACCTCAGTACGATCAACCTATCAAAGTAATTCAGACGTAACTAGAAATTTACATCCAAACTTTGATCATACACCATTACAAGGTTTTAGAACATTATATGATTTGTACAATAACACCGAGGAAGTATTAACCGAGGAAGTATTACTGGTTGAAGATGAACCTACGAATTACAAGGAAGCATCAAGCGATCAGAAATGGATTGAAGCAGTGAAGGTCTAATTAGATTCCATCAATAGGAACATTGGGTTAATCCCAATCTACCCAAAGTCAACCCAAAAGTCAGAAACATAAAAGTCAACTATGGCAGTTTCTTGACAGTTACAAAAATTGTTACAAGCAGTTATAAACCAAGGGACACATCTGTTGGATGAAACGAACCATCACAACGATTCTTTTATACCCATTCATTATGTATATATACTTAGAACATAGAGATTGTAAAGATATATGATAGATTCATATTAAAGCTTTTACATATTCAATTGTTCTTATATACTTGGTATATCTTGACCACGTTATAGACCATAGATCCAATGTTTAAGGTCAACACACTGGGCTGAGAACCAACCCAAATATTATCGACTCAAAACATGAAGCCATTATTGGAGACCACATTTTAAAGGATCAAACAACAACTGCTACCAATTGAATTCACTTTTATTTTTTGATCTTCTCACAATCCACTCGTAGCTCTTTAGTTGAATGTCTTGAAATTTTATTAACACTAGCAACTTTTCCTTTAAAGACTCGGTTATTTCTCTTTTTCCACACAAAATATCCGGTCACCCATATAACCGCTTGCCGCATCCTCGATGAATGGATAGAAATGTTAATGTTTCCATTATGAACTAATAATTCACCAATGGAAAAAGCATTGACACCCCCGACCTTCCACCACTTAAAAAGCTTATCCCACACATTCATAACAAACTTACATGTCACCAAGCAATGAGAACACGATTTAACCACACTATCACAACTTGGGCAAAGAAGCGAGTCCAAGTCAATGTCAGTAGTATATTTTACATAGCCTGATAGCTGTGTGTATAGGCTAAGGCCCGATAGTATTATGAATTAGGGTTGTATCTCTAAATATTGTATGGACTGATTATGAGGAATACATGCTATCGAGCCTAACCCTAAAACCCTAAATGATCCTCCAATTTTTTTTCTCTCTCCAATCGATCGTTGGTATCTTTTGATTACCAGTCGACTTGTGTTTATTGTGGCTGCTATGTCGATCGTTGGTTAATTTGAGAAACAGTCGACCCTATTTTTGTGCTTTACATTGTTTCTGTTCCATTATTAGGTTTTGTGAGATCCTATTGTTGTTGCTTTCCTTTGTTACTGCTCAATCTTAAATTGTGAGATCCTATTGGTTTATCACACAACCCTCATGTTCAACACTACTTTACTATCAAACCCTAAACCCTAATTACTTCGATTGTCATCATGACTAGATAACCACTCCCTCCTCCACCTGTTATATTACTCTCGGACAAGCTCATGACGATTACCAATCTTCATCAACTCATTCCCGTGAAGCTGGACATGGATGAGATGAAACACACCATGGGTTTATTTTTTCATGCATCTTTGTCATGGTAATGGCCTTTTGGAGCATATTTTAGGCAAGGGCGAAGCCACGACAAGTGACACCCCTCCGCCAGTTGCGGAGTGGGTAAATATTGACACTATTATCCTCTCTTGGATCTTTGTAACATTATCCTCGACACTTCAAGCACGTCTTGTGGTTGACAATCCTCAAACGGCTACAGAGGCATGTGATCTACTTTCCTCGATATTTAATGATAACAAACGATCTCGCTCGATTGCATTAAAGGCATAATTGCGTACTTTGAAGTTAGGCGATCTAAGTATAGATGCTTATTTTTGTAAGACTGAAATTATTGCCACGGTTTTGCGAAGTCTTGGTTCTCCATGAGTCATGATGACATCGTCACTTTTGCTTTAGAGGGGTTGCCAGCTATGTTCGATAATCTTGCTACTATCATTGCTCATCGGGAGGTTTTTCCTGACCTTAAGACGGTCCGGTCTATGCTCACTACGAAGGAGACGCGTTTGAAGTCCTGGGCACAAATATCGTTTGTTGATTCTACATCCTCCTCACCTGTAGTATTGTTGGCTAACTCAGGTTCTAACACTCGGCGTACTACTCCATCTATTGAAAAGGTTCACAAACCATGCTTAAATTTTAACAAAGGGTCTTGTTGGTTTGGTGTCTATTCTTCACGATGGCATACACGGTAATACTTCTACTCACCTTTCTAATGTCATTGCTTCCGCTTGCAACAATGTATCATCACATGACTTAGTGACACTACAAGCACTTTTGGCTAAGTTGGGGTTGAATGGGTTTCCTACTAATCTGAGCAATGCTACGCATATAAACAAATCATCACCTTCACTAGTAGCGTTCTATGCTACTCCAACAACTGCCTCACCTGGTTTTTGATTATAGGCCCACATTCCTGTTTCTTATCGGCCCAATCCATCTTCTTTTAGGGGGGGTTCAACAACTAGGTTATGTTACTTGTGGGGGGGGGGTTCAACTACCGGGTTCACAACCGCAGGTTCACCAGGTGCAGGGGTTCTACTTATGGTAGAAGGTTCACCAATCAGTTTACCAGCGGGTCATCCATTGGGGGTTCAATAGTCGGTTTCACCACAGGTTCAACAAGGGGGTTCTCTTTTGTGATTGGTCAACAGCAGGGTCAACTCCCAGGGCAAGAAACACTTTTAACAAGTGCTTTTACTGCAGCGACGCTTTTGGATCCAAATGTTGGTAACTAGAATATGGATACAGGTGAGTCATCTCATCTTAACGACTATGTCAATTGTCTTAGTGATGTTTTTAATTCTTGCATTTACCTCATCTGCTGTGGTTGGTGACGGGAATTCTATTCCTGTTATCAACTCTGGCCATAGAATTTTGCCTACTCCTCACCGACCCCTTCATCTAAATAATGTCTTAATTACTCCTAATATTGTAAAAAATTTGATTTATGTTCATCAATTTGTCCGTGATAATTATCGTATTGTTGAGTTTGACCCTTTTGGTTTTTCTGTTAAGGAGTTTCAAACGCGCCGGGTGTTGATCCGTTGTGATAGCACTGGGGATCTTTACGCTGTCACTCTGCCTTCCACTATTCTGCATGCTTTTCTAGCGAGTCAGTTTACGTGGCATCAACGTCTTAGACATCCAGGAAGTGAAGTGTTACATCGTGTCCTTTCAAGTAGTTCTATTTCGTGTAATAAAGAGAAGTCTCCTTTTCTTTGTCATGCTTGTCAGCTTGGCAAACACGTCAGACTTCCATTTGTTAGTTCTAATAGTTTGGTTCAGTCTTCATTTGATATTGAACACTTGGACTTGTGGACTTTCCCAATTCCGAGTCTTTCTGGTTTCAAATATTATATCTTATTTTTGGATCATTATTCACAATATGTTTAGGTTTATTCTTTAGTTAATAGATTTGATTTTTTGTCCAAATTTATGTTGTTTCGTTCCTTTGTTCGTACTCAATTTAAGTGTGAAATCAAGTCTTTTTAGTGTGATTATGGTGGAGAATTTGACAGCCATGATTTTCATAAGATATTCGCTGCTAATGGTATTCAATTTCGATTTTCTTATCCACGTACCTCTCAACAAAATGGGAAATCTAAATGAATGATTCGAACTATAAATAACCTTATACGTACCTTATTATTTTAGGCTCACCTCCCTCCCAATTATTGGACTGAAGCTCTAAATATGGTTGTTTATCTCTTAAATATTTTACCTTCACGTGCCATTAACAATAAAATCCCTCTTACTCGCCTTTTTGGTTCAAACCCTAACTATACCATTTTACGTATCTTTGGGTGTCTATGTTACCCACACGTTGATACTAATTACAAACTGGGCGCTCAGGCGACACCTTCCATTTTCTTGGGTCATGCCACCAATTATCGTGGTTATCGTTGTCTAGACTTAAACACAAATAAAATTATCCTTTCTCGTCATGTTACATTTGATGAGACTGTTTTCCCGTTTGGCTCACTAAAACCCACCAGTCCCTCATATGATTTCTTGGATGACTCATCGAAAATCATTTCAAATATCATTCGATCCTCCTATCACTCAATCCCCTTCACCTAATGTTCAAACTGACCCTCCAATTGTTCCTACCATTGTTTAGCCTCCTAGCCCCACTTCCCCATCAACTTCACCACCACAACGCCCTCCAAATACTCCTGTTTCCCCACCTCAGCTGGCTTTCATTTCCGTTTCCCCCGTTCCACCAACTTAGTCTGTTACTCCAAACCTTGTTTCTGTTCACCCCATGGTTACACGTTATCGTGTCGGGACTAATGACCCAAATTGGCTATATGCTATGTATGATGAGTATAATGCATTTATTAAAAACAAAACTTGGACTCTTGTGCCTCGACCCGCGGATGCCAATATTGTTCAGTGTATGTGGTTATCTCACCATAAGTATTTGGCTCATGGTACTCTTAGTCGATATAAGGCACGTCTTGTTGCCAATGGTAGAACACATGTTGATGGTGTGGATGTTGATGAGACTTTTAGTCCGGTTGTTAAGCCGGGAACCATTGAGACTGTACTTAATTTAGCTATTTCTCGACATTGGCCTGTTCACCAGTTTGATGTCAAGAATGCTTTTTTACATGGTGATTTAACTAAGACTGTTTATATGCATTAGCCTCCCGATTTTCAGGATCTGGAGATCCATATTATGTTTATTTATTGCAGCGGTCTCTTTATGGGCTTAAGCTGGCTCCTCAAGCTTGGTTTCAGCGGTTTGCTGCTTACATTACTACAGTTGGGTTTAGTCCTAGTCGTTGTGATTCTTCATTATTTATATACCGACAGGGTGATGATACTGCATTTTTGTTACTTTACCTGGATGATATTGTTCTCACTGCTTTGTTTGATAGTTTTTTAGAGAGGATTATTACTTCTTTACATACAAAGTTCTCTATGACCGATTTGGGTGATCTTTATTATTTTTTGGGTAATTCAATTACGTGTGACTCGTCTGGTATGTTTTTTTCATCGCGAAATTATGCTATGGAGATTCTGGGGCGGGCTCATATGGTTGGTTGTAATCCTTGTCAGATTCCTATTGATACTAAGTCTAAATTAGGTGATGGTGGTACTCCGGTTGATGATCCTACTTTATATCGGAGTCTTGCAGGTTCTCTTCAGTATCTTACTTTCACACGCCATGATATTATGTATGTTGTGCAGCAGGTTTGTCTTTATATGCATGATCCGCGAGAGCCTCATTTCTCAGCTCTTAAGCGGATTTTAAGCTATGTTCAGGGGACTTTGGATTCTAGTTTACAGTTGTTCTCCTCATCTACTACTTTGTTGGTTGCTTATTCGTATGCAGATTGGGTTGGTTGTCCCACTACTTGGAGATCCAATTCTATTTATTGTGTATTTCTTGGCAACAACTTACTCTCCTGGTCCTCTAAGCGTCAGCCTACGCTTTCACGTTCTAATGCTGAGGCCGAATATTGTGGTGTTGCCAATGCTGTAGCTGAGACATGTTGGTTACGGAATTTACTTCGTGAGCTTCATACTCCTCTACCTTAGGCTACTATTGTTTATTTTGATAATGTGAGTGCTGTGTACTTGTCTTCTAATCCAGTTCAGCATCAGCAGACCAAACACATAGAGATTGATATTCATTTTGTTCGGGATTTGGTTGCTACTGGTCAGGTTCGCGTTCTTCATGTGCCCTCTCGTTTTAAGTATGCCGATATCTTCACCAAGGGATTACCTTCAGCTTTGTTTGTGGAATTTCGTAACAGTTTGAGTGTCTCGTGTCCTCCCGCTTAAACTGCGGGGGAGTGTCAGTAGTATATTTTACATAGCCCGATAGTTGTGTGTATAGGCTAAGGCCCGATAGTATTATGAATTAGGGTTGTATCTCTATATATTGTATGGACTGATTATGAGGAATACATGTAACATGTTAACATCCTACAGTCAATACCTCTCTTGTCAAGATCCTCTCAAATCGGACGTCTACCCATTAACACCCTCCATTCTCCACGTGAATAATCTTATCCTCCACCATCTTTGATGCCTCTTTGACTTTGAAATCCCACCATCGTGAAGCTTCCATCGCCAACGATCCCTACAATCACGAGACAAAACAAAATTTTGCAAAATATCTAAAAGATTTTCTAACTCTCTACTCACTCTCCCTCTAATACTTCTTATCAAATCCCATAACCACCTTCACGCATTGTTCTCCCATTTCCTTTTATCCAAAACCCTACCCTCCTCCATCCTATCTGAATGAAATAACATAGGAAATTTGTCGCACAATCAAAAATCACCAACCCACCTATCTAAACAAAACCCTACATCTCTAGATGGGCTAGGAAATATGAAGAGCTAACGGGATGCTTACCGACTGAACGAACTTTTGCAAAAAGGAAATGAAACGGGCTGGCGAAATGATGCTTGGTTGATTTTGTCAGAAATGAAAGTAGGTTTCGGGGGTTCATTGATTAGTACACCCCCAGTGCTGGTAAGGTCGAGTGAAGCTCCTTTGTCCGTTCCGTGAAGTTCGGAGAAGGGCAATCACTCATTCTTAAAACCAGCGCCAAAGAGTCAGCGGAAAAGGAGGGAAAGTTCTCCATTCCCCACCACAACTTTAAAGGACGATGCAAACTCTATGCCTAGCCCCTCCATTTCTTCGCATATCCTAATAATATCGCCCCAAACCTCCATACCAAACGACCCCCTCTTCCCACCCCTAACCCCCCCAAAATCACCATGAATTCTTAGAATGACCCTAACCTAAAAAGCCCCACCGTCTGTCTTGAACCTCCATCCCCATTTCTGTTTAAGTGTGGTATGTATTGATGGTGAAGTTAGTTATGTTATAA
Organism: Chrysanthemum seticuspe; assembly: GCA_019973895.1. Taxonomy (NCBI): domain Eukaryota; kingdom Viridiplantae; phylum Streptophyta; class Magnoliopsida; order Asterales; family Asteraceae; genus Chrysanthemum; species Chrysanthemum seticuspe. Next base: position 202,686,815 of record BPTQ01000006.1, on the reverse strand, counting down.
CACTAAGTTGGTGGTGAAGTTGATTGTAGAGAGAGAAAGCTGATATGGTGGTGATGAAGTTTGTTGTGGTGCTCACTTATTACGGGTAACCTTACGCCATAATTAGTTTCGCCAACAAGCCAATTTATTTGATATGTTTGTAACATTACTAATATGTTTTGCTATTTTTACTATGAGAAACTTGCAGGCATTTTTAATACAATATATACATGGAACCAATTCTTTTAAGACTAGACATACTGGTAACAGTACCTATCACCGGCACATCATTACTCCTGTGACAACCACCCATTTCTGGTTAGTAACCGGTAACTATTGTTGGCATTTTAAAACTAATTTCCATGACGTCGAGTTAGTTTTATACTTGTCGAGTCATTTTTGTGTTTAACGTCTATTTTATTAGGAACCTTTGTCTACGGACGTACCTACGACCTACGAATCTAGTTAAACATCACGATATGCTCATGTCATCTTAAAAATACTAAAGTCATTCATTCTGTAAACTTGTAACATGTTATAAGTTTCAACTTCTACGTTACTAGATAAATTCAAAATCACGTTAATCATATACGCTTAATACGTATACCTTTTTAAATTATAAATATATTTCACTTATACTTTTATTATAGAGTCATTTATACTTGAGAATAGGTACATTTCATAATTAATAATTCCTAAGTTACCCCGGAAGTTTACATATCGCGTTTTAGAGTTTACGTTTTATTTAAACATACAAATACTTACACACTTTATACAACTTATACAACATCATTTAACTAACAAAAAAAAAAGAAAAAAATATGTAACCCTGATAAGGTTTTAAAAGGTACCATTTTGAGGGGTCGTGTAACACCCCAACCCGACAAGGGTAGAAGTGTCACATTCTGGTGTCATATCAGAACATACAAATAAAAATTTTACAAGCGAAAGCCTTAAAGAATAAAATACCAAGTCATATAGACGAATGACTTACAAGGAAAAATACAATATCCAATATGTCTAAAATAAAATGAAATCTCCAAACAATAGCCCAACAAAATAAATCCGAATAATAAGGTATCTAGGGTTGGCCTACTCAAATAATCCAACTCTCAGCCCATCAAAGCCCATCTTCAACCTAACACCTACCGCAGGAAAAGAAATGCGGCAGAGCTTAAAAAGCCCAGTGAACAGATATAACAAAACAAAAGCTAAATAAAATCTGAAATGCGAAATGAAACAAAGGAAACGGATAACAAAGTCGCAGCGAAATGAGAACAATGAGTCAATGAGGATCCTGCAGAACACAATTATACAGATATCCAAAACGAACAGATAACAAGGAGAACGAAGCAAAGCAAAGCATCGATGACATATAAACAAGCACCTACAAACCAGACATACAAGAACTGAAACATAAACAACATAGCAGGCGTAGCATCCACACAACATATATGTCATACAATCAATTCAGGAAATCAGGAGACATACAAGCCAAACAAATGTCTACAGGAAAGCGGAAGCAATTAATAATAAGTGAGCATGGCAATTCACACAGGTTAAAACCCTTAGTTGAAGACATAATCAGTATCATAACGGTAGTCAAAACATGGCAGTCACACGTAACAAGTAGGAATACAGTATGAATATTATAATTAAATGAATTAAATACATAGCAGGGCAATTAAACAAGTTAACAAGCTAGACCTCATAAGTTGAACCATTTACCCAATCAAACCGTAGCATAAACAGAAATGCAAACATGGCAGGTCAATAACAAGCAGCTAAGGACACCACGAATAGTCATAGTCCACGAGATTAATTGAACGAGGTACAAAAGATAAACAGATCAACAATCGATTTCACACAAGCACGGTTACCAGACAATTCAAAGGATCACATAACGGTAAGATAGTATATCATCATATGACAACAGGTAAATCTTATATCGCATACATACATATCATACAGAGAAATCAGTAGTCATATAAACATGAATATCATAATCAAATCCAATAACATATAATAACCCGGTACGTGAATGGAACCATAGTCTGAAGTAACGGAATGAAAGTGTGACAGATCAATGTAATGGAGTATCTATATCTTGGTACGAGTAAATCATATAAGGGTATTGAGTAATGAACAAGTAATACAGATTATGGTGTGTTGGGGAATACAGAAGGTACAATATAGGTTTATCAAAAGTTTAAGGGTTATCAGAAATCTACCCGAGCCCGGAAACATATCATATCATATCATATCATAAGTAGCCATTGTATTCGGAGGGGTGGCCTCGGAATACCATACATAATAGGAGGGGAGACCTCAGTAACAAATGGAGTAGCTAGCTCCCAGAATTGTGAAGACGCGGATTGCACCCGACATCATTCACCAGACAAAGCTCCAATCAGATCAAATCCCTCGAAACATATCATATCTAGGATGCATCCATACGCCCCCGGAAACATAGTGGCCAAATCATATACATATAGTGAGCTCATAATCATATCATAATGGGGACGGTGTGGAACATCACTCAACCACACTAAAGTCATGCCATTGGTGCATCAATGACACGGTCAGGTTACCTTCCTGACTAGGAAACATATTTGGCTCGGGTATCAAACTGAAGGGTCAAAGCATATTCATATCATAAGGGTTCATATCAAAGTCATATCAGAGTTCATATCAAAGTTCATATCAAAGCTTCATATCATAGTTTCATATCGGAGTTTCATATCAAAGGTTCATATCAAAGGGAGCATAGCAAGGTCATAGGGAAGCCATAATCATGAGGTTTAGAGTACAACGTAACAGTTCAAGCTAATATCGAAAGATGTATAAGAATCACGAGAAACCTTAAGAGATAAGGTCAGAATATATGTACCTTATCAACGAAATCAAAGCAAACAAGAAAGTTACACCGGGAAGCAACGTCGTATCTCCTTCAACGTATCTACACGAATTGATATCATATATTACTTATATACTCATTTTATAAATTTCCTATGCATGTGTAAGTGTTTTACTTATTGATATCCTTGTTTTATCTTTCCTTTTCTTAAACTCGTAATTGGACCAGATTTAGCGATTTTTCTAAAATACTTAATTAGCTCAAAAGAAATCAAGTAAAATCCCAGGGGTTCCCATATGAGTTAAAAGAGTCTCCAAAAATTGGTGGGTTCTATCTCTATGCCAAATGGCCTATGGAAAATCACAAGTCCAGACCTGCCCAGAAAGTGGTCAGAAAATACACCTTAAAAGTTTACACTTATTGGACCTGTTTAGACACCTTGGAAAAATTCCCAAAACTCCCAGAAATTCATTTATAACCTAAATGTCACTCCTGTAAAAGGATAGCTCCCAATTATTTATGGTTTGAAAATGAAAAATCAAACAATCCAACCAAATTTCAGACCCGTTTTATCAGCTTTGACACTTGATCTTGTAAAATTCAAAAATACGACTTAGACAACTCCAAATTCGACCTAACCACTTGGAAAACTTAACTAAGACATAAAATAGACTTTTCCAACAAAAACCCAGATTATTTCACTTATAATACTTGATCTATGACATACACAAATTCGACATATGATGCTGTCCAGTTTTAGGGTCTATTAAAACCATTATAAGCATATGTTTTACCTACCCAAACGCACCCACTTCGATCCAAAACAGCCCCCATTCAATGTTTTTGCTCTTTTATTTTCTAATCTCTTTGGTAACAATTTTATTATACGACAACGTTATCATTTTGTGTGACAACAATTTCATTATTACATGTGTTTCATTTTCGTATAACAAGCCCTAGAAAAGATATCCATGGCCACGAATTGAATAATAAAAACACAAAGGAAGAGACGTGAGATGATGATACGTTACCCTAGTAGCGTGTACGTGACAAAGGAACAAGAAATAAACCACCACGATCAAAACCACGCCTCCCTTGGCTATATCAACCCACGGCTACAACTAAAACCCATGACCTAGCTTTCTTTTTGAGCCAAACACGATCACCACGTCCACCAATCAATCACACACGATCACGAGCCTCTTAGGAACACTTCTCTTTGTGGGATTTTCGGATTAAAATGGAGAAAAAGGAGGGTAGCCGCCACCCTTGGTGAAGAAGAGAGCCTTAGGGTTTTCTTGGTGTTTTTGAATGAAATGGAAAAGATAAAAGAGAGTTATGATAATTGATTGTGATTTTAAAAAAGGAGCCTATTGAGGCCGGCCATCAAGGGGGGGGGGGGGGGAGACCAAATTTTTAACTTTCCAAGTTTATCTCTTCATCATGTATGTAGTCTTGTTAGTAGTCTAGGTTAATTGTGTACATATGGACATGTTTATTTGTTACTTAGAGTTTAATCATCTATGTTCTTTTAATTTATATCATAAGTTAATTACTTTCATAATGGGTGAATATTATTGATGATATAATTTGTTAAACGATGTTGACGTGTTTTCCGAGTTTGTATAATTTTAAGTTTGAGGGCAAAATTGTCATTTCACGCGTTTGAGATTTTAGGGTTTTACAACTCTTCCCCTCTAAAAAGAAAATTTTCGTCCTCGAAAATTGAAATCGCAGGGTTACACAGAGACGAACGAGTTTAAGGCAGACGTAGCAATTCATAGTCCCACATAGATCATACCGATTTCGATTTCAAAAACGTACCAGACTTATACATAACAGATGTCGATGCGAGTTCTCTCAAAGCGGTACGAAATTCAAAACAATCATGAAGAGTGCCAAATAACGGATATAAGCCTTATTCCATTCACGTACCAACCCCAGGCATTTCCCAACACATCGTATGATTTCAATAAGTTCAAATTATATGATCTCGGTATTATCACGTTGATCAGGCATCATAATACTTGCATCACATAACAAGCCCTTATTGTCATCATATTCTGTCCCGGGTCATGACAAACCACATAACCAAAATCACACAAAACATATCACATACAGATATCAAGTAACATACCAAAGCAGACCAGATCACATACATATAAACATATACTACATCAAACAACTTACCATATCACCAAAGAAGAAGGCCACCAACTTGCATGAAACGGTTCCTCATGACTCATTACTGTGGGTCCAAAAAGAAAAGCTGAGATATACCAGAATGCTAAACGATAAAACTTCACGATTCAAACCGAGTTATGAACGAATCAAAGAAAAGTAATGTCGATCAAAATCACGTAGCAAGATATCAAACCGCCCCAAAACGCGTGACAAACGAATCAGAGCAACACAAGTCGTGCCCAAATCATATGAAGTAGATGAACCTTCCCAGACACTGGTTGAATCTTGTCTTCGTCGTTTCGTCTTTAGTTGATTCGTCCAGCTTCCTCCAGCAGCATCCTGATGTCTCCAACAGCACGGCAGTCGGGTGTGGCTTCTGCTTCACGAACCCCTCCAGCTCAGAGACTGTTGCAGCAACGCAGGTTCGGCACCATCGTCTTCGGCTCCGCGGGTAGTCTCCATCTAACGATCGACAAACGGATGTGCGAAGACAAAATAATAAAATCAAATGCGAAGAGAATAAGAGCAAAACAATGAAGACAAAAGATTATCGAAGTCAAAACTGAACGACAATCAAAAGGAATCGGAATATATCGGAATAGACGGAAGCCTAATGTCTACCCAATCCTCACAGGTCAATCCTAAGGTCAACAAGACGAAACCTGGGCTCTGATACCATAATTGTAACACCCCAACCCGACAAGGGTAGAAGTGTCACATTCTGGTGTCATATCAGAACATACAAATAAAAATTTTACAAGCGGAAGCCTTAAAGAATAAAATACCAAGTCATATAGACGAATGACTTACAAGGAAAAATACAATATCCAATATGTCTAAAATAAAATGAAATCTCCAAACAATAGCTCAACAAAATAAATCCGAATAATAAGGTATCTAGGGTTGGCCCACTCAAATAATCCAACTCTCAGCCCATCAAAGCCCATCTTCAACCTAACACCTGCCGCAGGAATAGAAATGCGGCTGAGCTTAAAAAGCCCAGTGAACAGAGATAACAAAACGAAAGCTAAATAAAATCTGAAATGCGAAATGAAACAAAGGAAACGGATAACAAAGTCGCAGCGAAATGAGAACAATGAGTCAATGAGGATCCTGCAGAACACAATTATACAGATATCCAAAACGAACAGATAACAAGGAGAACGAAGCAAAGCAAAGCATCGATGACATATAAACAAGCACCTACAAACCAGACATACAAGAACTGAAACATAAACAACATAGCAGGCGTAGCATCCACACAACATATATGTCATACAATCAATTCAGGAAATCAGGAGACATACAAGCCAAACAAATGTCTACAGGAAAGCGGAAGCAATTAATAATAAGTGAGCATGGAAATTCACACAGGTCAAAACCCTTAGTTGAAGACATAATCAGTATCATAACGGTAGTCAAAACATGGCAGTCACACGTAACAAGTAGGAATACAGTATGAATATTATAATTAAATGAATTAAATACATAGCAGGGCAATTAAACAAGTTAACAAGCTAGACCTCATAAGTTGAACCATTTACCCAATCAAACCGTAGCATAAACAGAAATGCAAACATGGCAGGTCAATAACAAGCAGCTAAGGACACCACGAATAGTCATAGTCCACGAGATTAATTGAACGAGGTACAAAAGATAAACAGATCAACAATCGATTTCACACAAGCACGGTTACCAGACAATTCAAAGGATCACATAACGGTAAGATAGTATATCATCATATGACAACAGGTAAATCTTATATCGCATACATACATATCATACAGAGAAATCAGTAGTCATATAAACATGAATATCATAATCAAATCCAATAACATATAATAACCCGGTACGTGAATGGAACCATAGTCTGAAGTAACGGAATGAAAGTGTGACAGATCAATGTAATGGAGTATCTATATCTTGGTACAAGTAAATCATATAAGGGTATTGAGTAATGAACAAGTAATACAGATTATGGTGCGTTGGGGAGTACAGAAGGTACAATATAGGTTTATCAAAAGTGTAAGGGTTATCAGAAATCTACCCGAGCTCGGAAACATATCATATCATAGCATATCATAAATAGCCATTGTATTCGGAGGGGTGGCCTCGGAATACCATACATAATAGGAGGGGATACCTCAGTAACAAATGGAGTAGCTAGCTCCCAGAATTGTGAAGACGCGGATTGCACCCGACATCATTCACCAGACAAAGCTCCAATCAGATCAAATCCCTCGAAACATATCATATCTAGGATGCATCCATACGCCCCCCGGAAACATAGTGGCCAAATCATATACATATAGTGAGCTCATAATCATATCATAATGGGGACGGTGTGGAACATCACTCAACCACACTAAAGTCATGCCATTGGTGCATCAATGACACGGTCAGGTTACCTTCCTGACTAGGAAACATATTTGGCTCGGGTATCAAACTGAAGGGTCAAAGCATATTCATATCATAAGGGTTCATATCAAAGTCATATCAGAGTTCATATCAAAGTTCATATCAAAGCTTCATATCATAGTTTCATATCGGAGTTTCATATCAAAGGTTCATATCAAAGGGAGCATAGCAAGGTCATAGGGAAGCCCTAATCATGAGGCTTAGAGTACAACGTAACAGTTCAAGCTAATATCGAAAGATGTATAAGAATCACGAGAAACCTTAAGAGATAAGGTCAGAATATCTGTACCTTATCAACGAAATCAAAGCAAACAAGAAAGTTACACCGGGAAGCAACGTCGTATCTCCTTCAACGTATCTACACGAATTGATATCATATATTACTTATATACTCATTTTATAAATTTCCTATGCATGTGTTTACTTATTGATATCCTTGTTTTATCTTTCCTTTTCTTAAACTCGTAATTGGACCAGATTTAGCGATTTTTCTAAAATACTTACTTAGCTCAAAAGAAATCAAGTAAAATCCCAGGGGTTCCCATATGAGTTAAAAGAGTCTCCAAAAATTTGTGAGTTCTATCTCTATGCCAAATGGCCTATGGAATATCACAAGTCCAGACCTGCCCAGAAAGTGGTCAGAAAATACACCTTAAAAGTTTACACTTATTGGACCTGTTTAGACACCTTGGAAAAATTCCCAAAACTCCCAGAAATTCATTTATAACCTAAATGTCACTCCTGTAAAAGGAGAGCTCCCAATTCTTTATGGTTTGAAAATGACAAATCAAACAATCCAACCAAATTTCAGACCCGTTTTATCAGCTTTGACACTTGATCTTGTAAAATTCAAAAATACGACTTAGACAACTCCAAATTCGACCTAACCACTTGGAAAACTTAACTAAGACATAAAATAGACTTTTCCAACAAAAACTCAGATTATTTCACTTATAATACTTGATCTATGACATACACAAATTCGACATATGATGCTGTCCAGTTTTAGGGTCTATTAAAACCATTATAAGCATATGTTTTACCTACCCAAACGCACCCACTTCGATCCAAAACAGCCCCCATTCAATGTTTTTGCTCTTTTATTTTCTAATCTCTTTGGTAACAATTTTATTATACGACAACGTTATCATTTTGTGTGACAACAATTTCATTATTACATGTGTTTCATTTTCGTATAACAAGCCCTAGAAAAGATATCCATGGCCACAAATTGAATAATAAAAACACAAAGGAAGAGACGTGAGATGATGATACGTTACCCTAGTAGCGTGTACGTGACAAAGGAACAAGAAATAAACCACCACGATCAAAACCAAGCCTCCCTTGGCTATATCAACCCACGGCTACAACTAAAACCCACGACCTAGCTTTCTTTTTGAGCCAAACACGATCACCACGTCCACCAATCAATCACACACGATCACGAGCCTCTTAGGAACACTTCTCTTTGTGGGATTTTCGGATTAAAATGGAGAAAAAGGAGGGTAGCCGCCACCCTTGGTGAAGAAGAGAGCCTTAGGGTTTTCTTGGTGTTTTTGAATGAAATGGAAAAGATAAAAGAGAGTTATGATAATTGATTGTGATTTTAAAAAAGGAGCCTATTGAGGCCGGCCATCAAGGGGGGGGGGGAGACCAAATTTTTGACTTTCCAAGTTTATCTCTTCATCATGTATGTAGTCTTGTTAGTAGTCTAGGTTAATTGTGTACATATGGACATGTTTATTTGTTACTTAGAGTTTAATCATCTATGTTCTTTTAATTTATATCATAAGTTAATTACTTTCATAATGGGTGAATATTATTGATGATATAATTTGTTAAACGATGTTGACGTGTTTTCCGAGTTTGTATAATTTTAAGTTTGAGGGCAAAGTTGTCATTTCACGCGTTTGAGATTTTAGGGTTTTACAACTCTTCCCCTCTAAAAAGAAAATTTTCGTCCTCGAAAATTGAAATCGCAGGGTTACACAGAGACGAACGAGTTTAAGGCAGACGTAGCAATTCATAGTCCCACATAGATCATACCGATTTCGATTTCAAAAACGTACCAGACTTATACATAACAGATGTCGATGCGAGTTCTCTCAAAGCGGTACGGAATTCAAAACAATCATGAAGAGTGCCAAATAACGGATATAAGCCTTATTCCATTCACGTACCAACCCCAGGCATTTCCCAACACATCGTATGATTTCAATAAGTTCAAATTATATGATCTCGGTATTATCACGTTGATCAGGCGTCATAATACTTGCATCACATAACAAGCCCTTATTGTCATCATATTCCGTCCCGGGTCATGACAAACCACATAACCAAAATCACACAAAACATATCACATACAGATATTAAGTAACATACCAAAGCAGACCAGATCACATACATATAAACATATACTACATCAAACAACTTACCATATCACCAAAGAAGAAGGCCACCAACTTGCATGAAACGGTTCCTCATGACTCATTACTGTGGGTCCAAAAAGAAAAGCTGAGATATACCAGAATGCTAAACGATAAAACTTCACGATTCAAACCGAGTAATGAACGAATCAAAGAAAAGTAATGTCGATCAAAATCACGTAGCAAGATATCAAACCGCCCCAAAACGCGTGACAAACGAATCAGAGCAACACAAGTCGTGCCCAAATCATATGAAGTAGATGAACCTTCCCAGACACTGGTTGAATCTTGTCTTCGTCGTTTCGTCTTTAGTTGATTCGTCCAGCTTCCTCCAGCAGCATCCTGATGTCTCCAACAGCACGGCAGTCGGGTGTGGCTTCTGCTTCACGAACCCCTCCAGCTCAGAGACTGTTGCAGCAACGCAGGTTCGGCACCATCGTCTTCGGCTCCGCGGGTAGTCTCCATATAACGATCGACAAACGGATGTGCGAAGACAAAATAATAAAATCAAATGCGAAGAGAATAAGAGCAAAACAGTGAAGACAAAAGATTATCGAAGTCAAAACTGAACGACAATCAAAAGGAATCAGAATATATCGGAATAGACGGAAGCCTAATGTCTACCCAATCCTCACAGGTCAATCCTAAGGTCAACAAGACGAAACCTGGGCTCTGATACCATAATTGTAACACCCCAACCCGACAAGGGTAGAAGTGTCACATTCTGGTGTCATATCAGAACATACAAATAAAAATTTTACAAGCGGAAGCCTTAAAGAATAAAATACCAAGTCATATAGACGAATGACTTACAAGGAAAAATACAATATCTAATATGTCTAAAATAAAATGAAATCTCCAAACAATAGCTCAACAAAATAAATCCGAATAATAAGGTATCTAGGGTTGGCCCACTCAAATAATCCAACTCTCAGCCCATCAAAGCCCATCTTCAACCTAACACCTGCCGCAGGAATAGAAATGCGGCTGAGCTTAAAAAGCCCAGTGAACAGAGATAACAAAACGAAAGCTAAATAAAATCTGAAATGCGAAATGAAACAAAGGAAACGGATAACAAAGTCGCAGCGAAATGAGAACAATGAGTCAATGAGGATCCTGCAGAACACAATTATACAGATATCCAAAACGAACAGATAACAAGGAGAACGAAGCAAAGCAAAGCATCGATGACATATAAACAAGCACCTACAAACCAGACATACAAGAACTGAAACATAAACAACATAGCAGGCGTAGCATCCACACAACATATATGTCATACAATCAATTCAGGAAATCAGGAGACATACAAGCCAAACAAATGTCTACAGGAAAGCGGAAGCAATTAATAATAAGTGAGCATGGAAATTCACACAGGTCAAAACCCTTAGTTGAAGACATAATCAGTATCATAACGGTAGTCAAAACATGGCAGTCACACGTAACAAGTAGGAATACAGTATGAATATTATAATTAAATGAATTAAATACATAGCAGGGCAATTAAACAAGTTAACAAGCTAGACCTCATAAGTTGAACCATTTACCCAATCAAACCGTAGCATAAACAGAAATGCAAACATGGCAGGTCAATAACAAGCAGCTAAGGACACCACGAATAGTCATAGTCCACGAGATTAATTGAACGAGGTACAAAAGATAAACAGATCAACAATCGATTTCACACAAGCACGGTTACCAGACAATTCAAAGGATCACATAACGGTAAGATAGTATATCATCATATGACAACAGGTAAATCTTATATCGCATACATACATATCATACAGAGAAATCAGTAGTCATATAAACATGAATATCATAATCAAATCCAATAACATATAATAACCCGGTACGTGAATGGAACCATAGTCTGAAGTAACGGAATGAAAGTGTGACAGATCAGTGTAATGGAGTATCTATATCTTGGTACAAGTAAATCATATAAGGGTATTAAGTAATGAACAAGTAATACAGATTATGGTGCGTTGGGGAATACAGAAGGTACAATATAGGTTTATCAAAAGTGTAAGGTTATCAGAAATCTACCCGAGCCCGGAAACATATCATATCATAGCATATCATAAGTAGCCATTGTATTCGGAGGGGTGGCCTCGGAATACCATACATAATAGGAGGGGAGACCTCAGTAACAAATGGAGTAGCTAGCTCCTAGAATTGTGAAGACGCGGATTGCACCCGACATCATTCACCAGACAAAGCTCCAATCAGATCAAATCCCTCGAAACATATCATATCTAGGATGCATCCATACGCCCCCCGGAAACATAGTGGCCAAATCATATACATATAGTGAGCTCATAATCATATCATAATGGGGACGGTGTGGAACATCACTCAACCACACTAAAGTCATGCCATTGGTGCATCAATGACACGGTCAGGTTACCTTCCTGACTAGGAAACATATTTGGCTCGGGTATCAAACTGAAGGGTCAAAGCATATTCATATCATAAGGGTTCATATCAAATTCATATCAGAGTTCATATCAAAGTTCATATCAAAGCTTCATATCATAGTTTCATATCGGAGTTTCATATCAAAGGTTCATATCAAAGGGAGCATAGCAAGGTCATAGGGAAGCCCTAATCATGAGGCTTAGAGTACAACGTAACAGTTCAAGCTAATATCGAAAGATGTATAAGAATCACGAGAAACCTTAAGAGATAAGGTCAGAATATCTGTACCTTATCAACGAAATCAAAGCAAACAAGAAAGTTACACCGGGAAGCAACGTCGTATCTCCTTCAACGTATCTACACGAATTGATATCATATATTACTTATATACTCATTTTATAAATTTCCTATGCATGTGTAAGTGTTTTACTTATTGATATCCTTGTTTTATCTTTCCTTTTCTTAAACTCGTAATTGGACCAGATTTAGCGATTTTTCTAAAATACTTACTTAGCTCAAAAGAAATCAAGTAAAATCCCAGGGGTTCCCATATGAGTTAAAAGAGTCTCCAAAAATTGGTGGGTTCTATCTCTATGCCAAATGGCCTATGGAAAATTACAAGTCCAGACCTGCCCAGAAAGTTGTCAGAAAATACACCTTAAAAGTTTACACTTATTGGACCTGTTTAGACACCTTGGAAAAATTCCCAAAACTCCCAGAAATTCATTTATAACCTAAATGTCACTCCTGTAAAAGGATAGCTCCCAGTTCTTTATGGTTTGAAAATGACAAATCAAACAATCCAACCAAATTTCAGACCCGTTTTATCAGCTTTGACACTTGATCTTGTAAAATTCAAAAATACGACTTAGACAACTCCAAATTCGACCTAACCACTTGGAAAACTTAACTAAGACATAAAATAGACTTTTCCAACAAAAACCCAGATTATTTCACTTATAATACTTGATCTATGACATACACAAATTCGACATATGATGCTGTCCAGTTTTAGGGTCTATTAAAACCATTATAAGCATATGTTTTACCTACCCAAACGCACCCACTTCGATCCAAAACAGCCCCCATTCAATGTTTTTGCTCTTTTCTTTTCTAATCTCTTTGGTAACAATTTTATTATACGACAACGTTATCATTTTGTGTGACAACAATTTCATTATTACATGTGTTTCATTTTCGTATAACAAGCCCTAGAAAAGATATCCATGGCCACGAATTGAATAATAAAAACACAAAGGAAGAGACGTGAGATGATGATACGTTACCCTAGTAGCGTGTACGTGACAAAGGAACAAGAAATAAACCACCACGATCAAAACCAAGCCTCCCTTGGCTATATCAACCCACGGCTACAACTAAAACCCACGACCTAGCTTTCTTTTTGAGCCAAACACGATCACCACGTCCACCAATCAATCACACACGATCACGAGCCTCCTAGGAACACTTCTCTTTGTGGGATTTTCGGATTAAAATGGAGAAAAAGGAGGGTAGCCGCCACCCTTGGTGAAGAAGAGAGCCTTAGGGTTTTCTTGGTGTTTTTGAATGAAATGGAAAAGATAAAAGAGAGTTATGATAATTGATTGTGATTTTAAAAAAGGAGCCTATTGAGGCCGGCCATCAAGGGGGGGGGGGGAGACCAAATTTTTGACTTTCCAAGTTTATCTCTTCATCATGTATGTAGTCTTGTTAGTAGTCTAGGTTAATTGTGTACATATGGACATGTTTATTTGTTACTTAGAGTTTAATCATCTATATTCTTTTAATTTATATCATAAGTTAATTACTTTCATAATGGGTGAATATTATTGATGATATAATTTGTTAAACGATGTTGACGTATTTTCCGAGTTTGTATAATTTTAAGTTTGAGGGCAAAATTGTCATTTCACGCGTTTGAGATTTTAGGGTTTTACAGGTCGTTTAAGTCCTTATTTGATCACTTTTGTATCCGTTATTGCTTAATATCGTTCCTTTTCACTTTTTAGGTCTCTTGAAGGCAAAATGCTGGAATGGCACTTATTTGGACGAAAAGGTGCGAATATATGAAGAAAATGGCCAAAGTCAAAATCGAGACACTCACAGTTGCTGAAAATTGAAGGCGACGGCGTCAGGTGCTAATGGCGACGCCGTCCCAAAATTGTTGTGACGGTCCAGAACCCAAAACTCGTATTTTCAAGCGACGACGTCTAGTTGTGAAAGAGTAGGCCGTCGCTACTCAGACGGCCTAGATGCAATCCAGACGACGTCAGAAGCTGAAGAGGACGGCGTCATGGACATAAGGTGACGCCGTCGCAAGGTTAACGTGGCCAAGACGAAACCCTAATGACGGCGACACGACGGCGTCACGAAACATAAGGTGACGCCGTCGCATATGTAATCTTATATATAGAATCCGAATTTTTCAGTCTTTTGTAGAGAGTCTTTTGGAGTGAAAACCTAAAACCGAACCTAAGGTGTCTTGTACAGTATTTTAGGGTTTTAAACCCTATCTTACACCAAGATAAGTCTTTACTTCATTAATTCAATTTTGTCTTTGATTATTTGTGTGTATGCTTGCATGTTCTCCATGTCCGACTAATTTATTTGTGTGTTTGCTTAGGAAGTATGAAACTTAATTATTGAATATTGATTGGTTGTTTCTTATCTTAGTTGATTAATGATCTAGTAATGCGATAGGTCATTCGTTGTGTACTTAATGCTTGATTCATCTTTGTGAACCTTAGAATATAATTACCTGAGTAGTTGTAGGCTAAACCATCCAAAGAGCGCCTTAGAGTAGGAGTTTATCATCCCTAGTGGGCTTGTAGACGAGAACCTTTGGTAAGTTCAAAGAGTTAGGGAGAAACGCATACCCTACAACTTTAGACACACAACGCAACTAAGAATAAGACGTGACAACTCAACCCTCAATAGGAGATAATTAAGGAGTAATACAACCTAAGTAAACACATCTTTAAACTATCATACGAGCACACATTAATTAGACATAGACTCCCACAACCTTAGTTTAGATAATTAGATAATAGTAGAGTAATCGGTAGAAATACCAACCCCCCAAATCCAATACCCGAGATTCGTACCTTTCCATTTCATAAAATATAAAAATACAAAAAATAATCTTCCTCAACCTTAACCTTAGCGTAGTAACTCCTTACTAGCATTCCTATTCCCCTAGAGAACGATATCAATACCCGTGGCTTACCCTAATTACTACACTACAACGATTAGGTTCACTGCCTAGGGTGTTATTAAACTTGCTCGAAGAAAAGGAAGTTTCCTTGACCCCGAACGACGCGTGTAGCGTTATCAAGTTTTTGGCGCCGCTGCCGGGGAATAGAATAGCTAGTTAGTAGTCCACCTCGTTTAGGTTTCTTTCTTTGATTCCTATCAAGTAAAATTTTTTCTCATTTTTAGCTTCCTCATAGTCTATCCCCCTTCTTCGTGACCTTTGTTCGTAACCCTTTTCATTAACTATTCCGTTAGCCATTTTGGAGAACGCGAATCTGCCAAAACTGTCACCCAATCAACGAAATCCACTACATAATCTACCCTTTCCACTCCAAAATGAGATCTTGAGGTTCCAGCAATATCATGATGAATCCTTTCCTGAGGCGTGGACTCGAATTAAATATTTATTACAAAAAGTCCTTTATCATGGTATTGATTTACTGTTTCCACTACAATTCTTTTACACTCGTATCGCCCACGAAACCCAAAGGAGACTTGACTATGTAGCGGATGGGGATATTTGGGGACGTGGTGTTCGAAATGCATGGGAAACCTTTGAGATTCACGCCCAATTTAGAAGTGGAACATGGGACCCAAAAAACGAATCTTTAGACCTATTTTCAATTTGGAAACTTCGGTCGGAAAGGTTGTTTAGGAAGGAGATGATTAGAGTTGAGGTACCAAGGTGCATGTCATGGTTAGGCGCTACCACAGTACAAAATGAATACATAGGTGATCTTGATAAGATGGAGGATAGAGTAGAAAATCCAATCCCATCGGATAACCCACAAGTCCTACCATCACTTGAGGAACACACATCGCCTATAACTTACCCGGAAGAAGTAGAAGAGACTATAGGAACCCCGATTGTAGAACCTTTGGACCAAACGCCACTAGGGAATATAGGTTTAGATGCTTGTTGTCATGACCTCTCTCTTAGTCCTAGGAAAGTTCCTAATTTTGATGAACCGGAGCCTCAGCCAAAAACCTTACCCAATTTTCCATCTTTAGATGTGAATCTTGGAATTGAATTAGG
The DNA here is from genome assembly GCA_019973895.1 of Chrysanthemum seticuspe. NCBI lineage: Eukaryota > Viridiplantae > Streptophyta > Magnoliopsida > Asterales > Asteraceae > Chrysanthemum > Chrysanthemum seticuspe. The sequence goes on along the minus strand of BPTQ01000006.1, from coordinate 202,670,242 downwards.
CCCCAATCCACCCATCAAAATAGATAGTCCGGGTAGTTGCTTGATAAAGGTGGTAGATTCTAGGACATGTAGAGTAGAAGCTAATATAGGAGTAACCCATGACCTTACACACTTACATCACCCATTCATGGTTGATAACAAGAAACACTATGGGTTTAAACCGGGTTTATTAGGTCAAGATAGATCCTTAACTAGGAATCTTTTGAAGTTGATAGAAAATGATCCATTTTTAGGAGAGAGATTTGATTCACCCGCTACACCAATAGACTTAGGTAAGGTTATAATGAATAGAGCACACTCCTTTGAGCATATAAATCACCCATCACCCTCTCCTCACGTAGCAAATTTCCACCCTGAGGGTGTGTATTGCTACTATCACCCTCACTTAAACTTAAGTGTAGGGAAAACTTCCCCTTTATCTGATAAATAAGGGTAGAGTCAGGCTCGTGACTCGAACAAAAACAAGCGCTTCTTGGGAGGCAACCCATGTATTTGTTTTTCATTTTTATTTGTGTGTCGTATATCTTTTATTAATTATTGTTCTCATGTTTGAATTTGTAAAAATGCTTTATTTTGTTTTTAACCTCGTCTTAATTACATATAAATGTATTTTACATAAGGGATAAGTGTAGGGAGGATTACACACGTTTTCAAAAGAAACGTAAACATGAGAATAACAATTAACTAAAAGATATATATGTCTGTTTGTTCGAGTCAAATGCTTGTATCGAGTCATAATGGATGTTTTGCAGAATTTTTTCCAGATTCTAAAGATGTAAATTTTCCAGAATTTTTTCCAGAAAATCGCAGACCAGTTTTTGTCAGGATAACCTGACGGCGTCAGGATTGCAACCTGACGGCGTCAGGAAGGAGTAAAAACATCTGATTACTTTTTTCTCGTTTTCTGAGCTACTTATAAATTTTTGGAATTTTCCAGGTCTTAATTTTCTTAGAAATTCTGTAAACATCCATTCCACAAGCATTATATCTTAGTTTAAATCGAGTCTTATATATATTATTACCGCCGATTTTACGCGAAGGTTTCGTTTGTTTTCTTCAAGTGTGCAGGTTTACTTTGTCAAGAAGAAGTTACATAAGATTGGAAGGAGCTTTTCACGCAATAATTCTTCTTGAAAAGGATTTAACCACCACTTTACACGGATCCTACCGAGCTAATCAGGGGAGTATTAGTTTCTTTCGTTTTTAATTACCTTCTTTTATCATAACTTTGATACTTTCGGGGAACATTGGGGACAATGTTCAGTTTAAGTGTAGGGAGGGAAAATAAAACGGGAACTTTGAAACTATGCTTATCCTTGACTATTTGCTTTGTCCAATTGTGATTGTGTAATAAACCATGAGAAAATGTCGGTTAGGGTAATTTTGGCACCAAATTTAAAATTTTTTATGACATATAGGAGTGGGCCATTAGTCTTAACAAAAGCGTCTAACGGATAGGAAGTTATATGACTAGCACAAAACCCTTTACCACCCAAATTCCACCAAAATGTGAGGATCGCCCTTAGATTAGTAGGAATTAAAGCATTCATCTTTAATTCTTAGAGTGTGAACCGGTAGTATATTAGATTCTAGAACTTGTTTTGTGATGCATTCCGAGATCGCAAGTGAGGCTACACTTGTGTAGTTAGGAATAACTAAATGATAAGAGGCATTAGGATAACCCTTGTTTGATACCTGTAATATAATTACTTCTTCCATATTGGTTGAGTAATTCCCCCACACCCTTTGCGTTGTACTCATCTTTAGTACACGATACCCCTAGTTAACCCCTCAGAGCCTATCCTTTTCGCGGTTCTCGTGATGTTTCGGTTTTTCCGAAATATCAATGAAGAGCATTGTTTACACCCCACCCCCAAATATACACCCAAATCGCCTTAGCCTACCCCTTATGCACTCACTTTTAGTGCAAATGTTTGTTATCACCCTAAACCCTTAGTTCAATTATCTAGTTGCTTGCATAAGTTGCTAAGTTGAGTCATATCCTTTGTATACAGTTTTGGGACGATTGGGATTCATGGGAAAAGTTAAAGTTTATGAAATGACGGGAAGGGAACGTTAAATTCAAATTCCCTTTGTTTGCGTAATAATGTACCCCAAGTGTTTTGATCTTTTCAATTCGGGTCAAATTAGTATTAGAGTAATAAAAACTCAAGTGTAGGGATATGCCTATAAATCCCTAGTATTTTGATGTTATCTTAGAGGATGGTAGAGTAAAAGTGTATGAAAAAAAAAAAAAAAAAAATCGAAAAAAAAATAGAAAAAGAGAAAAAGAAAAAAAAAATATAGAGTGAAAAAAAAAAAACATACGGGCTACTATCCTACATCTATCCTTTAAATTTATGTTTATTTATTTCAGTTATCTAGAGTTTAGAGTGTCGAGTCTTGGCTTAGCAACGCCATTCTTCATATGCATTTAACATAGAGATTTTTGACTTGCCACCACTAAATAGCCTATCCCACCAAACCTTTGTTTCCCTACCGTAAGCCTAACATTACAACCCTTTAAAGACCTCTTTGATAGTCTTTCCTAGGTGCTTACGCCAAAGCGATGGAGGTTTGATCTATTCTCAAGCCTATGGTAATCTATGTACTAGGACCGGTTAATGAGTGTTTATCTTCCATTTCCTTTTTGTTATATTTCATATATACACCCGAGAGAGATGTGAGTATCCAAACACCCCATTTGAGGTGCTAGTATGTAATTTCCGTGCTTGTTATGACTTTTGCGGGGCTTATATGTGTTGTGGACCGTTTTGAATTAATGCTTCATGACCCCTAACTTATAAATTAATTGGTTAAAAGCACATTTGCTTGAGGACAAGCAAATAACAAGTGTAGGGATATTTGATAAGGTTTTAAAAGGTACCATTTTGAGGGGTCGTTTAAGTCCTTATTTGATCACTTTTGTATCCGTTATTGCTTAATATCGTTCCTTTTCACTTTTTAGGTCTCTTGAAGGCAAAATGCTGGAATGGCACTTATTTGGACGAAAAGGCGCGAATATATGAAGAAAATGGCCAAAGTCAAAATCGAGACACTCACAGTTGCTGAAAATTGAAGGCGACGGCGTCAGGTGCTAATGGCGACGCCGTCCCAAAATTGTTGTGACGGTCCAGAACCCAAAACTCGTATTTTCAAGCGACGACGTCTAGTTGTGAAAGAGTAGGCCGTCGCTACTCAGACGGCCTAGATGCAATCCAGACGACGTCAGAAGCTGAAGAGGACGGCGTCATGGACATAAGGTGACGCCGTCGCAAGGTTAACGTGGCCAAGACGAAACCCTAATGACGGCGACACGATGGCGTCACGAAACATAAGGTGACGCCGTCGCATATGTAATCTTATATATAGAATCCGAATTTTTCAGTCTTTTGTAGAGAGTCTTTTGGAGTGAAAACCTAAAACCGAACCTAAGGTGTCTTGTACAGTATTTTAGGGTTTTAAACCCTATCTTACACCAAGATAAGTCTTTACTTCATTAATTCAATTTTGTCTTTGATTATTTGTGTGTATGCTTGCATGTTCTCCATGTCCGGCTAATTTATTTGTGTGTTTGCTTAGGAAGTATGAAACTTAATTATTGAATATTGATTGGTTGTTTCTTATCTTAGTTGATTAATGATCTAGTAATGCGATAGGTCATTCGTTGTGTACTTAATGCTTGATTCATCTTTGTGAACCTTAGAATATAATTACCTGAGTAGTTGTAGGCTAAACCATCCAAAGAGCGCCTTAGAGTAGGAGTTTATCATCCCTAGTGGGCTTGTAGACGAGACCCTTTGGTAAGTTCAAAGAGTTAGGGAGAAACGCATACCCTACAACTTTAGACACACAACGCAACTAAGAATAAGACGTGACAACTCAACCCTCAATAGGAGATAATTAAGGAGTAATACAACCTAAGTAAACACATCTTTAAACTATCATACGAGCACACATTAATTAGACATAGACTCCCACAACCTTAGTTTAGATAATTAGATAATAGTAGAGTAATCGGTAGAAATACCAACCCCCCAAATCCAATACCCGAGATTCGTACCTTTCCATTTCATAAAATATAAAAATACAAAAAATAATCTTCCTCAACCTTAACCTTAGCGTAGTAACTCCTTACTAGCATTCCTATTCCCCTAGAGAACGATATCAATACCCGTGGCTTACCCTAATTACTACACTACAACGATTAGGTTCACTGCCTAGGGTGTTATAAAACTTGCTCGAAGAAAAGGAAGTTTCCTTGACCCCGAACGACGCGTGTAGCGTTATCAAACCCCAACACAAAACCAAATTTTTCGTTTTCCCTTCCTTCTATACATACAAATCTCATCACCATTTCATCCATCTCATCTCAAAATAAGCTTCCATTGTTTTTCTCTCCTTGGTTCTTCTCCTTGCTACCAAAATCCATCACCACCACCATCATCATTAAAATGTTTTGAAGGTCTTTTAAAGGTAAATAACAAGGTGCAAGAAGACTTGTGTCTTTCTTGCACCAAAATCTCTTAAAAATGGTTCTTTGAAACCTTTTCTTATGTTTATATTTACAGATCTTTGAATCACTTTTGGATATGAGATTATGATGTTACAATACTTATAAAAAGGTCATGAAAATATGGTAGGACTTGTGTTAGTTGATTTATAGCATTGGATAAAAAGATGGTACTTTGATATGGCATAAAATCATGGTTTTTGAGTCTTTTTAAGAGCTTATAAGTTTATACAGAAAAATGAGATTTTGATTCATCTTGTTACTGAAAAATATGGTCTAAAATGATGTTAGGAGGTATCTAAAATGATAATGGGTGTTGTCTTGGTCGTTTATGGGTTTTTGGGTAAAGGTGTTGCATGCAAAGGTTGAGGGGAAACACTAAAAAATAGATGATTAATATCATATGTCAACTTGAAAATATGTTCATCACTTAGTAAACAATTAATATTTTGACATGGTTCTTAAGCCTAGAGTTAATTACTCTGAATTAGCTTTTCAACCATGGTAGTTTGTAAACATACATATTCATTTCGCAATTCAAATATGTGAAATAAATACAGATATCAAATTTGTCTTTGAAACTCAGATTTGCAGGGTCATATTCTTTCATGCATAACTTGGTCATATCAAGAGCTTTTTCACTCCGTCCAATTCTCAGAGTTAATTTTACGTCTTAGCTTAACATCATTGGTCTTGTAAAAAGAAACCAAATAATGAATCATGCGTGACCATTTTAAGTTGATGTGTCAAAACTGCCCGTTTTCTAGATTTGATGTAATGACTTCACTTGACTATAACTCACTCATACTTGTAAATTATGACTTGAAACTGATATAAGAGATTTTTATAAGTGTTAAATTGAGTCTCTCATTGTCCTAGCATGTAAAACTTTGATTTAGACCCTCTGATCATCAAAATAGCTTTGTATGTCCAGATTTGAACACATATAAAGTCAGGTCTAAATGGTCGAGTTAAAATCCTTAATAAAATCCACAAAAATTCTAGAACACACCTAAGACTTGTTGAATTGACATATTTGAAGAGCTTGATCAGTAGCCGAGTCGCCCGAAGAGATATTAAAAATGGGACAAATTTACGATTTTATGTTAATATATTTAAAGTTTTAAATAACGACAAAACTAGTATTTTTGACTTATTATATTCGTCATCGAGTCTCAGCATATCATTAAGAGTCTAATAAGTATCATATTACTTATTTTAGGTCATTGGTAGAGGCACATGATCGTCGGGTTCCTAAGTTGTTATTTGTTAAGCCGTTCTAGTACTCGTACTCTTACCTTTTTAATATGAGTTTCTCACATCCCCTCTTTTACGGGTTTTAATTACTTTGGGATGCAAAGCATGATTATGTATATTTTTTACTTGAATTATTATGATCTTGTGAATTATTTGAAGTATATGATCTATTGAACCTTTTAAGTTATTTTGAATTCTTGAACTTGATTTTGAACTTATGTCTTATTTTGAACTACTGATACTTGAACTTATAACTTGTTTTGAACTATGATTTTTGACATGTATATTGTTGTATGCTCGAGTTGGCCTTACACTAATTTTAGCTCACTATATCCCATAACGAGGATGAGATGTTAGTTCTTATGAATAGCGCTATTAGGATCGATCCATTCCTCACTCCGCATATCTTGTGTACATAATACTAGACATATGCCTAGTGTTGGTTTAGGTCCCGCATGGTTGACTGGATAATAACCTAGAAGTAATATATATATATATATATATATATATATATATATATATATATATATATATATATATATATATATATATATATATATATATATATATATATATATTGCTAATATTGTTATATTAGCGGGATGTTTTTTGGAATAGCTATTCAGGAACTGTCGGCCAAATAAATTTAAGTATTGGCATTGCATAAAAACTATAGTATACATTAATTACACTTTTGACAAATGACTTGAAATTATTTCCTTTAGATCTACGATGTTGAATGATAGGATTTTTATATGGTTACGAAGATCCCAAAATCTAGCCACGTTATCAAGAATATAGAGCTCATTAATAACACGCCATTTAATTTAATTTCAGGACGGTTCTTGTTTGATGAAATGTGAAATTAAGTTAAATCAAGTTATTACATAGCTCTATTTTTTTGATGATTTTAGTCGAAGATGGGAGTTTTCTTGTGTTAGGATTTAGTAAATCCATGTATAAGTGTCGGTCACCCTAATTATAGTTTAGCATATGTTAGCTGGTAGACTTAACGTTATTTTGTAGTTATAGATTAGCATAAGTAACAACGTGGAAGAAGGATGGGTCTTTACCCACTGTATGCCTGATCCATAACCCGAAGGAGGGCGTAAGAACCATGTATAAATAGCCCTCTCCTGATAAGGATTTAAAAGGACACTTTTGAGGGGTCATTTAAGCCCTTAATCGACCACTTTTATATCCGTTACTGCTTAATTTCGTTCTTTTTCACTTTTAGGTCTCTTGAAGGAAAAATGCTAGAATGATGCTTATTTGGACGAAAAGGCGTGAATATGTGACGAAAATGGCTAAATTCAAGATCAAGACACTCAAGCTGCTAGAAGTGCACCCGACGGCTTCAAGGATAAAAGGCGACGCCGTCCCTCTAATTGCGATGACTCAGGAGTGAAATTACTATTTTGTACCTGACGGGGCCAGGCTTTAAATAGTAGGGCGTCACAACTCAGACGACCTAGATCCAGATTCAGACGGCGTCAAAAGATGAAGCTGACGGCGTCACAAAGTTGACTTGGTCAAGACGAAACCCTAATGGCGGCGATCCGACGGTGTCACAATTAAAGAGTGACGCCGTCGCAGTTGTAACTCTATATATAGAATTCGAATTTTCAGGCTTTTAGAGAGGTAGAATTGTGGAGTAAAAACCTAAAACGATTTTGGTTTTTCTTGGGCAGTATCTTAGGGTTCTCATACCCTGTTTTACATCAAGATAAGTAATCTACTTCATTTATTTCATTATGTCTTCGATTGTATGTGTGTATGCTTACATGTTTACCATGTCCGGCTAATGTACTTGTGTGTTTGCTTAGATCTATGAAACCTAGTTATTGAATATTGATTGGTTGTCTCTTATCTTAACCGTAATTGGGTTAGGATCGCAATAGACCATCGTTGTGTTTTTAATGCTTGAGTAATCTTTTTGAACATTAGTTTATAATCGCCTAGAGTTATTGTAGGCTAAAAATCCAAAGATAACCTTAGAGTTAGTTTATGAATCCTAGAGATTTTTTAGGCAATGACCTTAAGGTATCCTCAAAGAGTTGGGGAAAAAAGCATACCCTACGACCTTAGAAGACACAACGCGTTAAGAATAAGGACGTAACAATTCAACCATCAATAAAAGATAACTAGGGAGTAATAGTATCTAGGTAGACACATTTTTAATCATCATACGAGCATACATCAATTAGACATAGACTACCCCTTAGCTTAGTTAATTAGATAATTAGAATAGTAGAGTAATTGGTAGAAGTACCTCCCCCCAAATCCAATACCCCGAGATCATACCTTTCAATTTTCTAAAAAATATAAAAAAGATAAAAAATAATCTTCCTCAACCCCAACCTTAGCGTAGTAACTTCTCACTAGCATTCCTGTTCCCCTAGAGAACGATATCAATCTTGAGGCTTACCCTAATACTACACTACAACGATTAGGTTCACTGCCTAAGTGGTTGAAAAACTTGCTCGAAGAAAAGGAAGTTTCCTTTGACTCCGAACGCGCGTCGTACGCGTATCAAGTTTTTGGCGCCGCTGCCGAGGAATAGAATAGCTAGTTAGGAGTCTATCTCGTTTAGGTTATATTGCTTGATTCCTATTAAGTAAGCCTTTTTTTCTCAATTTTAGCTTCCTCGTAGTATATCCCCCTTCTTCGTGACTTAGTTCGTAAAACCCATCACTCACCATGATTCGCATCTTTCGCCGTAGAGTCTTCACACTACCCGCCCCCAATCCTCCTCCCAACCCCGTAATAGAAAACGCAATCCCACAAAATCTTTCACCCGTTCACCATTTTGGAAATCACCTAGGGCATAATGAAATAAATTGGCAACAACATAGTCCTTTCTATGACTCGGATTCCGATGAGGAGTTTGACTATGGTGAGGCACTTGATAACGGAGAGGTCATCGATGAAGTTAAGTTTGAAATGGAAGAAGACTTCTCCCAATGTTTTGACACTAGGTGTAGAATTGAGGCTAATGGCCCCTTTAACATGCAATTCCCTTGTAAGATAGGATTTGAAAGTTTTGATGCTAACTTGCACTCATTCTTACCCTTAAACTTAATCTCAAGAAATCTATACAACAAAATTAAGTAGATGAATGAGCCTATCGAGGGGATAATTTTGTCGATGCGATCACTTACTTGGATGTGTTTGTTGGAAGTTTTGCCTATGTGGTTGAATTCATGGTCCTAGAAGATTTAGGAGAATTCATTGATGGGAGCCTCACTCAAGTAATATTTGGAACAAACTTTTAGAGAATGACTAGGTTGAATGAAAGGATGATTGATGGTCTAATCACATTCTCCGATGGAGTTGAAGATTTTGTCTATCAAATGCCCCATACGCACCCTAGGTTTAAGCACAAAGATATTGAAGCATGCAATCGGATAGCTCCCATTTCGATACTTAGTGAAAGAGATAAACAACGGGGACTTAGGCATACTTATGAAAAAAATGAGCGGTACTATAAAAAATGCCTAGAGTTAGGAGATGAGTACAAGAAAAGTGAAAGAACATTGGACTGTCTTAGATATGGGCACAGGAGCATACACGAGACCACGTAGGGGCACGACTTCGAGTCTAGCTACAAGACTCATAAATAAAGAAAAGCGCTTCATGGGAGGCAACCCATGCTTAATTGTTTGCTTGTTTGTGTGTCATATATCTTTTCATTAGTTTTTATTCCCATGTTTGAATTTCTGAAAATGCTTTATTTTATCTTTAACCTCGTCTTAATTATATATAAAGGTATTTTACAAAAAGGATAAGTGTAGGGAAGATTACACACGTTTTCAAAAGAACGTGAACATGAGAATTACAATTATTGAAAAGATATATATGTGTGTTTGTTAGAGTCAAATGCTTGTATAGAGTCATAATGGATGTTTTGCAGAAATTTTTCCAGATTCTAAAGATGTAACTTTTCCAGAATTTTTCCAGAAAAACGCTGCAGACCAGTTTCTGTCAGGATAACCTGACGGCGTCAGGAGGAGCAGAAACCACTTATCTAACTTTCTCTCATTTTCTGTGCTACTTATAAATTTTTGGAATTTCTCAGTTCTTAATTTTTCAGAAAATCTGCAAACATCCATTCCACAAGCATTATATCCTAGTTTAGTAGAGTCATATATAGTTTTACCGCCGATTTTACGCGAAGGTTTCATCTACTTTCTTAATGTGTGCAGGTTTTATTTATCAAGAAGAAGATACACAAGATGGGATGGAGCTTTTCACGCATACATTCTTCTTGAAGAACAATTTAACCACTACTTCACACGGATCCTACCGAGCTAATAAGGGGAGTATTAGTTTCTTTCTCTTTTAATTACCTTCCATTATCATAACTTTGATACTTTTGGGGAACATTGGGGACAATGTTCAGTTTAAGTGTAGGGAGGGAAAATAAAATGGGAACTTTGAAACTATGCTTATCCTTGATTATTTGTCTTGTCCAATTTCATTTGTGTAATAAACCATGAGAAATATCAGTTAGGGTAATTTTGGCACCAAATTTAAAATTTTTCATGACATGTAGGAGTGGGCCATTAGTCTTAATAAAGCGTCTCAAGGATAGGAAGTTATATGACTAGCACAAAACCCTTTAACATTCAAATTCCACCCCAAAAATGTGAGGTTCGCCCCTAGATTTGTAGGAATTAAAGCATTCATCTTTAATGCTTCGATAGTGTACCAGTAGTATAATAGATTCTAGAACTTGTTTTGTGATGCATCCCGAGATCACTAGTGAGACTACACTTGTGTAGTTAGGAATAACTAAATGATTAGAGGAATTAGGATAACCCTTGTTTGATACCCGTATTATAATTACTTCTTCCACATCAGTTGAGTAATTCCCCCACACCCTTGCGTTTTACTCATCTTTAGTACACGATACCCCTAGTTAACCCCTCAGAGCCTATCCTTTTCCCGGTTCTCGTGATGTTTCGGTTTTTCGGAATATCAATGAAGAGCATTGTTTGCAATCCACCCCCAAATGTACACCCAAATCGCGTTATCCTACCTTGTATGCACTCACTTTTAGTGCATAATTTTTATCATACTAAACCCTTAGTTCAATTATCTAGTTACTTGCATAAGTTGCTAAGTCGAGTCATATCATTTGTATACAGTTTTGGGACGATTGGGACTCATGGGAAAAGTTAAATTTTATGAAATGACGGGAAAGAACGTTAAATTCAAATTCCCTTTATTTACGTAATAATGTACTCCAAGTGTTTTGACCTTTTCAATTCGGGTCAAATTAGTGTTATAATAATAAAAACTCAAGTGTAGGGATGTGCCTGTAAATCTCTTATATTTTGAGGTTATCGTAGAGGATGGCGGAGTAAAAGTGTATGCAAAAAAAAAAAAAAAAAAAAAAAGGCTACCATCCTACATCTATCTTTTAATTTATGTTTGTTTATTTCAAAGTTATCTAGAGTTTAGAGTGTCGAGTCTTGGCTTAGCAACGCCATTCTTCTCATGCTTGTAACATAAAGATTATTGACTTGCCACCACTAAATCGTCTATCCAACCAAACCCTTTGTTTTCCCTACCGTAAGCCTAACATTACAACCCTTTAAAAGACCTCTTAGATAGTTTTTTCCTAGGTGCTTACGCCAAAGCAATGGAGGTTTGATCTAGTCTCAAGCCTATGGTAATCTATGTACTAGGACCGGTTAATGAGTGTTTATCTTCCATTTCCAATTTGATATATTTCATATACATCCGAGAGATGAGAGTATCCAAACACCACTTGTGAGGTGCTAGTTTTTAATTTCCGTGCTTGTTATGACTTTTGCGAGGCTTATAATTATTGTGAATTGTTCTAAACCAATGCTTCATGCCCCCTAACTTATAAATTAATTGGCCAAAAACACATTTGCTTGAGGACAAGCAAATACCAAGTGTAGGGATATTTGATAACGTTTTAAAAGGTACAATTTTGAGGGGTCATTCAAGCCCTTAATCGACCACTTTTATATCTGTTACGGCTTAATTTCGTTCCTTTTCACTTTTTAAGTCTCTTGAAGGCAAAATGCTGAAATGATGCTTATTTGGACGAAAAGGCGTGAATATGTGAAGAAAATGGCTAAAGTCAAGATCAAGACACTCAAGCTGCTGGAAGTGCACCCGACGGCGTCACGGATAAAGGGCGACGCCGTCCCTCTAATTGCGACGGCTCAGGAGTGAAATTGCTATTTTGTACATGACGGCGTCAGGCTTTAAAGAGTAGGGCGTCACAACTCAGACGACCTAGATCCAGATTCAGACGACGTTAGAAGATGAAGCTGACGGCGTCACAACCACAAAGTGATGCCGTCACAAAGTTTACTTGGTCAAGACGAAACCCTAATGGCGGTGATCCGACGGCGTCACAATTAAAGAGTGACGTCGTCGCAGTTGTAACTCTATATATAGAATTCGAATTTTCAGACTTTTAGAGAGGTAGAATTATGGAGTAAAAACCTAAAACGATTTTGGTTTGTCTTGGCAAGTATCTTAGGGTTCTCATACCCTATTTTACATCAAGATAAGTAATCTACTTCATTGATTTCATTATGTATTCGATTGTATGCTTGCATGTTTACCATGTCCGGCTAATTTACTTGTGTGTTTGCTTAGATCTATGAAACCTAGTTATTGAATATTGATTGGTTGTCTCTTATCTTAATTGTAATTGGCTTAGGATTGCAATAGGCCATCGTTATGTTTTTAATGCTTGAGTAATCTTTGTGAATATTAGTTTATTATCGCCTAGAGTTATTGTAGGCTAAAAATCCAAAGATAACCTTAGAGTTAGTTTATGAATCCTAGAGATTTTGTAGGTAATAACCTTAAGGTATCCTCAAAGAGTTAGGGAAAAAAGCATACCCTACAACCTTAGAAGACACAACGCGTTAAGAATAAGGACGTGACAATTCAACCATCAATAAAAGATAACTAGGGAGTAATAGTATCTAGGTAGACAAATTTTTAATCATCATACGAGCACACAACAATTAGACATAGACTACCCCTTAGCTTAGTTAATTAGATAATTAGAATAGTAGAGTAATTGGTAGAAGTACCACCCCCCAAATCCAATACCCCGAGATCGTACCTTTCAGTTTTCTAAAAAATGTAAAAAAGATAAAAAATATTCTTCCTCAACCCCAACCTTAGCGTAGTAATTTCTCACTAGCATTCCTATTCCCCTAGAGAACGATATCAATCCCGAGGCTTACCCTAATACTGTACTACAACGATTAGGTTCACTGCCTAGGTGGTTGAAAAACTTGCTCGAAGAAAAGGAAGTTTCCTTTGACTCCGAACGCACGTTGTACGCGTATCATCTCCCCACAAGGGAGAGGGTTGGATGTTAACTTGAATCTAATCTTGCATATTTTGTTTCTCTCTCTAAACATCCCATTCTCTCTCTCTCTAAAATACATGAATCATCAACTAATCTTTTGTGGTGTTGTGATATCAATAATCTAACAATTGGTATCAGAGCCCATGGTTTGATTAGCTAGGTTGTATGTGCGTTTTCTTGGTTGTTTTAGATTGATAATTTGGTTTTGGAAGGTTTTTGGTCTTATACTTGGCTTCCTTTGATTCTCACGTTTGTGATGTTAAAGTAAGTATTTTTAGAGTACTTATAACCTTCTAGGATCAAGTTGTGCAAAAGAAACCAAGCAAAAACGTTCAAAAGGGTAAATTTTAGGTGGTTTTAGGTGAAAAAGTAACTTTGTTCATCACTGCGATTTGTCTCTCGGATAGGTTTCTTCGCTGCAATTTTGTCTGGTTTTTTCCTGCGAGTTATCTAATTTGGTTGCGATTTGATTATTTCCATATTATTTTGTTGCGATTTGTTAGATATGGACAAAGGGTGCGTTTTGACAGCTATCAAAAAGGACAAAAAGGATGATAGTGATACTTGTACCTTTTGACAGTGACCTGCGATTTGTTACTTTATTGTGCGATTTGTCTCTGTGACTTGTCAAGAGTTGCGGTTTGTCTGGTTCTGCTACGATTTGTCCATGCGTTTTGTCAAGTGTTGCGATTTGTGTTCTTGCATTTTGGTATCTTTGTGACTTGACAGGTGTTGCGATTTGTATCTTTGTGACTTGATAGGTTGCGTTTTGAGTTTTCTGTGGTTTGATAGTTGCGGTTTGACTACAACTGCGATTTGAGAGTTTGTGATTTGAAGGGTTGCGATTTGTGCTATTTGAGACAACTCTTGAGTTTTGTCTAGGAGACACCCTGCCCAAAATTTTATTTGGACTGTAATTTGATTCAAACATTACCAAATCACAATTAAACAATAGATCAGCTAATCGAAACATTCCAGTATCCCTTTTAACATACAATCACTAATCATTGAATTGATCCAACTGTTATCATAACATGTTCAACTTTACAAAAACATCATGTCTTACACTCCTGATTCAGTGATATCTGAATTACTTAAGTTGTACGATGCTGTTGACATTCATAAAAGTCTTGTAGGATATTGGTTTTCACATACACATCAAACCATAACACAAAGTGGCGTATAAATGGAATTCTAGAGAGAGAAAGTTAGAGGTTTAGGGAACTTAGTGAGAGAAAGTGAAAGATATTATTATGAGCTCCAACTCTCTACCTTGGAAGGTAGAGAGTATTTATAGTCTTACAATAAAACGCCACACAACGGGCGGTGGATCAGGCATACAGTGGGTAAAGACCCGTCCGTCCTCCACGGTGTTACTTAACTAAATACTACTTAACTTAAAATAACTACGACTACGAGCTTTCTAACGATTACATATACTTGAGGTGACCGACTCTTTAATACCTGGAATATCTAATTCCTAACAATCTCCCCCTAAGGGAGGTCACCTCAATCATGTACTAAAATTACATAGAATACAAACAGATATTACAAAAAAATTGTTGTTGCATTCTTGATGTAGTACTTTGCTCCGAAGCTCGTAGTCATTGATTCTTCTCGTTGCATGTTTGGTTAATCCAAGTGGAGGTCTTTTACTGATCCACGTGATAATAAATTTGAGCCAGCTTTTGAGATCATCAGCTATCAAAAATCTCTGAGACATCCTTTGTGGTGTTGGTATTATGTGATGTTGTGACTATAGGACCGACATGCTCACATTCTGGATCATGATATCTTCTCATCATAGTAGCGGAAGCTTTAGTTGATTCATGATATTGGCAGCAGCGTAGCAGAAGCATGGAGTGAAAATATCAGAGTCATTGATGCACTAATCATGATTTCTTTTGAGATGAATGTGTTAAGTGAGCATGCAGCTATGGATTGACCGCTTCATTCTGATCAGCTGCAAACGTCGGGTGTACCTGCATACAACAGTTAGCAATAAATCGCACGAAAGTGTCTTTGATCACTTTCGTTGAATTGAGGTACACGGCCCACGGTTCCCCGTTGATCAGTACAAGTACTGCCTGTGATCAGGTAGGATTCCTAAGAATCTCCTTGACAGGGTTTCGCAGCTGTACTAGCTGTTCTCAAACCGGAACACCTCAAAGAAGATAACACGAAGTGAGTGAACCAGCGAATTTAAGTCCACTGATTGATGAAAAGAGATTTGAAAAACAATCGTGTATTGCTCAATAGAAATTGTTTTTGCAATACAACGAAGGTTTTAATGAACATCAATTATCAATCATAAAACACCTTTTGATTTGAAATATCCGTACACGGTCGATTTGCTAAAGAAAAGAGTTTTTTTAAGCACAAAGACCGGTTTTTCAAAGGTATCCATCAATCCATAACCTGAACCAGGATTGATTCAAGAGATTGAATCGCCCCATTGTTTCTGTTCAGTTGTCACATGGTTGATCTATATAATAGATCTCACATGCCACCTACCAGGAGCTTGTTTGATGTTGGCTCCAGAAGGTTTTCCATCTTCACTGTGAATATGTTCACATATCACTCGGATGTTCGGGCAAAACCACAAGGATAATGCGTAGGACTCAAGATATAATCTCTCTTTCCACATTGTGTGAAACAGAGAGTCTTCATTGAAAGTGTCCTAATGAGATTTTTTGATGATCTCGTGGCTCTAGACTCAATTTGTGCATAATTTGGATCTTGTGCCGGAGACTAGGGAGAGGGTCTCCTTCTTCAATATCAACAATCTCTAAGAGAAAGTCGATAGATATTGTCGGTTCCCCGTGAGAATGAAACAAGTCCTTTTAAGAGGAACTTGACTGGTTTGGAAAGTTGAAGTGCAGTGCGTCACTGGGTCCATGACGTCTTGTCTTCAATACCGATGTTACCATCAGTAGCATATGAATTGAACCCGGTGTCTGCCCTAAGGTTGAATATATGGAGGGCTATTTGTTTTCACCCTTTTCTCATTCAATTCTTTTTAATTCTTCAACCCCTTTAGTGCATACCAAGACTTCATAGCTAGAACCTTGTTGGGTTTATTCCGGTACTAGCTCAGTCTCAGTCCGCACTCTTCCCTTATCTCATTTTTCTCCTTTTATCATTATACCTAAGAACTCTACACTAACTAGTGGATAGTCCCTGGGTAGATCCCTCCGGTTCTGGTGTACCTGAATTGTTTTTGATATTTTTAGAACGAGAACTCCCCCTCAACATGTGCATCAAGTATTTGAAAATGTTTTGCACACGGAGGCAAGAGAAAGAATTAACTTCTTTGATTACCATTTTCTAAAAGATATCAACATCACTTCCCACATCAAATCAAGTAGATAGAGCATTTTGGGGAAGGATGAGGTTTTCATGATTTTGCTCCCCCTCAATATGTGCATCTAAGTTTGAAAAGAGTTTTGCACATAATAGAGGAAACCTGCACATTGAGAAAAATGATCACGTTTCAACACATATTGGTTTACGATATATGCTCCCCCTCAACATGTGCAAGAAAATTTAAAATCGTTTGGCACATGTGGGAAGGATAGCATGTACATCCTTATAAAACCATTTACCAATTTATCAGTATAAATCCAATTTAAATCACAAATTCTCCCCCGATCACAAATATCAAATCATTTGAGATTTGTGATCTCTGTAGATTTAAATTGATTTTGAAAGCTTTTAAGGAGAATTGTGACTTGATTAAGAAACTGCTTTAACTGATATGGATCGGATATTAAGTCTTTAAACTCCATTGATTGAACATGCATGTACATCTTTTGAAAACAATTTAATGCCAAATAACTTTTTAATTTAATTGAAATCATTCTCCCCCTCAATCAATGACATAGGTTGTTGATTGAGAGATAGAGATTTTGACAAATAAGTCCTGATGATTATCAAAAATAGAGACCGAGTTATTTTTCAAAGCAGTTAGTTTTCAGCAGATAAATGTTTATAGAATCAGAGCATGGAATTTGAAAACATGGAAAAGCATGGCTCTGTTCTTTCTTTGAAAAGCGGGTTACTGCCTGAAATGACAATAAACCATTTTTTTCTCTTGCTCCCAAAAATATTTTTTTGATTTTTTTTTTTTTTTTTTTTTTTTTTTTTTTTTTTTTTTTTTAAGATTCGAACAACATCTAAAGTCCCGTGTCATTCTTTGAATGACAACATCAAGACCGTAGATATTATCGAATCGAGAGAAACAAGACAAAATGACAATATTTTTTGAAGATTTTTCAAATTTTTATGGATTTTGAAAGTTTTATATTTTTCTATTTGATTTTTGAGGGTTTTATAATTTTGTATTTTGATTTTTCGAATAGATATATACAAGAGACAGATGAAGATAGACCTTTACTCCTCGTCTTCCTCCTGAAGACGTTTGAGAGTTTCTGGTTGAAGGCTTTTCAAGCCAAGACGTGGAAGAATAAACTCAAAACGTTCTCCTGGAAGAGCTTTGGTGAAGATGTCTGCTAACTGATATTCAGACCTCACAAAATAGAGTTCCACCACACCTTTTTCCACTTGTTCCCTGATGAAATGATGTCGAATGTCGATATGCTTTGCTCTTGAGTGTTGAACATTGTTGCATGAGAGAGCAATAGCACTTTTATTATCACAGTACAGAGGGATTTTGTTGAATTCAAAGCCATAGTCAGATAATTGAGATCTCATCCATAAGATTTGAGCACAACAGGAAGACATGGCTATGTATTCAGCCTCTGTAGAGGAAATAGACGTGCTCATTTGCTTCTTTGAGGACCAGCTCACAAGCTTATCACCCAAAAACTGAGCACCTCCAGATGTACTTCGACGAGTATCTTGACACCCTGCATGATCAGCATCTGCATAGGCTGTTAGTGACATACCGGTGTCCTTCGGGTACCAAAGACCCATATTGATGGTTCCTTGGAGATACCGAAAGACCCGTTTAACCGCTTCAAGGTGCTTTTTAGTAGGCTTAGCCTGGTATCTAGCACACATGCAAACAGCGAACAAGATGTCTGGTCTACTAGCAGTGAGGTACATCAGGGATCCAATCATACTACGATATTTTGTTTGGTCAATCATGATCCCTGAGTGGTCCTCATCTAGTTTGGTTCGATCAATCATGGGGGTGTCGACAGGGTCACTTGAATCAAATCCAAATTTCTTTAAGATCTCTGTTGCATATTTAGATTGATTTATGAAAATGCCTCCGGGACTTTGTGAAATTTGTAATCCCAAGAAAAATGACATTTGTCCCATCATTGACATTTGAAATTTTGAACTCGTTTCATTAGAAAAAAGGTCACACTCATTGGGGTCAGTCGAGGCAAAGATGATATCATCAACATAAATTTGAACATGAATTAAATGTTTGCCTGACTTCCTGGTGAAAAATGTTGGATCAACTGCTCCTTTGCTAAATCCGGTAGATAGAAGAAACTTTGACAGTGTATCATACCATGCCCTTGGAGCTTGCTTTAAACCGTAAAGAGCCTTCTTCAAACGATAAACGTGAGTAGGATGCTCTTGATTCACAAATCCTTTAGGTTGGCTGACGTAGACGACTTCTTTAAGATCTCCGTTCAGAAATGCCGTCTTCACATCCATCTGATAGACTACCATGTTCTTACTAGCAGCATTAGCCAGAAAGATTCTGATTGCCTCTATTCGAGCAACTGGAGCAAAAGATTCTTCAAAGTCAATACCCTCCTCTTGACGGTATCCTTTAGCAACTAATCGAGCCTTGTTCTTCAACACATCACCATGCTCATCAAGTTTCACTTTGAAGATCCATTTAAGAGCAATAATCATAGCACAGTCTGGAGCAGGTACTAACTCCCATACATCAAGTCGATCAAATTCATGAATTTCATCTTGCATGGCATTGAACCAGCTATCTTCATTCATGGCGGTTTTAACATCTTTTGGTTCGATCTTAGATAGTACGGAGTTGAAGAAGCACCATAAGGCATCGGTTGCAAGTTGTTTCCGTGTTGATACAGGACGAGAGGGATTTACAATGATGTTGTCTAGTGGATGATCGTGAGTCCATTTTCTAAGGTGTTCATGTGGCAGTTGTTGAGGGACTGAGGTAGCAGAGTCGATGTCTCCTGAAGAAGATGGTTTTGATGATGATTCAGGAGCAAATATGTTTTCAAATGGAGCATCTTCAGGAGTAGCAAAGGGATTAACTTCATCATTGATGCCAGAAACAGTTCCATGATGCACATTTGAAGAATGATGATTTGTTGATGAGACGGAAGGATCAGCAGTAGGCGCTTCTTGACTTAAAGATATTGAGACTGAGGGATTGACTTCATTCACAGGAATATGAGCAGCCTCTGTTGTAGGGATCAATACCTCATTAGTACTTGGATCATAAAGTTCATCAAACATAGGATCAAACAATTTCTTTAAATCATCTTCAGATGGAGGTACATATGGAGTTTCTTGAGAGGAGTTTGGAACAAGGGATGAACCAATGGGACTGTTTTGAAGTGCGGGTCCTGAACTGGAGTGTCCAGGAGCCATTTGACCGGTCAGCTCATCAAACGTAACGTGAATTGTTTCCATGATATTTCGGGTTCTTTTGTTGTAGATTCGATATCCCTTTTTGTTTGGTGCATATCCTACAAATACTCCAATGTCAGCTTTAGCCCTAAGTTTGCCTAAGTCTTGACCCTCATTAGTTGGATAACACAATGCACCAAACACACGAAGGAAAGAGAGATTAGGTTTTCTGTTGTGGACAAGTTCATATGGAGTTTTTCCATGAACAGTGTGAATCAGGGAACGATTTTGTGTGTAGCATGCAGTGGCAATTACTTCAGCCCAGAGAAACATTGGAACCTTTGAGTAAATCAGCATTGTTCTAGCGGCTTCAACAAGAGTTCGATTTCGTCTTTCAACTACACCGTTCTGTTGAGGAGTTCGTGGAACACTTCTTTGATGGCTGATTCCAACGCTTTCATAGAATTCACTAAGCTGTTTGTTGACAAACTCAGTTCCATTGTCTGTTCTGATAATTCTGACGGTTTTGTTAAGTCGAACCTGCAGCTGTTTGATGAGTTTGATGATGATATCAGGAGTTTCATCCTTTGTCCTTAAGAACTTGACCCAGGTGAATCTAGAGTAATCATCAACCACAACTAACACATATTTCTTCCCAAAGATATTCTGCACCCTCATTGGTCCACATAAATCCATATGAATTATATGAAGAACTTCTGTAACAGAGTTAGTAGGTTTGGGTTTATGGGCATACTTCTTGCTTTTTCCCAATTGACATGCTGAACAGAGATGATCCTTTTCGTACTTGAGTCTAGGTAAACCTACAGCTAAGTCCTTTCTGGTGAAATCATTGATGGTGCCGAAGTTCAGGTGATTGAGACGACGATGCCATAACCATGACTTTGTTTTAGAAGCCTTTGACAGCAAGCAAATTGGAGAAGACTTCATCATATCTTCGATGGAGATGGTGTATAGATTTGAACCACGTGAACCTCTTAAAAGTTCCTTACCATCAAGTTCTCTAACGAAGCAGGTATGTTTTCTGAAGGCTACTTCTAGATCCGAATCGCAGAATTGACCAACAGAGAACAAGTTGTGACCAAGACCTTCTACATAGTAAACTCTGGAGATAACACTTTTGCCAACAACATAGTCTCCATAACCCATAATAGCACCGAAATGATCATTTCCGAATCTAACAGTCCCGATGAATTTGCTCACGAAGTTCATGAGCCGTGACCGGTCGCCAGTCATATGCTTGGAACAGCCTGAGTCCAGGTACCACAGAACGATTTGAACGATCTGCAGTTGAACACAGACAAGAATGGATAACTGGATAATTGGGATCCCCATGCAAGAATGGGTTCCATTTGGTTAGTAACAATGGTTGGAACACACACATCAGAAATAGAAGCATTCATATCAGAAAATGAGGCAATGGAATCATTGTGAATAGATGCAGTACTAGTGTCTATATTATCCCTGTTCACAGTGTGCTCACTTCTTAAGGGAATAGTTCTACCAGTAGGCATCCATTTTCTAGTGGGCATTATCTGATTAGTCTTATGACCAACAGGTATCCAATAATAACCTATTTTACTGAATGTTCTTCCTGTGGGTTTCCACTATTTTCTAACTTTCTTTTGTTTTTGCCTTTTAGCCTTCTTAGCTTGAATTTTAGCATTAACAATATTAACTGGACAGTTAACATCATTAGGCAGAACAATAACACCACATTCATGATTAGAAACAGAATTCAAGCAGACATCAATACAAGGTTTGCAAATAGTATCAGAATTCGAATTAATTACAGTACGCCTATGGCTAATACTAGAATCAACACGATTCGTTTTATTTGATTCAAGCTTAAAGTTCCTAGATTGTTCTTCTACTCTTTTCCAGTGCACATTCTTAGCTTGCGAGGTCCTATCATTCCTTGTATTGTCTTGAGACTTTGACCTGCTCCCTTTAATGTCACTGATTACTCCTGTAGAGGGAATGGGAACATTAGTGGGTTTTACAACTCTTTGCATCACCTGTTTAGATGTGCTGGGATCTGAACTACATGCAGGCACACTAAGGTTCACTTTCTTAAAACTAGAAGTACTGAGATTTGTACTCCTAGAAGGCACACTTGAGTTCTCTTTCTTAGCATTGACAGATCTGGAATCTGAACTACTTAAAGGCACACTACGGTTCACATCCAAAACATTGGGAATCGAATGAATATCATACTTGGCATTAGGCATTGAGCATGGAATCAAAGGATTAACTCTCTCACCTAATGACTTTGGGCATATTGTGATCAAGCATTCTAAGATTTCTTGAGATCGTTTGGCATATAAGCATGCATGTCCAATTGCATTATCATGAGGTTTCTCTAACTTATCCTCTTCAACAATCTCACGCAGACATTCTAGGCAATCCTTAAGGGATGAGAAGTATGTTTGAACAGCAAGTTTGTTGTTCCTGAGATGAGGAGGGACATATTTCACAGACAAAGCATATTTATTACAAGAGTGAACCTTTGATACACCATTCTCCCCATTGGTCATAGGCATTTTCCCTATTACCTGACTCTTCAGATTCTCAATTTCCTTTTGCAATGAAGCTATTTGTTCGTTATTTTTGTTACGAGTGACCTTTATTGATTCAAATAACTCATTGAAATGACGTTTAACCTTTTCATTTTCTTCTAGAAAACTTTCATTTTCTTTTTGTAATGCATTTACTAGGTTTTGAAGATGAAACGTTTGAGAAATCTGAGAGTCTAAAGGAGGAGGCATTTGGGAGCCTGTCATATTGTTCGTTTGACCCTTTAATTGAGAGATTTGGGCTTTCAACTTTCTGATCGTGTTGCAATGAGCTTGAATCTGTTCATCACGTTTGTTAATTTGAAAAACTGCATCAAACTCTGGAGCATCTGAGGATGTCTTGATATTTGAAGTTTTGACATTTTCTTTAAGATGTTGATATTTTAGTTGTAAATTAAAATGCTCAACTTCTAGTTTAGAAAAATGTTTAACCAAATTGTCGTGATCATCCAGTTCAATTTTCTCGTTTAGTTTAGAATTAGTTTTTTCAAGCTCAATGACACGATCATGGGAGACTTTCAGGGCAACAGATAGTTCATGAAATTGGGAAGCATTAATAGAGCAATTTGAAGCAGTGAAAAACATATCTTGAGCAACAAATTCAGTGATAAGAGTCTCATTTAATGTATGCAAGTTCTTCCTCTCAATCTCATTATATTTTAGTGCACGCTCATAGTCACTAACTTCAACTATCATTGCATCAAATTCCTTTTCCATTCCCTTAATATCAGTTTCTATCCCCTTTTTAAGACTCTCAAAGTGATCTTTTAGAAGTTTAAAGAAAAGCATGACTTCAGTTAAATAACATTCTTTCATTTGCTCAAAACCCCTTTCTCCTTCAGTTATACCAGTGGGTGTGATCCTTTTCTTGCAAGTTTTCTCAAAATCAACAAATAGTTGAAATATAACATATTGGCTAATTAAGGTCTTGCTTTTAGTGGCAATTTTTCTCGGAACAAGATGCATTGGTGTATTAGGAGGATACACAGTCGCTCTAGGCATTTTCCAAAGGGGAGGGTTTCTTTCAACAATATTTTCAGCTTTCTGCTTATCTAAATCCATTTTCCAGAAGACTTGTTCGGGAGTCAACAATGTCTGAGGCTTAAACTTGTTCAAGGAAATCCAGTTTTCCTTCTTGTAGTCATGGGGAGTGATAATAACTTTTTTCTCTTTGCATTTAGGATCATTTAGTTTTTTATTCATCTTCTCCCTAGTGATTTCATCTAATTTCTTATCATCCTCAGTGCACTCAACGCAACTAGGTTTTTGTCTAGGTTTAAGAATCTCATTGCCATCATAGATCACACTTTGAGCTGCTTTTGCTATCTTTCCGTACTCAGGGTTGGGTTTATCTATAATGGGAACACTATGTCTATCGCTTAGAACTCTATGCTTAGTGATCATGTGAGCAGTCTGAATGGTGTTTCCTTGTATGTACAACTTGTATTCAAGTTTGTTTTTCAAAGTTTTCAGATTAGAAAAGTCTCTCAAGAGTTTTGATTCCTTTGCATTAAATTCTTGCTTAAGCATTTTCACATTTTCTTGAAGTTCTTGTTTTTGCTTAGCTGTTTTAGAAAGCTTTTCTTGCAAGGAATTTAATTCTTGTTTCAATACTTCTTCTCTAAAATTACTTTTTCTAATGACTGTACGCACTTGGTCATCCATTTCCTGCTCACGAGTGGTCAACTCAAATTTTGCACGTTGTTCATAAATAGCAACACGTTCTTTATAGGCATTTAGTTCAGAAATTACAGAATCATCAGGGGCACATGCAGTGTATTCATAAAAAACATAGTCATTGTTGACTGCAGAAGATGTATCACTTGGTACAACTTCACTTTCACTTTGTTTCACATATTGATCATATGGGACAATATCGATATTACCCATATTTTCAACATTTGATTCAATAGTTTCAGTTGATTGTACTTTGTCATGCATCTGTTGCACATCAGCATCATCGTATAGTTTTAATACCTCTGAGATGAGTTTGTCTTTGGATGGGCCAGCTTGTGGTGAAGAGGAGACCCTGGGAGAAACCATTGGAGAAATGCTAGCCATAAAGATTGTGTAACACCCCGCCTACTCAGACCACAATATTGTCCGCTTTGCCCGCAGGCTCACGGCTTTGTTTTTGTGGCCTCAATTGAAGACTTCCCGGCAGGTCACCCAAGCCAGTACTACTCTCACATGAGCACGCTTAACTGCCAGTTCCTACGAACTCCACCCGCAGTAGACCACAAAACGCGTTGTGGCATTGTAAGGCGAATGTTATCTTATGAGCCCAACATCTCTCCAGGCCACAGCCGATGTGGGATTTGCCTAGGGTGTTACAATCACCCCCCCTTAGGGACTCATCGTCCTCGATGAGGTTTGCCCCACCATCCCGAACGGCTCAGGAGTGGCTCTGATACCACTTGTAACACCCCGCCTACTCAGACCACAATATTGTCCGCTTTGCCCGCAGGCTCACGGCTTTGTTTTTGTGGCCTCATTTGAAGACTTCCCGGCAGGTCACCGAAGCCAGTACTACTCTCACATGAGCACGCTTAACTGCCAGTTCCTACGAACTCCACCCGCAGTAGACCACAAAACGCGTTGTGTCATTGTAAGGCGAATGTTATCTTATGAGCCCAACATCTCTCCAAGCCACAGCCGATGTGGGATTTGCCTAGGGTGTTACAGATTGTGTGTGCAGTAGGTCCATCATCCACATCAGAGTCGTATGCATCACAATCAGCGACTTGAAAGGCATTCTGATGATTGTGACCTATCTCCTGAATAGACTGCTCATCCACATCTGCATCATAGGTCTTGGCATTGCCCTCAGCTAGAAACAACAATTCCTCTTCATTCAAAGCAACACCATTATCCTGAGCTTGTACAAGCAGCATCTTATCTCTGAAGTAATCAGCATTTTGTGGACGCTTTAGAGAAGTGCAGTTCCTTGCAATGTGTCCCTCACCACCACAGTTATAACATTTGATCGACTTAGCTTGACCTTGATTACCATTCCTTCCTCGATTCTGATTACCAACATAACCTCTACCAGCTCCACCTCTTCCTTGATAAAACTGCCTTTCTTGAACTGACTGCCCCATAATTTTCCCATCTCTGATCAAAGCATGGTTGTGAAGATTGGAGGCGGTTTGGATCTCATTGCAGGTGTGAAGTTTGTTGGTGTGAGGTGAAAGTGTCCTGTTCTCTTTAACCATGAGTGTCAGTTGAGTGATGAAATGTTCCATTACAGCATTTGCATCAGGTTGCTTGAACCTTGGATCAGAACTGGGTTTGTGATTATCATCTTTCGTGGGTACAACTTGAGAAGCATTGGTGGTAATCCCATCATTTGTGAAAAAGGCAATTGAATCATTTGTAGAGCTTGTTTCTCCCTGACCTTTGAACTGATCAAGAATCCTCTTTTCAAACATGGCATGTCTCTCATTCTGAAGGAGGAAGGCATAGAGTTGCTCATATTTTGTATTTTTCAATCCTTTAGTGAGCTTCACAGAGGTGACAAACTTGTGCCATTCAGGATTCATGTTGTTCACAAATTTAGAGTTCAGCTGAATGTTAGGCATAGTCATTCTGATGTTCCTCATATCATTCACCAACTTATGAAATCTCACATAGTACTCATAGATACTCTCATCTGGTTTCATCTTGAAGTGTTCAAATTCGTCATAGAGTTGTGATTCTTTGTCTTCCATAGTTAATTCAGAACCTGAGAGAAGCATCTTGACATTATCCCATACTGCCTTTGCTTCGGTGTTGTGATTGATCAGCTTGTAGATGTCTTTAGGAAGACCTTGAAGAACAATGTTAGAAGCCCTGATATCTGCATCAAATCTCTTTTTCTCCTTATCATCAAGCTTATCATACATTTTAGGTCTGTCCATTCCGTAAATAGGAGTTCCATCTTCATTAGTATCAAGTATATCTCTAGTCGTCTCAACTCGATACGGTCCTTCATCAATGGATTTGAGAATGTTGACACCATTTTCCTTTCCAAGGCAGTACAATCTGATTCGTTGAGCCCAAGAATCGTAGTCAGTTCTGTCAAGCATGGGTGGACGAGTATCCGAACCAGCTGCTTAAACATCCTCGGCAACATTAGAGATGATAGTAGGAACTGTAAGATATAACTTTTCACATACACATCAAACCATAACACAAGGTGGCGAATAAGATGGAATTCTAGAGAGAGAAAGTTAGAGGTTTAGGGAACTTAGTGAGAGAAAGTGAAAGATATTATTATGAGCTCCAACTCTCTACCTTGGAAGGTAGAGAGTATTTATAGTCTTACACAAATCGCCACACTTTGGGCTGTGGATCAGGCATACAGTGGGTAAAGACCCGTCCGTCCTCCACGGTGTTACTTAACTAAATAACTACTTAACTTAAAAGAACTACGACTACGAGCTTTCTAACGATTACATATACTTGAGGTGACCGACTCTTTAATACTGGGAATTTCTAATTCCTAACAATCTCCCCCTAAGGGAGGTCACCTCAATAATGTACCAAAATTACATAGAATACAAATAAATATAACATTTAACAATTGATCTTGCATTCTTGATGTAGTCCTTTGCTCCTAGGCTCGTAGTCATTGATTCTTCACAATGCATGTTTGGTTATTCCAAGTGGAGGTCTTTTACTGATCCACGTGATGATACGTTTGAGCCATCTTTGGAGATCATCAGCTATCAAAAATCTCTGAGACATCCATTGTGGTGTTGTGACTTTGGGACCGACATGCTCACATGATATCTTCTCATCAGAGTAGCGGAAGCATTTGTTGAATCACGATATTGGCAGCAGCGTAGCAGAAGCTTGGTGTGAAAATATCAGAGTCATTGATGCACTAATCATGATTTCTTTTGAGATGAATGTGTTAAGTGAGCATGCGGCTATGGATTGACCGCTTCATTCTGATCAGCTGCAAACGTCGGGCGTACCTGCATACAACAGTTAGCAACAAATCGTACGAAAGTGTCTTTGATCACTTTCGATGAATTGAGGTACACGGCCCACGGTTCCCCGTTGATCAGTACAAGTACTGCCTGTGATCAGGTAGGATTCCTAAGAATCTCCTTGACAACCGGAACTTCTCAAAGAAGACAACACGGAGTGAGTGAACCAGCGAATTTTAAGTCCACTGATTGAAGAAAAGAGATTTGAAAAACAATCGTGTATTGCTCAATAGAAATTGTTTTTGCAATACAACGAAGGTTTTATTGAAAATCAATTATCAATCATAAAAATACCTTTTGGTTTGAAAAATGAGTACACAGTCGATGTGCTAAAGAAAAGAGTTTTTAAGCACAAAGACTGGGTTTTCAAAGGTATCCGTCAATCCCTAACCTGAACCAGGATTGATTCAAGAAATTGAATCGCCCCATTGTTTCTGTTCAGTTGTCACATGGTTGATCTATATGATAGATCTCACATGCCACCTACCAGGAGCTTGTTTGATGTTGGCTCCAGAAGGCTTTCCATCTTCATTGTGAATGTGTAAACACATCACTCAGATGTTCTGGCAATACCACAAGGATAATGCGTAGGACTCAAGATATAATCTCTCTTTCCACATTGTGTGAAACAGAGAGTCTTCATTGAAAGTGTCCTAGTGAGATTAATTGATGATCTCGTGGCTCTAGACTCAATTTGTGCATATTTGGATCCTATAACGGAGACTAGGGAGAGGTTCTCCTTCTTCAATATCAACCATCTCTAAGAGAAAGTCGATAGATAATGTCGGTTCCCCGTGAGAATGAAACAAGCCCTTTTAAGAGGAACTTGAGTGGTTTGGAAAGTTGAAGTGCAGTGCGTCACTGGGTCCATGACGTCTTGTCTTCAATACCGATGTTACCATCAGTAGCATATGAAGTGAACCCGGTTTCTGCCCTAAGGTTGAATTAATGGAGGGCTATTTGTTTTCACCCTATTTTCATTCAATTCTTTTTAATTCTTCAACCCCTTCAGTGCTTACCGAGACTTCATAGCTATTACCTTGTTGGGTTTATTCCAGTACTAGCTCAGTCTTAGTCTGCACTCTTCCCATATCTCACTTTTCTCCTTTTATCATCATACCTAAGGACTTCTACACTAACTAGTGGATTGTCCCTGGGTAGATCCCTCCGGTTCTGGCGGATCATGGGAACCAATACCTAACCTTATCATCCTTATATCACCGTACATAAAGTAAAGTTGGTCGGTCAATTTGGTATTATTCATCTGCCATTGGATCCAATTGAAAACCATTTGAAAATCAATTTAGATACTTGTGATATATTATCAAAGCATTTTGTACCTGAATTGTTTTTGATATTTTTAGAACGAGAACTCCCCCTCAACATGTGCATCAAGTATTTGAGAAATGTTAAGCACATGGAGGCAAGAGAAAGAATTAACTTCTTTGATTACAATTTTCTAAAAGATATCAACATCACTTCCCTCAACAGATCAAGTGGGTATAACATTTCCGGGAAGGATGAGGTTTCCATGAATTTTGCTCCCCCTCAATATGTGCCTTGAGGTTTGAAAAAAGTTTTGCACATACTAGAGGGAACCTGCACATTGGGATAAATGATCATGTTTCAAATCATAGGTTTAAGATAGGTGCTCCCCCTCAACATGTGCATTGAAAAATTGAAATCGTTTGTCACATGTGGGAGGGACAGCATGTTCATTCATGTGAAACCATTTACCTTAATATCAATTTAAATCTAATTTAAATCACACATTCTCCCCCGATCACAATTATCAAATCATTTGAGATTTGTGATCTCGTATAGATTTAAATTGATTTTGAAAGCTTTTAGGGAGAATTGTGACTTGATTGTGAAAGCGTTTGAACTGATAAGGATCGGATTTTAAGACTTTAAACTCCATTTATAAAACCATGCATGTATATCTTTTGAAAACAATTTAATGCCAAATAACTTTTTAATTTAATTGAAATCATTCTCCCCCTCAATCAATGACGTAGGTTGTTGATTGAGAGATAGAGATTTTGACAAATAAGTCCTGATGATTATCAAAAATAGAGATTGAGTTATTTTTCAAAGCATTTAGTTTTCAGCAGATAGGAGTTTATAGAATCAGAGCATAGGATTTGAAAACATGGTAAAACATGGCTCTGTTCTTTCTTTAAAACCGGGTTATTGCCTGAAGATGACAATAAACCATTGTTTCTCTTTCTCCCAAATTTTTTTTTTTTTTTTTTTTTTTTTTTTTTTTTTTTTTTTTTTTATATATATATATAAAAATTCGAACAACATCTAAAGTCCCGTGTCATTCTTTGAATGACAGCACAAAGACCGTAGATATTATCGAACCGGAAAGAAACATGACAAAAATGACAATATTTTTTGAAGATTTTTTGAATTTTTCAGATTTTTTATGGATTTTGAAGGTTTTATAATTTTGTATTTTGATTTTCAAATAAATATTTACAAGAGATAGATGAAGAAAGACCTTTACTCTTCGTCTTCCTCCTGAAGGCGTTTGAGAGTTTCTGGTTGAAGGCTTTTCAAACCAAGACGTGGAAGAATAAACTCAAAACGTTCTCTTGGAAGAGCTTTGGTGAAGATGTCCGCTAACTGATATTCAGACCTCACAAAATATAGTTCCACCACACCTTTTTCCACTTGTTCCCTGATGAAATGATGTCGAATGTCGATATGCTTTGCTCTTGAGTGTTGAACGTTGTTGCATGAGAGAGCAATAGCACTTTTATTATCACAGTACAGAGGGATTTTGTTGAATTCAAAGCCATAGTCAGATAGTTGAGATCTCATCCATAAGATTTGAGCACAACAAGATGACATGGCTATGTATTCAGCCTCTGTAGAGGAAATAGAAGTACTCATTTGCTTCTTTGAAGACCAGCTCACAAGCTTATCACCCAAAAACTGAGCACCTCCAGACGTACTTCGACGTGTATCTTGACAACCTGCATGATCAGCATCTGCATAGGCCGTTAGTGACATACCGGTGTCCTTCGGGTACCATAGTCCCATATTGATGGTTCCTTGGAGATACCGAAAGACCCGTTTAACTGCTTCAAGGTGCTTTTTAGTAGGCTTAGCCTGTTATCTCGCACACATGCACACAGAGAACAAGATGTCTGGTCTACTAGCAGTGAGATACATCAGGGATCCAATCATACTCCTATATTTCGTTTGGTCAATCATGATCCCTGAGAGGTCCTCATCTAGTTTGGTTCGGTCAATCATGGGGGTGTCAATAGGGTCACTTGAATCAAATCCAAATTTCTTTAACATCTCTGTTGCATATTTAGATTGATTTATGAAAATGCCTCCGGGACTTTGAGAAATTTGTAATCCCAAGAAAAATGACATTTGTCCCATCATTGACATTTGAAACTTTGAACTCATTTCATTTGAAAAACGATCACATTCCATTGGGTCAGTCGAGGCAAAGATAATATCATCAACATAAATTTGAACATGAATCAAATGTTTGCCTGACTTCCTGGTGAACAATGTAGGATCAACTGCTCCTTTGATGAATCCGGTTGGTAGAAGAAACTTTGACAGTGTATCATACCATGCCCTTGGAGCTTGCTTTAAACCGTAAAGAGCCTTCTTCAAACGATAAACGTGAGTAGGATGCTCTTGGTTCACGAATCCTTCAGGTTGGCTGACGTAGACAACTTCCTTAAGATCTCCGTTCAGAAATGCCGTCTTTACATCCATCTGATATACCACCATGTTCTTACTAGCAGCATTAGCCAAAAAGATTCTGATTGCCTCGATTCGAGCAACTGGAGCAAAAGATTCTTCAAAGTCTATACCCTCCTCTTGACGATATCCTTTAGCAACTAATCGAGCCTTGTTCTTCAACACATCACCATGCTCATCAAGTTTTACTTTGAAGATCCATTTTAGAGCTATAATCATAGCACAGTCCGGAGCAGGTACCAACTCCCATACATCAAGACGATCAAACTCATGAATTTCATCTTGCTTAGCATTGAACCAGCTATCTTCATTCATAGCAGTTTTAACATCTTTTGGTTCGATCTTAGATAGTACGGAGTTGAAGAAGCACCATAAGGCATCGGTTGCGAGTTGCTTCTGGGTTGATACAGGGCGAGAGGGATTTCCAATGATGTTGTCTAATGGATGATCGTGTGTCCATTTTCTGAGGTGTTCATGTGGCATTTGTTGAGGAACTGAAGTAGCTGAGTCGATGTCTCCTGAAGAAGATGGTTCTGATGATGATTCAGGAGTGGCAAATATGTTTTCAAATGGAGCATCTTCAGGAGTCGCAAAGGGATTAACTTCATCATTGATGCCAGAAACATTTCCATGATGTACATTTGAAGAATGATGATTTGTTGATGAGACTGAAGGATCAGCAGCGGGTGCTTCTTGACTTAAAGATATTGAAACCGAGGGATTGACATCATTTACTGGAATATGAGCATCCCCTGTTGTAGGGATCAGCACCTCATTAGAAGTAGACTCATACAGTTCATCAAACATTGGATCAAACAATTTCTTTACATCATCTTCAGATGGAGGTACGCATGGCGTTTCTTGAGAGGAGTTTGGAACAAGGGATGAACCAATAGGACTGTTTTGAAGTGCGGTCCTGAGCTGGAGTGTCCAGGAGCCATTTGACCGGTCAGCTCATCAAACGTAACGTGAATTGTTTCCATGATATTTTGGGTTCTTTTGTTGTAGATTCGGTATCCCTTTTTGTTTGGTGCATATCCTACAAATACTCCAATGTCAGCTTTAGCTCTAAGTTTGCCCAAGTCTTGACCCTCATTAGTTGGATAGCACAAGGCACCAAACACACGAAGGAAAGATAGATTAGGTTTTCTGCTGTGGACAAGTTCATATGGAGTTTTTCCATGAATGGTGTGAATCAGGGAACGATTTTGTGTGTAGCATGCAGTGGCAATTGCTTCAGCCCAGAGAAACATTGGAACCTTTGAGTAGATCAGCATTGTTCTAGCAGCTTCAACAAGAGTACGATTTCGTCTTTCAACTACACCGTTCTGTTGAGGGGTTCGTGGAACACTTCTTTGATGGCTGATTCCAATGCTTTCATAGAATTCACTAAGTTGTTTGTTGACAAACTCAGTTCCATTGTCTGTTCTGATAATTCTGACAGTTTTGTTTAGTCTAACCTGCAACTGTTTGATGAGTTTGATGATGATATCAGGAGTTTCATCCTTTGTCCTTAATAACTTGACCCAGGTGAATCTAGAATAATCATCAACCACAACTAACACATATTTCTTCCCAAAGATATTCTGCACCCTCATTGGTCCACATAAATCCATATGAATCATATGAAGAACTTCTGTGACAGAGTTAGTAGGTTTGGGTTTATGGGCATACTTCTTGCTTTTTCCCAATTGACATGCTGAACAAAGATGATCCTTTTCATACTTTAGTCTAGGTAAACCTACAACTAAGTCCTTTCTGGAAAGATCGTTGATGGTGCCGAAGTTCAAGTGATTGAGACGACGGTGCCATAACCATGACTTTGTCTTTGAAGCCTTTGATAACAAGCAGATTGGTGAAGCTCTCATCATGTCATCGATAGAGATAGTGTAAAGGTTTGAGCCACGAGTTCCTTTTAACAGTTCCTTACCATTAAGATCTCTAACGAAGCAGGTATGTTTTCTGAAGGCTACTTCTAGATCAGAATCACAGAATTGACCAACAGAGAATAGATTATGACCTAAACCTTCCACATAATACACTCTGGAGATGACACTATCACCAACAACATAATCTCCATAACCCATAATTGCACCGAAATGATCATTACCAAATCTAACAGTCCTGATGAATTTGCTCACGAAGTTCATGAGCCGTGACCGGTCTCCAGTCATATGCTTGGAACAGCCTGAGTCCAGGTACCACAGAACGATTTGAACGATCTGCAGTTGAACACAGACAAGAATGGATAACTGGATAATTGGGATCCCCATGCAAGAATGGGTTCCATTTGGTTAGTAGCAACAGTTGGACCACCCACATCAGAAATAGAAGCATTCATATCAGACAGTGAGGTAATGGAATCATTGTGAATGGATGCAATACTAGTGTCTGTATTAACCTTATTTACAGTGTGACCACTTCTTAAGGGAATAGTTCTACCAGTAGGCATCCATTTTCTAGTGGGCATTATCTGATTAGTCTTATGACCAACAGGTATCCAATAAAAGCCTATTCTGCTGAATGTTCTTCCTGTGGGTTTCCATTGTTTTCTAACTCTCTTTTGCTTTTGCCTTTTAGCCTTTTTAGTATGAATTTTAGCATTAACAATATTAACTGGACAATTAACATCATTAGGCAAAGCATTGACCTCACATCCATGATTAGACACAGAATTCAAGCAAACATCAGTACAAGTTTTGCAAATAGTATCAGAATTCGAATTAATTACAGTACGCTTATGGCTAATACTAGAATCAACACGATTCGTTTTATTCGATTCAAGCTTAAGGTTCCTAGATTGTTCTTCTACTTTCTTCCAGTGCACATTCTTAGCTTGAGAGGTCCTATCATTCCTTGTATTGTCTTGAGACTTTGACCTGCTCCCTTTAGTGTCACTGATTACTCCTGTAGAGGGAATGGGAACATTAGTTTGTTTTACTACTCTTTGCATCACCTATTTAGATGTGCTGGGATCTGAACTACATGCAGGTGCACTCAGGTTCACATTCTTAACGCTAGAGGTACTGAGACAAGTACTTCTAGAAGGCACACTTGAGTTCACTTTCCTAGCATTGACAGATCTAGAATCTGAACTACTCAATGGTACACTACTTCTCACATTCAAGCCATTGGGAATCGAGTGCATGTCATGTTTGGCCTTAGGCATCGAGCATGGAATCAAAGGGTTAACTCTCTCACCTAATGTCTTTGGGCATATTGTGATCAAACATTCTAAGATTTCTTGAGATCGTTTGGCATATGAGCATGCATGTCCAATTACATTATCATGAGGTTTCTCTAGCTTATCCTCTTCAACAATCTCACGCAGGCATTCTAAGCAATCCTTAAGGGATGAGAAATATGTTTGAATGGCAAGTTTGTTATTCCTTAGATGAGGGGGGACATATGTCACAGATAAAGCATATTTATTACTAGAGCGAACCTTAGATACAACATTCTCCTCATTGATCATTGGCATTTTCCCTTTTACCTGACTCTTCAGATTCTCGATTTCCTTTTGCAATGAAGTTATTTGTTCGTTGTTTTTGGTACGAGTGACTTTAATTGATTCAAACAACTCATTGAAATGACGTTTAACCTTTTCATTTTCTTCTAGAAAACTTTCGTTTTCCTTTTGTAAAGCATTTACTAGGTTTTGAAGATGAAACGTTTGAGAATTCTGAGAATCTAAAGAAGGAGGCATTTGGGAGCCTGTCATATTGTTCGTTTGGCCCTTTAATTGAGAGATTTGGGCTTTCAACTTTCTGATCGTGTTGCACTGAGCTTGAATCTGTTCATCACGTTTGTTAATTTGAAAAACTGCATCAAACTCTGGAGCATCTGAAGATGTCTTGATATTTGAAGTTTTGACACTTTCTTTGAGATGTTGATATTTTAGTTGTAAATTAAAGTACTCAACTTCTAGTTTAGAAAAATGTTTAACCAACGTGTCATGATCATCCAGTTCAATTTTCTCGTTTAGTTTAGAATTAGTTTTTTCAAGCTCAATGACACGATCATGGGAGACTTTCAGGGCCACAGATAATTCATGAAATTTGGAAGCATTAATAGAACAATTTGAAGCAGTGAAAAAGACATCTTGAGCAACACATTCAGTAATAAGATTCTCATTTAATGTATGCAGGTTCTTTCTCTCAATCTCATTATATTTTAGTGCACGCTCATAGTCACTAATTTCAACTATTATTGCATCAAATTCCTTTTCCATTCCCTTGATGTCTGTTTCTATCCCCTTTTTAAGACTCTCAAAGTGATCTTTTAGAAGTTTAAAGAAAGGCATGACCTCAGTTAAATAACATTCTTTCATTTGTTCAAAACCTCTTTCTCCTTCAGTTATGCCAGTGGGTGTGATCCTTTTCTTGCAAGTTTTCTCAAAATCAACAAATAGTTGAAAAATAACGTATTGACTAATTAAGGTCTTGCTTTTAGTGGCAATTGTTCTAGGAACAAGATGCATTGGTGTGTTAGGAGGATACACAGTTGCTCTAGGCATTTTCCAAAGGGGAGGGTTTGTTACAGCAATGTTTTCAGCTTTCAGCTTATCTAAATCCATTTTCCAGAAGACTTGTTCGGGAGTCAACAATGTCTGAGTCTTAAACTTGTTCAAGGAAATCCAGTTTTCCTTCTTGTAGTCATGGGGAGTGATAATTACTTTCTTCTCTTTGGACTTAGGGTCATTTAGTTTCTTATTCATCTTCTCCCTAGTGACTTCATCTATTTTCTTGTCATCCTCAGTGCACTCAATGCAACTAGGTTTTTGTCTAGGTTTAAGAATCTCATTACCATCATAGATAACACTTTGAGCTGCTTTTGCTATCTTTCCATACTCAGGGTTGGGTTTATCTATAATGGGAACACTATGCTTATCGCTTAGAACTCTATGCTTAGTGATCATGTGAGCAGTCTGAATGGTGTTTCCTTGCATGTACAACTTGTTTTCAAGTTTGTTTTTCAAAGTTTTCAGATTAGAAAAATCTCTCAAGAGCTTTGATTCTTTTGCATTAAATTCTTGCTTAAGCATTTTCACATTTTCTTGAAGTTCTTGTTTTTGCTTAGTTGTTTTAGAAAGTTTTTCTTGCAAAGAATTTAATTCTTGTTTCAATACTTCTTCTCTAAAATTACTTTTTCTAATTACTGTACGCACTTGGTCATCCATTTCCTGCTCACGAGTGGTCAACTCAAATTTAGCGCGTTGTTCATAAATAGCAACACGTTCTTTATAAGCATTTAGTTCAGAAATTATGGAATCATCAGGGGCACATGCAGTGTATTCATCAAAGACATAGTCATTGTTGACTGCAGAAGATGCATCACTTGGTACAACTTCACTTTCACTTTGATTCACGTATTGATCGTATGGGACAATATTGATATTACCCATATTTTCAATATTTGATTCAATAGTTTCAGTTGGTTGTACTATGTCATGCATCTGTTGCACATCAGCATCATCGTATAGCTTTAATACCTCTGAGATGAGTTTGTCCTTGGATGGGCCAGCTTGTGATGAAGAAGAGATCTTGGGAGAAACCATTGGAGAGATGCTAGCCATAAAGATTGTGTGTGCAGTAGGTCCATCATCTACATCAGAGTCGTATGCATCATAGTCAGCGACTTGAAAGGCGTTCTGATGATTGTGACCTATCTCCTGAATAGGCTGCTCATCCACATCTGCATCATAGGTCTTTGCATTGCCCTCAGCAAGAAACAGCAATTCCTCTTCATCTAACGCAGCACCATTGTCCTGAGCTTGTGCCAGCAACATCTTATCTCTGAAGTAATCAGCATTCTGAGGACGCTTTGGAGATGTGCAGTTCCTTGCAATGTGACCTTCACCACCACAGTTGTAGCATTTGATTGGCTTAGGTTGACCTTGGTTACCATTTCTTCCTCGATTCTGGTTTCCAACATAACCTCTCCCAGCTCCACCTCTTCCCTGATCATACTGTCTTTCCTGAACTGGTTGCACCACGATCCTTCCATCTTTAACAGTGGCTTGATTATGTGGGTTAGATGCAGTTCGAAGGTTGTTGTTGGTTTGTGGGAGAGAATTCATGTTTTGACTAATGAGTAGAGCTAGTTGATTAACGATGTTATCCACGCGTGCATCAGCATCAGCTTGTTTGAACATAGGATCAGGAATGAGTTTGTGATTACCATTACCCAAGGGTATGACTTGTGATGCTTTGGTTGTGATTCCAATGTTTGAGTAGAAAGCTGTTGAGTCATTAGACGAACTTGTCTCTCCCTGGTTGGTTTTGAACTGATTGAGAATCAATTTTTCAAACATGGCATGTCTCTCATTCTGAAGGAGGAAGGCATAGAGTTGCTCATAGTTTGTGTTTTTCAATCCTTTAGTAAGCTTCACAGCGGTAACAAACTTGTGCCATTCGGGATTCATGTTGTTCACAAATTTTGAATTCAACTGAATGTTAGGCATAGTCATTCTGATGTTCCTCATGTCATTAACTAACTTATGAAATCTCACATAGTACTCATAGACACTCTCATCGGGTTTCATCTTGAAGTGCTCAAATTCGTCATAGAGTTGAGATTCTCTGTCTTCCATAGTTAATTCTGAACCTGAGAGAAGCATCTTAACATTATCCCAAACTGCCTTTGCTTCAGTGTTATGATTGATCAGCTTGTAGATGTCTTTAGGAAGACCTTGAAGAACAATGTTTGAAGCCCTGATATCTGCATCAAATCTCTTTTTCTCCTTATCATCAAGCTCATCATACATCTTAGGTCTGTCCATTCCGTAAATAGGAGTACCATCTTCATTAGTATCAAGTATGTCTCTAGTCGTTTCAACTCGATATGGTCCTTCATCAATGGATTTGAGAATGTTGACACCATTTTCCTTTCCAAGGCAATACAGTCTGATTCGTTGAGCCCAAGAGTCGTAATCAGTTCTGTCAAGCATGGGTGGACGAGTATCTGAACCAGCTGCTTGTACATCCTCGGCAACAGTGGAGATGACAGTAGGGACGTTGGTAGACATGTTAACAGATTATACGGGATTTTATAACTCAATGATTAAACCGGGAAATAGATTCTTTCACGGGATTTTACTAAATCAAGAGAAAACCGTAAACAACCACTCAAGTCGCTAGATGATAAAGCTCTAAGTCGCTAGAAACAATTGCACTAAGTCGCTACCAATTAATTCGCTAGACAGCCAAGTCGCTAGAATCCCAAGTCGCTAACAGAAAAGCAAGTCGCTAAGTAGTAACTCGCTAACACTCAAGTCGCTAGCAAAAATTCAGCAGTAATTCGCTACTCAAGTCGCCAACACTGCAAGTCGCTAAAGAGCAACTCGCTACAGACCAAATCGCTACCACAAGTCGCTACCTGTAGTGGAGAGTCCACTACTTGTACTTTAAGTCGCTAGATCTAACTCGCTAGATTTAACACTGTAACTCGCTACAATTTTGTGAAGCAAGTCGCTAAGAAGAAAACTTATCCGTGAACTAACTCGCTACCATGAAAAACCATATAAACATCACTTTTCAATCCAAAAACAACCCAACCAAGATGATTCAAGCTTACCAAATGAAAACCTATACACTTTTGATGATTCTAAACACAAAAGTACCAACAAAATTCAAACTTTAACACGAGAGATCAACCAAATGATGCAAAAACCACTAAACTTTTTCAAACTCAAAAACCACCTAAAAACCACAATAAATCCAAAGATGTGTAAGATATGATCCAACCATGGCTCTTGATACCAATTGTAAGATATAACTTTTCACATACACATCAAACCATAACACAAGGTGGCGAATAAGATGGAATTCTAGAGAGAGAAAGTTAGAGGTTTAGGGAACTTAGTGAGAGAAAGTGAAAGATATTATTATAAGCTCCAACTCTCTACCTTGGAAGGTAGAGAGTATTTATAGTCTTACACAAATCGCCACACTTTGGGCTGTGGATCAGGCATACAGTGGGTAAAGACCCGTCCGTCCTCCACGGTGTTACTTAACTAAATAACTACTTAACTTAAAAGAACTACGACTACGAGCTTTCTAACGATTACATATACTTGAGGTGACCGACTCTTTAATACTGGGAATTTCTAATTCCTAACAGGAACGTTGGTAGACATGTTAACAGATTATACGGGATTTTATAACTCTATGATTAAACCGGGAAATAGATTCTTTCACGGGATTTTACTAAATGAAGAGAAAACCGTAAACAATCACCCAAGTCGCTAGAAGATAATGCACCAAGTCGCTAACACCTAATTCGCTACACCCCCAAGTCGCTAAAGTCCCAAGTCGCTAGACAAATGCAAGTCGCTAAGTAGTAACTCGCTAAGCCTCAAGTCGCTAGCAAAATTTTGGCAGCAATTCGCTACTCAAGTAGCTAAAGATTCAAGTCGCTAAAGAGCAACTCGCTACAGACCAAGTCGCTACCACCAAGTCGCTACCCGTAGTGGAGAGTCCACTACTTGTACTGTTAATCGCTAGGTCTAAGTCGCTAGCTCCAAAAATGTAACTCGCTACAAAATTGTGAAGCAAGTCGCTACGAAGAAAGAGATCCGTATATCAAGTCGCTAGCAAGAAAAACCACATAAACATCACTTTCCAATCCAAAAACAACCCAACCAAGATGATTAAAGCTTACCAAATGAAAACCTAAACACTTGTGATGATTCTAAACATAAAAGTACTAACAAAATCCAAGCTCTAACACAAGAAATCAACCAAATGATGCACAAACCACTAAACTTTTTCAAACTCAAAAAACCACCTAAAAACCACTAAAAATCCAAAGATGTGCAAGATATGATCTAACCATGGCTCTTGATACCAATTGTAGGATATTGGTTTTCACATACACATCAAACCATAACACAAAGTGGCGTATAAATGGAATTCTAGAGAGAGAAAGTTAGAGGTTTAGGGAACTTAGTGAGAGAAAGTGAAAGATATTATTATGAGCTCCAACTCTCTACCTTGGAAGGTAGAGAGTATTTATAGTCTTACAATAAAACGCCACACAACGGGCTGTGGATCAGGCATACAGTGGGTAAAGACCCGTCCGTCCTCCACGGTGTTACTTAACTAAATACTACTTAACTTAAAATAACTACGACTACGAGCTTTCTAACGATTACATATACTTGAGGTGACCGACTCTTTAATACCTGGAATTTCTAATTCCTAACAAGTCTTAACTATACTAAATGGTTAAACATGATTGAATCAGCAAATGATAATGTGAGATCTTCTTGCTCGGATGCAGAAGAGAGAGAAGTGCACCGGTCACATCAACAACACGTTCATGCAAAGGAGAGTTTCATTGAACCTTTTTGACAACTTCATTCACACCTCTCAGTACTTCTAACTGAAAATAGATTCACAATAGGATTCGAACGAGCATTTAATACACTTGGCCATCAAGATGTATCAACATTCACAGGCACATTGTTCTTGAACTTAGGACAACTTGAACAACAACTTGATAGAGAAATATTTCAAGAAGCTGGATCTAAAGCTACACTTCAGGTGATCAACAAACAATTTCAGTCATTGTTGAATGGTGAATATACTTAGGATTACGACGATCATATGACTGAATGGTGCTTTCCGAGTCACACTTAAATGGAAGCCGACGTGTTCAGAGAAACGTTGATCCAACACATGGATAATGTTAAGAAGTACATTGAGGAAAGAGCATAGTCCGATGACAAAGTGAGTGAATGTTGGGTGCAATCAAGAGATAGTAGTGTTGAGTAGGGTAAAGCATTAGTTGAAGGATCAGGTGTTGCTGAATGCAGAAGATCAGAGACAGTTAAGATTGATACAACCAACTGTTCAGTAACTCCTATCACACAAGATGTGGATGCAGCTATCAGAACGGTAAATGAACAGGTGTCAAGTGCCGAGGTACTCTTAACTGTTCAACATGATGCATTTGCTAATATACTTGTACAAACTGATCATGGTGCTGAACTTGATACTGATTTATGTTCTTTGGCAGACTAGTTATTTCAAAACAAATGACATGGTTGATAAACTTTTAATAAACTTTCAAACAAATTCTCAAAACTTGAAGTATATTGCATTTCTCTTGAAATTGCAAATACAAAGAAAGTTTAGAAACTAAAAAACCATGTAATAATCCGGAATTACCTGAAGAAACATATCTATGATATGGATGAGAAAAATAATTTAGTCGGAACTAATCGAGATAGTAATGCAATTAAGACAAGAAATAGTGTACTGTCAATTTATGTGGCTAAATTACTCGAGAAAAATGAGTCTTTGAAAAGGCATCAAAAGAATCTAGCTGATTCAATCAAAGAAATTAGGTCTAAAAATTTAGAAGAAGGAACATCTTTGATGGTCAAAATTGAAGAATTCAAAGCTCAACTTCAGGATAAAAGTTTCACAATAGTAGCCTCAAAGAACGAGATTAGAAAAAATATAGGGAAAAGTGTGAACACTAAGTTTGAAAAACCATCAATCTTGGGGAAGCCAACTTTACATCCCAATAGGAACCATTTTTGTTGTTACACAACTGACTGCATTTATATCTGAACAACCAAAATCTTTAAAAACAAGGTTTTCCTCCCAAGTTGATGAGATTGAAGTTTTTTCAAAACCAGTCACTTCACAAGCTAATCCCAACAAAGTGAAAGAAAATGCTCAGTCTAAGGTTCAACCTTCTAAGACTAGGAATAAGAAAAATTCTTCTAGTGCATAAAAAAGTCTGGTAATACTAAT
The DNA here is from genome assembly GCA_019973895.1 of Chrysanthemum seticuspe. Classification (NCBI taxonomy): domain Eukaryota; kingdom Viridiplantae; phylum Streptophyta; class Magnoliopsida; order Asterales; family Asteraceae; genus Chrysanthemum; species Chrysanthemum seticuspe. The sequence goes on along the minus strand of BPTQ01000006.1, from coordinate 202,628,489 downwards.
TCCTCTCTTAGGAAAACACTTAATGATAAAGCCTCAGAAACTAGGAATAAGGATACATCTTCCACTGTACCTAAAAAGTCAAACACTCCTAGATCTTGCCTTAAGTGGATACCAATTGGTAGAATTTTTAATAATGTTGGACTCATATGGATTCCTACTAGCAAATTGGCTACCGATGGCAACACCAAGGTTGATTGTGAAATTCCCAAGAGTCTAGATACTGTTGTTGCTAACTGACATAAATGCAGACATACTTGTGATGTTAGTGCAGGCTTTGTTTAAAAATGCGCGCATCATTACTCAAATGGCACACATCATTGCATTACATTTGAAATTTCGCATCATGGTAGCTAATGCTAGGTCATCCCAGATTGCACTCGTAATCGACCACAATTTATCGCAATTGTGTAATGCTAGCAATAGTCGCAATTAGCGCAATTTAAAATTTGGGCTATTTAGATCATGTTAATAAAACTTCACTGATAAATAAAAGAGTCTATTCATGAAATATAGAACCAAAACATATGCATGTTTAGATTTATAAAATTCATGATTAACAATATATGATCTTGGATCAAGTCTATGCTATTTTAGTTCTTATGATTGTATTACCCAGTAGTTCAGTACTAGTTAAGATATTGTGCACTTTCATCTGCTTGATATTGCATTTAAAAACTTAAATTCGTTTCAAGAATTGGTTTTTTTAGTGTAAAAAAGCACACATCAATTGCATATTTAGTTGTGACATTTCCATTTAGTTGTGATATGGCTATTACATTTACATTTACTTGAAAGTTGAAAGAGAACATGAGTCTATGACATAAAAGAATTTGAGAACCATGAGTCTATGACATAAAAGAATTTGAGAACCATGAGTCTATGACATAATTTCAGAACCACGTGTCACATAATTATGACTAGGTGGTTTATTAAATAGATTATTGGCCAAATTTGAATATGTTAGTGATATATTTATAAGTTTATTGCATTTACTTGGTAGTTGGTTAATATATTATGTATAAATAATTTTATTTTTTAATACTAAACGCATCGCGTTTAAATTGCGCTCGCAGTCGCATCTATCATCCGCATCGGCCTCTGGGACCTTGAGCGCATTGGATCGCAAGACGTAATTTTAAACCAAAAGTTCAGGTGTTCCTCACTCTATTGAAGGTACATTTATTAATTCTATAAAGAAAAACTCATGGTCTGGGTGCCCAAAGAACAGAAGTCTCCTGGTTCAGGAGCTCTGGAATGTCAGAATTGATGTGCATATACTATGATTGCTGAACACTTCAGCTCAGGACTCGTGCTTTAACACACCTATTTGAGAGTATATCCACCACTGGTATACTATTTACAGTTTTTCACGTTGTACATATCTTAATCATTAAAAAAAATCCATAAAGATTTGAAAAACTAAAATTACCAAAAATAGTTTTCAAGGCATGTCTTCTGATATCGATAACATCTACGGTCCTAGACATGTCATTAAATAATGACACATGTCTATAGATGAAGTTCGAGCAGAAGTTCATATGTGTTTTCCAAAACATGCATATACAAATATTTTTTCGTAAAAGATTTGTCAGAAAAGTATTGGTTTTTCATGTGGTTGTTAAAGGATGTCTTTAAATCAATTAGAGTCAAGTGTGCATAAATTTTTCATAATCAATCAATGACTACACTAGTTTACTTAAAATCAGGTCATTGATTAAGGGGAAGAGTAATTTTCAAAATTTATGAATATCAGTCAAGCTGCTTCAACTCATTGAATTCTATCACGGCTTTCATACTTGATGGGGTATCAATCTTGCATTTAATCCGATATGGTCTCATGTGCTGATTATGTGTTATATTTAGGATCTTGTTTGTTATCTGCTAACTGCTTCCTTGATTTTCATATAATTGTGGTCCTGTCATGCTTGTATTTTATCCTGATTTGTTTTTCAGTGTCTCTCGTATCTCTAAATGTTCATAAAATGATATGTAAGGGTCCAAACTTGATGTAACATGATAAATATAAATCTTTGGAAAACTGAGGGGCTAAATTTGTCAATGCATGAATGATTATGTATATGAGACTGTGATTTGTCAAGTTGAAGGGCTAAGTATGCCAATTTATGAAACAGTTTAGGATTATGAAAATGCGATTTGTCAATCATAGGGGTCATTTTTGCCAATTACTAAAACTTATATGTGGGAGTATAAATAGCTTTGCATTTTGACTAGTCAATCATCTACCAAAACAGTCAAACTTTCAAACCTAGTTTTCTCAAATATTCATCGTTGCGTTTTGATTCCTCTGTGGTCCTTGTGTGCTTTCGTTTTAGGTATGTGTTGGTTTACAGGTTCATTTCACTAGTTA
>BPTQ01000006.1:202511121-202621121 GCA_019973895.1 Chrysanthemum seticuspe | reverse complement strand
TCGTAGTCGTAGTCATGTTATGTTAGCAAGTAGTTTGTTAAGTAACACCGTAGAGGACGGACGGGTCTTTACCCACTGTATGCCTGATCCACAGCCTGTAGGTGGCGTTTATTTGTAAGACACTATAAATACCCTCTACCTCCCAAGGTAGAGGGTTGGAGCTTCAATACCATTTTTCTTTGTTTCATATAGTTCCCAACTCTCTTCCATTTCTCTCTCTAGAACTTTCTCTCTCTAAACATATTGAACGCCTCATGTGATTATGGTTTAGTGTGTTTGTGAAATCCAATATTTAACAATTGGTATCAAGAGCCATGGTTTGATCACTCATCTTTCATGCTCTTTGTTTTGGTGGATTTCATATGGTTTTTGGGGTTTTAAGTGTTTAGGAGAGTTTGAATCATTTGGAAAAATTCTAGTGTTAAAGTTTGAATTTTTCTTGTACTTTTGTGTTTAGGATCATCATATGTATTTATGTTTTGAATTGGAAGGCTTAAATCATTGTGGTTTGGTTGTTTTTGATTGATAAAGTGGTTATTTGTGAAAGTTGTACTAAGCGAGTTGAGTCTCGGAGTTTTTGTTTCTTCGAAGCGAGTTGCTTTGTTATTGGAAGCGAGTTGATATATGCGACTTGGCTATTTAGCGAGTTGACTCTTTATGCGACTTGGGTTCTAAGCGAGTTGTTTCTTTAAGCGACTTGGGTTCTAAGCGAGTTGTTTCTTTAAGCGACTTGGGTTCTAAGCGAGTTGTTTCTTCAAGCGACTTGAGTTCTAAAGCGACTTGGCTATTAAGCGAGTTGTACAGCTAGCGAGTTAGATTAAGCGACTTGGTGGTTAAGCGAGTTGTCTCTGTTTGCGACTTGCTATTAAGCGAGTTGTCTCTATATGCGACTTGGCTATTAAGCGAGTTGGTTCTTTAAGCGACTTGTTTCTGTAAGCGAGTTGGGTGGTTTGCGAGTTGATAACTAAGCGAGTTGATTGTTTAGCTACTTGTCTATTAAGTCTTGTTACTTTTTCGTGCTACATTCTTACGGGTGTTCTTTTGGTTTAGTAAAATCCCGTGAAAGAATCAATTTCCCGGTTTAATCAAGGAATAGTAAAATCCCGTAGAACTTGTAATCATGTCAAACATCGTACCTACTATCGTTTCTTTTGTAGCTGAGGACGTTCAAGTAGCTGGATCAGATACTCGTCCACCTATGCTTGACAGAACTGATTATGACTCATGGGCTCAACGAATCAGATTGTACTGTCTTGGAAAGGAAAATGGGGTCAACATTCTCAAATCCATTGATGAAGGACCTTCTCAGGTTGAGACTACAAGAGACTTAATTGATACTGCTGCAGATGGAACAATGATCTATGGAATGGAAAGATCAAAGATGTATGATGAGCTCAGTGATAAGGAGAAAAAGAGATTCGATGCTGATATCAGGGCTTCTAACATTATTCTTCAGGGTCTTCCAAAAGATATCTACAAGCTTATCAATCACAACACTGAAGCCAAGGCAGTTTGGGATAATGTCAAAATGCTTCTCTCAGGTTCTGAGTTAACTAAGGAAGACAGAGAATCACAACTGTATGATGAATTTGAGCATTTCAAGATGAAACCTGATGAGAGTGTCTATGAGTACTACGTGAGATTCCATAAGCTTGTGAATGACATGAGGAACATCAAAATGACCATGCCTAACATTCAGCTTAACTCAAAGTTTGTGAACAACATGAATCCCAAATGGCACAAATTTGTCACCTCTGTGAAGCTAACCAAAGGACTAAAGAATACAAACTATGAGCAATTGTATGCCTTCCTGCTTCAGAATGAGAGGCATGCTATGTTTGAAAAAAGGATTCTGGATCAGTTCAAAACCAATCAGGGAGAAACCAGCTCACCAAATGATTCTACATCTTTCTACACCAATGTTGGAATTACCACCAAAGCTTCTCAAGTCATACCCACGGGTAACGGAAATCACAAACTCATTCCCGACCCAAGTTTCAAGCAACCTGATGCCAATGCAGTCATGGAACACTTTATCAATCAACTGGCTCTTATGGTTAAACAAAACTTAACCTTCACTCCACATACTAACCGTCTTCACACTAACAATGAAATCAGGAATGCATCCAATCTACACAATCATGCTTTGGTCAGAGATGGAAAGGTTACGGTGCAACCAGCTCAAGGAAGACAATATGAACAAAGAAGAGGTGGAGTAGGAGGAGGGTATGTGGAAAATCAGAATAGAGGAAGGAATGGTAATCAGAGACAAGCAATGCCAATTAAGTGCTACAACTGTGGTGGTGAGGGACACATTGCTAGGAACTGCACATCTCCAAAACGTCCACAGAATGCGGAATACTTCAGAGACAAGATGTTGCTCGTGCAAGCTCAGGATAATGGTGCAGCTTTGGATGAAGAGGAGTTGTTGTTTCTTACTGAGGGCGATGCCAAGACATATGATGCAGATGTGGATGAGCAGCCAATTCAGGAGATAGGTCACAATCATCAGAATGCCTTTCAAGTCGCTGACTGTGATGCATACGACTCTGACGTCGATGATGAATCTACTGTACAAACAATTTTCATGGCTAGCATTTCTCCAATGGTCTCTCCTAAGGTCTCATCATCACAGCAAGCTGGTCCATCCAAAGAATCAATCATCTCAAAGGTATTAAAACTATATGATGATGTTGATGAGCAAAAGATGCATAATAAAGTACAATCTCTTGAAACTTATGAATCAGATATTGATGATGAGGGTAATAGCAATATTGTCCCATTTGATCAATATGTGAAGCAAAGTGAAAGTGAGGTTGTACCAAGCAATGCATCTTCTGCAGTCAATGATGACTATGCTTTTGATGAATACACTTCATGTGCCCCTGATGATTCTATTATCTCTGAACTAAATGCCTATAAAGAACAAGTTGCTATTTATGAACAACGTGCTAAGTTTGAGTTAACCACCCGTGAGCAGGAAATGGATGACCAAATGCGTACAATTATTCAAAAAAGTAATTTTAGAGAAGAAGTATTAAAACATGAGTTAAATTCCTTAAAAGAAAAGCTTTCTAAAACTGCTAAGCAAAAACAAGAACTTCAAGAAAATGTTAAAATGCTTAAGCAAGAATTCAATGCTAAGGAATCAAAACTAGTGAATGATTTTCTAATCTAAAAACTTTGAAAAACAAGATTGAAAATAAGTTGTAAGTACAAGGGAATACCATTCAGACTGCTCACATGATCACTAAGCATAGAGTTCTCAGCGATAAGCATAACATTCCCATTATAGAGAAACCTAATCCTGAGTATGGTAAGATTGCAAAAGCTGCTCAAAATATAATCTATGATGGTAATGAGATTCTTAAACCTAGACAGAAACCTAGTTGCATTGAGTGCACTGAGGAAGATAGAAAATTAGATGATGCATCTAGGAAGAAAATGGATAAGAAACTTAACAATCCTGTATGTAAAGAGAAAAACATAACTATCAAACCTCATGATTACACTAAGGAAAATTGGATCTCCCTTAACATGTTTAAGCCTCAAACTCAATTAACCCAAGAACAGATTTTTTGGAAGAAAGATATGGATATGCTAAAAGCTGAAAATCTTGTTGAAAAGAATCCCCCTTGTAGGAAATTGACTCGAGCAACTGTGTATCCTCCTAATACACCAATGCATCTAGTTCCTAGATCTATTGCCACTAATAGCAAGAACTTAATCAGCCTATATGTTGTTTATCAGATGTTTATTGATTTTGAGAAAACGTGTAAGAAGAGAATCACACCTACAGGGATAACTGAGGGGGAAAGGGGTTTTGAGCAAACTAAAGAATGTTATTTAACTGAGGTTATGCCTTTCTTTAAACAATTAAAAGGTCAATTTGAAAGTCTTCAAAAGGGAATAAACTCTGATATTAAGGAAATGGAAAAGGAATTTGATGCTATGATTGTTGAGGTCAATGATTATGAACAGGAACTCAAATATAATGAAGTTGAAAGGAAGAACTTGCATATCTTAAATGAGAATTTGATTTTGAGTTGTGTTACTCAAGATGTGTTTTATACTGTTACTAAGCACTCTATTACTGCTTCTCGATTTCATGAATTATCTATTGCATTGAAAGTTTCACATGATCGTGTCATTGAGCTTGAAAACAAAAACTTAGAACTGAATGAGAAAATTGATCAGAATGATCACGATAATTTGGTAAAACATCTTTCTAAACTAGAAGTTGAACATTTTGATTTACAACTAAAATATCAACATCTTAAAGAAAATGTCAAAACCTCAAATATCAAGACATCCTCAGATGTTCCAGAGTTTGATGCAGTTTTTCAGATAAACAAACGTGACGAACAGATTCAAGCTCATTGTAACACGATCAGAAAGTTGAAAGCCCAAATTTCTAAATTAAAGGGTGAAAAGAACAATGTGACTGGCTCCCATATGCCTCCTCCTTTAGATTCTCAGTATTCTCAAACTTTTCATCTTCAAAACTTGGTTAACGCTTTACAAAAAGAAAATGAGAGTTTTCTAGAAGAAAATGAAAAAGTTAAACGACACTTTAAAGAGTTATATGATTCAATGAAAGTCACTCGTGACAAAAACAACGAAAAAATAACTTCTTTACAAAAAGAAATTGAGAATCTGAGGAGTCAGGAAAAAGGGAAACTGCCACTTGTCTTCAATGAGAATGTTGCATCAAAGTCTTCCTCAGACTGCAAATATATTGTGACTGTTAAATACATTCCTCCTCATCTTAGGAACAATGAACTTGTGTTTCATAACTATTGTGCTCACCTTAAGGATAGTCTAGAATGTCTCCGTGAGATTGTGGAAGAGGACTTCATTAATAAGCCTCTTGATAGAGAAATTAGGTTTGCTTGCACTCAGGCCAAACGATCTCAGGAGCTGCTAGAATGTTTAATTGCAACATGTCCTAGATCCTTAAGTGCGAAAGGTAAAGCTGTAATGCCTTATTCTATGCCTAGTGCCAAGCATACAAACCACTCTATGCCCAGTAATATGAAAGTGAATTCTAAGGTGCCTTCTAGTAGTTCAGATCCTTGCACATCTAGTTCAGGAATGCAAAAGGTAGCTCTACCAACTAATGTTCCCATAATTCCCTCTACAGGAGTAATCAGTGACATTAAAGCAAGCGGGTCAAAGCCTCCAAGCAATACGAAGAATGATAGGACCTTGCAAGCTAGGAATGTTCAGTGGAAGAAAATAGAAGATCACCCTAGGGAGAATTTGAATAAAATGAATCGTGTTGATTCTAGTGCTAGCTTTAAGCGTACTGTAATTAATGCGAATTCTGCTACTTTTAGAAAAACATGTAATGATGATTGCGTTGTTTCTGTTACTAATTATGAATGTGGTGTGAATGATTTGTCTAATGCTGTTAAATACCCTGTTAAGATTGTTAATGCAAAAAATCGAGCTAAGAAGGCTGCAAAACGCGGAAGAAGGGTGGGAAACATTAGAAACCCACAGGGAGGAAATTTAGCAACTTAGGTTATCAGTGGATACCTACAGGGCGAAAATTCAATCTTAATGAGATGTGCCCTAAATTATATAGACCAATGCCCATTAGGAAGTGGATGCCTACTGGTAGAACTATTCCCTTAAGAAGTGAACATACTTTGAATATGTCAAATACGGACATTAGCACTGCATCCATTTCTGATGATTCCATTGTTTCTACTTCTGATGTGGGTGTTCCAATTACTGTTACTAACCATGTGGAACCCATTATTGCATGGGGTTCCTAATTATCTAGTTATCCATTCTTGTCTGTGTTCAACTGCAAATCGTTCAAATCATTCTGTGGTACCTGGACTCAGGCTGTTCCAAGCATATGACTGGAGACCAGTCGCGGCTCATGAACTTCGTGAGCAAATTCATCGGGACTGTTAGATTCAGGAACGATCATTTTGGTGAAATTATGGGTTATGGAGATTATGTTGTCGGTGATAGTGTTATCTCCAGGGTATATTACGTAGAAGGTCTTGGTCATAACTTATTCTCTGTCCGTCAATTCTGTGATTCTGATCTAGAAGTGGCCTTCAGAAAACATACTTGTTTCGTTAGAGAACTTGATGGTAAAGAACTTTTAATAGGAACTCGTGGTTCAAATCTATACACCATCTCTATCGAAGATATGATGAAGTCTTCTCCAATTTGCTTGTTGTCTAAGGCTTCGAAAACAAAGTCATGGTTATGGCATCATCGTCTCAATCACTTGAACTTCGGCACCATCAATGATCTCTCCAGAAAGGACTTAGTTGTAGGTTTACCTAGACTAAAGTTTGAAAAGGATCATCTTTGTTCAGCATGCCAATTGGGAAAAAGCAAGAAATATGCCCACAAACCCAAGCCTACAAACTCAGTTACAGAAGTTCTTCATACAATTAACATGGATTTATGTGGACCCATGAGAGTGTAGAATATATTTGGGAAGAAATATGTGTTAGTTGTGGCTGATGATTACTCTCGATTCACCTGGGTTAAGTTCTTAAGGACAAAAGATGAAACTCCAGATATCATCATCAAACTTATCAAACAGCTGCAGGTTCGACTTAACAAAACTGTCAGAATCATCAGAACAGACAATGGAACTGAGTTTGTTAATAAACAACTTAGTGAGTTTTATGAAAGTGTTGGAATCAGTTATCAAAGAAGTGTTCCACGAACTCCTCAACAGGACGGTGTAGTTGAAAGACGAAATCGAACTCTTGTGGAAGCCGCAAGAACAATGCTGATTTACTCAAAGGTTCCAATATTTCTCTGCGCTGAAGCCATTGCCACTGCATGCTACACTCAAAATCGATCCCTAATTCACACTGCTCATGGAAAAACTCCATATGAACTTGTCCACAATAGAAAACCTAATCTATCATTCCTTCGTGTGTTTGGTGCATTGTGTTATCCAACTAATGAGGGCCAAGACTTAGGCAAACTTAAAGCTAAAGCGGACATTGGAGTATTTGTAGGATATGCACCAAACAAAAAGGGATACCGAATCTACAACAAAAGAACCCGAAATATCATGGAAATAATTCACGTTACGTTCGATGAGCTGACCGGTCCAATGGCTCCAGGACAACCCAGTTATGGACCCGCATCATCATGTAGTCCCATCAGTTCTACTCTTGTTTCTCATCCCTCACCAGCAACTCCTTATGTACCTCCTTCAGAGGATGATTTGAAGAAATTATTTGATCCAATGTTTGATGAACACTATGAACCAAGTGTTAATGATATGTCAGTTCCATCAACAGAGGCTGCCTCTATCCCTGTCAATGAAGTTAACCCTTCAGTTTCAATGTCATTAAGTCAAGAAGCGCATGCTGCTGATCACTCTGTCTCATCAACTAATCATCAATCATCGAGTGTACACAATGGAAATGTTGCTGCTGTTACAGATGATGAAAACCCTTTTGCTCCTCCAGAAGATGAACCCTTTGAAAACGTATTTGCTCCTGAATCATCATCAGAACCATCGTCATCTGGAGATATAGACTCTGCTACTTTAGCTCCTCAACAACAACCACATGAACATCTTAGGAAATGGACACATGATCATCCATTGGACAACATCATTGGAAACCTTTCTCGTCCAGTATCCACACGGAAAAAACTTGCAACCGATGCCTTATGATGAAGAAGACAACATCTAATTCCCAGTATCCACTCCGTACATCTAGTTGATCAAACTCACGAAATATCGTAGTATGATTGGATCCCTGATGTACCTCACAGCCAGTAGATCAGACATTCTGTTCGCTGTTTGCATGTGTGCTAGATATCAAGCTAAGCCTACCAAAAAGCACCTTGAAGCGGTTAAACGGGTCTTTCGGTATCTCCAAGAAACCATCAATATGGGACTTTGGTACCCGAAGGACACCGGTATGTCACTAACAGCCTATGCAGATGCTGATCATGCAGGATGTCAAGATACTCGTCGAAGTACGTCTGGAGGTGCTCAGTTTTTAGGTGATAAGCTTGTGAGCTGGTCTTCAAAGAAGCAAATGAGTACTTCTATTTCCTCTATAGAGGCTGAATACATAGCCATGTCATCTTGTTGAGCTCAAATCCTATGGATGAGATCCCAATTATCTGACTATGGCTTTGAATTCAACAAAATCCCTCTGTACTGTGATAATAAAAGTGCTATTGCTCTCTCATGTAACAACATACAACACTCAAGAGCAAAGCACATTGACATTCGACATCATTTCATTAGGGAGCAAGTTGAAAACGGTGTGGTGGAACTATACTTTGTGAGGTCTGAATACCAGTTAGCAGACATCTTCACCAAAGCTCTTCCTAGAGAACGTTTTGAGTTTATCCTTCCACGTCTTGGTCTAAAGAGTCTACAACCGGAAACACTCAAGCGTCTTCAAGAGGAAGACGAGGAGTAAAGGTCTTTATCCATCTATCTCTTGTATATATTTATTCAAAAAGCAAAATACAAAAATTTGAAAACCGACAAAAGAAAATATAAAATTATAAAATTCTCAAAAAAAATCCATAAAAAGTAGAAAATCTTGAAAAATTCCAAAAATATTATTTTTTTTTGTTTTTTTTTTTTTTTCATGTTTTTCCTTTTTCGATATCATCTACGGACTTTGTGTTGACATTCAAAGAATGTTACGGGTCTTTAGATGTTCTTCGAATATACATATTTTTGTTTAAAAAAAAATGATGCGGAGAAAAATGGTGGTTTATTGTCATTTCAGGCAATAACCCGTTTTAAAAGTAAAGAACAGAGCCACGCTTCATCTTATTTTTCAAATCGCATGCTCTGATTCTTAAAACAAATGTTTGTCATCAAAAAGACAAATGTTTCTCTTCACAAATATTTTTTCGTCTAATGATTCTTTTGTAAAATATTTGCCATCTAATGAAAACAAAATTGCTTTGAAAATACCTCGTACTCTTTTATTCGTGTAAATCATTTGTGCTTATCATCTGTCAAAATCTCTATCTCTCAATCAACAACTTGTGTCATTGATTGAGGGGGAGAATGATTTTATTCGAATTAAAAAGGTTATTTTGAAAGATCATTTTTGAAACAATTGGCACGTAAATGAGCAAGGTTTATTGTTTAAAAAATCAAAAAGAATAATGTTTTAACAGTTGATTCAAAACCTTTGCTAATGTTATGTTTTCAAAAGCATGTTTAATCAATGGAGTTTAAAGCCTGAAAATCTGATCCTTATCAGTTAAAAAGCTTTTTTTTCAAAAAGCAAGTCACTATTCTCCTAAAAAAGCTTTCAAAATTGAATTTAAATCAATAGAGATCATAACTCTCAAAGGAGTTGAAAAATGTGATCGGGGGAGAATTTGTGATTTAAATTGGTTTTAAACTGATAATTCGATACATGGTTTTATAAGGATGTACAAGCTCTCCTTCCCACATGTGCCAAATGATTTCAAATTTTTCCATGCACATGTTGAGGGGAGCATCTATCTTAAACCACAAAGATTTGAAACGTGATCAATTTATTTCAATGTGCAGTCTTTTCCTAATATGTGCAAAACAATTTTCAATATTCTATGCACATATTGAGGGGGAGCAACTTTTTTTTTGAAAACCACATTCTTTATATAACTAGTCTTAGATGCAAGCCAACCCCTCAAAGATGAAAATTATTTCTATTAAATAAAGTTGATTGATGCACATGTTGAGGGGGAGCTCTTGTTCTAAAAATATCAAAAACAATTCAAGTACAAAATGCTTTGATAATATATCACAAGTATCTGGATTGATTTTAAAATGGTTTTTAATTGGTTCCAATGGCAGATGAACAATACCAAATAGACCGACCAACTTTACTTTATTTATGGTGATATAAGGATGATAAGGTTAAGTATTTGTTCCCATGATCCGCCAGAACCGGAGGGATCTACCCAGGGACAATCCACTAGATAGTGTAGAAGTCCTTAGGTATGATGAAAAAAGGAGAAATGTGAGATATAGGAAGAGTGCGGACTGAGACAGAGCTAGTACTGGAATAAACCCAACAAGGTTCTAGTTATGAAGTCTCGGTAAGCACTCAAGGGGTTGAAGAATGAAAAAGAATTGAATGTGAAAAGAGTGAAAATAAATAGCCCTCCGATAATTCAACCTTAGGGCATATACCGAGTTCAATTCATATGCTACTAGTGGTTACTAAGGTAACACTGGTATTGAAGACAAGACGTCATGGAGCCAATGACGCACTGCACTACAACTTCCCAAACCACTCAAGTTCCTCTTAAAAGGACTTGTTTCATTCTCACGGGGAACCGACATTATCTATCGACTTTCTCTTAGAGTTTGTTGATATTGAAGAAGGAGACCCTCTCCCTAGTCTCCGGCATAGGAACCAAATATGCACAATTGAGTCTAGAGCCACGATATCATCAAATAAATCTCGTTAGGACACTGTCAATGAAGACTCTCTGTTTCACACAATGTGGAAAGAGAGATTATATCTTATGAGTCCTACGCATTATCCTTGTGGTATTGCCAGAACATCAGAGTGATATGTGAACATATTCACAATGAAGATGGAAAGCCTTCTGGAGCCAACATCAAACAAGCTCCTGGTGGGTGGCATGTGAGATCTATTCAATAGATCAACCATGTGACAACTGAACAGAAACAATGGGGCGATTCAATCTTTTGAATCAATCCTGGTTCAGGTTATGGATTGACGGATACCTTTGTAAAACCAGTCGTTGTGCGTAAAAACACTTTTCTTGGCACATCGACTGTGTACTCATATTTCAAAATAAAAGGTGTTTATGATTGATAATTGATTTTCATTAAAACTTTCGTTGTATTGCAAAAACAATTTATATTGAGCAGTACACGATTGTTTTTCAAATATCTTTTCATCAATCAGTGAATCTCAATTTGCTGGTTCACTCACTCCGTGTTGTCTTCTTTGAGATATTCCGGTTTGAGAACAACTAGAGCAGCTGCGAAACCCTGTCAAGGAAATTCTTCAGAATTATACAAGATCACAGGCAGTACTTGTACTGATCAATGGGGAACCGTGGGCCGTGTACCTCAATTCAACGAAAGTGATCAAAGACACTTTCGTGCACTTTATTGCTAACTGTTGTATGCAGGTACGCCTGATGTTTGCAGCTGATAAGAATGAAGCGGTCAATCCATAGCCGCATGCTCACACTACACATTCATCTCTAAAGAAATCATGATAAGTGCAACAATGACTCTGATATTTTCACTCCATGCTTCTGCTACGCTGCTGCCAATATCATGAATCAACGAAAGCTTCCGCTACTCTGATGAGAATATATCATGATCCAGAATGTGAGCATGTCGGTCCAATTGTCACAGCATCATATAATACCAACACCACAAAGGAAGAGTCAGAGATTTATGTTAGCTGATGATCTCAATGCTGGCTCAAAACTCTTCATCACGTGGATCAGTTAAAGACCTCCACTTGTAATTATCCAAACATGCGGAACACGAAGAATCAAAGACTACGAGCTACTGAGCAAAGAACTTAATCAAGAATCCTAGAACAATCTAATGTAATATCTGTTTGTATTCATTGTATATTGAGGTGACCTCCCTTAGGGGGAGATTGTTAGGAATTAGAAAATTCAGTCGTTAAAGAGTCGGTCACCTCAAGTATATGTATTCGTTAGAAAGCTCGTAGTCGTAGTCAAGTTATGTTAGCAAGTAGTTTGTTAAGTAACACCGTGGAGGACGGACGGGTCTTTACCCACTGTATGCCTGATCCACAGCCCGTAGGTGGCGTTTATTTGTAAGACACTATAAATACCCTCTACCTCCCAAGGTAGAGGGTTGGAGCTTCAATACCATTTTTCTTTGTTTCACATAGTTCCCAACTCTCTTCCATTTCTCACTCTAGAACTATCTCTCTCTAAACATATTGAACGCCTCATGTGATTATGGTTTAGTGTGTTTGTGAAATCCAATATCTAACATATTGAATGACAAGAAAATAAACTCAAATCTTACAAGGATTAGGATGACAAGTTACTAGTACAACAAGAACTATTCAACCCTTAACCCTTCTAATCTCTAATCCTTGTCTTGAATCTTCAACCCACTTGATTCTAACCTTTGTTAATCACCAAATAATCCCCTTTATCTCAGCCCCTAACACCTTGAATAACTCTAAATCTAACCATGTAATCACTAAAACAACAATTGGACTATGTAGAGCTCACTTAGGCCTTCATCTTTGTTGTGTAACTTATTGTGTGAATCAAAATGGATGATGGTGAGTTAGGGTGAGGGATGAACGACCATGGAGGGTGGAGGAGAGGGTTTTTGGTCACTTTTGCATGTAAGGGATGATAATGAAGTGAAATGGTCTTAAGTGGGGGACGTGAGTAGTTGTAAGGCTTGGTGTGATGAGAGAAGGCCACATGGCCTTGTGGTATGCATGTACATGCCACCTCTCATATGAGGTGGTAGTGTGTTTTACTTGTGATAAAATTTAGTTTATGAGGTGTAGTTTGGTCCAGGTAATTACTAATGTTAAGCCCTTAAGTCACGAAACTTAAAACTAGGTAACGTAAAAATATAATACTTATAAAAATATCTAAACTTATTAATATATTCTAACTAGGTGTATTAAATGTGTGATAAGTCTCATAAGGTGCTTCTATGTTGTTAAAACCTAATAACGTAGGTTTGAGTACGCGTCTTACGTAAAAAGTAACATATCTACTTAAAAAGATAAAATAGTAATAGTTCATATAAATTATGATTATTGGTAAAAATAAAGTATTTTGAACATATAGACTTATCGTAGTTTTGTGTTGGTCACAAGGAAAATTACCAGTTACTACCTGTTATCGTATTTGATCTTACGTTACGGTAAAAGTCAAATAGTCTAAAGTCAAAGTCAAAGGTCGATTTTAAAAAGTCAAAGGGTAAAATAGTCATTTTAGGTGGTGTTTGTTTTTTAAGAGGCTCTGAATCTGAATCTGAACCGCACATCTGAATCTGAATCTGAGGCGTAAATGTCTGAATCTGACCGCATCTGAATGGGAAAAAGAAACTCATGTTTGAACCGCAAATTTGCTTGCTCGTACTAATTTTTTTTTTGGTTTTTTTTTTGTGTCAGCAAGAGGCAACAAGAGGCATTCATACACCCCTCTCAAGTCTAGACCATTAAGATCTTACTGCCTCTGAACGCGTCTGAACGGGAAAAAAAAAACAAACGGTCTGAACGACCAAAATGTCTGACCGCGTCTGAATGGTTCAGATTAAGAGGCTGTTAAGAGCCTCTTAACGGAAAAACAAACACCACCTTACCTTATGAAAAATTACGGGTTGCGAGAGTCTCTACCCCTCAAGACAACAATCTTGACTCAATCTTGGCTTAATATTAGTCTCAAATGATCAATATATCACTTAAAGTTCTCACTAAGGTTGTTTTCTAGTCAACAACAGGTCAGTTTAGTTTTTTGCCGTTTTTAGGTTTTTCCGTTCACTTTCTGCTTATGTGAACCTGAGTTTTTATAAAAAAAGTCATTCCGAGCAACTTTCGTGTTTTACACTTTTGCTAATTCGGATCATAAAAGGGTCAAAATCGTGATTTAAAATCGTATCAGCAAACTTTTGTTTCAACACTATATTTTCATCTAGTAAAACTTAACTAGACATAACTTTTTAACTACAAGTCCTTTTTAAGTAATTCAAAAGCTCAAGTTTATATTTTTATATTCTCTAACAGCTTCTTAAGCTTAATCAAGTCTAAGGTCCAAATTTTACCTATATCAATGGTCTAATTACAAGTATATACTTATATTTCATTGCAGAAAGTTTGGCTGCACATTCAGTCCTGCCAAAATGACCATAAGTTGAGTTCTACAACTTTTTTTGACACGCCGCTTTCGTAAAACTTCAATTTTAGGTCTTGGCTACATTTCATAAAACTGAGTCAACTTCCAGAAATGGATATAACTATGGGCTTTTCCCAAATGAAATCTGGTGTGCAGATTTTGACATGTTTTAACATTTTGACTCTCATTTACTCATCGGGATGAGTTATGAGGTGCGCCACCCGGTGAAACAACCATAAGACATAGTTCTAAAATACTATATTATTTAATTTACCTCAAGGTTTACTGAGATGATCAGTTTAATCAAACTTTGAGACTGTTTCTGAATTCATGTTCATAGAACTTACCTAGGACTTGTTTTAGCTTGTTTTCATGGTCACAACCTCATGTACAACATCAATTAGGCCATATTACATATACTACTTATATAAAATTACATCAAATATTTATAGAGATTATTACAATCATATTGAATGACAAGAAAATAAACTCAAATCTTACAAGGATTAGGATGACAAGTTACTAGTACAACAAGAACTATTCAACCCTTAACCCTGCTAATCTCTAATCCTTGTCTTGAATATTCAACCCACTTGATTCTAACCTTTGTTAATCACCAAATAATCCCCTTTATCTCAGCCCCTAACACTTTGAATAACTCCAAATCTAACCATGGAATCACTAAAACAACACTTGGACTATGTAGAGCTCACTTAGGCCTTCATCTTTCTTGTGTAACTTATTGTGTGAATCAAAATGGATGATGGTGAGTTAGGGTGAGGGATGAACGACCATGGAAGGTGGAGGAGAGGGTTTTTGGTCACTTTTGCATGTAAGGGATGATAATGAAGTGAAATGGTCTTAAGTGGGGGACAAGGGTGAGTAGTTGTAAGGCTTGGTGTGATGAGAGAAGGCCACATGGCCTTGTGGTATGCATGTACATGCCACCTCTCATATGAGGTGGTAGTGTGTTTTAATTGTGATAAAATTTAGTTTATGAGGTGTAGTTTGGTCCCGATAATTACTAATTGTTGGATCGATGTACTCTAACAAAACTAACTTATATAGGTTGTTAAGGGTTTAATAACCTTGGATAAATCCTAAGTTATTAACAATGAAACACTGAGCAAACTCTATTAAGTATGCGGAATTTACTTAACAAAGCTAAGAAGAATTCACTTTAACTTTCAACGATTTTATTAATAACTCTGAATCACTAATGTCGTACTTCTCTAAAACTCTAAAAACGCATGTTCTCTAATGCCAATCTAGAGGTCCTTTTATAGGCTTAAGGATAACCCTAGTCGGTATACAATTTGTAATCTTGTACGACAAGTAATACCATACTTGTAATACCTGAATTTCTGAATAAGTTTGAGTTTAAATATTCTGATAAGAAATTCATTTGTTCCGAGATAAGATTAACGTTCGTTATATTCCTAGAAATTCTGAAATCCGATTCGTTTTCTGTTCTGTTCCGTCTTGTTCAATTTCGAGGACGAAATTTTCTTTTAGAGGGGAAGAATTGTAATACCTGAATTTCTAAAATTCACAAAAAGACCAAAATACCCTCATAATCAAAAGTATGAATAATTAATTCAAAAGAATACCAAATAAGCTATGTAAATTCAGAAAATTTCTAAGAAATATCCCACATGATCTAAATAAATATTAAACACTTTGAAAAAGGTAATTTTATAGTTTATGATTTTATAAAATTCGTTTTGTATTTTAACTAATTAGCCGTATATATTTAATTTGTTTTATAAAAGAATTTAATTAATAAAAGCCCAATATAAATTTATGAAATTAAGAGTCCATTTATTTTAAGTCCAATACATTATAAAGCCCACAAGAAAAATATAAAACCCTATATAAATACATTATACGGTTCACTCAAATCCCTAATAACCGAATTATACCAAACCGACTTCCAAAACCCTCAAAAATTCGACTTCCAGTTTCCAGAGCTTGAGACCATTTTTCTTGGACAAGTTTGAAGGTAAAGAAAGTGCGAAAAATAGTGTTCGAGTTCCTAAGCTGCTGTATTGATCGTGGTTAGTTTTTGGATCAATTAGGGTTTCGGCGAGTGGAGATTTTTGTATTTTCTTGTTCTAACGATCCAAGCTCATAAAGGGTAAGTTCCTAATGTTGATTTCAGTCCTATAAGTCATATGGAACATATAAAAATTAGCCATGCATGCTTAATAAGTCGTATAGAATTAATTGGAACTAAAACCCTAAAATCGTATAAAAATAACGAATGGGCATATAATAATTTTTAAGATCATGAATTGATTTTTCCAGAAGCTATTACATGTTATAAGACCTGAATAAAATACATGTTTGTGAATTCGAAGCTTGTGTGAATTGTTTGGGGTTTTATTACTAGATCGCGTACGAAAAAGGAAAGTATTTAAAAGTGGACGATTAGGGTTTATAAAGAACTAGGGTTTTCTTGTTATCATTAAGGGTAATAAATGAAGTAATAATGATGAGCTAATGATTGGTTTACCCTAGGTTTAGGGCTTGTACTTGAATTATGCATTATTCGGTTTTACATAAAAGCTTTGGGTTGGTTTTGTAAATTATGAAACTTAATGGTTATTTTTGTGAACAGTAAAATAAAGGTACTAAACGTATAAAAATAAGTATGGGGGTTAAACGTGTAATTTTGGATACTTAGAGGGCCATTCGAATTTTATTTAACTTAAAGGGGTATGTTTTGTAAATTCTAAAACCTTTGGGCTAAAAGTGTAAAATCTGATAATATAAGGTTAGGTCATATACTTAAAGATGTTAAGGGTGTAATATGTAATTCTGAGCAATTATGGGTCGACATGTGTAAATAAATTATGTAAGGACATGCATGAGTTATGAGATAACTTCGGTTTGTTTCCATATACGTTCTGGGTCAAGTAGAAATCATTAAAAGAAGTAACATGTAAATTAAATGCGTAATAAATGATATTAAAAGTATGGAAACCCTAGAACCTAAATAGGGAGTGATTAGGGTTAAAAGCTAAGTGTGTAATTTCGTTATTTCATGTAAGTTATAGATTATGTAAACTATTTTGAAAGGGAGTCTTATAATCCGTTATTGACATTTGTGAACCCTATACTTTGAAAGATGATCATATAAGCTCTTAAATAAGATAATTATCATATTAAGCCCTTAAGTTTACCGTTTGTCATTTGCAACCCATAAGTTTGGCTAATTAATGATTAATACCCTAAAACGTTGTAATTCCGTCCGTCACTAAAAATGGGAATAATCTGACAACTCTAAAAGTATTAATGAGAATTAATCCGTTATACTAATAAGTATTAAATAAATCATAATCCGTGTAGATTCGTTGGAGGAGACGAGACGTTACATCTTCGTATTCGTTCATTCGTTTGCTTTTCTCTCATTTGCTTTAAGGTACGGATATTCTGTCTTACTTTAAGACACTTGTGTTATCGTACAGATATTCTGACCTTTTCAGTAAAGGTCCCTCATGTTTTTCCTTCTTTGTCATTCTCTCATGCTTATTAGGTTTTCCGATACCATTGCTATGAACCCTTTTCTGAATGTTTGATCTGTTACTTATCTGAATTTATGTTCTAGTGAACTATGCAATATCTGATGTGAACCTATGTTAGGAAGACTTTGATATATACATTTGTTGAACCCTTCTATATTGGATTATGAACTTATGATTATGAACCTCTGGTTATGAACTTCTGTTTATGAATATATGATATGCCACTATGATATGAACTTATGATTTCTGACTATCTGAATATGAACCTTATGATATGAACTATCTGGTATGATTCTGTGACCTTGTGTGTGACTATGATCTGTGCCATATCTGGAAATCTGTTTGACTTAAGTTGGTTGATAATAACCAAATATTTAACTAGTCATGGGGGTTCCATGTCCGTATCAGTGATGCACCTCTGATATGACTCTAGGGCAGTAGAGTGATGTTCTGCCACGTCTCTGGATGGTGAAGCATATTTTTGAATATGTAGGAAGGGGCGTATGGATGCATCCTAGATCTAATCTGTTATCTGATATATTATCTGGTGAATGATGTCGTGTGCAATACGCGTCTTCACAAAATTCTGGGAGCTAGCTACTCCATATATTTTCTGATGTTACCTTTTGAAGAAGAAAGATATTTCTGATATGATATGTTAGTGAATGTGCTTATGACGTATTTCTTTAAGTGATTATTAATTGCCATGATAGGATAAGATTGTTACCTGATTTGTATATCTGATATTATGATTTGTTATCGTTACGTGAATGTGTTGATCTGCGAGATGAATGTGCTAGTGAGTAATTGAGTATTTTGAAGGTTAATTATCTGTCTGCGTATGTGACCTGCCATGTTGAAACTCTGCTAAGGTTAGGATTTGATCTGAGAACTGCTTAGTTATTATGTCTGCCATGACTTATCTAATTATTCCGCTGCTATACTATTGCATCAAGAGTATTAAATCTTGATTAATTGATTTGTATGAATGCCATGTTTATTTGTTTAGAAGTGTTTTCCGTTAGTTTGAGACTTTCCGTTTGGCTTATTCGTAATCTGTTATTTGATATGTTATGCGTTTGGTAGTTCTGATGTGTTTGTTTTTGTGTCTTTAACTTGCTATGTGATGTCTAAGTTGTTATGTGGTTGCTTGGATTTCTGTATATTTGTGCTTCCACAGAATTCTAAAGATCCTTCGTCATTATTTCATTTTGATTTCGTATTTGTATATTTATTCTGTTTTAGCTTTTGTTTCGTTATATCCGTTCACTGGGCTTTGTAAGCTCAGCCGCACTTTTCTTTTCCTGCGGCAGGTATTAAGCATTTCAAGATGAGCTTATAGGATAGTTGATCTGGGTTTGAGAGTAGAGCTGAGAGCAAGATTTGACCATAGAGATCTTAGATTTATTTTGATATTAAGTTATTTATACTATCTTTTGTAAGTTTTTGTAAAGGCTTCTGCTTTTGTACATTAGTTAAAGTTCTGATATGAAACCGTATTGTGATATCTTTACCCTTGTCGGGTCGGGGCGTTACAATTTATGGTATCAGAGCTCTAGGTTTTAGGACCCATAGAGCTTAGGCTATGACCTGTGAGGATTGGGTAGATATTAGGTTTCCGTCTGTTCAGATATTTTTTTTCGATTCCTTTTGATGGTCGTTCAGATTTGACTTCGATATCCTTTTGCCTTCACTGAATTGGCCCTCCTCTGTTCGCATCGAATTTTGTTAGTTTGTTTTCGCTCGTCCGTTTGTCGATCGTTAGATGGAGACTACCCGTGGAGCCGAAGAAGATGGTGCCGACCCTGCGTTGCTGCGACGGTTCTAGTGCTGGAGAGGTTCGTGAAGCAGAAGCCACACTCGACTGCCGTGCGGTCGGAGACATCTGGATGTTGTTGGAGGAAGTTGGATGGACCAACCAAAGGCGCAAGAGACGGAGACAAGATTCAACCGGTGGCTGAGAAGATTCATCTACTTCATATGATTTGGGCGCGACTTATGTCACTCTGATTCGTTTGTCATGCGTTTCAAGACGGTTTGATATTCTGATAAGTGATTCTGATCTGTATTGCTTTTCTCTGATTTGTTCGGAACTCGGTGTGAATCGTGAAGTTTTATCGTTTAGCATTCTGGTATATCTCAGCTTTTCTTCCTGGATCGTCAGTAATAAGTCATGAGGAAGAATACGAGGTGGACTCGGATTTAGAATCTACGGCTACTGGTAGGTTTAATCCGACACAAGAATAGGAATTTCGCTTCTGATTAGTTGTCCTCCTTATGAGAAATTTCTGACGTTTGATTTTGAGCTAAGTCCTTTTGTTTTCATTTTGACGTTTGAATCTGGGATTATTAGGTTTTGTTTTGGAAGTTCATCTTTAGGCGATTCTGCAAATTTTGTTTGATTAATGGAAATAAAACAAAATTTTGGAAGTATAGTTCCTGTCTGTTGTTTCTTTCTGCTAGATTCGTTAAGTTTCCATTAGTCCTCATAAGTTTCGTCTGCTATTCGTTTTCTTGGTGATGTTGTTTAATTTCCGTTTAAATGAAGTATGGCCA
Source organism: Chrysanthemum seticuspe (assembly GCA_019973895.1). Taxonomy (NCBI): domain Eukaryota; kingdom Viridiplantae; phylum Streptophyta; class Magnoliopsida; order Asterales; family Asteraceae; genus Chrysanthemum; species Chrysanthemum seticuspe. The sequence goes on along the minus strand of BPTQ01000006.1, from coordinate 202,601,178 downwards.
TCATGAAGGTATACTCATATGTATCTGGTTTGTTATAGTAGATTACTTGCTATCTGTGTGTTATCTGTATGTGGTATGCTTTGTTACGATATTAGTTATGTGTTTTGTCATGACCCGAGACCGAATATAATGACAATAAGAACTTGTTATGTGATGCAAGTATTATGACGCCTGATCAACGTAATAATACCGAGATCACATAATCTGAACTTATTGAAGGTATACGACGTCTGGGAAATGCCTGTAGTTGATGTGTAATAGGACTTTGACTTGTATCTGTTATTTGGTGCTTCTCATGTTCGTTTGAATTCCGTACCTAATTGTGAGGTTTTCATCGGTATCTGTTTCGTATAAGTTTTGTACGTTTGGAATCCGAAGTTGTTATGATCTGTACGAACCTATAGATTGCTATGACCGCCTTAAGATTATATGTCTCCACATACTTCTGCGACTATAGAGTCCGATAGTATTTATTCCGTCTATGCATATGATGTCCTCATCATTAGATATCTGAATAAGTTAGAATCTGTCGTTTGATTTTCTGCGTCTCATCTGTTCTCCGCCATTATTCTGATATGTATATAATTATCTATTATAAGTATTTGACTATTGATTTGATTTCTGAATAAGTTTGAGTTTAAATATTCTGATAAGAAATTCATTTGTTCCGAGATAAGATTAACGTTCGTTATATTCCTAGAAATTCTGAAATCCGATTCGTTTTCTGTTCTGTTCCGTCTTGTTCAATTTCGAGGACGAAATTTTCTTTTAGAGGGGAAGAATTGTAATACCTGAATTTCTAAAATTCACAAAAAGACCAAAATACCCTCATAATCAAAAGTATGAATAATTAATTCAAAAGAATACCAAATAAGCTATGTAAATTCATAAAATTTCTAAGAAATATCCCACATGATCTAAATAAATATTAAACACTTTGAAAAAGGTAATTTTATAGTTTATGATTTTATAAAATTCGTTTTGTATTTTAACTAATTAGCCGTATATATTTAATTTGTTTTATAAAAGAATTTAATTAATAAAAGCCCAATATAAGTTTATAAAATTAAGAGTCCATTTATTTTAAGTCCAATACATTATAAAGCCCACAAGAAAAATAGAAAACCCTATATAAATACATTATACGGTTCACTCAAATCCCTAATAACCGAATTATACCAAACCGACTTCCAAAACCCTCAAAAATTCGACTTCCAGTTTCCAGAGATTGAGACCATTTTTCTTGGACAATTTTGAAGGTAAAGAAGGTGGGAAAAATAGTGTTCGAGTTCCTAAGCTGCTGTATTGATCGTGGTTAGTTTTTGGATCAATTAGGGTTTCGGCGAGTGGAGATTTTTGTGTTTTCTTGTTCTAACGATCCAAGCTCATAAAGGGTAAGTTCCTAATGTTTATTTCAGTCCTATAAGTCATATGGAACATATAAAAATTAGCCATGCATGCTTAATAAGTCGTATAGAATTAATTGGAACTAAAACCCTAAAATCGTATAAAAATAACGAATGGGCATATAATAATTTTTAAGATCATGAATTGATTTTTCCAGAAGCTATTACATGTTATAAGACCTGAATAAAATACATGTTTGTGAATTCGAAGCTTGTGTGAATTGTTTGGGGTTTTATTACTAGATCGCGTATGAAAAAGGAAAGTATTTAAAAGTGGACGATTAGGGTTTATAAAGAACTAGGGTTTTCTTGTTATCATTAAGGGTAATAAATGAAGTAATAATGATGAGCTAATGATTTGTTTACCCTAGGTTTAGGGCTTGTACTTGAATTATGCATTATTCGGTTTTACATAAAAGCTTTGGGTTGGTTTTGTAAATTATGAAACTTAAAGGTTATTTTTGTGAACAGTAAAATAAAAGTACTAAACGTATAAAAATAAGTATGGGGGTTAAACGTGTAATTTTGGATACTTAGAGGGCCATTCGAATTTTATTTAACTTAAAGGGGTATGTTTTGTAAATTCTAAAACCTTTGGGCTAAAAGTGTAAAATCTGATAATATAAGGTTAGGTCATATACTTAAAGATGTTAAGGGTGTAATATGTAATTCTGAGCAATTATGGGTCGACATGTGTAAATAAATTACGTAAGGACATGCATGAGTTTTGAGATAACTTCGGTTTGTTTCCATATACGTTCTGGGTCAAGTAGAAATCATTAAAAGAAGTAACATGTAAATTCAATGCGTAATAAATGATATTAAAAGTATGGAAACCCTAGAACCTAAATAGGGAGTGATTAGGGTTAAAAGCTAAGTGTGTAATTTCGTTATTTCATGTAAGTTATAGATTATGTAAACTATTTTGAAAGGGAGTCTTATAATCCGTTATTGACATTTGTGAACCCTATACTTTGAAAGATGATCATATAAGCTCTTAAATAAGATAACTATCATATTAAGCCCTTAAGTTTACCGTTTGTCATTTGCAACCCATAAGTTTGGCTAATTAATGATTAATACCCTAAAACGTTGTAATTCCGTCCGTCACTAAAAATGGGAATAATCTGACAACTCTAAAAGTATTAATGAGAATTAATCCATTATACTAATAAGTATTAAATAAATCATAATCCGTGTAGATTCGTTGGAGGAGACGAGACGTTACATCTTCGTATTCGTTCATTCGTTTGCTTTTCTCTCATTTGCTTTAAGGTACGGATATTCTGTCTTACTTTAAGACACTTGTGTTATCGTACAGATATTCTGACCTTTTCAGTAAAGGTCCCTCATGTTTTTCCTTCTTTGTCATTCTCTCATGCTTATTAGGTTTTCCGATACCATTGCTATGAACCCTTTTCTGAATGTTTGATCTGTTACTTATCTGAATTTATGTTCTAGTGAACTATGCAATATCTGATGTGAACCTATGTTAGGAAGACTTTGATATATACATTTGTTGAACCCTTCTATATTGGATTATGAACTTATGATTATGAACCTCTGGTTATGAACTTCTGTTTATGAATATATGATATGCCACTATGATATGAACTTATGATTTCTGACTATCTGAATATGAACCTTATGATATGAACTATCTGGTATGATTCTGTGACCTTGTGTGTGACTATGATCTGTGCCATATCTGGAAATCTGTTTGACTTAAGTTGGTTGATAATAACCAAATATTTAACTAGTCATGGGGGTTCCATGTCCGTATCAGTGATGCACCTCTGATATGACTCTAGGGCAGTAGAGTGATGTTCTGCCACGTCTCTGGATGGTGAAGCATATTTTTGAATATGTAGGAAGGGGCGTATGGATGCATCCTAGATCTGATCTGTTATCTGATATGTTATCTGGTGAATGATGTCGTGTGCAATACGCGTCTTCACAAAATTCTGGGAGCTAGCTACTCCATATATTTTCTGATGTTACCTTTTGAAGAAGAAAGATATTTCTGATATGATATGTTAGTGAATGTGCTTATGACGTATTTGTTTAAGTGATTATTAATTGCCATGATAGGATAAGATTGTTACCTAATTTGTATATCTGATATTATGATTTGTTATCGTTACGTGAATGTGTTGATCTGCGAGATGAATGTGCTAGTGTGTAATTGAGTATTTTGAAGGTTAATTATCTGTCTGCGTATGTGACCTGCCATGTTGAAACTCTGCTAAGGTTAGGATTTGATCTGAGAACTGCTTAGTTATTATGTCTGCCATGACTTATCTAATTATTCCGCTGCTATACTATTGCATCAAGAGTATTAAATGTTGATTAATTGATTTGTATGAATGCCATGTTTATTTGTTTAGAAGTGTTTTCCGTTAGTTTGAGACTTTCCGTTTGGCTTATTCGTAATCTGTTATTTGATATGTTATGCGTTTGGTTGTTCTGATGTGTTTGTTTTTGTGTCTTTAACTTGCTATGTGATGTCTAAGTTGTTATGTGGTTGCTTGGATTTCTGTATATTTGTGCTTCCACAGAATTCTAAAGACCCTTCGTCATTATTTCATTTTGATTTCGTATTTGTATATTTATTCTGTTTTAGCTTTTGTTTCGTTATATCCGTTCACTGGGCTTTGTAAGCTCAGCCGCACTTTTCTTTTCCTGCGGCAGGTATTAAGCATTTCAAGATGAGCTTATGGGATAGTTGATCTGGGTTTGAGAGTAGAGCTGAGAGCAAGATTTGACCATAGAGATCTTAGATTTATTTTGATATTAAGTTATTTATACTATCTTTTGTAAGTTTTTGTAAAGGCTTCCGCTTTTGTACATTAGTTAAAGTTCTGATATGAAACCGTATTGTGATATCTTTACCCTTGTCGGGTCGGGGCGTTAAAATACTAATCTAAGAACATTCTAGAATAACATAATGATCCTTAACGCTTTTGCAAATCAGTCCTTTAAGCATGCAGTACTTTGATGAATCGAGCAGTACTTTGACTTCATTCTTTAGCAGTACTTTGACTTCTTCAGTACTTTAACTCTTCAGCACTTTGACTCTTCAGCACTTTGCCTTTTCATATCCCAACAATCCTCCCCTAACTTGAATTCTACTTGCTTGATTTCAAGTTCCTTTGTAGATTTAACTTTAATGTCTTTGTCTTCAAAGAGAGATTGTGGCTTTATCTTCAAATTTTGTCTCTGTAGATTATGTGCTTATATCATCATCATCAAAGTAATCTTTATCAGTAATTCTTTTCAGCAACAAACAGCAAGCTCCATCTTTTCAGCAACTCAGCAACATATGACAATTTGTATATCAGTTCCGTTTAAGTTTCAGTCTATTCTTATCACTTCCAGGTGTGTAAACTCCTGTGAGAGGTGAATCATTGAAATTTTAATGGTTTTAATGTCTCTTTACCAAAGCCATTAACTCTGGAGTAGCCAACTGTTTAGGTGTGTAAGACCATGGTACACTGATAGCCATATGATTTTTAGCAAATCATCAGCTATCAACAGATTTGATTTGTCTTTACCAAAAGCTGTACCCTTTTGGACTAGTTAGTTCTTTCAACCATGGTGAACTAATTACCATATAAATGGTTTTTACACAACCTTTACCACAAGCCATTTTCTTGTGGGCTAGCCAACTCTGTACATTTGCAGATATGGTGAGTTGATTACCATACAACTTATTAGCAAGTTGTCAACTATATAACGGATTTGAGATATCTTTACCAGAGCCGTTTGCTTATGGATTAGCCAGTTCTTTTGTAAACATTGTGAACTGATAACCTATTATTATAACCATCTCAAAACCATTGTCGTTGTTTAACTTTTGTTTCAAAATATTTGTTACTTAACAAAAGTATGCTTTTAAAACATTGACTGGTTTTGTGCTGCAAGCAGTACTTTGGTTAAAGTACTGTTTGTTCCAGCAGTACTTTGAATAAAGTACTTATTTTTCAGAAAAATTATACAATTATACATCATACCAGCACTTATGCTTCATCCTCAGCCTCTGTCCATTTGATATATAATTCAATGACCATTAAGGCTGTGTCATTTTCTTCCTCGACCTCCATTCCATGATCAAGCATCCTTCTCATAAGATCTGACATGAGTGGATATCTTCTTTCTACTAACATATGGATCATTGTTCCATCTTCTAGCTCCAAAACAGGCACTCCAGATTCATCAAAATATCTCCAGCAATTAATTTCCCATACTTCTTGAGTATTCCATATAGCATCAGTACTTTTCTCCTCAGTTTCAAAGATAGTTGTGAGGTCTCCAAGTAATACTAAACCAATTCCTTCTGATGGAATATGTTCAAAATACTCTTGTACTAGTTGATACAGATGAAACAGGTCTTCTCTATTTATCAAGTGCAGTATGTCCCACAATGAGTTAAACACTCTAAAACTTTCATCTTCTCTATGGAACATAAGATAATCTCCATCTTCTGCTTTTACAACTTCTAATGTAACAATTTTTGACTTCTTTTCTGCAACATCTTTAGCCTTAGGTAGCTCAAAATCAACAACTCTTATGTAATTCCTCATTTCATCAACTGTATCTGATCTCAGCTCAATCTTCTCTGATTTCTGTTCAGCTTCAGTTGTCCTTTTTCTTTTTAAGCTTCTTTTACTAAGATCCTCCTTGTACTTATCATCCTTGAAAGAAACAATACTTTCAACTTGCTTCTGATAAGCTTGTCTAACATTTTCATACAAGTCTTTCATCTCAATGTAATTCAGCTTCTGTAATCCAGTGAATCCTTGACCTTTCAAGTAAGCCATCATTGCATTTCTTTCTTTAGCTTTACTCATTGGTCTTCTAGGTAAAACTGGTTTTTCTTATATAGCAGCTTCAACATTCAATTCATCTTGTAATTTCTTAGCTGCTTATTTATTCTTAGCTTCTTCAATATCAGCTTCAACATCCAATTCAACTTGTACCTTTTTAGCAGCTTCTTCATTCTTAGCCACTTCAATTGCTTTAATTTCTGCCAAAGTCAGCTTTTTATTCTTCCTTGTTTCCACCAGCTTACCTTTACCTTTATCTTTTGGATCTATAACTGGTTGAGAAACTTGTGGTTGTTCTTCATTAACTCTTGGAATGCTAACACCTCTTGGTTTTGATAAGTCGTGCAATATCTCAGCTATAGTTTCATCATCACTTGCAGTGTGCACTACTTTTGGTGTATCAGCTTCCTCTTCCTGAATAATAGTAGAAGGACCAGCTTCTTCTTCATGTATAACAGTCGAAGGACCAGCCTCTTCTTCAAAATCTAACACCCTTGGTGTAATCCGTTTTTGTCTATGAGTTTCTTGAAAACCAGTACTTTGATCAGCAGCACCTTGATCATCAGTACCTTGAACACTAGTTCTTTCAATTTCAGTTCTTTCAGACTCAGTACTTAGAATATTAACCTGTACTTCAGTACTTTGAGGTTCATTTTCTTTTTCGTCATGAAATTCAGCATCTTCTTTCAAATTCTCTTACTCTAAATTCCTCCCCAATTGGACAGAAGAATGTTGTTGAACCTTTTTGCCTGTAGAATCCTTCTTAAAATGCTTTCTTTTCTTCTTTTCAGCCTTGACCCATAACCTGTGATGTTGAACTAAAGGCCAAATAGACTTCTTAAGTCTTCTAAACTTGATCTTCAACCGTGCTATTTGTGCAGCTTGAGCCTCAGTTGTTTTCTTCAATCTGACTAGCTCCCTTGTCAGAATATAATTATCCAAAACTAATCCTTCAGGGGGAATAGTAGCTGCATCTCGTCCAGAAGATGATGAAGGAATAGGGATATCTTGTTCTGACTCAATAGGTGGAGTATCATGGTGAGAGGAGGTAGGAGAAACTGCAGTACCTTCATTGACATCAGTACCTTGAGAAGCAGTTCCTTGAGATGCAGTACCTTGAGAAGCAGTACCTTCAGTTGAAACAGTACCTTCTCTTTCATCACTAGCTGCAGCCTCATCTCTAATAGCTTGAACAATCTCCATCATTGAAGTAGTTAATGGAGTATTCCTACCAGTAAACAAATCACTCTTCCTAGCCATGAAGGTGAATATTTTGGCTGGTTGTACCACAACAGGTAATAGACTTGAAGGTTTTGGTACATCTGCAAGTTGTTTATTCAAGAACACTTGAATAAATCTAGGATACATCAACCAACGTGATCCATGAGAGATGTGAGAGAGCATTCCATCCAAAATAAGCCTTGAAAAATTGAAAATTAGATATGTAGCCAATCCCACTAAAGTAGAAGCTATATTCGAACCAAATTACTCCCATGAAGTACTTTTAGCACTAATACAATAAAGCAATACATGAACCAAGTACTTCTAGTGTGGACTATATAAGGGTTTCTTGAAAGTTTGTTCAGTTAAGGATCCTTCATACCCAATATCTCTGAATGTATCCCAAATCAATTGTTTATCAAAACGAACAACTCCTTCTTCATCATCAAACAATAAATCTTCACAAATCGAAGCTTCAGAAACCTTCACTATCCTTCCAGCAACTTTATCTTGAATATACGTTTCATCATTCTCCATATGAGTCCTAGCAGTTGCCCAAAACTGTTGAATCCAGGGCTCAATGATATCTGGTTCAATCAAAAGTGCATAACTAATTGGAGATCCAGTGAGAAAATCAATGATGTCATGAAAGATGACATTAGCTTCAGTCTTATCTAAATTCGCCACCATGTTGTGTTTAGAAACGGTGTTGCGGTTCGCCATTGAGGATTGTAAAAGTGATTGATTTGATGATTAAGTAATTGTGATAGAGAGAGAAATATATGGAAAAGATTGATATGATTAAAGATGAGAGGGAAAATCGGAAAGTAGTTTTTTATAGGCAGTATTTAAAAAATCACATCCCATAATAACAAAGTTACCGTTAGTTGAATTCTCCCCTCTTTTTGACCGTTGGAACAGTACGTTGATAAGACAAGCAGTTCTTTCCACGTGTGCAGTACTTTCCAGAGCAGTACTTTCAAAGCAGTACTTTCATATTACAAAATAGCAGTACTTTTCCATCTTTCTTCTCTACAATAGCAAAAACTCCAAATAGGCATGGTATTGCCTCCCCTTAAGCAAAGCATAGGATTGTCTAACACACTAATCAATAGCATTGTGAGGTTTAGAAAAACCCTTAGCTTTGGTTCTTGTAATCACTCCAGAGTTAGAAGGTCCAATGATTTGACCAGTAGGATGATACTTATGAACTCTTAAGATTGGGGTCTGTGGAACTTCAACATTATCATCTAAATTTGTGAAATCAGCACCTTCATTGGAATTTGCGAAAATACCTTCATCATCATACTCATCATCAGTATCTTCTAAGTCAGGCATGGTAGGATCATCCAAATCATCCAAAGTGCTGTCATCAGGTGCAACAGTACTTTGATCTAAAGGACTGTCATCCAAAGTACTGTGAGAAAAATCTACAGTCTTGTTCTTTTTCTTTGCTTCCTCATAAGTTCTTCTTTGATCATCATCATAAGATTGTGCTACTATGTCTTGAAAAAGCATCACGTTAAGCTCATCTTGAATAGCTTGATCTTGAGTAGACAATTTAGATGTTGTCTCATCAGTACCTTTGTCCTTCTCAACAGTTATAGGTTCTTCATCAGGAACAACATCAGGTCTAATATTAACTCCATGAACAATGTACTGTAATTCATCTTCCTTGTGATCTACTTGATTTTCTTCTCTAACAGGTACATAGTTCATAGAAGGAGTCAAAACTTCAAGATAAAACATCCAATCAGGACCTTTACCCTTTTGATTTTTTTGATCTTCTAAAAATTCAACATGAAGACAATCTTGAACCTTCTTAGTGATTCTGTTATACACTCTGAATCCTTTGCTATTGGTGCAATATCCCAATAAGTATCCTTCTTCTGACTTGCCATCAAATTTGCCCAAATTATCAATTGTGTTGAGAATAGTCAGAGGGCATCCAAAAGGTTTCATAAAATGAATGTTGGGAGACATAAGACACAAGTTTGGGTTATTCTACTTCTTTATCAAGTTTGTTATATTTGGTTTTCTTCACAAGTGATCATTACAAGGAGCTTATAGATTTGAAGAATCATTTGATGTTCATGCACCACTCAAGGGGAAGTGTTTGATTTTTACTATTGTTGATCATTATTACTAGTGCTAGTTAGAGTTTTCTACTGTTTTGGATTCATTTTTAGTAAGCATTTTGGTGTTCTTCATGGAGGGCAATTCGAAACATTGGACGGCTTAGATTGGAAGTATGCTAAATTTCCTTTGACCAATTTGTTGATATTCTTGAAATTTACATGGCCCAATCTTCTATTCCACTGATGTGCTTCTTCAAGGGTTGCCTTTGCTACTAAACATGTTGCTCTTCCAGAAGAGTGAAGACTCTTCATATCCAGACTGTACACATCATTGGTTCTTGTTACTCTTAGTATGACCAAGTTAGCATCAACAAACTTTAATTCAGGGGAAAGGATGAGACATTCTGTGTCAGTGAATAACTTCTTATCACATATCTGAGAAACTGATAAAAGGTTGAATTTACGCTCCTTCACATATCTAACATTCTCAAAATCTATGCTCCCTGCCTTAATAGTGCCTTTGCCTATAATTCTTCCTCCACTAGCATCATTCCCAAAAGCAACTCTTCCTCCATAGTAGGATCTAAAATCTGACAGAATATCTTTGTCTCCTGTCATGCATCCAGAGCAACCACTATCCACAATTAAATGATCTTTAAGCTCCTCTTCTGGGTTGCCCTGCACAAAGATAAAAGAGTTAGTTAATTTTAGGAACCCAAGCCATTACTGACTTGTGTTCCCCTTGTGGAGTTACATACTTAAATTCTTTAAGTATGTAATTCCCACTGTCTTTAAGCACATGATCAATTATCTTTGGTTGTTCAAAAACTTGTGTTGGTTTTTCAATAAAAATATATTTTTCATCCAAGTTTTCCTTTTTATTTTCAACAAAAGTTTCTGATTCACTCACACTTGCTGAAAGTACTGTTTGTTCCCCATCAGTACTTTCCTTTTTAACCCATTTGGTTTTAACCTCTGGTGTAGAGTCCCTTGATCTAGCTACTTTCTTGGAGTTGTAACGCCTTCTTGATTAATAGTAATTAGATCTCCTAGGGTTCCTTTTCCAAAAAGTGTTTGGTGAAAACTGAGCAGGACTTTGAGAAAGTATTGTATTTGGCTTAACAGTACCTTGGAAAGTGTTTGAAGGTACTGGGGGTTTTGAAAAGGTCTTCTCTGGTGAAGGTACCTATAGTCTTGTGAGAAGTTGCTATGGTTAACCCTATGTGAATGATTCCAGACTGGTTTATTCTCCCTAGGTTTTTGGTTTACAGATCTGGTATTTGGGAATTTGCTTAAGTAGTCTGAGTGAAAGTCACAGTCCTTGATCAGATGATCAGAACTATAACAAACAAAACACAATTTTTGACCCATACTTCCAAAATTTCTTCCTCTATGTGAATGACCAAACCTATCCTGTCTTCTAGGTGAATAATAAGAATTATGATGACCAAAGTTATCCCTAAAAGGTTTAGCAGTACTTTGAAAAGGTTTTCCTAAAGGTACTGCTGAACATGTGGCAGTACTTTGAGTTGAAGGTACTGCTTGACTTTTAACATCATTATCCTTAGGTTTTTCAACAGTTTCTTTTGGGGTTTCAGACCTAGATTCACCAGTAAGCTTTTTCCTAAACTCTAGATTGTCTATACCAAAACGAGAAACATCTGGTCTAAGAGGTTGAAAACTACCAGTGGGATGAGGGACAGCGTGATAACTTTGTCTTTCTTATTTTCAGGAGGTGTTTCGCTAAGTGATTCCTCATTACTAGATGTGTCTACATAGTTAATGAGTTCATCATCACTAGTTGTTATATCCTCAAAATCAAGGTCATCCTGATTACTAGGTGGGTTTTGTTCTATGCTACTGAAATCCATACCAAAACGTAGTCCAGTTCTAATGTAAGCTCTTCTCTGTTTTTCAACATAACTAACATGAAAGAGACCAGACTGTCCCCAAGCAGCAAATTTGTCTAGCAAGTCATCCCTCTCCTTAGTCAGCTTTTCAATCTCAGATATCTTACATCCTAATTTCCATTCACTTAATTTTAACTGATAATCCTGTTGTTCATACTTTTCAGCCCAAGCCATTTGATTATTTTCATGTGTTATTATTTTGGCTTCCATTGACTTTAAAGTAATTTGGTAACCAGCTACTTCAAATCTAGCCGTTCTACACTTATCTCTTTCAGTCACATAATCATTAAGCACTTTTTGATAAAATTCATGACACTTAGAACATACCTCAGAGATAAGGGGTGAACTTGGTGAAGTGGCTACCATAGCAAGCAGAACAGGTTCATATTCACTCTCCATGCTCCAATCAAAGCTTCCTAGACCATCTCTGGATTCCAAAGCAGCAAATCGAGGTTCCTCATCAAACGTTGTGCTCCAATCAAACTCCTCCATTGCCACCATACAGTAGGTTACTGGTTCATCATCAAACTCAGCACTCCAGTTAACCTCTGATAGATTCTCTTTAGCAACCAAAGCTTTTGTTTTAGTAATAGGAATTTCCTTTAGTTGAAGCTTTGGTTTCTCAGTTATCCTGTTTGCCTGATATTTAGCAAACCTGCGTTCCCTTGCAAAGTGTCCAGTCTTCTGAAAGTTAAAGCATTCAATCTTGGATTTGTCAAAAGTGATACCCTGTTTGGGTTTGAAGTCTATGCCTCTTCCTGTTTTCTTCATGAACTTCTTGATCCAAGCAGTGATCATAGCAACTTGCCACCTGATATGAATTTCTTGAAGAGTATCTTCTTCAATCTGTGACAAATCTTCTTCATAAGTAACAGGTAAAGTAGCTTGCTGTGCAAAGAATTAGCATACGACTTCATCAGAATGGATGGTGCTTGATGGTGATGATGTGGGGTTGGTCATAGTTGTGATAGAATGAGCAGGATAGCCAGTACTTTGAGCAACAATACTTTGAGTAGGGTGAGCAGTACTTTTAGTTGAAGTACTGCCTCTCTTTTCAGACGATACAAATGCTATACTATGAGACTTTGAACTTGTTTGGCCATTCATCTCATGCTCATACACCTTCAAATGGTTGTAGAGATCATCAAAGTCCATAACATCCAAACCAGGTTGTCCTCTGATCATTGTAGCAATCACATGCCATGTAGATGGCAAAATCCTTAAGAACTTGAGATTGGCATCTTCAACAGATACCTCTGCCTTGTATAACTCTAGCATACTGAGAAGATTTTGGAATCTATCATAGGTAGCATCAAGACCTTCTCTTTCACCCACAGTGAAAGTTTCAAACTGTTGTTTTAACAGATTTCTGTGCATCTTCTTGGAAGCATCATTACCTCCAAACCTTGTCTTGAGAGCAGCCCATAACTGTTTAGCATCCTTAGCATCATGAAACTCGAGTAGATGACCATCAGGTATAGCAGACAAGAGTATGTTGAGATCCATCTCTTGATTCCTTATTGTAGCAGCTGGCAAGATGGGTTTAGGTGCTTTAGGTTGTCCAAGAATGTCTACAGGTTCGTCCACTACTTCATTACCATTGACAATCACATTCCACAGTGCATGGTCTGTAATTGCAATATATTGCCTTATCTTCATGCTCCATAGATCGTATTCTCCCTTCTTGATAATTGGTATTCTTAGTGAGGTGATTGATGGTGGTGGTGCAGCTTCAGTCGACATCTTTAAGGTTTTGTAAAGTAGGTTTTGAGGGTTTCTTTTTAGTCAGTGTTTCCACACAAGCTCTTATACCACTTGTTGGATCGATGTACTCTAACCAAACTAACTTATATAGCTTGTTAAGGGTTTAATAACCTCAGATAAATGCTAAGTTATTAACAATGAAACACTGAGCAAACTCTATTAAGTATGCGGAAATTACTTAACAAAGCTAAGAAGAATTAACTTTAACTTTCAACGATTTTATTAATAACTCTAAATCTCTAATGTCGTACTTCTCTAAAACTCTAAAAACACATGTTCTCTAATGCCAATCTAGAGGTCCTTTTATAGGCTTAAGGATAACCCTAGTCTGTTTACAATTTGTAATCTTGTACGACAAGTAATACCATACTAATCTAAGAACATTCTAGAATAACATAATGATCCTCAACGCTTTTGCATATCAGTCCTTTAAGCATGCAATACTTTGATGAATCGAGCAGTACTTTGACTTCATTCTTTAGCAGTACTTTGACTTCTTCAGTACTTTAACTCTTCAGCACTTTGACTTTTCATATCCCAACACTAATGTTAAGCCCTTAAGTCACGAAACTTAAAACTAGGTAACGTAAAAATATAATACTTATAAAAATGTCTAAACTTATTAATATATTCTAACTAGGTGTATTAAATATGTGATAAGTCTCATAAGGTGCTTCTATGTTGTTAAAACCTAATAACGTAGGTTTGAGTATGCGTCTTACGTAAAAAGTAACATATCTAGTTAAAATGATAAAATAGTAATAGTTCATATAAATTATGATTATTGGTAAAAATAAAGTATTTTGAACATATAGACTTATCGTAGTCTTGTGTTGGTCACAAGGAAAATTACCAGTTACTACCGGTTATCGTATTTGCTTTTACGTTACGGTAAAAGTCAAATAGTCTAAAGTCAAAGTCAAAGGTCAATTTTAAAAAGTCAAAGGGTAAAATAGTCATTTTACCTTATGAAAAGTTACGGGTTGCGACATGAACCATAATTTGTGTCCTCTGATTTGAAAATATTGATCTAATTGATTTGATGATTAGTTTTCACTTGCGCGTCATTGCGATGGGTTTCTTTTGTGGTTTGTTGTTATTACGAATCTATTTGGTGATTTTGATGTATGATTGCATTTGTTTGATGTAATATGTTATGGTTCATTGAACAATTTTATGAGCAGATTTGATGAATGTTTTTTATTGCGAGTTGGAAATGCTATTCTTGGTTGCGTGTTGGCATAAAGTTTTTTATGATTTGTACATGATTCTTAGTTGCGTTTTGTTAGGACTGTCCTTAACTTAGTTTATGTACATCTGTTCTTAGGTGCGACTTGATATGTTCTTAGTTGCATTTTGGGTTTAAAGAGTAGTTCTTGGTTACGAGTTTGTAAACTGGTTCTTGGTTGCGATTTGTGTATTATATGTTTGGTTGCGGTTTGTTGGGAATTATGTGAAGTAGGATTTCTGCTGTCATTACTGCCGAAGGTTTCTGCTGAAGTAGAAGCAGATTCTGCTGAAGAAGTGATTCTACTAAAGAGTACAAGCGTTGCCGTCTTACTACTGAAGGGTGAAAGCTGACTAGGATCAGCATGCGCTATATGAATTAAATGCTAACTCTCCATATTCTTGTACTGCCCAAGGTTGCATGGGTATAATTGTACTGCTCAATATAGTTTAGTGTACTAGTCATTAAATGCATGCTTGCATGTTTAGTCGATTGGGTAGTAATAGATTAGGGTTCCTTGTCTATAAAAGGAACCTACATAGTTTGTAATAGATAACTCATCTGAAACATAGAGTTTCAGTTAATAAACAGATCCATAGAGGATCTAAGTGTTCTTAGTTATAACATCTTGTATTTACTTTCCGCTACATAATACGAGTGTTAGAGACTGTCTATTAGTTTGCTTATGATTACATAGGCAACACTAACGATCCACGAGTGCTAAAGATCTGTCAAGGTCTGAGAGTTTTCAACAAGTGGTATCAGAGCCTCGGGAGAGTCTCTACGATACTGAGAACCTTATTTACCTCACCCTCATACAACCAAAAACATTTTCACCATGCCTGGAACTGATGATGAATCAGAAGTCACCAACAACACCAAAAACAACACCAAAAACAACACCACCTGTATGCAACACCTTAGTCTCTCCAATAGTAATGGTAAGTTTCCTTACCTAAAGAAGGAAGAGTATGATCTGTGGACCATGAAGATGCAGAACTGGATCTCCAATATCGATTGGAATCTATGGGAGATTGTGAAGAATGGAAACAGTCTGAAGAAGACTATCCCAGATCTTGATGGTAAGTTTACCATTGCTCCTCCCAAAACTACTGAAGAGATTCTTGCAGTACAAAGAGAGCATAAAGTAAGAACCATCCTTCTTCAATCTATTCATGAAGATCACTTGGGTGATTTTCACCACATGGTTGATGCAAAGGACATCTGGATGGCTCTGAAAGCAAGGTTTGGTGGGAATGAAGAATCCAGGAGGATGAGGAAGTCTATGCTGAGACAACACTTCCAAGAGTTCAACATCTCTAAAGAAGAAGGTATCCACAAGGGATACGACATGTTTCACAAGATTCTAAGTCAGCTGAATCAGCTGAATGCAAAGCCTGACAATGATGATTGCAACTCAAAGTTCCTAAGATCCTTGCCTCCATCATGGCTACATGTGAGTATAGCCCTTAAAGCTAAAGGTGGGCTGGACATGCTCACTTTTGATGAGCTGTACAACAAACTCAGGTCTCTGGAATCTGATGTCAGATCTCCCTACCGTGCATCCTCTCCTGGTCATACAACCTTTGTTGGGACATCTCACTCCAATATGATGATGCATGCTTCAAGTCCATCTTATTTGCCATCATCATCCTATCGTCCCACTCCATCACATCCTCAAGCCAAATCTGGCAGTATTTTGGAGGATGTTCTTCATTCATTTGTTGCAGATTATGATACTCAGCAACATCTGGTATATGAAGACTTTGATCAGGTGGACCCACTTGAAATGGAGGAGATGAAGCTGAAATGGCAGGTGGCCATGCTTTCAGTAGATATCAAGAGGTTTGAAGAAAAGGCAGGAAGGAAGTTTGGGTTCAAGGGAAAGGATCCAGCTCGATTTGACAGGAGTAAGGTCAAGTGCTTCTCTTGCCACCAGATGGGTCATTTCTCAAGGGAATGCAAAGACAAGAAGAGTGGAGAGAGTACTAGCTACAATTCCTATCAGCAGAATCAGAAGGGAGCTAGCACTTCAGCAGCTTTAGTCACCATGGATGAACAGGTCAACTGGGCTGCACATGAACCTGTGAATGAGGAAGCTGCTGATGCAGAGAAGCTTGGTTTGCTGGCAAGGTGCTCTTCAGAAGATAGGCATGATCAATTTGCCTTCATGGGACTTTCTCAGGTACACAACTGTATATTTGGTTATAGTGAAAGATACAATGAACTGAAAGAAGCTTATGATACTATGAAACCTAGATACAATGAATGCTATGTTGATAATGAAGCTTATAAACTCTCGTTAAAAACATTAGAAAGACAAAAGGTTTGGTTTCAGAAGAATCAGATAGCTTATGAAGAAAAGATTAAGGTGCTACAATTTGATCTAGATATTGCTAATATTAACATTAAACGCACTGAAAAAGAAAAAGCTGATACTATTACTGAGAATCTAGAGCTTAAAGAGAAACTTGCAGAGGAAATAGCTAGACATAAACAATGGTTGATATCTGGTGACAATCTAGCTAGAGAACTCTATAATAGTCAATCTGTGAACTCAGGAATAGGCTTAGGTTTTCAGAAGTATGTAGGATTGGAAGCTAGGCAAGATGGGCGTAAATCTACACCTGCAGGATTAGCACACTTTAGAAAGGAAGGTGATTTTCATGCTGTCCCTGGACCTATTAGAGGTGAATTCATGCCCACTGATCTATCTATCACTGTTGACTTTGATGGATCACACCATTTGTATGGCAGAAAGTCAAATGACTTACCAGACTCAGATGCTTCATCTTATGACTTTGTCTCTTTCTCTGATAGTGACATTTCATCGGATCAAGGGTCTTCTGCTAGCTGTGATTCAAGTGATAAGTCAGACCTTCCCAAGCCCTCACCTGAGCCTACACCCAAGCTTTCACCCAAGTCTGTATACAAGCCTTCTAGGATAGCTGCGGAGGAATCTACCTCCAAGCCTGTTTCCCCTGAAGACTTGTCTTTTAAATCTTTGAATAATATGTCTGTTAAAAACAATTCCTTTAATATTTCTGGTTTAAGTACTTCTACTTATAATAGAACATCTTCTTTGTTGAATCAATCTTCCAAAAGGAAGACATGTTTTGTGTGTGGAAGTAAACTTCACTTGATTAAGGATTGTGATTTCTATGAACAAAGATTGGGTGCAGGTGCCCATCAGCAGAAACCTAGACCAGTGTGGACCAATGTTAAGAATATTCCACCTTATGTCCCACAAGCTACTTATACTGACTCTCCTTGGAGAAGATCAGCAGATAGACCTTATGTGCAACCTATTAGCCCATATTTTAAACATGGTTATTGGCCTGCATATGTTGACTCTATGAAATATGGGAAAGGATGTTGGGGCACTACTTCAGCAGGTTGTTCTTGGAAGGATAAAGGACCAAAATTTTACTGGAAACCCAAGAACAATGGTGGATCTTTCTCTTCCCTTAACTGCAAATTTAAGGGGAGGCATATGCCTCAGGGGAGGATTTCATAGTAAACTTTGTGTATATGTTGTTTGCTAACACCTGTTTGTTCATAGTTTTAGTCTGTTTTGTCTCTGTGTTTGTCCTTGTGTTTCTCTGAGTTTGATTTGCAGAATGCCCTGTTCAGTTAAAATTCATCAAGTATGGTCCTTTAGTATATGGTCTAGTAAGCTCAAAGCTTGTTTCCTCTGAAAGCGAAGTAATGGAGTGGGCAATTGGTTTCCACTGAAGATAAAATACTGAAGTCAAGTATTGAAGTTAAAATTGTTCATTCATTCATTCAAATTACAGCTTACAGCTTACAGCTTACAATTAACATCAATGCAACTACAAGAAAAGAGCTATTCTACTTATCCTAATCTAGTACATATCATCTATTCCAACATCTAACATAATGTTGGATATGCATGATCGCTCACATCTTTCACACTAGATGCTGGATATGCGTTTGTGAAATCTTGCATAACCACCCATTCCTTCTATATTAATGGCTGGATATGCATGACCAGTACGACGAAGATGCTAAGGATCAAAATGGAGAGGATGGATTGATGCAAACGTTGATGATAACGATGACCACACATGATGATGGAGAAAAATAATATGTCCTTTGTGCTTCATCTATTCAATTCAACAAAAATGCAATCCATCCACCCTCCTTAAGCCCTTCCCTTATACGATGTGTGTTGATGCACCAAAACCTGGTGCAAAAAGACCAAGAACCACCTCTCTATCCTTAGGGAGTGGCGGATTTCGGGCTCGTGGCCTTCGTGGAGGCTGAGGTGCTGGAGGTTGGAAGTAAGTTGTTCTCTCCTTACAGGAGTTATCAGAATCATCAACGGGAAGGGAAGGCTCATTCACAACAGCAAGGAGAGGCTCTTTCACTATCTTTGAAGTTGCTTCCTCATCTGAGTCTTCATAAGGTGATACATAAGAACTTAAGGATGAGTTGTCTTCTCCACTGCCTGGACTGCTTGCCAAATAATTCTTCTTCCACCTCTCAAGACTGCTTATGGAGGTTTTGTTGTCATCTGAAGAAAGTGTGATTGGGTTGGATCTACTCATGGTTGATTGTGATTAATTTTGGAGCATTGAAGAAACTATGGTTTGTTATGATATTTGGGGATCTTTGACGAAGAGTTATGTGTGCATTGGGATCATTTTAGAGACGGATTCGAGGTTCAATGGAAATTAATGTGAGTGGTTGGCACAGTAACTCTCTAGAATATTACCGAAGATATTTTTATCTTTGATGGTTGAACTTCAGCAGATTGACCATCTGTTTCTGCTGAAGCGTTACACTTTCGTTTGGTCAAGTTGAAATACACGTAAGCTACGGTCAACCAAACGGTCTATTTCTTTTGACTATAACTTGGGCAACAACTACCACTCCACCATTTACATTCTTCCACTTCAAAACATACCGATTCCCTCTCCTTCATCCAATAACACTTCATTACGAGCATCATAACCCTAAAATCTCAAATCTTCACATGGCACTGGAATTTAAGAAGGATCACAACAAAGTTGCTTTTCTGGGAAAAGCTAAAGATGATGAGTTGTATGAACCAATGGTGGGATTCTTAAAAAGGTCCAAGATTTGCTATGCTCTAACACATTCTCCAAATGCAATATATGAATCACTAGTTACTCAGTTTTGGGCATCTGCTTCAAAACGAAGTGAAACAGAGATTGTTGCTACGATTGACGGAACAGAGCATGTGGTTACGGAAGAGATGATAAGGAGGAAGCTTCACTTGGAAGATGCTGATGGAGTTTATCACTCTTAACAGATGGAGGTGCTTACTGGGCTGAGAGCGGTTGGCTATCGAGGTACGAGGACTGGCATTTGGCTAAAGAAGCATCTTTGCCCAATGTGGAGGTTCTTGATTCACATGTTGCTTCAGTGCATAAGCAACAAGTCAGGAGGATGGGACCAGTTCTCTACCCAACTGGGATGTGGTATTGTGTGTCTTTCCCAAGGGGTAACTTATAATTTTTCTAAGTTTATTTTTGATAACATGATTGAGAATATTCAAAGGAAAAAGACTAAGTTTTTAATGTACCCTAGGTTTCTGCAAATGATTTTAGACACCACTACCCAAGACCAATCCTTTTATGCCGTAGGAGCTCTGTCAGCCAAACTCTTTGCCTCTATGAGAACTAACTTCGAGGGGGCACATTATCCCTTGGCAGAAGCTATGTTGCCTCAAGGCAATGTGGCTGCTGATGAGGAGAATGTTGCCAACATCCAACCCTCTTCACCTGTTGCTACTGATGGCAATCCATCAGTCAATATTGATGAGGGCCCCTCCTTTTCTGCTGAAGCTTCTCATGTTGCTCCAGAGCAGCCTCCACCAACACCAACTCTAGCACATTGTCCTAGTCCACCTCCTGCACATGATCCTCTTGATGATTTTGAGTCTGATATAAACAGGATGACCACACCTAGTCCTCCAAGGGTACCTGTTGATGAGGTTCCTCCTCTTGTTGAGAATGACCATGTTTCCACTGAAAGGTCCAATGAAGCTCCCTTTACCACAGAGCAATCTGCTGGTGGAGCTGAGGACCCCATTACTCTCACATCTGTGTATGATCTTGTGAACAGGTATGCAGCTGAGGTGTCCAGTCTGAAAAAGGAACTTGCAGTGACCAAGTCTACTCTTGGTAGTAAGATTGAAGATCTATAGAGTAAAGTTAAGGACCTAGAGAACAGACTTGAAAAGGAAACCAAAAGGAAGTTTGTGGTTTCTTCTGAGGAGGAAGAAGATGAACCTTAGTTTGGGTCTCTTGATATGTTAGCTGATGTGTCTCTTAATGATCCTTCATCAGTAATTACAGAATCTTCAAAGGAGAAGGAACCTGTTCTTTACAAAAGGAGAAAGAGATCGTACTTGAATAAAGCAACTACTGAAGTATCCAAGGAACCAGAGTGTGTCAAAGCTGCATCTGTTGATACCCCAATGGAGGATGTTGCTACTGAACTTGACTTAGGTGTTTCTACTAAGATTCCTTTAGTTGATCTTTCTGAAGACGTTTGTGCTAAGGAGCCTGCTGATAAAGGGAAAGGTTTAATGGAAGAAGATGTGCTTGGTCCAGACTTGGTAAGTGAAGAGGAAAGGCAAGAACAAGACAGAATACTTGCTGAGTGCAATGAGAGAAAGAAAGATGAAGAAATGGCTAAACAGCTTGCAGCTCTACCGGCATCTGATTTACCTCCTGAAAGAAAAAGTGAGCTAGATGAAATGCGTACTAAGCTTCCTGACACTCATTGGGAT
Organism: Chrysanthemum seticuspe; assembly: GCA_019973895.1. Classification (NCBI taxonomy): domain Eukaryota; kingdom Viridiplantae; phylum Streptophyta; class Magnoliopsida; order Asterales; family Asteraceae; genus Chrysanthemum; species Chrysanthemum seticuspe. The sequence goes on along the minus strand of BPTQ01000006.1, from coordinate 202,579,961 downwards.
GGCTATACTCAGCAAGTCATATCAAACCCTTCACTGGCTCAGAGTATCTTAGGTGCAGACTTCAACAGTGGAAGTTTTGTGGATTTGATGATGGCTCGTGGAAGACAAATGTAGCAAGAAGCAGCTGAAAAGAGGAGAGCCATCAGAGCTGAAAGGAATAAAAATAGACCTCCTACTATAGCTGAAATGAGGCTTGTGGTGAAAAACCAGAGCTCATCTCTGTATAACTCTGGGTTGTCAATGAAGCAAGTCAAGGCATTCCCCGATCATATTTTGATTCGCAAATATAATCAAATCATGAAGTATTCTTCTTCGCACACTTCAAGCTTAAAAAGGATTGCAGATATTTCAGGTGCTCCTAAGACTAAGAGGACTAAGACAGCTGAGATTGTGGACAATTTTGATGATGTGTCATGTGTTTCCAAAGTCTCTACTGAAGCTGCCATAGAGACTACACATTCAGCTGAAGCAGATCAATCTGCTGAACCTCATGGTGTTTCCACTGAAGAAAGAGTCATGCCCTCATCCACCACAACTATAGCATCTGCAGAGGCAGGAAAAGATATTTTGGATAGAAAAGATGACAAGGTTCCCTCTGCTGAACCATCTAAGGTTTCTGCTGATTCTCCCACAGAGTTTGCTAGCTCACCTGACAAAACTTCATCTGCTGAACCAGTTGCCAATTCTTCTGAAGTACCTAATGTGCCAGCTCCCACTCCATCTGTGGCATCTGTTTGCTCAGAAGCTGATATAGCAAGTATAAAAACAAGGAAGGCTAGAAACTTGCTAGTAAGAATGAATGCCATTCGTGAAGATGCACCATCTTTAGGAATCTATAAGCCTGGAAGAAGGAAGAAAAGGATGGCCAAAATCACTACCTTGGATCTTGAAGCTGATGACGCAACATTCATTATAGAAGGTTCTGCTTCTAATTTTCCTGAGGGAGATCAAAATGTGTTGGTCAATTGGCATCTGAAGGATGAAGAGATGAATGTCATTCATCGAAAGGATAACACTTCAATGGAATTCACCTTTCTGAAGGAAATCCTACACTTGGTTGACAGGGCAGATTTACTAACTCTATACACTCTTGTCACCAAACATTACTGCAATAAAGCACCACAAGGTTCTGGGATGTTCTTATTAGGAGACCTTCAATTACTGTTTAACTCTCATTCTCCCAATAGTAAAGGACATTCCATTTGGGAGAACTCACATTTATGGCGAGTTGAGTCCTGGAGACTCTATCCTCTCCCTCGTGTGCATGTGCTTGAGACTAAGGGTGGAATCACAGTCTGCATGTTTTCTGAAAGAAAGTATCCATTGCCCAAGAGACTTATGGAAAGAATGCTTTGTCAGAAGTTGGAGATTCCTCCAGAGCCAGTGGGAAATGAAAAGCTAAATGCTGAACAACTGGTTAGTTTAATCAAGACCCAACTTCTGCAAGATCAGACTGCTTCTTCTTCTCAATAATGGTACCTTCTATTTGTTTTACATTTTTTGTTTTATTGGTTAGTTTTGTATTTCTTGTCTTGTTTGTTTGTTGTTCTTAGTTAAAAAAAAAAAAATAAATAATAAAAAAAAAAAAAAAAAAAAAAAATAACTTTCATTTGCATTTGTGTTGCACTTTTGATGGTTTTTAACTCACCAAATATACCTTGTGTGTATCAAAGAGTTGGCTAGTCCAAAGGGTACAGCTTTGGTAAAGACATGTCAAACCTGTTGATAGCTGTAATGATTTGCTCAAAATTATAGGGTCTGCAACCACCCATGCTTAATTGCTGAGTGTTGTATGGTCATCAATTCACCATGGTCTATTCCTTTTTGGAATCCAAGAATTGGCTAGCCCACAAGTATATGGTTTGTGGTAAAGGCAACTATCCCCATATTTGGTTATCAATTCACCAATTCTCAGAATTGACTAGTCCTGAGCAAACGGCTACAGGTAAAGACACATCAAATCTGTTTATATAGTTGCTGGTTTGCTCATAAATCTGATGGTTATCAATGTACCATAGTTTTCGGACTTAAACATTTGGCTACTCCAGTAGAGATGGCTATTGGTAAAGAGACATCAAATCCATTATTTTCAATGATTCACCTCTCACAGGAGTTAACACACCTGGATGTGATGAGAATAGATTGCAACTGATAAGTATTGATGTACATTATGTCATTTGTTGCTGCAATGACCTGGCGTTTCAAAGTCTGATCATCATAGAGATGAAATTCTAAGTGGTTCTTTGCTAATGATGTGTGAAAACAATCCTCTAGTACTGAAGTATCAAAAGATCTTTCAAGGTCAGGAAACTGGAACTTAACCAAGTCAAATTCCAGTTTAGGGGAGGATTGTTGGGAATTATGTGAAGTAGGATTTCTGCTGTCATTACTGCCGAAGGTTTCTGCTGAAGAAGAAGCAGATTCTGCTGAAGAAGTGATTCTACTGAAGAGTACAAGCGTTGTCGTGTTACTGCTGAAGGGTGAAAGCTGACTAGGATCAGCATGCGCTATATGAATTAAATGCTAACTCTCCATATTCTTGTACTGCCCAAGGTTGCATGGGTATAATTGTACTGCTCAATATAGTTTAGTGTATTAGTCATTAAATGCATGCTTGCATGTTTAGTCGATTGGGTAGTAATAGATTAGGGTTCCTTATCTATAAAAGGAACCTACATAGTTTGTAATAGATAACTCATCTGAAACATAGAGTTTCAGTTAATAAACAGATCCATAGAGGATCTAAGTGTTCTTAGTTATAACATCTTGTATTTACTTTCCGCTACATAATACGAGTGTTAGAGACTGTCTATTAGTTTGCTTATGATTACATAGGCAACACTAACGATCCACGAGTGCTAAAGATCTGTTAAGGTCTGAGAGTTTTCAACACGGTTGGTTATGATGTTCTTAACTGCGATTTGGTAATTCTGTTCTATGTTGCGATTTGGTTAGTGATTCTTAGTTGCGACTTGTCTATTATCCAATGATTGTGTTTTGTCTAGTTTAGCAGCGATGCGTTTTGTGTCAAATCTCAGGTCTTGCGGTTTGTCTATTAAAGAATATTTTCTTATAATATGTAGGACCCACTCTGGCAAATTTTAATATTTTCTTGTGATTTGTCTAAGAGTAGTGCGTTTTGTCACTTGCGTTTTGTCTGCTGCATTTTGACCAACTGAGACTTAAGTCATTGCGACTTGCCCTCACTGCGTTTTGTTGTGTTATGCTATTTGTCTGTTGCTTTTTGTCATGTGTGGTATGGTATGATTGCGGATTGATCTTAGCATTTTTTTACGTTGCGTTTTGTCCATGGTGTCTTAACTAAGTTGCGACTTATCCCCTTGAGATTTATCAATTGAGACTTGATTATCACAAGTTGTCAAAACAGATTTTTGTCTAACTTGTAGTGTTTATCAAAGTGACATTATCCCGAGATTGTGCCATGTCTGATTAAGTACTTTAATTCTAAAATCATGTCTCATGTTTCCCAATGTCTTGGTGTTTGATCACTCATGTCCTAATCGTCAATGCTGTATCTTTCATCTAATGTAAACATTCTACATATATCTTTCTTTGTGGATGTGATTGGTACAGCTACAATGGCTGACATCAATGCACTAGTTAACGAAGCTGCTACTGTCCCACCACCCACACGTACTGATGAAGAGATTCTTCCATACGCCGACTAGGTTCCGATTGGGAAAAGAAGCTGCTACATAGATATGGACAAAACTCAACCAAATCCTATCTACAAGATTGCGGTGGATATACTGAAGCATACGAACTTTTTCAGTGCTCTTACTTTATGCTCTACAATTCCCTCAATCTACATTCAGCAATTTTAGGATACGGCTAAATGGGATAAAATCACAGCAGTTTACAGTTGTCAGCTCGATGAAGCATGGTCTGTACTCTCCAAGGATACCATCCAAGACGCCCTACAAAGCACACCAGAGGATGCAAACAACCCTTTCACCCCTCAACCAACTACTAATGAATTAATCAAGTTTCTCAATGACTTGGGGTATCCGTTTGCAGTCAACAAGATATCCGCAGTAATCACCAATGAAATGTATCAGCCATGGAGGGCAATCACCACCATTCTCAACTTGTGCCTCACTGGAAGAACTTCTGGGTTTGGAAGACCGAGGGCTCCAATACTGAAAATCTTGTGGGGAGTTGTGAATCTAGCGAGCATGGACTATGCTAAAAGAATATGGGAGGAGTTCACGCAATCGATTCACACTTTCATCAATGACAAGGAAAAGATAACACAAAATGTCAAACGTAAGAAAATAGTGCATAAGCGGGTGATCCCTAGCATCAAATTCTCCAAGCGTATTATCAAATACCTTCAGGCCAAGCATCAATTCCACCCAAGATTATTCTCAAGTTTGGTATATCGAGTTTACTTCACCAAGTGTTCATAGCAATTGCCGGGAGAATACGTGTATGGTGTGTTAGCCAAAAAAGTTAATGGTTGGGATGTGATCAATAATTCTCATGGGTTATTCGACATTACAGAATGACAATGATACTTTACAGTCTAAGCAAAATCTTTCAAGGATCTTCAATGTTACTCATGATCTTTCAAGATGTTTTCTTATGAAAAGAACTTCTCGTGCAGATGATCGTAGACGTTAATGATGCTTCTGAAAGTTCGAAACCATCATGGGGGAGAAATGTGTACTTTGATGTTTTACGGTCAACCTCCAGGGGGTAGTAGTGTATACTACTTGACTTAGTATGGTTTGTGAAGTTGTCTACATATGGGTAAAGAATTGTTGATGATATTGTTGATGATGGAGAAGAATCGTTGATGAACCGCTGCATGTCCCTCTAAAACAGATATTCACCGAAACCAAATTTGTCATAACACATTCAAGTTTACATTGTTTACGGTTTAGTCTTGGTTTTGTAAAATCCCGTAAAAGAATCTATTTCTCGGATTAAATCATAGATTTTTAAAATCCCGTGACAATGGAAACATCCTGGTAATAGTAAAGTGCATTTCCGGATCTATCTTATTGTTTATTCTTGGTTTTGTAAAATCCTGCGAAAGAAACTATTTCTCGGTTTAAAACATAGAATTGTAAAATCCCGTAATGATGAAACCATCCTGGAGAAAGGAAAGTGTATTTCGGGATCTTATCTGATGCTGGTGCTACGGTTTCTGCTTCGAGGAAGGGATAAAAGGGTGTATTTCATGAATTGGGTGTTTCTTTGGATTGTCTTTATGGCAGTTTGGTAATTACATGGTTTTACGGGGTTATGTACATTTGACTAAGGTCGGAATGAAACCATTATCATAGTTCAATTAAATTGTCAAAGGAGGCTAGATCTGAGCGTTTAACCACAAGATGTGACAACGGCGTTAATTCACTATTATTTATTTGAGATTGAAGTGAAATTTCACGGGCGAGTGTACTTAGTATCTGAAGGTATCGGGGATGGTTGGATGAAGATTCTTCGAGTTCCTTGTTCGAGCTTTTAACATTTTCAAAGACGAAGACTTGGAAATCTAGTTATTTTTGGGTGATTCTTTTTCTTTTTACCACCACAAAATAACTATCACTTTAAGGAGTTACGTTGTAGTGCTCAGTGTCACATTAAATTGTGAATTTTTAAGAGGTGATGTACATCTTATACTTGTTGGTTGGTTGAGTGAAGAGTATAGAGTACTTAGGGATTCAAAAGGGCATGAACTCTCAGCACCGCTCTTTGTTACATGTGTGCAAGTATTCAACACGGTTGGTTATGATGTTCTTAACTGCGATTTGGTAATTATGTTCTATGTTGCGATTTGGTTAGTGATTCTTAGTTGCGACTTGTCTATTATCCAATGATTGCGTTTTGTCTAGTTTAGCTGCGATGCGTTTTGTGTCAAATCTCAGGTCTTGCGGTTTGTCTATTAAAGAATATTTTCTTATAATATGTAGGACCCACTCTGGCAAATTTTAATATTTTCTTGTGATTTGTCTAAGAGTAGTGCGTTTTGTCACTTGCGTTTTGTCTGCTGCATTTTGACCAACTGAGACTTAAGTCATTGCGACTTGCCCTCACTGCGTTTTGTTGTGTTATGCTATTTGTCTGTTGCTTTTTGTCTTGTGTGGTATGGTATGATTGCGGATTGATCTTAGCATTTTTTTATGTTGCATTTTGTCCATGGTGTCTTAACTAAGTTGCGACTTGTCCCCTTGAGATTTATCAATTGAGACTTGATTATCACAAGTTGTCAAAACAGATTTTTGTCTAACTTGTAGTGTTTATCAAAGTGACATTATCCCGAGATTGTGCCATGTCTGATTAAGTACTTTAATTCTAAAATCATGTCTCATGTTTCCCAATGTCTTGGTGTTTGATCACTCATGTCCTAACCAAGCTGCTACTGTCCCACCACCCACACGTACTGATGAAGAGATTCTTCCATACGCCGACTAGGTTCCGATTGGGAAAAGAAGCTGCTACATAGATATGGACAAAACTCAACCAAATCCTATCTACAAGATTGCGGTGGATATACTGAAGCATACGAACTTTTTCAGTGCTCTTACTTTATGCTCTACAATTCCCTCAATCTACATTCAGCAATTTTAGGATACGGCTAAATGGGATAAAATCACAGCAGTTTACAGTTGTCAGCTCGATGAAGCATGGTCTGTACTCTCTAAGGATACCATCCAAGACGCCCTACAAAGCACACCAGAGGATGCAAACAACCCTTTCACCCCTCAACCAACTACTAATGAATTAATCAAGTTTCTCAATGACTTGGGGTATCCGTTTGCAGTCAACAAGATATCCGCAGTAATCACCAATGAAATGTATCAGCCATGGAGGGCAATCACCACCATTCTCAACTTGTGCCTCACTGGAAGAACTTCTGGGTTTGAAAGACCGAGGGCTCCAATACTGAAAATCTTGTGGGGAGTTGTGAATCTAGCGAGCATGGACTATGCTAAAAGAATATGGGAGGAGTTCACGCAATCGATTCACACTTTCATCAATGACAAGGAAAAGATAACACAAAATGTCAAACGTAAGAAAATAGTGCATAAGCGGGTGATCCCTAGCATCAAATTCTCCAAGCGTATTATCAAATACCTTCAGGCCAAGCATCAATTCCACCCAAGATTATTCTCAAGTTTGGTATATCGAGTTTACTTCACCAAGTGTTCATAGCAATTGCCGGGAGAATACGTGTATGGTGTGTTAGCCAAAAAAGTTAATGGTTGGGATGTGATCAATAATTCTCATGGGTTATTCGACATTACAGAATGACAATGATACTTTACAGTCTAAGCAAAATCTTTCAAGGATCTTCAATGTTACTCATGATCTTTCAAGATGTTTTCTTATGAAAAGAACTTCTCGTGCAGATGATCGTAGACAATAATGATGCTTCTGAAAGTTCGAAACCATCATGGGGGAGAAATGTGTACTTTGATGTTTTACGGTCAACCTCCAGGGGGTAGTAGTGTATACTACTTGACTTAGTATGGTTTGTGAAGTTGTCTACATATGGGTAAAGAATTGTTGATGATATTGTTGATGATGGAGAAGAATCGTTGATGAACCGCTGCATGTCCCTCTAAAACAGATATTCACCGAAACCAAATTTGTCATAACACATTCAAGTTTACATTGTTTACGGTTTAGTCTTGGTTTTGTAAAATCCCGTAAAAGAATCTATTTCTCGGATTAAATCATAGATTTGTAAAATCCCGTGACAATGGAAACATCCTGGTAATAGTAAAGTGCATTTCCGGATCTATCTTATTGTTTATTCTTGGTTTTGTAAAATCCTGCGAAAGAAACTATTTCTCGGTTTAAAACATAGAATTGTAAAATCCCGTAATGATGAAACCATCCTGGAGAAAGGAAAGTGTATTTCGGGATCTTATCTGATGCTGTTGCTACGGTTTCTGCTTCGAGGAAGGGATAAAAGGGTGTATTTCATGAATTGGGTGTTTCTTTGGATTGTCTTTATGGCAGTTTGGTAATTACATGGTTTTACGGGGTTATGTGCATTTGACTAAGGTCGGAATGAAACCATTATCATAGTTCAATTAAATTGTCAAAGGAGGCTAGATCTGAGCGTTTAACCACAAGATGTGACAACGGCGTTAATTCACTATTATTTATTTGAGATTGAAGTGAAATTTCACGGGCGAGTGTACTTAGTATCTGAAGGTATCGGGGATGGTTGGATGAAGATTCTTCGAGTTCCTTGTTCGAGCTTTTAACATTTTCAAAGACGAAGACTTGGAAATCTAGTTATTTTTGGGTGATTCTTTTTCTTTTTACCACCACAAAATAACTATCACTTTAAGGAGTTACGTTGTAGTGCTCAGTGTCACATTAAATTGTGAATTTTTAAGAGGTAATGTACATCTTATACTTGTTGGTTGGTTGAGTGAAGAGTATAGAGTACTTAGGGATTCAAAAGGGCATGAACTCTCAGCACCGCTCTTTGTTACATGTGTGCAAGTTTTCAACACGGTTGGTTATGATGTTCTTAACTGCGATTTGGTAATTATGTTCTATGTTGCGATTTGGTTAGTGATTCTTAGTTGCGACTTGTCTATTATCCAATGATTGCGTTTTGTCTAGTTTAGTTGCGATGCGTTTTGTGTCAAATCTCAGGTCTTGCGGTTTGTCTATTAAAGAATATTTTCTTATAATATGTAGGACCCACTCTGGCAAATTTTAATATTTTCTTGTGATTTGTCTAAGAGTAGTGCGTTTTGTCACTTGCGTTTTGTCTGCTGCATTTTGACCAACTGAGACTTAAGTCATTGCGACTTGCCCTCACTGCGTTTTGTTGTGTTATGCTATTTGTCTGTTGCTTTTTGTCTTGTGTGGTATGGTATGATTGCGGATTGATCTTAGCATTTTTTTATGTTGCGTTTTGTCCATGGTGTCTTAACTAAGTTGCGACTTGTCCCCTTGAGATTTATCAATTGAGACTTGATTATCACAAGTTGTCAAAACAGATTTTTGTCTAACTTGTAGTGTTTATCAAAGTGACATTATCCCGAGATTGTGCCATGTCTGATTAAGTACTTTAATTCTAAAATCATGTCTCATGTTTCCCAATGTCTTGGTGTTTGATCACTCATGTCCTAATCGTCAATGCTGTATCTTTCATCTAATGTAAACATTCTACATATATCTTTCTTTGTGGATGTGATTGGTACAGATACAATGGCTGACATCAATGCACTAGTTAACCAAGCTGCTACTGTCCCACCACCCACACGTACTGATGAAGAGATTCTTCCATACGCCGACTAGGTTCCGATTGGGAAAAGAAGCTGCTACATAGATATGGACAAAACTCAACCAAATCCTATCTACAAGATTACGGTGGATATACTGAAGCATACGAACTTTTTCAGTGCTCTTACTTTATGCTCTACAATTCCCTCAATCTACATTCAGCAATTTTAGGATACGGCTAAATGGGATAAAATCACAGCAGTTTACAGTTGTCAGCTCGATGAAGCATGGTCTGTACTCTCCAAGGATACCATCCAAGACGCCCTACAAAGCACACCAGAGGATGCAAACAACCCTTTCACCCCTCAACCAACTACTAATGAATTAATCAAGTTTCTCAATGACTTGGGGTATCCGTTTGCAGTCAACAAGATATCCGCAGTAATCACCAATGAAATGTATCAGCCATGGAGGGCAATCACCACCATTCTCAACTTGTGCCTCACTGGAAGAACTTCTGGGTTTGAAAGACCGAGGGCTCCAATACTGAAAATCTTGTGGGGAGTTGTGAATCTAGCGAGCATGGACTATGCTAAAAGAATATGGGAGGAGTTCACGCAATCGATTCACACTTTCATCAATGACAAGGAAAAGATAACACAAAATGTCAAACGTAAGAAAATAGTGCATAAGCGGGTGATCCCTAGCATCAAATTCTCCAAGCGTATTATCAAATACCTTCAGGCCAAGCATCAATTCCACCCAAGATTATTCTCAAGTTTGGTATATCGAGTTTACTTCACCAAGTGTTCATAGCAATTGCCGGGAGAATACGTGTATGGTGTGTTAGCCAAAAAAGTTAATGGTTGGGATGTGATCAATAATTCTCATGGGTTATTCGACATTACAGAATGACAATGATACTTTACAGTCTAAGCAAAATCTTTCAAGGATCTTCAATGTTACTCATGATCTTTCAAGATGTTTTCTTATGACATGAACTTCTCGTGCAGATGATCGTAGACGTTAATGATGCTTCTGAAAGTTCGAAACCATCATGGGGGAGAAATGTGTACTTTGATGTTTTACGGTCAACCTCCAGGGGGTAGTAGTGTATACTACTTGACTTAGTATGATTTGTGAAGTTGTCTACATATGGGTAAAGAATTGTTGATGATATTGTTGATGATGGAGAAGAATCGTTGATGAACCGCTGCATGTCCCTCTAAAACAGATATTCACCGAAACCAAATTTGTCATAACACATTCAAGATTACATTGTTTACGGTTTAGTCTTGGTTTTGTAAAATCCCGTAAAAGAATCTATTTCTCGGATTAAATCATAGATTTGTAAAATCCCGTGACAATGGAAACATCCTGGTAATAGTAAAGTGCATTTCCGGATCTATCTTATTGTTTATTCTTGGTTTTGTAAAATCCTGCGAAAGAAACTATTTCTCGGTTTAACACATAGAATTGTAAAATCCCGTAATGATGAAACCATCCTGGAGAAAGGAAAGTGTATTTCGGGATCTTATCTGATGCTGGTGCTACGGTTTCTGCTTCGAGGAAGGGATAAAAGGGTGTATTTCATGAATTGGGTGTTTCTTTGGATTGTCTTTATGGCAGTTTGGTAATTACATGGTTTTACGGGGTTATGTGCATTTGACTAAGGTCGGAATGAAACCATTATCATAGTTCAATTAAATTGTCAAAGGAGGCTAGATCTGAGCGTTTAACCACAAGATGTGACAACGGCGTTAATTCACTATTATTTATTTGAGATTGAAGTGAAATTTCACGGGCGAGTGTACTTAGTATCTGAAGGTATCGGGGATGGTTGGATGAAGATTCTTCGAGTTCCTTGTTCGAGCTTTTAACATTTTCAAAGACGAAGACTTGGAAATCTAGTTATTTTTGGGTGATTATTTTTCTTTTTACCACCACAAAATAACTATCACTTTAAGGAGTTACGTTGTAGTGCTCAGTGTCACATTAAATTGTGAATTTTTAAGAGGTGATGTACATCTTATACTTGTTGGTTGGTTGAGTGAAGAGTATAGAGTACTTAGGGATTCAAAAGGGCATGAACTCTCAGCACCGCTCTTTGTTACATGTGTGCAAGTTTTCAACACGGTTGGTTATGATGTTCTTAACTGCGATTTGGTAATTATGTTCTATGTTGCGATTTGGTTAGTGATTCTTAGTTGCGACTTGTCTATTATCCAATGATTGCGTTTTGTCTAGTTTAGTTGCGATGCGTTTTGTGTCAAATCTCAGGTCTTGCGGTTTGTCTATTAAAGAATATTTTCTTATAATATGTAGGACCCACTCTGGCAAATTTTAATATTTTCTTGTGATTTGTCTAAGAGTAGTGCGTTTTGTCACTTGCGTTTTGTCTGCTGCATTTTGACCAACTGAGACTTAAGTCATTGCGACTTGCCCTCACTGCGTTTTGTTGTGTTATGCTATTTGTCTGTTGCTTTTTGTCTTGTGTGGTATGGTATGATTGCGGATTGATCTTAGCATTTTTTTATGTTGCGTTTTGTCCATGGTGTCTTAACTAAGTTGCGACTTGTCCCCTTGAGATTTATCAATTGAGACTTGATTATCACAAGTTGTCAATACAGATTTTTGTCTAACTTGTAATGTTTATCAAAGTGACATTATCCCGAGATTGTGCCATGTCTGATTAAGTACTTTAATTCTAAAATCATGTCTCATGTTTCCCAATGTCTTGGTGTTTGATCACTCATGTCCTAATCGTCAATGCTGTATCTTTCATCTAATGTAAACATTCTACATATATCTTTCTTTGTGGATGTGATTGGTACAGATACAATGGCTGACATCAATGCACTAGTTAACCAAGCTGCTACTGTCCCACCACCCACACGTACTGATGAAGAGATTCTTCCATATGCCGACTAGGTTCCGATTGGGAAAAGAAGCTGCTACATAGATATGGACAAAACTCAACCAAATCCTATCTACAAGATTGCGGTGGATATACTGAAGCATACGAACGTTTTCAGTGCTCTTACTTTATGCTCCACAATTCCCTCAATCTACATTCAGCAGTTTTAGGATACGGCTAAATGGGATAAAATCACAGCAGTTTACAGTTGTCAGCTCGATGAAGCATGGTCTGTACTCTCCAAGGACACAATCCAAGACGCCCTACAAAGCACACCAGAGGATGAAAACAACCCTTTCACCCCTCAACCAACTACCAATGAATTAATCAAGTTTCTCAATGACTTGGGGTATCCGTCTGCAGTCAACAAGATATCCACAGTAATCACCAATGAAATGTATCAGCCATGGAGGGCAATCACCACCATTCTCAACTTTTGCCTCACTGGAAGAACTTCTGGGTTTGAAAGACTGAGGGCTCCAATACTGAAAATCTTGTGGGGAGTTGTGAATCTAGCGAGCATGGACTATGCTGAAAGAATATGGGAGGAGTTCACGCAATCGATTCACACTTTCATCAATAACAAGGAAAAGATAACACAAAATGTCAAACGTAAGAAAACAGTGTATAAGCAGGGTGATCCCTAGCATCAGATTCTCCAAGCTTATTATCAAATACCTTCAGGCCAAGCATCAATTCCACCCAAGATTATTCTCAAGTTTGGTATATCGAGTTTACTTCACCAAGTGGTCATAGCAATTGCCAGGGAGAATACGTGTATGGTGTGTTAGCCAAAAAAGTTAATGGTTGGGATGTGATCAATAATTCTCATGGGTTATTCGACATTACAGAATGAGAATGATACTTTACAGTCTAAGCAAAATATTTCAAGGATCTTCAATGTTACTCATGATCTTTCAAGATGTTTTCTTATGAAAAGAACTTCTCGTGCAGATGATCGTAGATGTTAATGATGCTTCTGAAAGTTCGAAACCATCATGGGGGAGAAATGTGTACTTTGATGTTTTACGGTCAACCTCCAGGGGGTAGTAGTGTATACTACTTGACTTAGTATGATTTGTGAAGTTGTCTACATATGGGTAAAGAATTGTTGATGATATTGTTGATGATGGAGAAGAATCGTTGATGAACCACTGCATGTCCCTCTAAAACAGATATTCACCGAAACCAAATTTGTCATAACACATTCAAGTTTACATTGTTTACGGTTTAGTCTTGGTTTTGTAAAATCCCGTAAAAGAATCTATTTCTTGGATTAAATCATAGATTTGTAAAATCCCGTGACAATGGAAACATCCTGGTAATAGTAAAGTGCATTTCCGGATCTATCTTATGGTTTATTCTTGGTTTTGTAAAATCCTGCGAAAGAAACTATTTCTCGGTTTAAAACATAGAATTGTAAAATCCCGTAATGATGGAACCATCCTGGAGAAAGGAAAGTGTATTTCGGGATCTTATCTGATGCTGGTGCTACGGTTTCTGCTTCGAGGAAGGGATAAAAGGGTGTATTTCATGAATTGGGTGTTTCTTTGGATTGTCTTTATGGCAGTTTGGTAATTACATGGTTTTACGGGGTTATGTGCATTTGACTAAGGTCGGAATGAAACCATTATCATAGTTTAATTAAATCGTCAAAGGAGGCTAGATCTGAGCGTTTAACCACAAGATGTGACAACGGCGTTAATTCACTATTTTTTATTTGAGATTCAAGTGAAATTTCACGGGCGAGTGTACTTAGTATCTGAAGGTATCGGGGATGGTTGGATGAAGATTCTTCGAGTTCCTTGTTCGAGCTTTTAACATTTTCAAAGACGAAGACTTGGAAATCTAGTTATTTTTGGGTGATTCTTTTTCTTTTTACCACCACAAAATAACTATCACTTTAAGGAGTTACGTTGTAGTGCTCAGTGTCACATTAAATTGTGAATTTTTAAGAGGTGATGTACATCTTATACTTGTTGGTTGGTTGGGCGAAGAGTATAGAGTACTTAGGGATTCAAAAGGGCATGAACTCTCGGCACCGCTCTTTGTTACATGTGTGCAAGTTTAAGTCACGAGTTCAGGTTATTTCACTTCAGGGTCAAATTCATCATATTGGGTTTTCTCCATCAGCTGTCACGACAAAGAGCCTACTGAATGATAATTGGGCTGATAACAAGTGAGCCAAGAGTAGTCGAAAAGAGAGAGATTATGATGTTTGATTACAACCGTTCAAACCACGTTCCGTAAAGAAAAGAAAAGTGTACGCTTCAGTGCGCTTTATCTTCGGAAGAAAAGAAATCTTCTTATTATGACCATTCTTGTCAACATGCTTCATGCTTTTTCCATGTGCGCTCAGTCATCAAGTGAACTGACTTACCGTTGCTAGTAATCTTATTCCACTTGCTCATTGAAAACGGCGATGGCGACATCATATACAACTTTTGCGGGGGAGAAGTGTGAATAGACTACATTATTGAAGATATTCACTTGTTTAATCAAGAATGGCATCTCCGTATGCAATTGTTGAGGTGGAGAAGAAGTGTGATAATTCTGCATGTTGAGTTATATATGAGAATATATGGTCATACGGCTCGTAACTCATGTAAGAACCGAGCTTCTTCTTATCGGATTATCTTTACATGTAGTTTCCTCTAAAAGCCATTGGTTGACATCTTTTCACAGGCTGATATGATTAACGTCAAAGTGCTTCTAGTTGCAGGGCTGATTTCCTTGATGAACATCTTTCTGTTCTTGTTTGATTGGGAGGGATTTTACTTAAGGGGATTTGCTATATGTAAGTTAACGGGAATGCATTTGGTGAGTTGAAGATGTTAACATTCTAATCCCCAATTGGACAATCTTGAAGAAGGTCGAGTCTACAGTCTGTTCTACATTTTCTGCTGCATGTTAGATGACTAAAGATGAGTTGCATTTGATTATCCAAAAACTTCTTCTTATTCAAGGCATTTATCTAAAAGATTGTCGGTTTAGGGGAGAGCACTAATTGGGGGAGAGTGAAAAGTCAGATTTAATCCCTAATTAGACTTGCTCACACTATTCTTCAGGAAGTTGATTCTCCCAAGACTTCAAATGGTCTTCTCAAAAGATATCTAGTACATGGGCTTATAATGTGTTGCTGATTCTGAAGTATCAAAACCAGCAAGGGGGAAGGAGACACGCATCTAAACCCAAAATGAGTAAACTTAATGAACTTAATACTTCTAAGTGATTGAAGAAATACCGGGAAGACAAATGTCATGACCGCAGAGAAACTCAAGGTTTGACTCATGGCGTTTAGTGTTCTTATTACAACTATGTGGGGGAAGATATGGAATAGTTAGTTTCTGGTGACAAAAGACGTACACAAGTGGGACATATTCAGGGAAGATACATGTGTACATGGGGAAGGTGTTATCACTTGTTCGTTCTTTGGGTATATGTGTACTTCGGGTTCTTGAGCTTGATACAAAATCGTTAGGAAAGATAAATGTGTACATGAGGGAGGTGTTATCAGTTATTCTTTCGACGGGTATATGTGTATTCGGGTTCTTGACATCTATTCAATGAGACTGACTTCATCAATTCAACTACTTGGGGGAATTGGTCTCTTGACATCTTTTGGGGTTGCATCGCTTCAGTCTTTAGTGGAAAGAAATATGAGATGATTCTATTCAAGTGTGGGATGATACATTGCTGTTCTATCTTGACTATATAACCCCGAACGGAGATTCACGTTGATCATTCTTAAAAAGAGCAGCAAGATCGATGATATGGTGTGCTTCCTTGGGCACCTGGCTAAGGCAAGCTTGAAAGAGAGCTTAGAATCTGCTCAACATGATGATTTTCAGTTTGGGGGGAAGCTGCCAAAGTCTCTCTTTTAGAAGTTTCAATTTCTGACATCGATTCAGGAGCCTCGAAAGCTTTGGTGGTGAATGTTTAAGAGATGACGATTTCTATCTTCTACAACGGGGCTGTTCGATATCCTTATCTCGGCACTCGTATCATCATCTTCTTAAACTATATCATCTACTCTATCTGTAAATATTTTATCAAAAAAACCAAAATACAAAAATATAAAACCAACAAAAAGAAAATAGAAAATTATAAACCAACAAAAACCCATAAAAATCTGAAAATTTGAAAAAGACCAAAAATATTGTTTATCTCAAGACATGTCTTCTGTTATCGATAACATCTACGGTCTTAGAAATGTCATTCAACGATGGCACGGGACCATAGATGAAGTTCAAGCAGAAGGTGTAAATATTTTTTTTCAAAAATGTCTCAAAATATGGCTTGCAATTATTTCAGACTGTAACGCGTGCTTAAACCATGGCTTGCTATTATTTCAAATTGCAACCCGCTCTTCAAAATGGAAGTGTTGCGCTAAACCAATTTTCATAAATTCGTGCACTTATCCAAATACAAATTGAGGAAAGCACATCGTCAAAAAGATGGCTGTTCCTACACTAATGTTTTTCCTTCTAAAATTCTTCAGAAAAATATTTGTTACATTTTAAAATGGTGGAAAATGAGTTGCTTGAAAATCAATCAGACTTGGAGTCTTTCATAAATTTGCAAACTCAATCAATGACTTCAACATGTTTAAAACTTTCTATAGAAAGAGTCATTGATTGAGGGGGAGAATGTTTTCAAATTTATATCATCTAATGGGATTATATAATCATCTTATATGCTTAACAGAAAAAGATATTTTTCTATGTTGAAGGACTAGGAATCTAGGATATGATTGCTAGGATTAGATGATTAGAATTTGATGAACACATTATCCTCATGCCTTTGTATGATCTGATTGATATGTTGGATTGACTCTTATTAGTCGATTGTGGTTTGGGTGTTGTCGACCACCATATATCTGTATGTATTTCCACTAACGTATGCAGATATCATGGTATATAAGATGTTCCCGATCCGGATCCCACAAAAGAAGATGATTGGATGCCGATAGGAAAGGGCAACTATTTCTTGGGGATATCAAATGAAGAAACAGAACTTAATAAGATCTCTTTGCATGATAGACTAATTCAAAGGTCTCGCTGCATCAGCCGATGGTTTTCTTCCAGCCCTACAACAACAACTGAAGCAACTTGTGTTTTTCTCCACCTAACGTATCTTTGTGCAAGACAAGTAGTGGATGATACCATAGTTGAATTTATCAAAATGGTAAAAATATTGTTTTAAAAATAAATTGGACATAATTTTTGAAAATCAACCGGACTTCATTTTGTTAAACTATAAGTCACTCAATCAACGACTACGTTCATCGATTGATGGGAGAGTGATTTCAGAATTAAATATTTACAAACGATATTTCATCAAAAAGTCCATTTGTACGAAACAAAGTGGTGATCTAAAGATTTAATGTTATTTCATTGTATGATTTTCTTTAAAACTCAAAGATCTTTCAAAATGAAATTTTTTCTGTTCTTGTTTGATTGTGAAATAGTTTCTTTTACCTAAAGATCTCTTAAAAATTATCATACCTCACATTAACAGTCTTTAAATGTCTAAATCTGTTCCACTATCAGAATAAAATTAATCTTAACACATTTTCCTCCCATGTTTTCTAATCATATATAAACCACTTGGGATCCAAAATCTCAAAGGATTTGATATTTTTGATCGAGGGAGAAAATGTGATTTAAATATGAAATCTGATAACAAGTGATCGTTTTGACTCAAAGTGCAGGCTGGTCTCCCATATATGCTAAACTCTTTCGAATCTCGAAGCACATATTGAGGGGGAGCATTTTAAAAGAAAATAAACTATCAAGGTACAAAAGCTTTTATGTTTTAACATAAGTACCTTGATTGATTTTCTAATGGTTTTCTCTATGGCAAGTGTGATCGTGGAAGTACTTCAAAGAACTCTTTCCTCTATGTGTTAAATGATTTCAAATAACCAAAGCACATATTAAGGGGTAGCATTTACCAAAAAATCAAAAGGCCTTTTCTAAGGAAATTAAGATCAAGAAAAGATTTCAAGTCCTCTTACCTCCATGTGCGAAACAGTTTCAAAATCATATGCACATGTTGAGGGGGAGCATTTTTAAATGATCAAAAACAATTAAGGTACCAAATGCTTTGATATTATATCACAAGTACCTTGATTAATTTTTCCAAATGATTTTCAATTGGTTTCAAGAAGGAAAGAAAAATACCAAAAGACCGACCAACTTACTTTATGTATTGGAGATATAAGGATGGTAAGGTTAGCTATTCGTTCTCACGATCCCGCCAGAGCCGGAGGGATCTACCCAGGGATAATCCAATAGATAGTGTAGAAGTCCTTAGGTATGATGAAAAAAGGGAGAAAAGTGGGAAATGGGAAGAGTGCGGACTGAGATAGAGCTAGAACTGGAATAAACCCAACAAGGTTCTAGTGATGAAGTCTCGGTAAGCACTGAAGGGGTTGAAGAATAAAAAAGAAATGAAAGTGAAAAGGGTGAAAACAAATAGCCCTCCAACAATTCAACCTTAGGGCAGAAACCGGGTTCAATACATATGCTACTGGTGGTTACTAAGGTAACGCCAGTATTGAAGACAAGACGTCATGGACCCAGTGACGCACTGCAACTAACTTCCCAAGCTGCTCAAGTTCTGTTAAAAGGACTTGTTTCATTCTCACGGGGAACCTACATTATCTATCGACTTTCTCTAAGAGATTGTTGATATTGAAGAAGGAGACCCTCTCCCTCGTCTCTGATTAGGAAACCAAAATTCACAATTGAGTCAAGAGCCAAGAGATCATCCACAAAATCTCATTAGGACACAAAATTAATGAAGACTTGTTGTTTCACACATTGTGGAAAGTTAGTATATATTGAGAGTCCTACACATTATCCTTGTGATATTTTCCAGAACATCCGAGTGATATGTTAAATATTCAAGATGAAGATGGAAATCCTTCTAAAGCCAACATCAAACAAGCTCTTGGTGGGTGACATGTGAGATCTTTCAAAAGATCAAGCTTGTGACAACTAGATAGAAACAATGGGGCGATTCACTCTTAAATCAACCTTGGTCTAGGAAATGAATTGACAAATAATTTTGGAAAAACCGTTCGATGTGCAAATCTCTTCTTTTCTCTAGCACATTGAATGTGTATTCATTTTGAAATACAAATAGTATTACTGGTTGAAAATTGATTTTTCTCATAAAACCTTCGTCGTATTGCAAAACTCTTTCTTCAAGCAATACGCAATTGTTTTCAAATCAATTTTTCATCAATCAGTGAATCTCAATTCGCTGGTTCACTCACTCCGTGTTGTCTACTTTGGGACGCTCTGATTTGAGAACGGCAAGATCAAGCTGCGAAACCCTGTCAAGGAGATTCTTCAGAATTCTACCTGATCACAGGTAGTATTTATATTGGTTAACGAGGAACCGTGGTTCTTGCTACTGTATTCAACGAAAGTGAACAAAGACACTTTTTTGTGTTTTATTGCTAACTGTTGTTGAAGGAACATTGGACAGTTGCAGCTGATCGATATTGAGAAGTCAATTCACAACCGCATGCTAACACCACACACAATTAATTGAAGAAAATCTTGACATTCAAAGACATACAACGATGCTTTCGCTACTCTGATAAAAAGATGTCATCATCCAGAAAGTGTGAGCATGTTGGTCCAAAAGTAACAACATCACATGAAGGAAACACAACAAAGGGTGATCTAGAGATTTACTGTGGCTGATGATCTCAAAGAAAGCTCGAAGATCATCAAGATTTGGATCAGTTAAAAGACCTCCACTAAAAGTACAAAGTAATCGGACTTTGAAGAATCACTGCTAAAGCACAAAAATTGTGAAAGTGAAAAATTGAAGTCTACGAGCTCAGAGTTGAAGACAAAGATAGAATGCTAGGATGCAAAATGTATTTCATGGGGTGACCTCCCTTAGGGGAGATTGTTAGGATTTGGAAAATCCATATGGAAGAGTCGGTCACCCCAACTCTAGTCTAACATATGTTAGCTCATAGACTTAATGTTATTTACTAGTTTATTAGTTAGTTATTAGCTTAGTTTAGCTTAGAGTAACTCCGTGAAGGACGGACGGGTCTTTACCCACTGTATGCCTTATTCACAGTCCGACAAGAGGATGTTTAGCTTGTAACTATAAATACCTCTTCCATCCTTGGTGTAATATATTGGTTTTCATAAACACATCACAACATAATAATAAGGGGCGTATGGTTTGAGTTTAGAGAGAGAAAATGGAATATTTTTGGGAACTTAGTGAGACAAAGAAAAAGGATATTATGAAGCTCCAACCCTTTGCCTTGCTAGGAAAAGGGTATTTATAGGTTCTTACAATACACACCTCCTACGGGCTGTGGATCAGGCATAGAGTAGGTAAAGACCCATCCGCCCTCCACGGTGTTACTTAGCAAACTACTTACTAACATTAAATGACTACGACTACGAGCTTTTTAACGAATACATATACTTGAGGTGACCGACTCTTTAACTCCTGGATTTTCCAAATCCTAACAATTTCCCCTTAACGGAGGTCACCTCATTTTACATTGAATACAAACATATATTACATTTTGATTGTTCTTGGATTCTTGATTGAGTTCTTTGCTCTGCAGCCCGTAGTCTTTGATTCTTCATGTTCCGCATGTTTTGTTAATTCAAGTGGAGGTCTTTAAATGATCCACGTGATGATGAGTTTTGAGCCAGCATTGAGATCATCAGCCATCATAAATCATTGACTCATCCTTTGTAGCGTTGCCATCATGTGACGTTGTGACTTTTGGACTGACATGCTCACATTCTGGATCATGATTTCTTCTCATCAGAGTTGCGGAAGCTTTTTTTGATTCATGATATTTGCATCAGCGTAGCAGAAGCACGGAGTGGAAATATCAGAGTCACTTGATGAAGATATGCACTTATCATGATTTATTTGAGATGTACGTGCTGTGTGAGCATGCGTCTATGGATTGACACCTCAGTTCTGATCATCTGCAACCGTCGGGTGTTCCTGCAGACAACAATTAGCAATAAAAGCGCACGAAAGTGTCTTTGATCACTTTCGTTGAATTGAGGTACATGGCCCACGGTTCCCCGTTGATCAATACAAGTACTGCCTGTGATCAGGTAGATTTCCGGAGAATCTCATTGATAGGGTTTCGCGGCTGCTCCGGCCGTTCTCAAACCGGAATGGCTCAAAGAAGACAACACGGAGTGAGTGGACCAGCGAATTGAGATTCACTAATTGATGAAAAATGATTTGAAAAGCAATCGTGTATTGCTTAATATAAAGGGTTTTGCAATACAACGAAGGTTTTATTATAAAATCAATTATCAATCATAAATACCCTTTTATTTTGAAACATTAATACACAGTCGATTTGCTACAGAAAATAATTTTTAAGCACAATGACTGGTTTTTCAAAGGTATCCGTCAAACCATTCCTGAACCAGGATTGATTCAAAATATGAATCGCCCCATCGTTTCTGTCCAGTTGTCACATGTTTGATCTATTGAATAGATCTCACATGCCACTCACCAAGAGCTTTTTTGATGTTGGCTCTAGAAGGTTTTCCATCTTCATTGTGAAAGTGTTAACACATCACTCAGATGTTCTGGCAATACCACAAGGATAATGCGTAGGAATCTTAAGATATATTCTCACTTTCCACATTGTGTGAAACAGTGAGTCTTCATTGATTGTGTCCTAATGAGATTTATTGATGATCTCATGGCTCTAGACTCAATAGTGCACATTTGGTTCCTATGCCGAAGACTAGGGAGAGGGTCTCCTTCTTCAATATCAACAATCTCTAAGAGAAAGTTGATAGATTATGTAGGTTCCCCGTGAGAATGAAACAAGTCCTTTTAAGAGGAACTTGAGTAGCTTGGGAAGTTGTAGTGCAGTGCGTCACTGGGTCCATGACGTCTTGTCTTCAATACCGGTGTTACCTTGGTAACCACTAGTTGCATTTGAATTGAACCCGGTTTCTGCCCTAAGGTTGAAATAATGGAGGGCTATTTCTTTTCACCCTTTTTCTCATTCATTTCTTTTTCATTCTTCAACCCCTTCAGTGCTTACCGAGATTTCATTACTAGAACCTTGTTGGGTTAGTTCTAGTTCTAGCTCTATCTTAGTCCGCAGTCTTCCCATTTCTCACTTTTCTCCTTTTTTTCATCATACCTAAGGACTTTTACATTATCTAGTGGATTGTCCCTGGGTAGATCCCTCCAGATCTGGCTGGATCGTGGGAACGAATACCTAATCCTAACCATCCTTATATCTACGTGTATGAAGTAAATTTGGTCAGTCTTTTAGTATTGTTCTTCTGCCATTGAAACTAATTGAAAACCATTTGAAAATCAATCCAGGTACTTGTGATACAAGATCAAAGCATTTTGTACCTGAATTGTTTTTGATATTTTAGAGAAAGCTCCCCCTCAACATGTGCATCAAATATTTGAAATCGTTTTAGCACATGGAGGCAAGAGGACATAAAGATCTTGGATCAATTCATTGATCACCATTTTCTAAAATTATCAACATCACTTTCCCGATCAAATTTAGTATTTTAAATACTTTGTTGAAGATATTTTGGGAAAGGATGTGGTTTTCAACCCCCTCAATATGTGCATCGAGATTCGAAAGAGTTTTGCACATATTAGATGGAACATGCACTTTGAGACAAATCAATCATGTTTTAATCCCTTATGGTTTAAGATAAATGCTCCCCTTTAACATATGCATGGAAAAATTTGAAATCATTTGGCATATGTAGGGAGGAGATCTTGTTATTCTATTTCGAAACCATTTATCAAATTATCAGTTTAAGTCCAATTTAAATCACAAATTCTCCCCCGATCACAATTTTCAAATCCTTTGAGATTTGTGATCTTTATTGATTTAAATTGTTTTTGAAAGATTTTGAGGAGAATTGTGACTTGCTTTTTTAAATATTTAACTGATAAGGATCAAATTCTGAGACTTTAAACTCCAATGATTAAACATGCTTAATTATCTTATGAACACACAACATTAGCCTTGGTCTGGATCCAATTGTACAAAACATTGTTCTTTTTGATTATCCAAAATTAGACCTTGCTCGATTACGTGCCAATTGTTTGAAAACTAACTTTTTGATTTGATTGAAATCATTCTCCCCCTCAATCAATGACATAAGTTGTTGATTGAGTGTTAGAGATTTGACAAATGATAAGTTCAGATGATTTTCAAAAATATAGTTCGAGTTATTTTCAAAACAATTTTGTTTTAATTAGATGACAAATATTTTTCAGAAGAATATTTAGAAAGAAAAATATTTGTGAAGGAAACATTTGTCTTTTTGGCCACAAACATTCGTTTTTAGAATCAGAGCATGAAGTTTAAAAAATTAGATTAAGCATGGCTCTTTCTTTCTTTGAAAACGGGTTACTGCCTCAAATGACAATAAACCATCATTTTCTCCATTTTTTTTTTAATGTTTTATGTACATTCGAACTTCATCTAAAGACCCGTGTCATTCTTTGAGTGACAAATCAAAGTCCATAGATGTTATCGAAGAACATAAATTTGATTAAAAGACAAGTAATATTTTTTGGGCTTTTTCAAAGAATTTTTTATTTTTATGGATTTTGAAATTTTATATTTTTTAATTTTCTTTTTGTGGGTTTTATAATTTTGTATTTTTCTTTTTGAATAAATTTGTACAAGAGATAGATGAAGAAAAACCTTTACTCCTCGTCTTCCTCTTGAAGACGTTTGAGTGTTTCCGGTTGTATACTCTTTAGTCCAAGTCGTGGAAGAATAAACTCAAAACGTTCTCTAGGAAGAGCTTTAGTGAAGATGTCTGCCAGCTGATATTCAGTTCTCACAAAATATAGTTCCACCACACCTTTCTCCACTTGCTCCCTGATGAAGTGATGTCGAATGTCGATATGCTTTGCTCTTGAATTTTGAACGTTGTTGCATGAAAGAGCAATGAAACTTTTGTTATCACAATACAGAGGGATTTTATTGAATTTAAAGCCATAGTCAGATAATTGGGATCTCATCCATAGGATTTGAGCACAACAAGATGACATGGCTATGTATTCCGCCTCTGTAGAGGATATAGACGTACTCATTTGTTTCTTAGAAGACCAGCTTACAAGCTTTTATCCTAAGAATTGAGTACCACCTGACGTGCTTCGATGTGTATCTTGACACCATGCATGGTGTGCATCTGCATATGCTGTTAGTGACATATTGGTGTCCTTCGGATACCAAAGTCCCATATTAATGGTTCCTTGGAGATATCGAAAGACCCGTTTAACCGCTTCAAGGTGCTTTTTGGTAGGCTTAGCCTGGTATCTAGCACACATGCATACACTGAACATAATATCAGGTGTAGTGGCTGTGAGGTACATCAGGGATCCAATCATACTTCGATATTTTGGTTGATCAACCATGATCCCTGAGTGGTCCTCATCCAGTTTTGTGCGCTCCACCATGGGAGTGTCAACAGGGTCACAAGTATCAAATCCAAATTTCTTTAAAATTTCATTTGCATATTTAGATTGATTAATAAAAATGCCTCTGGGACTTTGTGAAATTTATAATCCTAAGAAAAATGACATTTGTCCCATCATAGATGATAACCCTACACGCGTCGTTCGGGGTCAAAGGAACTTCCTTTTCGTCGAGCAAGTTTTTCAACACCCTAGGCAGTGAACCTAATCGTTGTAGTGTAGTATTAGGGTAAGCCACGGGTATTGATATCGTTCTCGAGGGAATAGGAATTCTAGTAAGAAGTTACTATGCTAAGGTTGGGGTTGAGGAAGATTATTTTTTTATCTTTTTATATTTTTTTAAGGAAAGAAAAGGTACGAATCTCGGGGTTTGGATTTGGGGGGTTGGTATTGCTACCGATTACTCTACTTATCTAATTATCTAATCTAAGGTGTATGTAGTCTATGTCTAATTATTGTGTTCTCGTATGATAATTTAAAGATGTGTTTACTTAGGGTTTACTACTCCTTAATTATCTCCTATTGGTGGTTGAATTGTCACGTCTTATTCTTAGTTGCGTTGTGTGTCTAAGGTTGTAGGGTATGCGTTCCTCCCTAACTCTTTGAACTTACCAAAGGGTCTCGTCTACAAAACCCACTAGGGATAATAAACTCTTACTCTAAGGCACTCTTTGGATGGTTTAGCTTACAACTACTCAAGGAGTTATATTCTAAGGTTCACAAAGATTTAATCAAGCATTAAGTACACAACGAATGACCTATCGCATTACTAGATCATTAATCAACTAAGATAAGAGACAACCAATCAATATTCAATAATCAAGTTTCATATTCCCTAAGCAAACACACAAGTAAATTAGCCGGACATGGAGAACATGCAAGCATACACACAAATAATCAAAGACATAATTGTATTAATGAAGTAAAACACTTATCTTGGTGTAAGATAGGGTTTGGAACCCTAAAATACTGTACAAGACAGCCTTGGTTCGGTTTTGGTTTTTACTCCAAAAGACTACACATAAATACTGAAAAATTCGGATTCTATATATAAGATTACATATGCGACGGCGTCACCTTAAGTTTTGTGACGCCGTCGTGTCGCCGTCATTAGGGTTTCGTCTTGGCCATGTTAGACTTGCGACGGCGTCACCTTATGCTTGTGACGCCGTCCTCTTCAGCTTCTGACGCCGTCTGGATTGCATCTAGGCCGTCTGAGTTGCGACGGCCTACTCTTTTATAACTTGACGTTGTCACTTGAAAATAGGAGTTTTGGCTTCTGTCCCGTCACAAAATCCTCCGACGGGGACGCGTATAAGTTGTGACGCCGTCACCTTATGTTTTCAGCAGCTTTGAGTATCTCGATTCTGACTTTGGCCATTTTCTTCGTATATTCGCGACTTTTCGTCCAAATAAGTGCCATTCCAGCATTTTGCCTTCGAGAGACCTAAAAAGTGAAAAGGAACGATATTAAGCAATAACGGATACAAAAGTGATCAAATAAGGGCTTAAACGACCCCTCAAAAAGGTACCTTTTAAAACCTTATCAAATATCCCTACACTTGGTATTTTCTTGTCCTCAAGTAAATGTGCTTTTAGCCAATTAATTTATAAGTTAGGGGTCATGAAGCATTGGTTTAAAACAGTCCACAACACATATAAGCCCCGCAAAAGTCATACCAAGCACGAAAATTATATACTAGCACCTCACATGGGGTGTTTGGATACTCACATCTCTTTCGGGTGTATATGAAATACAACAAATTGGAAATGGAAGATAAACACTCATTAACCGGTCCTAGTACATAGATTACCATAGGCTTGAGAATAGATCAAACCTCCATCACTTTGGCGTAAGCACCTAGGAAAGACTATCAAAGAGGTCTTTAAAGGGTTGTAACGTTAGGCATACGGTAGGGAAACAAAGGGTTTGGTGGGATAGGCTATTTAGTGGTGGTAAGTCAAAAATCTCTATATTAAATGCATACGAAGAATGGCGTTGCTAAGCCAAGACTCGACACTCTAGACTCTAGCTAACTGAAATAAACAAACATAAATTTAAAGGATAAATGTAGGATGGTAGCCCGTTTTTATTTTTATTTATTTATTTTTTTTTTCACTCTATTTTTTTTTCTTTTCTCTTTTTCTCTCTTTTTTTTCGTTTTTTTTTTCATACACTTTTACTCTACCATCCTCTACGGTAACATCAAAATGATAGGGATTTATAGGCACATCCCTACAATTGAGTTTTTATTACTCTAACACTAATTCGACCCGAATTGAAAAGATCAAAACACTTGGGGTACATTATTATGCAAACAAAGGGAATTTGAATTTAACGTTCCCTTCCCGTCATTTCATAAACTTTAACTTTTCCCATGAATCCCAATCGTCCCAAAACTGTATACAAAGGATATGACTCGACTTAGCAACTCATGCAAGCAACCAGATAATTGAACTAAGGGTTTAGGGTGATAACAATAATGCACTAAAAGTGAGTGCATACAGGGTAGGCTAAGGCGATTTGGGTGTATACTTGGGGGTGGGGTGTAAACAATGCTCTTCATTGATATTCCGAAAAAACCAAAACATCACGAGAACCGCGAAAAGGATAGGCTCAGAGGGGTTAACTAGGGGTATCGTGTACTAAAGATGAGTACAACGCAAAGGGTGTGGGGGAATTACTCAACCGAGGTGGAAGAAGTAATTATATTACGGGTATCAAACAAGGGTTATCCTAATGCCTCTTATCATTTAGTTATTCCTGACTACACAAGTGTAGTCTTACTAACGATCTCGGAATGCATCACAAAACAAGTTCTAGATTCTAGTATACTACCGGTTCACACTCTAAGCATTAAAGATGAATGCTTTTAATTCCTACTAATCTAAGGGCGATCCTCACATTTTGGGTGGAATTTAGGTGGTAAAGGGTTTTTGTGCTAGTCATACAACTTCCTATCCGTGAGACGCTTTTGTTAAGACTAATGGCCCACTCCTATATGTCATGAAAAATTTTAAATTTGGTGCCAAAATTACCCTAACCGACATTTTCTCATGGTTTATTACACAAATACAATTGGACAAAGCAAATAATCAAGGATAAGCATAGTTTCAAAGTTCCCGTTTTATTTTCCCTCCCTACACTTAAACTTAACATTGTCCCCAATGTTCCCCGAAAGTATCAAAGTTATGATAATGGAAGGTAATTAAAAACGAAAGAAACTAGTACTCCCCTGATAAGCTCGGTAGGATCCGTGTGTGAAGTAGTGGTTAAATCCTTTCCAAGAAGAATTTATGCGTGAAAAGCTCCTTCCAATCTTATGTAACTTCTTCTTGATAAATTAAACCTGCACACTTGAAGAAAACAAATGAAACCTTCGCGTAAAATCGGCGGTAATAATATATGTAAGACTCGATTTAAACTAGGATATAATGCTTGTGGAATGGATGTTTACAAAATTTCTGGAAAATTAAGACCTGAAAAATTCCAATTTTTTTTTAAGTAGCTCAGAAAACGAGAAAAAAATAATCTGTTGTTTTTACTCCTTCCTGACGCCGTCAGGTTATCCTGACAAAAACTGGTCTGCGATTTTCTGGAAAAAATTCTGGAAAATTTACATCTTTAGAATCTGGAAAAATTTCTGTAAAACATCCATTATGACTCGATACAAGCATTTGACTCGAACAAACACACATATATATCTTTTACTTAATTGTTATTCTCATGTTTACGTTTCTTTTGAAAACGTGTGTAATCCTCCCTACACTTATCCCTTATGTAAAATACCTTTATATGTAATTAAGACGAGGTTAAAAACAAAATAAAGCATTTTTACAAATTTAAACATGAGAATAAACAATCAATAAAAGACATATGACACTAACAAGCAAACAATTAAGCATGGGTTGCCTCCCACGAAGCGCTTTTCTTTATTTAAGAGTCTTGTAGCTAGACTCGTAGTCGTGCTCCTACGTTGCCTCGCGCACGCTTATGTGCTCATACTTAAGCCATTCCAACGCTCTTTCATTCTTTTTGTAATCATCTCCTAATTCAAGGCATTTTTTGTAATACCGCTTAGTTTTCTCATATGGGTACCTAAGCCCACTTTGCTTATCCCTTTCACTAAGCAATGGAATAGGGGTCATTCTATTACAAGCCTCAATGTCCTTATGTTTAAACCTAGGATGAGCGCGTGGCATTTGATAGATAAAACCTTCAACTTCATCAGAGAATGTAATTAGACCATCAATCATCCGTTCATTCAACCTAGTCAATTTTTTGAAAGGTTTTCTAAAAATTACTTGAGTGAGGTCCTTATCAATAAATTCTCCTAGATCTTCTAAGACCATGAACTCTACCAAATAAGCAAAACTTCCAACAAACACGTGCAAATGAGTGACTGCTTCAACAACATTGTTCCCTTGATAAATTAACTCATTGATCTTGATTTTATTGTATAGGTCCCTTGAGATTAAGTTCAAAGGTAAGAATGAATTCAAATAAGCATCGAATCCTTCTAGTCCTATTTTGCAAGGGAATTGCATGTTAAAGGGGCCATCTTTCTCAATCCTACACCTAGGGTCAAAACATTGGGAGGGTCTTCCTCAATTTCAAAACTAACTCCATTAATGACCTCCCCGCTATCAAGTGCTTCACCATAATCAAGTTCCTCATCGGAATCTGAGTCATAGAAAGGACTTTGTTGTTGCCAATTTATCTCATTATGCCCTAGGTGATTTCCAAAATGGTGAGTGGGTGAAGGGTTTTGTGGGATTATGTTCTCAATTTCGGGATTGGGAACGGGTAGAGTGAAGAATCTTCGGCGGAAGATACGTATCATGGTGAGTGATGGTTTTTACGAACAAAGGTCACGAAGAAGGGGGATAGAGTAAGAGAAAGCTAAAAATGAGAAAAATTTACTTGATAGGAATCAAGTAAAGAAACCTAAACGAGGTGGACTACTAACTAGCTATTCTATTCCCCGGCAGCGGCGCCAAAAACTTGATAACGCTACACGCATCGTTCGGGGTCAAAGGAACTTCCTTTTAATCGAGCAAGTTTTTCAACACCCTAGGCAGTGAACCTAATCGTTGTAGTGTAGTATTAGGGTAAGCCACGGGTATTGATATCGTTCTCTAAGGGAATATGAATGCTAGTAAGAAGTTACTACGCTAAGGTTGGGGTTTAGGAAGATTATTTTTTTATCTTTTTATATTTTTTTAAGGAAAGGAAAGGTACGAATCTCGGGGTTTGGGTTTGGGGGGTTGGTATTGCTACCGATTACTCTACTTATCTAATTATCTAATCTAAGGTGTATGTAGTCTATGTCTAATTATTGTGTGCTCGTATGATAGTTTAAAGATGTGTTTACTTAGGGTTTACTACTCCTTAATTATCTCCTATTGGTGGTTGAATTGTCACGTCTTATTCTTAGTTGCGTTGTGTGTCTAAGGTTGTAGGGTATGCGTTCCTCCCTAACTCTTTGAACTTACCAAAGGGTCTCGTCTACAAAACCCACTAGGGATAATAAACTCTTACTCTAAGGCACTCTTTGGATGGTTTAGCTTACAACTACTCAAGGAGTTATATTCTAAGGTTCACAAAGATTTAATCAAGCATTAAGTACACAACGAATGACCAATCGCATTACTAGATCATTAATCAACTAAGATAAGAGACAACCAATCAATATTCAATAATCAAGTTTCATATTCCCTAAGCAAACACACAAGTAAATTAGCCGAACATGGAGAACATGCAAGCATACACACAAATAATCAAAGACATAATTGTATTAATGAAGTAAAACACTTATATTGGTGTAAGATAGGGTTTGGAACCCTAAAATACTGTACAAGACAGCCTTGGTTCGGTTTTAGTTTTTAATCCAAAAGACTACACATAAATACTGAAAAATTCGGATTCTATATATAAGATTACATATGCGACGGCGTCACCTTATGTTTTGTGACGCCGTCGTGTCGCCGTCATTAGGGTTTCGTCTTGGCCACGTTAGACCTGCGATGACGTCACCTTATGCTTGTGACGCCGTCCTCTTCAGCTTCTGATGCCGTCTGGATTGCATCTAGGCCGTCTGAGTTGCGACGGCCTACTCTTTTATAACTTGACGTCGTCACTTAAAAATAGGAGTTTTGGCTTCTGTCCCGTCACAAAATCCTCCGACGGCGTCGCGTATAAGCTGTTACGCCGTCACCTTATGTTTTCAGCAGCTTTGAGTGTCTCGATTCTGACTTTGGCCATTTTCTTCGTATATTCGCGCCTTTTCGTCCAAATAAGTTCCATTCCAGCATTTTGCCTTCGAGAGACCTAAAAAGTTAAAATGAACGATATTAAGCAATAACGGATACAAAAGTGATCAAATAAGGGCTTAAACGACCCCTCAAAAAGGTACCTTTTAAAACCTTATCAATAGACATTTGAAATTTGGAGCCCATTTCCTTTGAAAGACTGTCACATTCATTAGGGTCGGTCGAGGCAAAAATAATGTCATCAACATAGATTTGAACGTGAATTAAGTGTTTGCCTGACTTTCTGGTGAACAATGTGGGATCAACTGCTCCTTTGCTGAATCCGTTGGTGAAGAGAAACTTTGACTGTGTATCATACCATGCCCTTGGAGCTTGTTTCAAGCCATAAAGAGCCTTTTTCAAGCGATAAACATGAGTAGGACATTTTGGATCCACAAAACCTTCAGGCTGACTGACATAAACGACTTCTTTCAGATCTCCATTAAGAAAGGCAGTCTTCACATCCATCTGATAAACCACCATGTTCTTACTAGCAGCATTACCAAGAAGATTCTGATTGCCTCGATACGTGCAACTGGAGCAAATGATTCCTCAAAGTCAATACCCTCCTCTTGACGATATCCTTTTGCGACTGGTCTTGCCTTGTTCTACAACACATCACCATGCTCATCAAGTTTTACTTTGAAGATCCATTTGAGAGCAATGATCATAGCGCAGTCAAAAGCAGGTACCAATTCCCAAACATCAAGTCAATCGAACTCGTGAATTTCTTCTTGCATAGAATTGTACCAACTATCCTCAGACATTGCAGTTTTAACATCTTTCGGTTCGACCTTTGATAGGATGGAATTGAAGAAGCACCATAAGGCATCGGTAGATAGTTGTTTATGAGTGGATACCGGACGAGCAGGATTCCCAATGATATTGTCCAATGCATGATCATGTGTCCATTTTCTGAAATGCTCGTGTGGTTGTGGTTGAGGAAATGATGTAGCAGAGTTGGGGTCTCCTGATGAAGATGGTTCATATGATGGATCAGGAGCAAAAATGTTTTCAAACGGTGCATCTTCTGGAGTAGCAAAGGGGTTATCTCCATCATAGTTGGCAGAAGCATTTTCATGATGTACACTCAAAGATTAAGGATTTGAGGATGATGATGAGTGAGCTTCAGCAAGCGCTTCTTGGGATAGTGACACAGAAATAGATGGATTATCTATGTTGACAGGATTAGGAGTCGCCTCTTTTGATGGTGTAGAATGGTTAATTTCATGAGGTTCATAGTATTCCTCAAACATCAGATCATGGAAATGCAGGTGAGTGATTCTGTACAAGATAAGAATTGATGGGACTACATGATGAATGTTGAGATGCAGGTCCTGAACTAGATTTTTTAGGAGCCATTTGCCCAGACAGCTCATCGAACGTGACGTGAATAGTTTCCATGATATCTCGGGTTCTTTTGTTGTAGATTCGGTAACCCTTCTGGTTTGGTGCATAACTCACAAAAACTCCAATGTCCGCCTTAGCTCTTAATTTACCTAAATCTTGACCATCATTCATTGGATAGCATAAAGCACCGAACAAACGAAGGAAAGAGAGATAAAGTTTTCGATTGTGGACAAGTTCATATGGAGTTTTTCCATGAGTGGTGTGGATAAGGGAACGGTTTTGGGTATAATAAGCAGTGGCAATGGCTTCAGCCCAGAGAAACATTGGAAGCTTTGAGTAAATTAGCATAGTTCTTGAAGCTTCCACAAGAGTCCGATTTCATCTTTCAACTACACCTTTCTGTTGAGGAGTACGTGGAACACTTCTTTGATGGCTTATTCCAATGCTTTCATAAAACTGACTTAATTCTTTATTAACAAACTCAGTTCCATTGTCCATTCGGATAATTCTGACAGTTTTGTTAAGTCGAACCTGCAGCAGTTTGATAAGTTTGATGATGACATCTGAAGTTTCATCCTTTGTCCTCAAAAACTTAACCCAAGTAAACCGGGAGAAGACATCAACAACGACTAACACATATTTCTTCCCGTTTATCGTTTGCACTCTCATTGGTCCGCATAAGTCCATATGAAGAGCATGAAGAACTTCCATAACTGAGTTTGTAGGTTTGGGTTTATGGGCATATTTCTTGGTTTTTCCCAATTGGCGTGCTGAACAAAGATGATCCTTTTCATACTTTAATCTGGGCAAGCCTCTTACGAGGTCCTTTCTAGAAAGATCATTAATGCTGCCAAAGTTCAAGTGATTGAGACGACGATGCCATAACCAAGACATTATTTTCGAATCCTTTGATAACAAGCAGATTGGAGAAGACTTCATCATGTCTTCGATAGAGATGGTGTACAAATTGGTTCCACGTGTTCCTTTCAAAAGTTCAACACCATCTAGTTCTCTAACGAAGCATGTATGTTTTCTAAAGGCCACCTCTAGATCAGAATCACATAATTGACCAACAGAAAACAAATTATGACCAAGACCTTCAACATAATATACCCTGGAAATTACACTATCTCCAACAACATAATCTCCGTAACCCATAATTGCCCCAAAATGGTCATTCCCGAATCTAACAGTCCCAATGAATTTACTCACGAAGTTCATGAGCCTTGAGCGATCTCCAGTCATATGCTTGGAACAGCATGAGTCCAGGTACCACAGAACGATTTGAACGACCTGCAGTTGAACACAAATAAGTATGGATGACTGGATAATTTGGATCCCCATGCGAGAATGGGTTCCACTTAGTTAGTAAACGAGATTGGAACACCCACATCAGAAATAGAATCAATGAGATCACTAGAGGTAGATGCAGCACTAGAAGTGACAGTAGATCTATTAATAGTGTGTTCACTTCTTAAAGGTATCACTCTACCAGTGGGCATCCATTTCCTAATGGGCATTGATCTAGATAATTTAGGGCACAAATCATTAAGATTGAATTTACGGCCAGTAGGTATCCATTGATAACGTACATTACTAAATTTTCTTCCTGTTGGTTTCCAATGTTTTCTAGCCTTCTTCCACATTGGTTTTCTGACATTCTTATCCTGTTTCCTAGTATTAACATTTCTTACCGGAGATTTAGTAGCATTACTCAAATCCTTCATAACACATTCATGATTAATACTAGAAATCAAGCATTCATCACATGTTTTGCAAGTAGTAGCAGAATTTGAAATAATTACAGTACGCTAATAGCTAATACTAGAATCAACACGATTCGTCTTATTCAACACAAACTTATTGTTCCTAGGGTGGTCTTCTACTTTCTTTCATTGATCACTCCTAGCTTGCGAGGTCCTATCTTGCTTTGTATTGCCTGGAGGCATTGGCCCGCTTGCCTTAGTGTCACTAATTACTCCTGTAGAGGGAATGATGGGAAAATTAGTTGGTTTTGCTACTTTTTGCGTTCCTAATCTAGAAGTGCTGGGATCTGAAGTACTAGCAGGCACATCAAAGTTCACATGCTTTACTTTTGGCATAGACCAAGGCATATCAAGAGTCGCATGCTTAATACTAGGCATAGAGCATGGCATAATGACTTTATCTTTTGAACAAAAGGATTTAGGGCATGTTGCTCTTAAACATTCTAAAAGCTGCTGAGATCGTTTGGCATATAAACATGCATACCTAACTTCTCTATCAAGTGGTTTATTTATGCTATCCTCTTCGACAATCTCATGGAGACATTCTAGACTATCCTTAAGATACAAAAAATATTATTGACACACAACTTCGTTATTTATAAGATGAGGGGGAATATACTTTATAGTCACATCATACTTAGAATCCGCAGATGCCTTTGATACAAAATTCTCATCACAGATAAGTGGCATTTTCCCTTTTACCTGACTCTTCAGATTCTCAATTTCCTTTTGTAAATAAGTTATTTTTTCATTGTTCTTGTCACGAGTGACTTTCATTGAATCATATAACTCTTTGAAATGTTGTTTAACCTTTTCATTTTCTGCTAGGAAACTCTCATTTTCTTGTTGTGAAACATTAATGATGTTTTGAAGATGATAGTTTTGAGAATTCTGAGAATCTAGTGGAGGAGGCATTTGGGAGCCTGTTACATCATTCTTTTCACATTTTAACTGTGAAATTTGGGTTTTTAATCTTCTGATCGTGTTACAATGAGCTCGAATCTGTTCGTCAAGTTTGCATATTTCAAAAACTACATCAAACTCAGGAGCATCTGAGGATGTCTTGACATTTGAGGTTTTAACATTTTCTTTGAGATGTTGATATTTTAAATGCAAAGCAAAATGTTCAACTTCCAGCTTAGAAAAATATTTTACCAAATTATCATTATCATCCTGTTCTATTTTCTCATGCAGTTTTGAATTTGTGTTTTCAAGCTCAATGACACGATCATGGGAAACTTTCAAAGCAACAGATAATTCATGAAATTGAGAAGCAGTAATAGAATAATTTGTAACAGTATAAAACACATCTTGAGCAACACAACTAGAAATCAAGTTCTCATTTAAGATATGCAGATTCTTCCTTTCAATTTCATTACATTTGAGTTCACGTTCATAATCATTGACCTCAATTTCCATTTCATTAAACACTCTCTTCATGTCTTTAACCTCAGTGTCAATTGCTTTTTGAAGAGACTCAAATTGATCTTTTAATTGTTTAAAGAAAGGCATGACCTCAGTTAAATAACACTCCTTTGTTTGTTCAAAACCCCTTTCCCCTTCTGTAATCCCAGTTGGTGTGATTCTCTTCTTACATGTTTTCTCAAAGTCAACAAATAGTTGGTAAACTACATATAAGCTGACTAAGGTTTTGCTTTGTGTGGGAAGAGTTCTAGGCACTAAATGCATAGGTGTATTTGGGGGATACACAGTGGCTGGAGTCAATTTCCTACAAGGGGAATTCTTTTCAATAAAATCATCAGCTTTTTGCTTGTCCATATCCTTTTTCCAGAACATTTGTTCAGGGGTCAGCTGGGTCTGAGGTCTAAACTTATTAAAGGCAATCCAGTTTTCCTTAGAATAATTCGGTGTTTTATATGTGATGTTATGTTTTATGCACAAAGGATCTTTAAGTTTATTATTCATTTTTTCTCTAGTGACATCTTCTAATTTTCTATCTTCCTCAGTGCACTCAACATAAGTAGGTTTTTGTCTAGGCTTAAGAATCTCATTTCCATCATAGATTACCTTTTGAGCTGCTTTTGCTTTAATACAAGACTCAGGATTTGGTTCTTCTACAAGTGCAACACTATACTTATCACTTAGAACTCTATACTTAGTGATCATGTGAGCAGTCTGAATGGTGTTTCCTTGTACGTACAACTTGTTTTCAAGTTTGTTCTTTAAAGTTTTTAGGTTAGAAAATTCATTTAAAAGTTTTGATTCCTTAGCAATGAATTCCTGTTTAAGCACTTTTACATTTTCTTGAAGATCTTGTTTTTGTTTAATAGTTTTGTTAAGCTTTTCTTGTAAGGAATCAAACTCTTGTTTTAACATTTGTTCCCTAAAATTACTTTTTCTGATAATTGTACGCATTTGGTTATCCATCTCCTGCTCACGGGTAGTCAATTCAAACTTAGCACGTTGTTCATATATAGCAACTTGTTCCTTATTGACATTCAGTTCAGAGGTTATAGAATCATCAGGGGCACATGCAGTGAATTCATCAAAAATATAGTCATCATTGACTGCAGAAGATGCATCACTTGGTACAATTTCACTTTCATTTTGTTTCACATATTGATCATATGGGACAACATTGCTATTACCCATATTTTCAATATCTGGTTCAATAATTTTAGTTGATTGTACCTTGTCGTGTATCTTTTGCACATCAACTTCATCGTAAAATTTCAATACCTCTGATATGATTAATTCCTTGGAGGGACTGGCGTGTTGTGGTGAAGGAGCCTTTGGAGAGACCATTGGTGAGATACTAGCCATGAAGATGGTCTGGGCAGTAGGTTCATCATCGATAACAGAGTCAAATGCATCACAGTCTGCAACTTGAAATGCATTTGGATTGTTGTATCCCATACCCTGCACTGGCTGTTCATCCACATCTGCATCGTAAGTTCTGTCATTTCTCTCAGCCAGAAATAGCAATTTTCCTCATCCAAAACTGCTCCACTATCTTGAGCTTGTACCAGCAGCATTCTGTCCCTGAAGTACTCTGCATTTGTGGACGTTTTGGAGAGGTGCAAGTCCTTGCAATGTGTCCTTCTCCACCATAGTTGTAACACTTGATTAGCTTCCCTTGACCTTGAGCCATGTTCCTTCCTCTATTATGATTACCCACATATCCTCCACCTACACCAGCATTTCCATAACCTGCTCCTGCCATTCCTTGTTCATTCTGTCTTCCTTGCACGTTTTGCACCACTACCTTTCCTTCTTTAACTGTAGCATGATTGTGAAGATTGGAAGCCGTTCTGAGATGATTGTTGGTGTGTGGAGTGAAGTTCAGGTTTTGCTTAACCATTAGAGCCAGTTGATTAACAAGTTTTTCCATGAATGTGTCTGAATCTGGAGGTTTATACCCTGAATTTGGAATGAGTTTGTGATTACTATTTCCAGTAGGTATGACCTGTGATGCTTTGGTGGTAATTCCTACATTAGTGTAGAATGCAGTTGAATCATTTGAAGAGCTTGCATCTCCAGCATTTGTTTTGAACTTTTCCAAGATCATTCGTTCAAACACAACATGTTTCTCATTCTGAAGTAAATAAGCATACAATTGCTCGTAATTTGTGTTCCTCAATCCTTTGTTTAGTTTAACTGCAGTGACAAACTTGTGCCATTCGGGATTCATGTTGTTCACAAACTTTGAATTGAGCTGGATATTTGGCATAGTCATTTTGATATTCCTCATGTCATTCACAACCTTATGGAATCTCACGTAGTATTCTATAAGAGTTTCCCCTTGATTCATCTTAAAGTTCCCAAAGTCATCATATAGCTGAGACTCCCTGTCTTCTTTAGTCAATTCAGAACCTGTTAGGAATTGGAAATTCCATAAGGAAGTGTCGGTCACCCCAATTATAGTCCAGCATATGTTAGCTCGTAAACATATCGTTGTTTACGTTATTTAGTAGTTAATTAGTTAGTTATTAGCGTAGATTAGTTTAGAGTAACACCGTGGAGGAAGGACGGGTCTTTACCCACTGTATGCCTGATCCACAACCCGACAGGAGGGTGTATTGTCTGTAACTATAAATACCCCTTCCATCCTTGGAAGGGGTGGAGCTTCTTAATCTAACCTTGCATTTTGTGTTTTAATTTCTCTCTCAAGAACTTCCTCTCATCTCTTTCACTCTCTAAACATGGCACACTTGTTTAATCATCTCCCTAGACCACCCGAATCATCAAACAACATAAAATATACGATCCTACAAATGGTATCAGAGCCTAGGTTATGTTGTTCTTGATGATCCGAATGGTTTTTACACTCATGGTTGTATGCGGTTTGTGATGTTTGGTTGCGGTTTGTTGTAGTTTGATTCGTATGGTTTGTAAAAACAAAGTGTTGGTTGTTTGTTGGTCGATTCATATTTTATATCATGTTTGATGTGCTTCTTGAAGCGGTTTGATATGTTTTTTTGACAATGGTTTGTGCATATTTTGTGGTCAAGCAGATTTTTTAAGTGATAGTATGTTTTTTAAACACTTCTCAGCTTAGTTGAATCTGGTCTTTACTGATTTTTTTTAAGACATTTGTGGCCAATAAGTTGAATCTGGTGTTTACATATTTTGTGGCCAAACTGTTCTTGTGTGCATTTTTGTCACTGATTCATTGAATCGGTTTGTGCTAATGTACAAAGTTCTTCGATGAGGTTTAAAGAAAGATTGACCAAATTGGATGTTTACTGTGCGGTTTGATATAATGTTGCGTTTTGACCAACAGTTATGCGTTTTGAGAAAAGTCAGGATGCGGTTTGATGTTTTTCTAGTATGCGGTTTGTCACAATTGTCCAGATTCATTGTACAAGATGCGATTTTTCCACTTGATGCGTTTTGAAGCAAGTGCGGTTTGTGAGTAAAAGGTTAAAGCGGTTTGTCATGTGAAAATGAAGCGATTTGATAAAAAAAATGGTATGCGGTTTGTGTCAAAACGATAAATGTTGAAAAGTCAAAAAGCATTTTGTTGAAAATGCGGTTTGTTAAAACATGCATTTTGAGTGTAAGAGTAAGTGGTGCGGTTTGTCAAGTTCATCAAAGGTGTGATTTGTAAGAGAGCGATTTGTTTACAACGTTTTGAAGAATGGTTTGCGATTTGTTAAAAAGCAAATAACTGCGTTTTGACCCATACCTGTGTGCGTTTTGATAAGATGAAAAGATCTAAAACAGTTAAACACTAAAGTAGTTTCATGCAACAACAACCACGGATTCTTACAACAGTTTCATTCATCAGATTCAAACATATTATCAAACAATGTCAGATACTATCACATATAAATCACATTACTTCAACATCAACAATCATCATTCATCTGTCTATATTCAAACTATTACAAGATTCTTCATTCGTCAACATTCAACATTTAATATGATAGCTCAATCACAACAAGTCTCAATCTAAAGAATAATTAAACAAGAAATAATTGAATCCAAGATCTTGTTCGTGTCTATTCAAACTCTAATCGAAATCATCCAGAGTCAAGCTCACAAAACTTCATCTTCACTGATTTAAATCTTTCGGCTGTTAACTAAAATAACAAACTCATGTGTGAATCTCATAAACCATTTCGTGTTTGATGACATATATATCAAGACCATGGAAAAAGGCCCTCAACACGATGTGTTCATCACAGATTCTATGTATACTTCTTGGTTAAATGTTCGAATATCATAAAGAAAAGGGAAACAACAATATCAAATTTGTTGATTCCCTTCCTCTCATCCGTTGGTACAAAGAAGATTATGCATCTTTCATATCCGAATAATTTGAAGTTAGAACAAAACCTTAACGGTTTCATTCTCCTTCTTGTTCGGTCAAATAGTAGAAATCGAAAGTAATTCAAAATGAAAACTTACCTTTGAATCATTTACTTGACCTCATGGCAATCACAAATAGCAGTCACAAAACCTTAAGCATCCTTGTGGCAAATCAAAATCATCATCTCGAAACCATCCCTGTGGCTAAGACGAATAAAGCTACTCATGCTATCCCTGTGGCGTCCTTCATCTAAGGATAAAAGGATTAGGAATGAATTTAAGATCAATGGAGATGGGAGTTTTATTAAGACTGTTGAGATGGGTTTTGAGGTTTGTTGAATATTGAAGCGTACACATGTGGGATATGATCTATTTATCTGCGAGTGTTTTGATAAAGGTGTTTTGTTGTGAAAGAAGTGGGGGCGGATGTAAGTTGAGAAATATTATGGTTCTTAGAGGAGTATTAGGGGTTGTGTTATTTGCTTGTACCTTATATAACCGTATTATTAGGTTAAGTATTGGATAGGGTATCACTTGTTCATGGACCAAAGTTTGATTAATCTGATGGGCCGAGAATAATTATGAGTTTTATGTGATTTGTGATTTGAGGGAACATGGGCCGAAATGTCTTATGAGGTTATTTGACAAATGTTTCACTGGATATGTTATTTGAACTTGGATATGTGATATACGTATTTCGGTTATGTGATATACATGGGCCAAAATATTATCATATCTTCTAACTCATATAAGTTGTTATCCTAATTTTATCTGAATAATGGTACACTAGTCGGATTAAGTTTTCATGGAGAATACGCATTCACGACTTGGTATTTTCATTCAATAATCTTGAGTGGTACAACCGTGCTCGTTCAAGGCCATAGTATGTTGAGGACACATGTTTATTGCCGGATATTTTATGATTATAGTTGGATCAGATTCGATTTTCTCATAGGCCTGAACGAAGTTTGTAGTATTTTGAAAAGTGAGTTATTCATATGGGCCAACGATAATGCTAGACTGATGGGTGTCTCAAGAATTAGACTTTTAAGTGATTTAAATAATATGAGATATTTTTTATTTGATGATGACGCGTTGTGATGATGAGATTTGAGTCATGCGAGTTGTGATTTGATATTGAGGTTTGTTGTGTTGTGCTAGTTGATATTTTTGTTATACATTATCACGGAGGATACTATTTCACGGCTTGAATTGTCATTTTAACTAAGTTGACTACGAGGTTGTTTCTGTATGGTATTTCTTATTTGGGTTTGAAGTAAAGCTTTCCGGGCACGTTTACTTATTTCGTCTTCTTTCTTTCTACCCTTCTGCGAAGATGACTTGTTTGGGCGTTTAGTGGATGTGATAAAGACTTGGCTATTTAGTTACGTTTGTGATTCTTTCTCGCTTAACCCACAACGTAACTATCACTTCGGTGTCTCACGCAGTTGAGAATACGTCAAGAGGGTTTGTACATTGGGTACACCGTTTCTTCTTCACAAGGATTAGTACAAGCTTAAGTAACAAATCTGGGGATTTCTACTTCATGATCAAGTTTGGCATATTGAGTTTACTTCTCCAAGTAGTCACATCAATAGCCGACATAATTCGTGATTGTTATGTTTGCCAAGGTTTTCAAAGGATGAGATATGATCAACAATTCTCATGGGATATTCAATGTCACAGAATGTCAATGATACTTCACAGTCTAAGGAAATACTCTCAAGAATGATTTTTCAAGATGTTTGCTTATGACAAGAACTTCTCGTGCAAATGGTCGTACACGTTATGATGCTTCCGAAAGTTTGAAACCATCATGGGGGAGAAACGTGTACTTTAATGTTTTACTGTCAACCTCAAGGGGAAGTAGTATATACTACTTGACTTTGTATGGTTTGTGAAGTTGTCTACATATGGGTAAAGAATTGTTGATGATAGTGTTGAAGATGGAGAATGAACCGTCGATGAACCACTGCATGTTCCCCTAAAATAGATATTCACCATAACCAAAGTTGTCATAACACATTCAAGCTGACATTGTTTACGGTTTTGTCTTGATTTTGTAAAATCCCGCGAAAGAATCTACTTCTCGGTTTGAATCATAGACTTGTAAAATCCCGTGACAATGGAAACATCCTGGTAATAGTAAAGTGCATTTCTGGATCTATCTTTCGGTTTGATCTTGGTTTTGTAAAATC
This sequence comes from Chrysanthemum seticuspe, assembly GCA_019973895.1. Classification (NCBI taxonomy): domain Eukaryota; kingdom Viridiplantae; phylum Streptophyta; class Magnoliopsida; order Asterales; family Asteraceae; genus Chrysanthemum; species Chrysanthemum seticuspe. Next base: position 202,537,911 of record BPTQ01000006.1, on the reverse strand, counting down.
CCACGAAAGAAACTATTTCTCAGTTTAAACCATAGAATTGTAAAATCCCGTAATGATGGAACCATCTTGGAGAAAGGAAAGTGTATTTCGGGATCTTATTTGATGCTGGTGCTACGGTTGTTGCTTCAAAGAAGGGATAAAAGGGTGTACTTCATGAATTGGGTGTTTGTTTGGATTGTCCTCATGGCAGTTTGGTAATTACTGGGTTTTACGGGGTAAATGTGTTTAACCATGATCGAGATGAAACCATTATCATAGTTCACTTAAATCGTCAAAGGAGGCTAGATGTGAGCTTTTAACTAGAAGATGTGACAACGGCATTAATTCAGTATTATTTATTTGAGGTTGAAGTGAAATTTCACGGGCGAGTGTACTTAGTATCTGAACGTATCGGGGATGGTTGGATGAAGATTTTTCGAGATCCTTGTTCGAGCTTTTAATATTTTCAAAAACGAAGACTTGGAAATCTAGTTATTTTTGGGTGACTTTTCCTTTTCTTTTAGCACTTGGGGGAATTAGGCTCTTACCACCACAAAATAACTATCACTTTAAGGAGTTACGTTGTAGTGCTCAGTGTCACATTGAATTGTGGATTTTCAAGAGGTGATGTACGTCTTATACTTGATGGTTGGTTGGATGAAGAGTATAGAGTACTTAGAGATTCAATGGAGGATGAACTCTCGACACCGCTCTTTGTTACATATGTGCAAATTTAAGTCACGAGTTCGGGTTATTTTACTTCAGGGTCAAATTCATCATATTGGGTTTTCTCCATCAGCTGTCACGACAAAGAGCCTACTGAATGATAATGGGGTTGATTACAAGTTTTGCCAAGAGAGGTAGAAAAGAGAGAGATTATGACGTTTGAACACAACAGTTCAAGCCTCATTCTCTAAAGAAAAGAAAAGTGTACGTGTCAGTGCGCTTTATCTTTGGAAGAAGAGAAATCTTCTCAATTATGACCATTCTCATCAACATGCTTCATACTTTTTCCATGCACTTTCAGTTATCAAGTGAACCTGACTATCGTTGCTAGTTCTCATATTCCACTTGCTCAATTAAAATGGCGATGGCGACATAATTTGCAACCTTTGAGGGGAAAAAGTGTGAAGAGACTACATTTTAAAGATATTCACTTGTTCAATCAAGAATGGCAACTCCGTATGCAATTCATGAGGGGGAGAAAAGGTGTGAATTTAATGCATGTTTGAGTTATATCTGAGAATTTATGGTCATACGGCTCCTAACTCATGTAAGAACCGAGTCTTCTTCTTATCGGGTCATCTTTACATGGAGTTTCTTCTAAGAGCCGTTGGTTGACATCTTCTTATGGACTGATGAGTTTAATGATAAAGTGCTTCCAGTTGCGGGGTTGATTTCCTTGATGAACATCTTTCTGTTCTTGTTTGATTGGGAGGGATTTGATTTAAGGATATTTGCTATATACAAGTTAACGGGAATGCATGTGGTGAGAAGAAGATGTTAACTTTCTATTCCCCACTCGGACAATCTTGAAGAAGGTCGAGTCTACAATCTGTTCTACATTTTCTGCTGCATGTTAGAAGACTAAAGACGAGTTGCATTTGATTATCCAAAGACTTCTTCTTATTCAAGGCATTTATTTAAATATTGTCGGTTTAGGGGAGAGCACTAATTGGGGGAGAGTGAAAAGCCAGATTTAATCCCCAATTAGACTTGCTCACATTCTTCAGCAAGTTGATTCTCCCAAATACATCTGAGCTAATGATGTTCTTCTCAAAAGATTTCAAGTATCTGGGCTTACAATGAGTTGCTGATTATGAAGTATCAAAACCAGCAAGGAGGAAGGAGACACGCATCTAAACACGAGTAAAATTAATGAACTTAATACTTCTAAATGATTCAAGATATCTCGGGAAGACGAATGTCATTACCGCAGAGAAACTCAAGGTTTGACTCATGGCGTTTAGTGTCCTTATTCCAACTATGTGGGGGAAGAGATGGAAGAGTTAGTTTCTGAAGATAAAAGAGGTACACAAGTGTGTGATGATTTCGATCTCCATCATCGCAATCATCAGGGGAGAGAGAGATTGTGTACATTGGGGATGCTCAGCTGTTTCACTTGAGAGCTTAATCAGTGATTCAGAGATATAATCACTTATTCCGGAATTGAAATCCGCAGAGATAATCAGTGATTCGGCCTGCTACTTCAATATTATCGGTTATTCTTTCTTTGGGCATTTGGGTACTTCGGGTTCTTGAGCTTCATACACTTTCTTTAGGGGAGAGAAAAGTTTAAATCGGGGTTATTCTTTGGATACCAGACTTAATCTGCGACTTTGATGTTATAAGATTCTCTGTCTTTGGGGATGTGTGTATTCGGGTTCGTGAGCTCTATTCTATGAAACCGACTGCATCAATTCAACTACTTGGAGGAATTGTTCTCTTGAAACCTTTTGGAATGGATCGCTTCAGAGTTTAGTGGAAAAGAAATTTGAGAAGAGTTATTCATATGTGGGATGATACGTTGTTGTTCTTCTATCTTGATGATATAACCTCGAACGGAGAATCTCAATTATCGTTCTTAAAAGGAGCAACGGGATTTATGATAATGGTGTGATCCTCTGTGCACCTAGCTAAGGCAAGCTTGAAATAGAGCTTCGAATATGCTCATTTAATGGATTTTCGGTTTGGGGGGAAGCTACTAAAGATTCTCTTTCTTAAAGGCTCATGTTCTGTCAACTATTCAGGAGCCTCGGAAGCTTTGGTGGTGGAAGTTTAAGAGATGACGATTTCTATCTTCTACGATGTGCTGTTCGATATCCTTATCTCGGCACTCGTATCATCATCCTCTAAAATTATATCATATCTATCTTTGTATATACTTATCGAAAAGCCAAATACAAAAATATAAAACCAACAAAAAGAAAATAGAAAAATATTAAACCAACAAAAACCCATAAAAATTAGAAAATTTGAAAAATACCAAAAAAATGTTTTCTCAAGACATGTCTTCTGGTATCGATAACATGTATGGTCTTAGAAATGTCATTCAACAATGGCACGGGACCATAGATGAAGTTCGAGCAGGAGGTGTAAATATTTTTTCCAAAACATGTCTCAAAATATGGCTTGCAGTTACTTCAGACTGTAACCCGTGCTTAAACTAAGGTTTGCTATTATTTCAGATAGCAACCCGGTTTTCAAAAAAGAAAAGTGTTGCGCTAAAAAATTTTCAAAAATCTCATGCACTTATCCTAAAAACAATATGAAGAAAGTATGTCGAAGTACTGCTGTTCCTACACAAATGTTTTTCCGTCTAAAATTCTTCAGAAAAATATTTGTTTGTCCAAAATGGTGGAAAATAAGTTGTTTGAAAAAATCAACTAGAATCATGTTTTCATAAATTTGCAAAACCCAATCAATGACTTCAGCTTATTTAAATTTTTTTCATAGAATGAGTCATTGATTGAGGGGGAGAATGTTTTCAAATTTATATCATCTATCGAGCTTATATAATCATCCTACGTGCTTAACAGAAATAGATACTTGCCTATGTTGAAGGACTAGGAATCTAGGATATGATTGTTGTGATTAGATGATAAGAGTTTGATGAACACATTATTCCCATGCCTTTGCATGATCTGATTGATATGTTGTGTTGACTTTTATTAGTCGATTGTTGTTTGGGTGATGTCGACCCCCATATATCTGTTTGTGTCCACTAACATATGAAGATATCATGGTATATAAGAATGTTCCCGATCCAGATCCCACAAATGAAGATGATTGGATGCTGAAAGGAAAGGGTGACAATATCTTGGGTCGACAAAAGAAGAAACAGAGCTTAATTGGATCTCTATGAAGAGTTGGCATGGTATATGCAACGTAAGAGGTCTCACTGCATTTGCAGATGGTTTTCTTCCTGCCCTACAGCAACAACAACAAAAGCAGCTCAACCACCTAACGTATCTTTGTGCATGACAAGTAGTGGATGATACCATTTTCTTAAGAATTTTGAAAATAATGTTTTAAAAATGGAAAAATATTATTTTTGAAAATAAATTGGGCTTAAATTATGGAAATCAACCGGACTTCATTTTAATAAAACATAAGTCACTCAATCAAAGACTATAGTCATCGATTGAGGGGGAGAGTGATTTCAAGTTAAATATTTTCAAACAATATATCATCAAACAAATCAGAGTCCAATTGTACGAAATAAAGTGGTGATCAAAAGATTTAATGTTATGTCATGGTATGATTTTCTTTAAAACTCAAAGATCTTTCAAAATGAATTTTTTTCTGTTCTTGTTTGATTGTGAAATTGTTTTATTTTACTTAAATATCTCTTAAAATCTATCATATACCTGACACTAACAATCTTTAAATGTCAATAATTGATCCTGATCAGTCAATTTCTATATTAAATCAAGCCACGTCTTTCCCCAAACTTTTCTAAATAATTTAAATCATTTGGGATCACAAATCTCAAATGGTTTGATATTTTTTATCGGGGGAGAGATCGTGATTTAAATCTCAAATCTGTTTTAGTCCTTTAAAGGCACTCCTGCCTCCATGTGCCAAACGATTTCAATATATGATGCACATTATTGAGGGGGAGCAGTTATCCAAAAACAAGATGAGTATTTAAAACTGGCCACATTTTCTCCCATGTCTTCAAAACCTAGAGGTGGCAAAATGTGCCCAGAACAAAAAAGATGGGCTAAATGGGCACATTTTTAGAAGATTTGGGCACATTTAGCGCTTTTTTTTTGAAATGGCACATATAGCGCATTGAAAACTTAAATCTGCACAAATGGGCACTTTTTTCTCTCAATTGTTGAACATTAACGATCGTTTTAAAGATTTTTTTTTATATAATATATTTATTTTTGTTAATATAAATAAGATATTACGCTTAAGGAATTTATTTAGTCGTTTTAGGTATTTTATTAAGCGATTTGTATAACATGTGCCCGTTTGGCCCGTGCCCGTTTAGCCCGTGCCCGTGTAAGCCCGTGCCCATTCTAGCCCTTGCCCGTTTTAGCCCGTGCCCGTGCCCGCCCGGCCAACCCGTTTTGCCACCTCTGACTAAACCTTACTAAATCACTTGGGATCTAAAATCTCAAAGGGGTTGATATTTTTGATCGGGAGAGAATTTGTGATTTAATAATGAAATTTGATAAAAGGTGATCGTTTTGATTCAAATGTGCATGCTTCTCTCCCATATGTGCTAAACGCTTTCGAATCTCGAAGCATATATTGAGGGGGAGCATTTCATAAGAAATTAAACTTTCAAGGTACAAAGATTTCTATGTTTCAACATATGTACCTTGATTGATTTTCTAAATGGTTTCTTAATGGCAGTGTAACCGTGGAAGTACTTCAAAAACCTCTTTCCTCTATGTGTTAAATGATTTCAAATATCCAACGCACATTTTGAAGGGGAGAATTTACCAAGAAAATCAAAAGGCTTTTTCTAAAGAAATTGTGATCAAGAAATTGTTTCAAAGAACTCTTGCCTCCATGTGCTAAAAAATTTCAAAACCATATGCACATGTTGAGGGGGAGCATTTCTAAAAGATCAAAAACAATTAACGTACAAAATAATTTGATTTTATATCACAAGTACCTTGATTGATTTTTCATGTGGTTTCAAGAAGGAAAGAACAATACCAAAAGACCGACCAATTTACTTTATGCATGGTGTTATAAGGATGGTTAGGTTAGGTATTCGTTCCCACGTTCCCGCCAGAGCCGGAGGGATCTACCCAGGGACAATCCACTAGATAGTGTAGAAGTCCTTAGGTATGATGAAAAAAGGAGAAAAATGAGAATACGGGAAGAGTGCGGACTGAGACAGAGCTAGTACTGGAATAATCCCAACAAGGTTCTTGTTATGAAGTCTCGGTAAACACTGAAGGGGTTGAAGAATGAAAAAGAATTGAATGTAAAAAGGGTAAAAAGAAATAGACCTCCATTAATTCAAACTTAGGGCAGAAACCGGGTTCAATTCATATGCTACTGGTTGTTACTAAGGTAACACCGGTATTGAAGACAAGACGTCATTGACCCAGTGACGCACTGCACTATAACTTCCCACGCTACTCAAGTTCCTCTTAAAAGGACTTATTTCATTCTCACGGGGAACCTACATAATATATCGACTTTCTCTTAGAGAGTGTTGATATTGAAGAAGGAGACCCTCTCCTTAGTCTTCGACATAGCACACCAAAAGTGCACAATTGAGTCTAGAGCCAAGATATCATCCACAAGAAATCTCATTAGGACACTGTTAGCCTTGATTATTTTTAGTAGAAGTGATGGTCATTCACGATTAGGAACTTTGTAATGTGTGTTAGATATCGTGATAGAATAGTCAACGGGCTCGGGGATTGGGCTAAGCTAATTGGGCATAAGTTATGTTAAGCTAGCCTTGTCTAGTTCGTGAAACCCAAGCCCAATCCAAGTCCATCTCAAGGCCTATGGCCAAGCCTTAGGGCATCATCCTCTCTTACTATAAATACCCCTCAAGTATGTCATTTGAGGGGTGTGCTTGAAAGTGTGTGTGTGTGTGTGTTTTTCCTTGAAGCAATATACAACTTATTGTTTTCATCTTCTTTCCTTTATCTCTCTAAATACATACGAATATACATCAAGTCACCATCTCTTCTTTTCTTCTTCTTCATTTATACGCATAACTGTTTGTGTATTACGTGGGTTTGTGTGACACGTGTTCTTGTTGTGATAAGGTATAAGTGATAAAGGGCTATAACAGACACAAAATTAATGAAGACTTGCTGTTTCACACAATGTGGAAAGTATGTATATATTGAGAGTCCTACGCATTATCCTTGTGGTATTGCCAGAACATCCGAGTGATATATAAAAGTATTCACGATGAAGATGGAAATCCTTCTAGAGCCAACATCAAACAAGCTCTTGGTAGTTGACATGTGAGATCTTTTCTAAAGATCAATCTTGTGACAACTGGATAGAAACGATGGGTCGATTCACTCGTGAATCAACCTTGGTCTAGGAAATGAATTGACAAATACTTTTGGAAAAACTGTTCGATGTGCAAATCTCTTCTTTTCTCTAGCACATCGAATGTGTATTCATATTTCAAACTCAAAAAGTATCTCTGATTGAAAAAATACTTTTGGAAAAACCGTTCGATGTGCAAATCTCTTCTTTTCTCTAGCACATCGAATGTGTATTCTTTTTCAAATTCAAAAAGTATTTCTGATTGAAAATTGATCTTTCTTAGAAAACCTTCATCGTATTGTAAAACTCTTTCTTCAAGCAATACGCGATTGTTTTCAAATCAATTTTTCATCAATCAGTGAATCTCAATTCGCTGGTTCACTCACTCCGTGTTGTCTACTTTGGGACGCTCCGGTTTGAGAACGGCTAGATCAAGCTGCGAAACCCTGTCAAGGAGATTCTTCAAAACTCTACCTGATCACAGGCAGTATTTATACTGATCAACGGGGAACCGTGGTTCTTGCAACTATATTTAACGAAAGTGAACAAAGACACTTTCGTGTGTTTTAGTGCTAACCGTTGTTTACAAGAACATTTGGACGATTGCAGCTGATCGATATTGAGAAGTCAACTCACAACCGCATGCTCACAGCATTCACACTTAATTGAAGAAAATCATGACAATCAAAGATATACAAAGATGCTTCAGCTACTCTGATGAAAAGATGTCATGATCCAGAAAGTGTGAGCATGTCGGTCCAAAAGTCACAACATCACATGAAGGCAACGCAATAAAGGGTGATCCAAAGATTTACTGTGGCTGATGATCTCAATAAAGCTCGAAGATCATCAAAGATTTGGGTCAGTTCAAAGACCTCCACTGAAAGTACAAAACTATGCGGACTTTGAAGTATCACTACTAAAGCACAAAGATTGCAGAAGTGAAGAATTGAAGTCTACGAGCTTAGAACTAAAGACAAAGATAGAATGCTAGTATGCAAAATGTATTTCATGGGGTGACCTCCCTTAGGAGGAGATTGTTAGGAATTAGAAATTCCATAAGGAAGTGTCGGTCACCCCAATTATAGTCTAGCATATGTTAGCTCGTAGACATATCGTTATTTACATTATTTAGTAGTTAATTAGTTAGTTATTAGTGTAGATTAGTTTAGAGTAACACCGTGGAGGAAGGACGAGTCTTTACCCACCGTATGTCTGATTCATAGCCCGACAGGAGGGCGTATTGTCTATAACTATAAATACCCCTTCCATCCTTGGAAGGGGTGGAGCTTCTTAATCTAACCTTGCATTTTGTGTTTTACTTTCTCTCTCAAGAACTTCCTCTCATCTCTTTTACTCTCTAAAAATGGCACACTAGTTTAATCATCTCCCTAGACCACCCGAATCATCAAACAACATAAAATATACGACCCTACAGAACCTGAGAGAAGCATCTTAACATTGTCCCATACTGCCTTTGCTTTAGTGTTGTGATTGATCAACTTGTAAATGTCATTAGGTAAACCCTGAAGTATGATGTTTGAAGCCCTGATGTCTGCATCGTATCTCTTCTTCTCCTTATCATTAAGTTCATCATACAGCTTTGGTCTATCCAATCCTAATATAACTGAACCATTTGCAGCAGTTTCAAGAATGTCTCTGCTAGTCTCAACTTGATATCGTCCTTCATCAATTGATTTGAGGATATTAACCCCATTTTCCGTTCCTAAGAAGTACAGTCTGATTCTTTGAGCCCAAGAGTCATAATCAATTCTATCCAGCATGGGAGGACGAGTATCAGATCCTGCAGCTTGCAACGTCATCAACAACGGAAGAAGTGATTGTAGATATGGTTACAAGTTCCACGGGATTTTACAACTCAACTATTAAATCGGGAAATAGATTCTTTCACGGGATTTTACTAAATCAAGAGAAAACCGTAACACGTAACACGAAGAAACAATAAGCCTAAGGAAAAAACAATAAGTCTCAAAAGACAAATCGCACCCTTGACAAATCGCTCTTCAGACAAATCGCTCTGATAGACAAATCTCTCCTTCAGACAAATCGCTTTTTTGACAAAACGCACCCAAATTACCAAATCGCATAAATGACAAGTCGCTTAAGTTGACAAATAGCTAAGCAGACAAATCGCTTAGTTAACAAATCGCATGATTCTCAAATCGCATAAACAGACAAATCACATAGTACAAAAGTACACCCACTACTTCCACTACTTTGTCTTTTCTTGTCGTTTTGTCTCAATAGACAAATCGCTTAATGGACAAGTCGCTTCTATGAAACTGACAAATCGCAAAAAATGAGTAACAAATCGTTTCAATAAGCATTCACAAAGGAGACAAATTGCATACTTCTAAGGACAAATCGCATAGAAGAAACACAATACGAGAGACAAATCGCATCCAGGAAATATTTAAAATCACCACTTTTCAATCCAAAAACAACCCAACCACGATGATTCAAGCCTTCCAATTCAAAACCTAAACACTAATAATGATGCTAAAAACAAAAGTACAATCAAAATCCAAACTTTAACACTATAATTGATCCAAATGATGCAAACTACTCTAAACTCATTTAAACCCAAAAACCTTATGAAAACCACTAGAAATCCAAGAACATGAGAGATGAGTGATCAAACCATGGCTTTTGATACCATTTGTAATATATTGGTTTTCTTAAACACATCACAACATAATAATAAGGGGCGTATGGTTTGAGTTTAGAGAGAGAAAGTGGAAGAGTTTTGGGAACTTAGTGAGACAAAGAAAAATGATATTATGAAGCTCCAACCCTTTTCCTTTCTAGGCAAAGGGTATTTATAGGTTCTTACAAGACACGCCTCCTACGGGCTGTGGATCAGGCATACAATGGGTAAAGACCCGTCCGTCCACCACGGTGTTACTTAACAAACTAATTGCTAACATTAAATGACTACGACTACGAGCTTTCTAACGAATACATATACTTGAGGTGATCGACTCTTTAACTTCCGGATTTTCCAAATCCTAATACTTGGAAGACGTGGTGCTTCTTCTAATCTAACCATTCCTTTTTGTTTTTACTTTTTCTCTCTAGAAACACCCTCTCATCTCTTTATCTCTCTAAACATGGCATACTTGTTTCATCATCATCCTAGGCCACCCGAATCATCAAACAACATAAAATATGATCGTACAGAAATATTTGTCTTTTTGGCGACAAACGTTCCTTATGAACTTTTGTTTTTAGGAACAGAGCATGAGATTTTAAAAAGAGATTAAGCATGGCTCTTTCCTTTCTTTAAAAATGGGTTACTGCCTGAAATGACAGTAAACCAACATTTTTCTCCATCTCATTTTTTAAGACAAATTAAAAAAATATATTTATTACTTCTGCTCGAACTTCATCTAAAGACCCGTGCCATTATTGAATGGCAGATCTAACTCCGTAGATGTTATCAAAATCAAAAAACATGATAACTAGAACAATCTCTTTGTTTTTAATTTTTCAAGATTTTCTGATTTTTATGGATTTTTAAAATTTTATATTTTTCTATTTTCTTTTTGTTGGTTTTATAATTTTGTATTTTGCTTTTTGATAAAATATATACAAGAAAATAGATGAAGAAACACCTTTACTCCTCGTCTTCCTTCTGAAGACGTTTGAGTGTCTCAGATTGTAGGCTTTTCAAGCCAAGTCGTGGGAGGATAAACTCAAAACGTTTTCTAGGAAGAAATTTAGTGAAGATGTCTGTCAGCTGATATTTAGTCCTTACGAAATATAGTTCAACCACGCCTTTCTCCACTTGGTCCCTGATGAATTGATATCGAATATCAATGTGCTTTGCTCTTGAGTGTTGAACATTATTGCAGCAGAGAGCTATGGCACTTTTGTTATCACAATACAGAGGAACTTTGTTGAATACAAAGCCATAGTCAGATAATTAGGATCTCATCCATAAGATTTGAGCACAACAAGATGACATAACTATGTATTCAGCCTCTGTAGAGGATATAGACGTACTCATTTGTTTCTTTGAAGACCAACTTACTAACTTATCTTTGTTAGGTCACTATGTTTGTAACACAAGCATCAATATAAGAAGTAGAGATGAAGGAAGGATCGGATGAACAAGAACTAACAATATGCGTATGAATATAAGAAGAGTTGTGCGTGAATATTGAAAGTAAATGAACAACCAACCTTCAAGTGAAGGTTTATAAGAGTTATTTATAGGGAAGGAGCTAGGGCAACACTCAAGCTCCCTTCCTTTCCTTATTGGGCTTGGGCCAAGGCTTATGGGCTTTCTACATAAGCCTTGCCTTAAGTACTAACATAAAAGCCTAATTGAGCTAACTATTACATATTAATTACTAACACTTGTAATCTAGTTTAGGAGTGATTCCAACAATCTCCCCCTAAGTGTTGGTATTTAATGATTAGAGTGAAAAACGTTGTAGGTGCTGATGTAATAGTAGCTTCGACGTCTTCTAACAGTCTTCTTTCTTGTGAGAAGAATTGTATTGATTCCAACAATCTCCCCAGTGTAGGGATCTTGTTTACTTTGAAGTTTTTCAGCTTTGAAGTCTTCATTTTCTTTGTTCTTTGATCTTTGTTCTTTGTGGTGGTAGAGATAGTATGATGTGGTTATCTGTATCAGGTCTGCTTCGTTGCTCCAGTGTCTCCACGTCTTTCTCTAACATGCTCACACGCTCTTTAATGATGAATTTCAGTACTGATGTAGTTCTCTTAGTCTTTAAACTTTGTAGATTCTTTGACTTTGAAGAAGAATCATTCTGACTTTGTGTTACCTTTTGTGAGAACTTCAATTAGTGTTGTTGTTGGTATGAGCATGTGAAGAATTTGCACGATCTTTTCCTCCCGTGAGCATCTATAAGAAGAAAACATAAAACATGGGTTAGAAATAATCCAGCGCTTACAAGTTTGAACTTTCAGTGTGTTAACAGCATAGTGTGAAAACACGACTCTAATTCTCACAAAGGCTATTTTTGAACTGGATTCCCACAAGTGAGATAACGCGATGTACCAAAGTACACCTACAGTTCAGGTGAGTCGCTGAGGTACACCGAAGCATCACCCCACGACTGTAGACCATTTGAGACACACTAAGCATAACCCACAAGGAGTTACCGAAGTGACCTGTTGTCAGGGCTGTTTGATGTTGACCCTGGCAGGAGTTTCCATTCAATCACTGAGGATCACAGTTGTGAACCCCTCATAAATGTTCTCGACAGATTGCTAAGATCTGTGAAAGACTCAATAGTGTATCACTTGTGTCCTTATTGTTGAACGACAAGTGATGAAATGTCAAGTGTTCCTAAGAGATGTTTTGATGAATCTCATGGCTCTAGACTCAATAGTGCACTTTGGTTTTCCTAAGCGGAGACTAGGGAGAGGGTCTCCTTCTTCAATACCAGCAATCTCTAAGAGAAAGCCAATAGTTTACGTAGGGTTCCTTGTGAGAATGAAACAAGATTCTGCTGAGAGAAACTTGAGTGGCTAAGAAGGTTTAGTGCATGCGTCACTGGGTCCATGACAACTTTGATCTTCAATACCGGTGTCATCTAGTGACAACCAGTAGCATATGTATTTAACCCGGTGTCTGCCCTAAGTTGAATAATATGGAGGGCTATTTCTTTTCACCCTTTTCTTTACATTTCTTTTTAGTTCTTCAACTCCTTCTTTCTCCGATTCTCATTTTCTCCTTTTTATAGTCATACCTAAGGACTTCTAAATTCTAACTATTAGTGGTATCCTTGGGTAGATCCCTCCGGCTCTGGCGGATCATAGGATGGTTATTCCTAACCTTAGTCACCTTATAACTCCATGACTAACCTATGTTGCCATAAAACCATTTACATGAAAAATCTCTCAAAGTGGTTATACGTAAAAACATTTTATACCACTGAAAGAGTTTTAATGTATTGCAGAAATACTCCCCCTCCACACGTGCTTAAGTATTTTGACAGAAATCTGCACGGTGAGAGAAGAGCGCGCACTTTTGAATTGATCAACTCAAGATAGATAATTCCCTGCGAGACACGGTTACATCACTGACTAGGCCAGCTTGAAGTTGTAAACACTCCTTGGTGAGGAGGTTTGACCCGTCAAGGTTCATGTCTACCAAAAGTTTCTCGAATGGTACATTCTACTAGGACAAGTCCTTTGCGAGACACGTTTACATCACTAGCGAACTAGCTTGAAGTTATTACCCGTCCCGGACAAGTCTTTTCGAGTTACTAACATTTAAGAGCTCGTCAATTCATTGGTTAAGTCTTTATCACGAAGATTCAACAGCAATTCACAACATATTTCTTATCACATAATTTTTCTCCCCCTCAAAAATGGCATATAAATGTTATTTTTGATGAAATATTGATATCGAATATGTCCATTTCGAGTTTTGTGGGAAGATTACCACGAAAAACAATTTGTGAACAAAGTTTAAATTCAAATACTCCCCCTCAACAAGTGATATTAACTTTTGAGGTTTTGAAAAATCATAAGGGGAAGTACTTGTTCTTTTGAGCAAAACTTTGAAAAAAGAAAGTTTTGATAAGTTTTACTCAAAAGTAAGAAGCTTTCGCTCCTTTTATAGGATTGTGGCACTGAAGCGTACCACAGGATCCTTTCATGACAAGAACGGGTTGTACACTGTTATGTGTGCACAAGACATCGTCAAATAAAATTCACACATCCAAATATTGACAAGGAAACATATCAAGAAGAATCAGTAGTACCAGGAAGTCCGTCAATAACACCAGGAATGCGTTCTGGACGTTGGTAGCCTGTGAGAGATATGCTTGGACGACCACCTTCTGATCTGATCCCGTCTGAACAACCTTTCATCAATCCGAGTGATGATATTCTTCACATCCCTCCTATCCCTCGAATTTCATCTCTTCGGTGACCCTATGCCGTCATAGATCTCTTTTAACCTGTATGCTAACCCATCCCGAACCTTCTTCAATGTGTGATCCCTAAAATTATAAAGCTCTTTGCATGCCATGAAGCATGCATAATTGCAACCTCTTTGTCTTGTCGTTTGACCATAATTTTCTTTAGGAATGTGTACTCCCAATTTGACGACAGTGTAACATGCATAATTGCAATGATCCGTTTGTCACTGAACACTTCCTTTTTCGACCTGAGAACCTGGCAGCTTCTGTAGTAGATTCTTCTTTATTCAGGCCAATGATGAATCCCATACAGTGCATCGAGGTCATACTTTTCTACTTTGTCAACAAACATGTGTGTGGCTTCTTCCTCGATGGCCATGCTGTTAGAGTATATTGCTGCCGGGAAAGGGAGTGTGAGTGATGTAGCATATTTCATGGAAACATCGCTAGCGTGTAGAAGGAATTCCATGTCATTTTTGAAGAAGTAACGATAGGGAATCTTGGGTTGATCCGGTCAGCCAATGGTTTGGTCCAGTCAGTGTAGTATGGAGCTTTATCTTGTCTGGTGAAGTCAATGTTTGATTCAGGATTGAGCCAATCAATGTTGTTAGACATGGCTCGTGCAATGTTGTCGAGATGGTATTCAACTTCGATTGCACTATCTGAGCTGTCTTTAAGTAGTTGAAATGCATCATTCTTGATTCGCCTCAACTCTGCTTTGGTCATTTTCTTCACTTTGAACTTTTCCTGTATAAGCTTCACATGCTCTATTTTGCGACCATCTACCATTTCTTGACCTTCCGGTAATGGAGTTGTAGCATAAACAAGTTTAGAAAACCAGTCATATTCATCAGTGTCATCTTCATCTAGCCATGAGACAACAGCTGTCTTCTTCTTCATCTTCTTTGGCTTCGATGATGATTCTGGTTTCTTTGTTGTTGTGGAGGAAGTAGGTTGTTGTTGGGGCTCAGGAATTTCTTCATCGTCACCACCAGTGTATTCAAAGTGATCACCAGTTTTCTCTGTTTGTGGTGGTGACTCAAAATCCTGAGGTTTATCAGCAGTAGGAGACCGTTGTGGGGAACTTCTTTGAGTGGAGGTCCTTGGAGGTGGTAGAGGCATAGAGGATGAATCGTCATTTTTCTTCTTACATTTCGCCTCAGAGTCCTTATCCGCATCATCATCGTCTCTTGGACGCTTAGCCTTTTCAGCTGTCGCTTTGCATGAAATTTTGAGTTTAAATTCCAGCAATGCCTCAAAAAGTTTAGCTTCGTCAGAAGTAAACATTGCAGATCTAGTAGACATTTGTAGCACAAGCTTGGAGATCAACTCTGCATCAGAGATAACCTTAGGCTCAATTGGATTGATTTGCATTGCTACCGGAGTAGATTGCATTATTTGCTTGACCAATTGTATGAGATTTGGAAAAGTTGTCTGGTGAACATCTCTCTAGTTATGCCAGGGACGGTGTAGAGAAGAAACTTGTGAGTATATTCTCTGATCGTCTTGTTCATTTCACCCTGTATATCTCGATCGAGAAACTTCTGGATCTGTTCCCGTTCTCCCAACATCATCTTTATCACTTTTTGAAGAAGATTGATTCTGTCGGCGAGTTGATTGAGTTTCTTGTTGACTATGTTTTTCTTCCTTACCTGCCTGACAACATTAACAATCTTTGTCTTTGCATGTGATGCCCAAGTGTCGGTTGGTTGCTTTACCGATTTGGATGTGGATCTGGTTGTGGCTTTGGATGGTGGTGGTAATGAATGAGAAGATGAGTCTGACGATGATGATTCATGAGGAGGCTCAGGGTCCTTTGGTGGCTCAGAAGTTTGTTCCTTGCTACGTGCGGGACTATCTAGAAGATAATCATCAGCTTCTTTCTCAGCTTTAGCCTTTTCTTCCGCCTTAGCCCTAGCTTCTTCATCTGCTTGAGCTTGAGCTTCTTCTTCTGCTCTTTCTTTAGCAGAAGCCTCAATATCTTCATCAGTAATTTTCTCAATCTTCTTCTTCTTCTTATCAGGTTCCTCAAAGTCAAAAATGATCTCATCCTCTAGTTGCTTTTGTTGTGATTCGTGGGTGGTGGTACCAGTTTCCTTATCGGGTTGATTAACCGCATCGGAAACTGGTGTGGTTAGTGCACCACCACTTGAACCACCAGGGCCACGAGCTTGTTGTAGGTTGAATTCTTTAGCAACATGTTGAAGTCGGAGATTCTTCAACTTCTTTCTGTAGTCTTTGTCTTCATCCTGTGGCTCTTCATCTGAGCTCTCTTCTTCCTGCTCTTGCACTGGAGTTTTCCCTTTATCTGTTTTGGGACTGAGAGGTTTTGCAACTGTTAGCATATCATTTGTTGCAGATTCGGAGTAGGTAACCTCTTCATCAGTATCAGTGTCCTCCGAGTCATCGTCCATCAGTTTTGGTTCAGGTTTGGGATTAATACCACCCTTCGATGGAACTTTCCTTTTGAGAACATGAGATCTCTTTGGATACTTTCTCGTACTCTCAGTGCTTGCAACACTTCCAGCACTGCCTCTCCTGGTCTTCCTGATAGGTGTACCAGAAGACTTTTCATTAACGAACCCCACTTTGCCTAATGCCACTGCTTCCAAATAACGTTGGTACGATTGAAGTTCCTTGATCACAGCAGTGAGAAGGCAATCTGGTAATACCGCACCTTGTTTCTTCGTTTTTGAGTCCTTAAATCTTACAACATTGAGTGTGGGCTCAAACAACACGGAGTGATGGTTGGGGTCATCAAGTCTTAAGGGAATATCTGGATTATTCCGTAGAGTCCTTTGGATCAACAGTTTTGTGTATATGATATAAGGGATCTTGGTGCCAGGATTTTTAAGGTAAGAAATCATGTCGTCCCAGATCTGTAGGATCGTTATATTTATGTGTTTGATGATTCGGGTGGTCTTGGATGATCAAAATACATGATAGCCATTTTAGAGAGAGAAAGTAGAGAGATGGGTGTTCAAGCTAGAGACTTGCTTTGTAAAATGTAGAATGTTAGATTGAAAAGCACCACCCCTTCCATGGATGGAAGGGGTATTTATACTTACACAATACACTACCTCCGATCGGCCTGTGGATCAGGTATACAGTGGGTAAAGACCCGTCCTTCCTCCACGGTGTTACACTAAACTATTCTACGCTACTAATTAACTAATTAACTACTACATAACGTAAATAACTACAAATCTACGAGCTAAAATATGCTAGACTATAATTGGGGTGACCGACACTTTAACATGGAATTTCTAATTCCTAACAATCTCCCCCTAAGGGAGGTCACCCCATAAAATACGTTTTGCATCCTAGCATTCTTTCTTTGACATTGTTCTTGAGCTCGTAGACTTGAATTCTTCACTTTCACAATCTTTGTGCTTTAGTAGCAATTCTTCAAAGTCCGCACTGATTTGTACTTTTAGTGGAGGCCTTTAACTGATCCACATCTTTGATGATCTTCGAGCTTTCATTGAGATCATCAGCCACAATAAATCTCTGGATCACCCTTTATTGTGTTGCCATCATGTGAAGTTGTGACTTTTGGACCGACATGCTCACACTTTTTGTATCATGACATCTTTTCATCAGAGTAGCGGAAGCTTTTACTGGTTCAAGATATTTGCAGCAGCGCAGCATGAACATAGTATAGAAATATCTGAGCCAGGTTCTGTAGATATGTACTAGTCATGATTTCTTCAATTAAGTGTGGATGCTATGAGCATGCGGCTTTGGATTGACTCCTCAATTTTGATCAGCTGCAACCGTCCAAATGTACCTGCAAACAACAGTTAGCAATAAAACCCACGAAAGTGTCTTTGATCACTTTCTTTGAATTGAGGTACACGGCCCATAGTTCCCCGTTGATCAGTACAAGTACTGCCTGTGATCAGGTAGGATTCCTAAGAATCTCCTTGACAGGGTTTCGCAGCTGTTCTAGCTGTTCTCAAACCGGAACGTCTCAAAGAAGACAACACGGAGTGAGTGAACCAGCAAATTGAGATTCACTGATTGATGAAAAATGATTTGAAAAACAATCGCGTATTACTTAGAAGAAAGAGTTTTGCAATACGACGAAGGTTTTATGAGAAAGATGAATTTTCAATCAAAAATACTTTTTTTATTTGATAAGAGTACACATTCGACGTGCTGGCGAAAAGAAGAGATTCGTACATCGAACGGTTTTTTCAAAAGTATTTTTTCAATCAGAGATACTTTTTGTATTTGAAATATGAATACACATTCGATATGCTAGAGAAAAGAAGGTTTGCACATCAAACGGTTTTTCCAAAAGTACTCGTCAATTCCATTCCTGGACCAAGGTTGATTCACGAATGAATCGCCCCATTGTTTATATCCAGTTGTCACAAGCTTGACCTTACGAGAAGATCTCACATGTCACCCACCAAGAGCTTTTTTGATGTTGGCTCTAGAAGGATTTCCATCTTCATAGTGAATATTTTTACATATCACTCGGATGTTCTGGCAATACCACAACGATAATGCGTAGGACTCTTAATATATTCTTACTTTCCACATTGTGTGAAACAGCAAGTCTTCATTAATTTAGTGTCCTAATGAGATATAGTGGATGATCTCTTAGCTCTAGACTCAATCGTGCACATTTGGTTCCTGTGTCGGAGACTAGGGAGAGGGTCTCCTTCTTCAATATCAACAATCTCTAAGAGAAAGTTGATAGATTATGTAGGTTCCCCATGAGAATGAAACAAGCCCTTTTAAGAGGAACTTGAGTGGTTTGGGAAGTTGTAGTGCAGTGCATCACTGGGTCCATGACGTCTTGTCTTCAATACTGGTGTTACCTTAGTAAACACCAGTAGCATATGTATTGAACCCGGTTTCTGCCCTAAGGTTGAATTATTGGAGGGCTATTTCTTTTCACCCTTTTCACATTCAATTCTTTTTCATTCTTCAACCCCTTCAGTGCTTACCGAGACTTCATAACTAGAACCTTGTTGGGTTTGTTCCAGTACTAGCTCTGTCTCAGTCGGCACTCTTCCCATATTCTCATGTTTCTCCTTTTTTTTCAATATACCTAAGGACTCTATAGAATCTAGTTGATTGTCCCTGGGTAGATCCCTCCGGTTCTGGCGGATCGTGGGAACTAATACCTAACCTCACCATCCTTATAATTCCATACATAAAGTAAAATGGTCGGTCTTTTGGTACAGTTCATTCTTTCATAAAACCAATTGAAAAATCATTTGGAAAAAACAATTAAGGTACTTGTGATACGAGATCAAAGCATTTTGTACCCTAATAGTTTTGATCATTTAGAAAACCTCCCCCTCAACATGTGCATATGATTTAGAAATTGTTTAGCACAAGGAGGTAAGAGAACTTTGAAATATTTTCTTTGATCACAATTTTCATACGAAAAAGCCATTTGATTTTCATGGTAAAATTCTCCCCCTCAATATGTGCATAGGATAAGTGAGAACATTTTATCACATAGAGGCAAGAGATAATTTGAAGCACATCCACAATCACAAGAGCCATTAAGAAACCATTTGAAAACACAATCAAGGTACTTTATAAATCACTTTAAAAAGCTTTCGTACCTCGATAGTTTATTTGCTCCCCCTCAATATGTGCTTCAAGATTCGAAAGCGTTTAGCACATATGAGCGAGCAGCGTGCACAATTAAATCAAAACGATCACCTTTTATCAAATTTCATTATTAAATCACAAATTCTCCCCCGATCAAAAATATCAAACCCATTGAGATTTTGGATCCCAAGTGATTTAATTAGGTTTACAAAACATGGGAGAAAATGTGGCCTTGTTTAAATACTCATCTGGTTTTTGGATAAATCCTCCTCCTCAACATGTGCATTGTGTATTTGAAATCGTTTGGCACATGGAGGCAGGAGTGCCTTTGAAGGACTAAAACCAATTCCATTTAAACAGATAAGAGATTTAACTCACGATCTCTACCCCGATCAAAATTTCAAACCTTTTGAGATTTGTGATCCCAATTGATTTAAATCATTTAAAACATTTTGGGGAAAGACGTGGCTTGATTTAACTTTGAAAAATGACAGATAAGGACCATTTTAAGACATTAAAGATTGTTAGTGTCAGGTATGATAGTTTTAAGAGATCTTTAAATAAAATAAAACAATTTCACAATCAAACAAGAACAGAAAAAATTTCATTTTGAAAGACCTTGATTCAAAAGAAAAATCATACCATGACATAACATTAAATCTTTAGATCACCACAAATTTTGTACAAACGGACTTTTTGTGAAGAAATATCGTTTGAAAATATTTTATTTTAAATCACTCTCCCCCTCAATCCATGACAGAAGTCAATAATTGAGTGACTTAGGTTTTGATAACAAGAAGTCCGGTGATTTTCAAAAAAATTAGTCCAATATATTTTCAAAACAATATTTTCCATTTTCAAAACAATTTAATCAAATTATTCAAAATTGTTTAAAAATGGTATCCTGCACAAAGATACGTTAGGTGGTTGAGAAGCTTATGTTGTTGTTCCTGTAGGGTTTGGAAGAAAAACCGTCTGCTGATGCAGTGAGACTTCTTCTTACGTTGCATTTTGAATGCCAACTGAGGTCAAATTAAGCTCTGTTTCTTCAATCACTTAGAAGAAAACCATCTGCAGATGCAGTGAGACCTCTTACGTTGCATTTATGCCAACTCTCCATAGAAGTCCAATTAAGCTCCGTTTCTTCATTTGTCAACCCAAGATATAGTTACCCTTTCCTTGTGGCATCCAATCATCTTCAATTGTGGGATCCGGATTGGGAACATTCTTATATACCAATATACCTGCATACGTTAGTTAACACACATACAGATATATGGTGGTCGACATCACCCAAATAGCAATCGACTAATTCAAGTCAATTCAACATATCAATCAGTTCATATAAGGTATGGAAATAATTTGTTCATCAAACTATAATCATCTAAACCTAACAATCACATCCTAGAAACCTAGTCCTTCAACATAGGCAATTATATATTATAATTAAGCATGTAGGATACTTAGGAAAGTCCGTTAGATGATGTAAATTTGAATAACATTATCCCCTCAATCAATGACTCATTTTCTAAAAAGTTTTAAAAGCGCTGAAATCATTGATTGAGTTTTTGCAATTTTACGAAAACTTGATTCTGATTTATTATCAAGCAACTCATTTACCACCATTTTTTGAAAACAACAAATATTTTTCTGAAGAATTTTAGACGGAAAAACATTTGTGTAGGAACAGCAATCCTTCGACATACTTTCCTCAACTTGTTTTAGGATAAGTGCACGAAATATTTGAAAAATTGTTTAAGCGAAGCACTTTCCTTCTTTGAAAAACGGGTTGCTATCAGAAATAATAGCAAACCATAGTTTAAGCACGGGTTACAGTCTGAAGTAACTGCAAGCCATTTTATTTGTGACATGTTTTGAAAAAGAATATTTACACCTCCTGCTCGAACTTCATCTATAGTCCCGTGCCATTATTGAATGACATTTCTAAGACCGTAGATGTTATCGATACCAGAAGACATGTCTTGGAAAACATATTTTTGGTATTTTTGAAATTTTCTGATTTTTATGGGTTTTTGAAGGTTTTATATTTTTCTATTTTCTTTTGATGGTTTTATATTTTGTATTTTGTTTTTCCTGATAAATATATACAAAGATAGAATAGATGATATAGTTTAAGAAGATGATGATACGAGTACCTAGATAAGGATATCGAGCAGCCCCGTTGTAGAAGATAGAAGTCATCATCCCTAAAACTTTCACCACCAAAGCTTCCGAGGCTCTTGCATTGTAGAAAGAAATTGAACCATCTGAAAGTGAGACTTTGGCAGCTTCCCCCCAAACCGAAAATCCTTTGGATGAGCAGATTCGAAGCTTTCTTTCAAGCTTGCCTTAGCCAGGTGCACAGAGAAGCACACCATTATCATAAATCCCGCTTCTCCTTTTAAGAACGATAATCGACATCCTCCGTTCGGGGTTATATCATCAAGACGAACAAGAGCAACGTATCATCTCACGAATAAATAATCTTCTCAAATTTCTTTTCCACTGAATTCTGAAGCGATCCATTCCAAAAGGTGTCTAGAGAACAATTCCCCCAAGTAGTTGAATTGATGCAGTCAGCCTCTTTGTATAATGCTCAAGAACTCTCCCAAATACACATCATGAGGGGAATGAAAACACCTCCCCATGTTCACATTTTTCTTCCCTGATGATCGTGTATGAAGCTCAAGAACCCGAAGTACACCAATATCCAAGAGCTCTCCCGAATACACATCATGAGGGGAATGAAAACACCTTCCCATGTTCACATTTTTCTTCCCTGATGATCGTGTATGAAGCTCAAGTATCCGAAGTATACCAATACACAAGGAATGAATAACTGAAAACATTGAAGAAGCTGGCCAAGTCACTGATTATCTCTGCGGATGACAATCTCTGCGGATGTCAACTCCGGAATAAGTGATTATATCTCTGAATCACTGATTAAGCACTCAAGTGAAACAGCTGAGCATCCCCAATGTACACAATCTCTCTCCCCTGATCATTGCGATACCATCGAATCACCACACACTAGTGTACCTCTTTTATCATCAGAAACTTTCTCTAACATCACTTCCCCCACGTAGATGAAATACTAACACTAAACGCCTTGATGAGTAAAACCTTGAGTTTCTCTGCGGTCATGACATTTGTTTTCCCGGGATATCTTCAATCACTTAGAAGAATTAAGTTCATCAAGTTTACTCGTCATGAGTCAAACCTTGAGTTTCTCTGCGGTAATAACATTTGTCTTCCCGGGGTATCTTCAATTACTTAGAAGTATTAAGTTCATCAAGTTTACTCGCGTTTAGGTGCTTATCTCCTTACTCCTTGCTGGTTTTTGACACTTCAGAATCAACAACTCTTTGTAAGTCCGTATACTAGAAATATTTTGAGAAGAACATAATTAGTTCAGATGTATCTGTGAGAGTCAACTTGCTGAAGAATAACATGAGCAAGTCTAATTAGGGATTAAATTTGGCATTTCAAACTCCCCCAATTAGTGCTCTCCCCTAAACTGACAATCTGTTTGATAAGTGCCCAGAATAAGAAGAAGTCTTTTGATAATCACATGCAACTCGTCTTTTAGTCTTCTAATCATACAACAGAAAATGTAGAACCGACTGTAGACTCGACCTTCTTCTAGATTTTCCAGTTGGGGAATAGATAGTTAACATCTTCAACTCTCACCAAAAAAGCATCCCACCAAAAAGCATCCCAATTAACTTACATCTTGCAAATCCCCTTACTAAAATCCCTCCCAATCAAACAAGAACAGAAAGATGTTCATCAAGGAAATCAGCAATCAGGCCGCAACGAACACACAAGATGGTAACACCAAACTACCAATCACATCAAACAAGAACAGAGAGATTGTTCGGAAACATCATGTTGATGTATACGTGAAGCATTAACCGGAAGCACTTTGTCGATAAACTCATCAATCCGAGTGAAGATGTCAACCAACGGCTCTTAGACGAGAAAAACTCCATGTGAAGATGACCCGATAAGAAGAAGCTCGGTTCTTACATGATTTTAGAGCCGTATGACCATTTATATTCTCAAATATCAATCAATAATGCAAAAAATTCACACTTCTTCTCCCCCTCAAGAATTGCATACGGAGATGCCATTCTTGATTAAACAAGTGATTATCATCCAAATGTATTCTACTCACACTTCTCTCCCGCAAAATTAGCACATGATGTCGCCATCGTCATTATAGTTGAGGAAGTTGAATAAGAAAACAATCAATGGTAGCCCGGTTCACTTGATGTTTGAAAGCGCATGGAAAAAGCATGAAGCATGTTGATGAGAATGGTCATAATAAGAAGATTTCTCTTCTTCCGAAGATAAAGCGCACTGAGGCGTACACTTTTCTTTTCTTTAGAGTACGAGGCTGGAACTAAAGTATTCAAACGTCATTATCTCTCTCTTTTCAGCTCTCTTGGCACAACATGTAATCAAACCCATTATCATTCAGTAGGCTCTTTTTCGTGATAGCTGATGGAGAAAACCCAATATGATGAATTTGACCCTGAAGTAAACTATCCCGAACTCGTGACTTAAACTTGCACATATGTAACAAAGAGCGGTGCCGAGAATTCATGCTCCATTGAATCTCTAATTACGCTATACTCTTCAACCAACCAACCATCAAGTAATAGACGTACATCACCTCTTGAAAATCCACAATTGAATGTGACACTGAGCACTACAACGTAACTCCTTAAAGTGATAGTTACTTTGTGGTGGTAAAAGCCCAATTCCCCCAAGTGGTAAAAGAAAAGGTAAAAGACACCCAACAATAACTAGATTTCCAAGTCTTCGTTTTTTATAAGAAGCTCGAACAAGGATCATGAAGAATCTTCATCCAACCATCCCCGATACCTTCAGATACTAAGTACACTCGCCCGTGATATTTCACTTCAACCTCAAATAAATAATAGTGAATTAACTCTGTTGTCACATCTTCTTGGTTAAAAGCTCAAATCTAGCCTCCTTTGACGTTTTAAGTAAACTATGATAATGGTTTCATCCCGACCATGGTTAAAGGCACATAACCCCGTAAAACCATGTAATAACCAAACTGCCATGACGAATATCCAAACACACATCCAATTCATGAAGTACACCCTTTTATCCCTTCTTCGAAGTAGAAACCATAGCACCAGCATCAGAAAAGATCCCGAAATACACTTTCCCTCTCTCCAGGATGGATTTATCATCACGGGATTTTACAATTCTATGGTTTAAACCGAGAAATAGTTTCTTTCGCGGGATTTTACAAAACCAAGAATAAACCGTAAGATAGATCCGGAAATGCACTTAACAATTACCAGGATGTTTCCACTGTCACGGGATTTTACAAGTCTATGATTTAAACCGAGAAATAGATTCTTTCGCGGGATTTTACAAAATCAAGACAAAACTGTAAACAATGTCAGATTGACCTATGATTTAAGTGCCGAACTCGAATTTAAAACTCTTTTACTAATAATTTCAGCTACTGGAGTGAACCCGAAACCACAAACTTACCTATTTCTACTAAATAACTCCTCCAGATACTTATAATTCTACCCGCAACACTTGTTTACTTTGTTACGAACCAGTAATTTAAAGTTGCTTTTTTTATGTAAACAGATGCCGATTGCAAACATAAAGTAAACCGATTTTTCAACTCTGAACTATAAGTCTAAACGACTCTACTACACTAAACCAATACTCCTGAACATGAAACCCCTTAAGTAAAAGTACCTTTTATAATACAGTGCCGAACTTGAATACTAATTAGTTTCAACTGATGCCCAAACAACAATCCGTACAGAATAAACCTAAACTTCACTTCAAAAGGCCCGCTCAGATGAATAAAGCAGAAGAAAGAAAGATGGGAAGATGCTTCTACTGAACAAACCCGTAATATCTCACACTATTTCTGAACCGATAAATCCATGCCAACACTAAGAAAGAGCCAATTGGGTGTTGCATTGAAAGTGAAACCACAGAGTGCGTTAACTCCTATGCAGTTCTCCAAAACATGTAACCCATGTGGCAAATAAGAAGTTTTCCTAATCATGTTCAAATTCATTGTTTAGACCCCTTAAAATGAAGTACAAGTTCAAACCATATAGCCCAAATGAAGTGGTCCACCAGAGTTGTAAACGGTTGTCTTACGCACTTACTACACAAAGGGCTTCACAAATGACCTACCAACTACTACAACAACTACAACCACTTTCTTAGCAATTACTTGGTGACGTACAAGGGGATTTTGTACTATAAATGGTTTTGGTTTCAACAGTATTGTGCAAGTTAGACTGTAACAAATGTCAAAACAGAACTAAAACATTTTAGGGCGCTTTCTTAGATAAAGAGCCAAATTTAGTATCTGAACATTTTAGGGCACTGTCACCTTTGTAGGACCATTAACAATTCACGTAAAGGCCTAGATAGAATGCCAAATAAGAACCAAAACATTTTAGGGCGCTTTCTTTGATAAAGAGCCAAATTTGGTATCTTAACATTTTAGGGCACTACTATTTAGGTAGGACCTCTCTCCCTTTCACATAAAGCCCTAGAAAAGACTACGACCACGATACCAAAGATGAAGCTTCTTCCCTATTTTCCCACATGAAGTACTTAACCTACACACAAACCTATAAGCAGTACCGTCAAACCAATAATGTACCAAAATGCCCCAATACACGGAAATTGGTACCAGCCCTACTTTGGTAATAGTATCAAATGAATTTTGCAGTTTCCTCCGATCTAAACTCGAAAATTGGTTCTTCTACACTGTTGTCTCAATTAAGTGATAATAAATAAACTCCAACTTCACTTTATAGTGCCCGCTCACATGAATCATAGACTTCCATAGCCCCTACCAACCTACTTCTAAGAAGTACTAGGAACAAGCTCGAAGAATATTTTTTGCTTCTGAACCTTTAGATCAATAACAACCCACAGAAAATGGAAAAGAAAATGGTGAACCCCCTTAACCCGAAAATGGTGGTGTTTCATTGATAGTGAAATTCCTCAATGCAACATCACGAGTCACAGTGTAAGTTAACACCTAAAAGTTCTCCACTACATGCAGATAATGAACTACCAACCAACCAACTTCTCATATCGCATTAATCTCTAAGTTACCTCGTACTTAAGAGCCGTGGCGAGAAACAATGTATACACGTTCAAATTCAGTGCTCAAGCCCTATCAAATGAAGTCCCAGTTTAAGTAGTATAACCCAAAAGAGGTAGTCGATAGTGCTTTTTCTCGGATGACTTACTATTACCCAAACTAATGTACAACACGGTTCTC
>BPTQ01000006.1:202494048-202511111 GCA_019973895.1 Chrysanthemum seticuspe | reverse complement strand
TATTTGGTATATGGTATTTTGTGTTGGTCATGGTCATTACTTCTCATCTTCATTTTTTTTTTTTTTTTTTTTTGTCATCTTGCATCAGTCAAAAGGTCACAATGACAAGTCGCTAGGACTAAATCGCTAGACCAAGTCGCTAGACCAACTCGCTAGACCAAGTCGCTACGACCAAGTCGCTACGACTAAGTCGCTAGACTAAGTCGCTACGACTTGTAAAGACAAGTCGCTAGGTAAAATACATTGCATCTAGACAGTTTTGACAAGTCGCTATATGATGGTCAAATCGCTACGACTTGTAAATACAAGTAGCTATCAAGATTCTTTGAGTTTATTCCGGCATTGTTTTTCCGACCAGCTTATAAACCCAGAAAAAGTGACAAAAATACACCATTTTTGACCCATTTAGACCACGTTGATATAACCAAATGACCATTTTGAGTACAGTATTTTGTTTGGACAAGAGTTGACACAAAACAGGTATTGAAAACAATGATAGACCAGGACAGTTTTGGACCAAAATACGGATACACAAACCAGATAATACCAAGAATAGACCATATGACAAAACATTTAATTTGTGTAGACCAATAAAGATGATACAAAAACACATGTAATAACCTGTTTAACAATAGTACCAAAAACAGTTTTGACAAGAATCAAAAACCATTTGTAAAAACAGTTTTAAAAACCATTTTTAAAAAAACACAATAAATCATCAAAACACAAAAACCTTGGCTCTGGTACCAATTGTAGGATCGTTATATTTATGTGTTTGATGATTCGGGTGGTCTTGGATGATCAAATTACATGATAGCCATTTTATGAGAGAGAAAGTAGAGAGATGGGTGTTCAAGCTAGAGACTTGCTTTGTAAAATGTAGAATGTTAGATTGAAAAGCACCACCCCTTCCATGGATGGAAGGGGTATTTATACTTGCACAATACACGACATCCTATCGGCCTGTGGATCAGGTATACAGTGGGTAAAGACCCGTCCTTCCTCCACGGTGTTACACTAAACTATTCTACGCTACTAATTAACTAATTAACTACTACATAACGTAAATAACTACAAATCTACGAGCTAACATATGCTAGACTATAATTGGGGTGACCGACACTTTAACATGGAATTTCTAATTCCTAACAAGATCGGAGCTGCAAATTCGATGTGTTTCATGTTGATCATGCCCCAAAATATTTGTAGTTCCATGAGCTTAGGATGCTCAAAACCACTATCACGTCCAGAAACTGATCTGGCAATCATGATGTAGAGGTTTCTCCATGGCTGGGGGATGTTCTTAAGATCAACTGATGAGTGTTTTGTAATGATCCCAGCAGCTTCATCATAGCCGATGTCGACCATGAACTGGAGAGTGACGTCTTCCGAAGTAGAAGCAATATATTCAGCAGGCTGAATTTTTGGAAGAACAAGAATAGCCCTTAAGTCTGCTGGAGTGACGGTGACTTGTTTGTCGTTGAGTGTCACTGTTATAGCCTCTTGACCTTTGACCTTATGTATGGTATGCCAGAATTGGTGAACATAAATAACCGGCACAGTTAAAGAATTAGTGAGCATGTTCTTGTAAGGATGATTCTTCAGAATATCCACAACAATTTGACAAGAAGACTCAGAACACGTGAAGTTATCAAAGTCGACTCTGAGATTGTTCTTCCCAATCTTCATCTGGTAACCGGTGGGGAAGATGTCTTCCATTGTGAGAACATTCGGTGCATTTACATTTTGCATTGTGACGTCCATATTGTGATCTGAAAGATATTGAGCCAAAAGAACCAACATATCGAAAGACATTACGTTAGTCAACAGTTGATTTTATTGTCCAATTATTGAATATGTTATGTTAATGAATGTTACGAGTCCAACGTCACTTGTATGTCCAATAGTACAAAGTAGTCGTGATAAGTTTCGTGAGTTAATTAGTTTTGAATTGTAAAGTCCAAATTTTCACTTATCTTCACAACATATTAACCATTTAAGCTTATTAGTGACATTTTGGTTTCGTGACTTTATGATTTATCTATTTACAAGTTTGTACACGTAACAATTCATAATTTTGGTTAAAAATTTGGCGTAGGCATAGGATTTGCAAGCTTATGCGTAAACAGTAAACCATACGCATAGGCGTAAGCTTATGCGTAGGAACATAACTTACGCATAAGAAATATTACGCGTAGGAAAAGAACCCTTAGCATAGAGCTTACGCGTAAGCGCATGTGGATCTTATGCGTAAGGTTTACTCGTAAGGGTAAAACTTATGCGTAAGACTCAAGTTTACGCATATCCTTCACAGGATATGCGTAGTCCCTTTGTAGAACCTTACGCGTAAGATTGCTCTTACGCATAACATTCTACGCGTAAGGTGATCCTTATGCGTAGAAGCACAGTTAACCTTGATTCTGAATTTTGCACGTGTAAAACCTGAAACAAATTTGTCATAACACATTCATTAACATATTATCCAATCCCCTTTAATTTTCACATGAACTCAGTTTACGCGTAAAGACTGCTTATGCGTAAAAGCTAAACCCTAAGCATTCAATTTTATTTTTTTTTATTTTTTTTACGAATAAGAGTTTTAACCATAGGAATTGCACCAAACGATTTCTGTGATGCCTTAGAGGTTATATGATTATGTTGTAGCAAGCTCTAACACCTAAAACCTCTTGAATCAAAAGTACCCAATTCATAAGAACATAAACCCTAATTCTTAATTTTCACAAAATTAATGTTTCTGGGATCAATTCAAGAGTGGTTTTGGTTAATTAACAATGTTCCAATCATCATACAACAAACTAATTATACAAAAACACTCCCAAATGAAAAACGCCCAAATCCACGCATAAACCCTAAAACTTGAATAATGATTGAAAACGTTTTTTGGGTGGATTTTGTTGTTGAAAATGATTATAACACTTGTTTTTTAAACGTTTCGACACCAAGTTTACCTCATAAACATTCAAATGATGATTTTGTGTTCATACGCATATGCGTAGAACACAAGATCATCTCAAACACAAAGTCTAACAGTTGGATTCGTTTGAAAATCAAAACCAATGTTTAGAAATACATAACAATCATTAAACCACTTACAAGGATGAAGATTAAAGCACGGTTTTGAAGATTGATTCTAATGCGTGGATGTTGGAATCACTCCTAAACCTTAATTCAAGTGTTTGTTACTCATATGTAATAGGTAGCTTATTATGGCCTTTATGTTTGTTTAAGGTCAAGCTTATGTAGAAGGCCCATAAGCTTAGGCCCATGTCCAATAAGGAAAAGGGAAGGAGTGGGAGTGTTGCCCTAGCTCCTTGCCTATAAATACTCTTGTATAACCCTCACTTGAGGGTTGGTTGTTCAATATTATCTTTCATTCACTCCTTACGCATAACCGGTCACATTCATACGCGTGTGTTTGTTTGGTTTATTGTTCAATCGCCTTTATCTCTTTCTAGTAAGCTTGTGTTGTAAATCTAGTGACCTAACAGTGGTATCAATCGCCTAACTAGTTGGGTGAATCGTTATTTCTTGAAGTGGGTTTTTGGTCCTACGCGTAGAATAACGTGATACTTTGGTTCGCTTCAAAACTCATTTTTTACACTTTTTAATCCAAGATTCTTGTACTTTCAACGTTTTAAGGTGTTAAAATACTTGTTTTTGGCAAAAAGTTTCAAACTTTATGCGTGGATATATGTTTTTAAGCTAGTTTTTGTTCGAAGGGTTCGTCCTACGCATAACTGTTTTAGGAGTTTTGGTTCATCAATTTTCACACTTTTGTGTTATTTTGGTGATATTGAAGCTATCTCATCACAAAAATCTGGTTTAGAAACATCTTTGGGCATAATCATTTTACGAGTAAGATTACGCGTATCAAAACCCTAATCTTACGCGTAACTTTATCCGTGGTTTGATCTTCATTTTCGTGGTTTACTCCGTGTTTTCTTGGTTGGATAAGCCTGAAAATATGTCGACTTTGGATATCTTTTGCACTGTGATAGTGTAAAAGATCATTTGGGAAAAACCCTAAACTTACGCATAAGCATAAAGCTTACGCGTAGAAATCCTACGCATAAGATTCATCTTACGCCTAAGCCTAGTCTTAAGCATAAGGTAATCCTACGCCTAACTTTCTACGCCTAACTTTGTGTCTACGCCTAACTTTAGAGTCTTTTCCCTACTTACGCGTAAGCTAAATCTACGCGTAACTCTTGATTGTTACGCGTAACTTTGGTGTTTTTACGCATAAGTGCTACTTGGATTATTGTGATTTCTACGCCTAAGGACACTTCATCAACTAAGGTTCATTCGACTACAAAGATCCATTTTTACCAACACAAGTTTTCAACATGTCACAACCACCATACTCTAACTATTTCCCTTACACTTATTCTCAACGTCAACAACAACTAACTCCACAACATCAACAATGGAATCAACAACAAGCAATTTATCAACAACAATTTAATCAGCAACATACTCCACAACTTGGTGCAATTCCACCACCACAAATGGTTCAAACACCGCCAAGTCTTCAAGTTCAACCCTACACAAATGAATTCAATCAACATCCATCAAGGAACACTATGAAGGAACCCACTTGGTTTGCAAAGATGTGTGAAGCTTTAAGCAGCCAACAATCAATTCATGAGGCTGGATCACTTGATAGACCTCCAATGCTCACTCCAGGAAACTACGATCAATAGGTGATAAGGTTCTTTCGGTTTTGTGATCTGAAGAAGCCACATATAAAGTTCTGAAAGAAGGTTATCTTGGAAGGTCCATTTCAGATGCCTACAGTCATTGTACCCGGCGATCCAAATGCCAATCCACCAAGAGATGAACAAACGAACATTGCTACTGTTGCAGATTTAAATCCAGCAGAACTTCTACACTATGAAGCTGATGAGCTTGCAATGCAATATATCTTTTTAGGATTACCTAACCCAATTCTTCGAAGTGTTGATGTTCAAAAGACTGCAAAGGAAATGTGGGACCATATTCATCTTCTTATGGAAGGATCTGTACTCAATCAGGAGGATTTGGAATCCAAAATTTAATTGGCTTATGACCACTTCATGATTGAACCTAGAGAGACACTAGAGTCTTATCATCATCGATTTTCAGACATCATCAATGATTTGGATAAACACAACATCATCATGCCAAGAATTGCAGTGAATACTAAGTTCCTGAGTAGTCTTGGTCCTGAATGGGAGAAGTATGTCATTTTTCTCCGTCAAGCGAAGAATATGCATCATTCTACATATGGATTGTTGTACAATTACTTGAAGCCTCATGAAAAGGAACTTGATCGGGAAAGGATTCTCCGTGCTCAAATTTCTCCACCTACACATCCGGAAAATCAACAACTTGCCTTATATGCTCAACAAAGTTATCCTCCTCAACAAGCAACTCAACCTACTGCCTCAGTCACACAAAACGATCATTCACAGCAACAATCTCAACAAAATCAATTGGTTCCATACAACAACAACAATGCTCAACCAATTGTCAATGAAGCTAATGAGGACATCGATCCGTTTGAAGCATTGCAACAAGGATTTGTTATGATTGCTAATGCTTTTGGCCGTTATACCAACAAATCCAACAATCATATTCGTTCCTCATCTAACACACGAAATCGGGCTGTTGTAAACAATGGACGAGTTGAAGTTCAGAATCGTGGTTATGGTCGTCAGATGGGCGGTGGTCAAGGGTTTAATGCTGTGGGTTGGAATAACAACAGAGCTCAAGTGGTGGAACAGGGAAATGCTCAGAATGGGTTGAATGGTCTTCGATGCTACAACTGCAATGAGAAGGGACACCTGGCTAATGCATGCCCAAAGCCGAGGACTAGGGGCAGTGCTTGTTTCAAAGAGGCTCTTCTTTTGGCTCTTAAGGATGAAGCTGGTGGATCTCTCACAAACAAAGAACAGAGTTTTATGGAAAATGCAGACTCAGATGATGATATGGAGGACTTGCAGGCCAATGCAGCAGTTATGTTGATGGCTAATATGCATGAATTACACATGAGTGACACAGGCCCAATGTATGACACTGATGGCTTGTCTCAGGTACCCGAACAAACCATATTTATCTCTGATCTAATATCTCCGCCAACATCTGAATCCGGCAAGGCTCAGAATGTTCAAAATGAGTCATTTACATCACATTCCGACGATTTTCAACTAGACCCCGTAGTTACATTTGACGATCAAGATGACCTTATGGTTTCCATTGATAATCAAATTGACTCGGTGGTTATACTTGAGGATCTAAATAATGATCATGTTGTGACTCCCGTTGAACAAGCTGAACTTTTGCCTCAATCCAGATCTTGCTCTGTTATTTAAAGACCAGCAATCCCAAATTGAAGAATGTTGTGCATTAAATAAGGACTTAAAAAGTAAAAATGCACTGTTAACCAAGGATTTTGAATGCTAAAAAATGCAACTCAACTTTTTCAAAACTCAAGAAAACCGTGAAAAAGGTTTTGAAGCAGCCTTTACTAAATCTCATCAAAACGAAAAATATTTAGAGAGACTGATGCGTGATCTAGCCACTTCGAAGAATGCTTTGTTGTCTAAAATAGAACAACTGAAACATGAACATAAAAAGCAAATTAAAGCTCTCACCTTGGAAAATCAAATGGCTAAGGCTGAGTTGTTAACTTTTCAAAAACAGTTCTCTGCATATAAAAATCATCCAACGAAACGAATAGATGATCATCTTGAAGAAATTATCGGCTTGCAACACAAACTTAAAGAGTTTAAAACTGTTGTTTACAAACATGGTGAGCCAGTAACTGCTATTGAAAAGTTTACTTTAAAACCCAATCCAAATGGATATGGACCGAATCTTGCTGATTACAAACCTAAGCTTTCAACCAAAGCATTTAAACCAAATCCTGAAGTTTCCAGTGCAGAATATAAAATTGATGATACTGTTATGAGTGTTGTTGAATATCATCGTCAAGAGGAATTCGATGCAGAAGACGAGAGTCGATCAAAATTAGAAACTGTTGTTTACTACAAACCATTTAATTATAAAAAAGCGGTCACTTTCGTCACACCAACGGATTCTACTAACACACCAAGGGTTATCATAAAAATGTCTGAGTCTTCTAATGTTAATCCCCAACCAGATTATGCACAAATTTATGGTCCTTTACCTTCCACTAGTGAAGTAAACTCAAAACCTGAAAATCGAAAAATTCTTATATATTTTGACATTTTCATGGCTGACCTCAAAACTTTAGAACATGAGATAGAATATCATTTTGAAATCAAGGTTCAACATTTTCAATCGCCTCTGGCGCGAGAACAAAGAGACATCTTTAAGAAAAATCTTTTACCTAATGTTAAAAATTTGAAAAATTGTGCATTATCTTGGGAACGGGACTTTCATAAGGAACTTGGAGTGATGAAGGTCGTTTTCAAGAAAACAGAAACATCTATTTCTAATACTAAACGTAAAAAGAAAATGTTGAGAAAAGATGTTGATCGACTCTTGAATGATGTTATTTGTGCTGATATCCATAATATTGTGTTATTGAATTCTGTGTCATATGCATCTGATTATATCTCTGCTGATACTGTTAACTCTGTGGTAACTGTTGAGAATACTGATAATGTACTTCAGATCGAGTCTTTAAAAGCTGAAAATGAACGATTGCTTAACGAACTTTCCAATGCAAAACGTCGTCTTAATTGGTGTCAAAAAGATATTCACAATCAACAACTTGTGTTTCAAAACAAAATCGCTCAGTTGCGTACAAAATCTTCTGATCCTAAAATTGAGCAACTGAATGATCAAAACGTGTCTTTGAAAAGTCAAATCTCAAAATATGAACAAGAACTTGCAAAAGTTAAACAGGAATATGGTGTCATATTTGATTTACTCAATAAGACTCGTCATGAAGCATCAAACGAACTTGATCACTATCTTGCACACACTACAGAAGTCATGAATTTTGTTGGAAACATTCGTTCTGAAAACCAAGATTTGATTCACACTATCTTTAAGTTAAGAGAAATGTTAGGAAAGTATGAACAACTCCCGCCTACCGTGATTAAGAGAATAGCACCAGTAACACTTAGTAATCGTGAACCTAGAATCCCTACTGCCAAATCACAAGTTACTAACGTGCTTCCTTCTACCGAAACAGGAATAGTTGCGTCTTTTCCAAACGTCCACACTTCACAGCCTAAGAGCACTCAATCGAAGAATAGGAAGTTGCGACCTAAGAAAAGATCAATAAGGAATGCTAAAGTAGAAGAACACCCTAGGACTATGAATAAGACTCGCGTTGCTTCCACTATAGACATTGCGTCTGGAAAATGTAATAGAAATAGTGATGTAACAAATGCTAAACCTTTAGGTACTTTTGATATTCAGTTTGATGCACCTTGTGTTATTTGTCATAAAAGTATGAATTCTGATTGTCATGAGAAATGTGTTTCTAAAGCTATCATCTCTCGTTTACGGAATCCTAAGAATTGGAATACCTCTAGGCCCACTAATCATTCTAAGTCTGTGCTTGGTAGACCGCCTTCTTTAGATTCTAAGGCAAGCATTGCTATCCCTGTAGCTCCAGTTTCACCTCCTAAGAATGTAGTACCACCTAGTGCATTCACTAAGACTAAAGCAAATAGTAGTTATAGATGGCAGAAATGGATATATAACACACTAGGATTTAAATGGATACCTAAAGTTATTGATGTGTGTATGTCTACTATAACTGCTTCGGAACCCTCTAACATTTCGGGTTCCACATCTACTTCTATTCCATCTGTGTCGTCTGTGTGTAATGCAGGTGATACAGATCATTCTTTGGATTGTTGATAGCGGATGTTCCCGACACATGACAGGCAACCTTAAACTGTTATCAAACCTTATTGCAAAGTTCATTGGCACTGTTAGATTCGGGAATGATCACTTCGCAACTATCATGGGCTATGGAGACTATCTAAATGGGAACATCAAAATCAGCAGGGTTTACTATGTGGAAGGCCTCGGTCACAATCTGTTTTCAGTAGGTCAGTTTTGTGATGGAGATTTGGAGGTTGCTTTCTGGGAGAAAACTTGTTTCATTCGTGATCTACAAGGAAATGACCTTATGTCTGGCTCGCATAATTCTAGTCTTTACACTATCTCTATGCAAGACATGGTTGCTTCATCTCCCATCTGCTTACTTTCAAAGGCAACATCAAGAAAATCTTGGCTATGGCACCGTCGTCTCTCACATCTAAACTTTCAAACCATCACCAACCTTGCTCGACACAAACTAGTTGAAGGTCTCCCATGATTCCGGTATTCAAAAGATCACCTTTGCTTAGCCTGTGAACCAGGGAAAAGCACTCGTGCTCATTTTCCTTCAAAGGTGGAACACAGCTCTCAGCATGTGCTTCATCTTCTTCACATGGATTTGTGTGGCCCTATGCGCGTGCTAACGATCAATGGCAAACGCTACATCTTAGTAATTGTTGATGACTACTCACGATGGACTTGGGTCTACTTTCTTCGAAGCAAAGACCAAGCTCCACAAATGATCATCACCTTTCTCACGAAAATACAAGTTCAGCTCCGAAACACCGTCAGACAAATCAGAACAGACAAAGGAACTGAATTTGTTAACCAAACCCTTCGTGCATTTTATGAGAAAGTGGGAATTAAGCATCAGACATCTATTGCACGTACACCAGAAAAAAATGGTGTTGTTGAAAGACGAAACCGAACGTTAGTGGAATCTGCAAAAACAATGTTAATCAATGCTAAACTTCCAGATTACTTGTGGGCAGAAGCTGTATCTACTGCATGCTATACTCTAAACCGTTCTATGATCACAAAACGTCACAACAAAACACCTTTCGAGCTTGTCCACAACCATAAACCGAATCTCAAACATTTTCATGTATTTGGATCCCTTTGCTATCCGAATAATGATCGTGATGATTTTGGAAAGCTCAAAGCCAAAGCTGACATTGGAGTCTTTATTGGATATTGTGAGAATTCTAAAGGTTACCGGATCTGGAATCGTCGTACAAAACAGGTTATGGAAACGATTCATGCTCATTTTGATGAACTTACGGAAATGGCTTCTGAGTATAACAGCTTGGAACCCGGTCACAACCGCTTAAACTTTCCCCAAACCCCATCATCAGCTGAACAAAGCCCCCAGCTCACTCGTCAACAAATGGAAAGGTTATTTGCTCCGCTGTTCAGTGACGATATTGATGAACGTGCTCAAGGTGTATCCGCTGTTTCCGCTGCTCAACCTGATACTACTCTTATACCTGATACACCTGCTGCAACAACTACGGTTGAAGAAGCACCACCAGTTGACTCCACCACAACAGTTGAACAAACCGCTTCCAACAATGATGAACCGACTGATGATATTCTGAATGAAGTACCCCCACCTGCAGATTTTGATCCAAATGCGTTCTTTAACCCGTTTGCTAATGAGACTTCTGCACCTGATGTCGCGGAATCATCAACAAACCATTTGAATCCTCAAAATCTGCACAATGTATACCAACATCAACCCTTTACACATCGACAGACAAAAGACCATCCTCTGGCTAATATTATTGGCAACCTGAATCAACCAGTCGTTACGAGACAACGTCTTCACACTGATGGTGAACATTGCATTTATGCACTCACTGTCTGCCAATCTGAGCCTAAAAACATTAAAGACGCAATGACAAAAGACGACTGGATTGAATCTATGCAAGAAGAACTCAACCAATTCAAACGCCTTGAAGTATGGGAACTGGTTGAAAGACCAACAGGGATCTACGTCATTGGTCTCAAATGGATTTGGAAGAACAAATTGGATGCTGAAGGGAACGTAATCCGAAACAAGTCACGTCTAATTGCTAAGGGTTATCGTCAGGAAGAGGGAATAGACTTTGAAGAATCTTTTGCTCCGGTTGCTCGTCTTGAGGCTGTTCGGATATTTCTCGCGTTCGCGGCTCATATGAATATGACGGCCTTTCAGATGGATGTCAAAACTGCGTTTCTCAACGGAAAACTGAAAGAAACGGTTTATGTCAGCCAACCAGAAGGATTCGTTGATTCCGAGTTCCCGAACCATGTCTACAAACTGAACAAAGCTCTTTATGGTCTCAAACAAGCTCTTCGGGCATGGTACGATAAGCTATCATCTTTCCTCATTGCTAATAAATTCACCAAAGGTTCGGTCGACCCTACTCTTTTTATACAATATCACGGGACACATATCTTAATTGTTCAAATATACGTGGCTGACATTATTTTTGGGTCTACACATAAAAAGTACTCAATCGCTTTTGCTAAACTAATGAATAAAATTTTTGAAATGTCCATGATGGGTGAACTTATGTTCTTTCTAGGACTGCAAGTTCATCAATCACCCCGTGGTATTTTCTTGAGTCAGTCCAAATATGCCCTTGAATTGTTAAACAAATTTGGAATGAAAACCTGTGACACTTATGCCACACCAATGACTCATACCAAGAAGCTAGACGCTGATTTACATGGGAAATTAGTGGACCCTACCAAATACCGAAGTATTATTGGGTCTCTCATGTATCTAACAGCTAGCCTACCTGACATTGTCTTTGCCGTTTATCTCTGCTCCCGTTATCAGTCAAGACCAACTGAAACCTACCTCTCTGAGGCTAAAAGAATCCTCCAATACATCAAGGGAACCATTAACTTGGGGATCTGGTATCCGAAGGATTCTGGTTTTGAACTAATCGCTTTTTCAGACACTGACCACGCAGGATGCTTAGATTCATGAAAAAGTACTTCAGGAGCACTACAATTTCTTGGTGATAAACTGGTGTCCTGGCAATCGAAGAAGCAGGATTGTACATCGCTGTCGTCAACCGAAGCAGAATATGTAGCCATGTCGGCGTGTTGTGCTCAAGTCATTTGGATGAGAACACAACTCATAGACTATGGTTACGTATTTGACAGAATCCCGATGTACTGCGACAATCGGAGTGCCATTGCAATCTCGTGCAACTCAGTTCAGCACTCGAAATCAAAGCACATCGATCTTCGCTATCATTTCATCAAGGACCACGTGGAACAGGGTACATTTGAATTATACTTCGTGGGTACAGAATACCAATTGGCAGATCTACTCACCAAAGCCTTGCCTCCCGCTAGGTTTAATGAGTTGGTCCACCGGATTGGTATGAGGTGTTTGACTCAAGAGGAATTGGATGACCTCCTAAAACAGTCTTAAAAACCTGTCAAACACCAAAACCTCTTTTGTAAATATTTTCCAAAAACAAAATACAAAATTATAAAATCTGATAAAACAACAAAAATATTCTTCTATTCTTTTAACATGTCAAGTACAAATCTTCAGTCAACACGTTGTTCTATCAAACCTTTCATTATTTTCCCGAACAAGTGTTGAGGGGGAGAAAGTAAATATTTTGCAGTTTCATAAAACCTTGTACTTGCATGTTACCTAAAATATGTTGTTTCTTATAAAATGGTGGATACGTTTCTTGTCAAATACTCTCCTCGGACTCAAATGTTTTTTTTCAAAATTCAGTATTTCAAAAATCGAGGGGGAGTATCGTTAAGTTTCTTGCCTTACAAGTGTTTTGTCTAACCTAAAAGGAAGATAAAGGATCTTGGTTAGAACCTCTTTAAAGTTGAGGGACTGAATGTGTCAACTTGGGAAATTAATGTTAACAAAATCATTTACTCCTAAAACAACCAAGATCAAACGGCCAAAATTAAATCTTCTAAATCCGTTCAAGTTTTTTTTTCCATAATCTCAAAGTTCTAAACTATTTTAATCAAGATGATAAACAAGGATTTCTAAAATTCTTTCAAATCCAATGGTTAAAACTCTTTAAACTGATTTTGGAAAATTTGTTCACTCGAACGAATTGGGTGTTTATGCATAAAAGTGTTTGGATTGAAATGAGTTGTGTTAAAACATTTCTTAGTGTTTATTAAACTTGTTTCAATCGTCCAAAACCATCCTGAATCTTAAATTTCATTCATTTGAATTCTAGGGTTCTTGCGCTCATCTAGGGTTTTTCTATTCTGTGATATGTTATTAGGTAGTCAAGAAAGTGTTAGAATAAATTTATATGCATGTTTTTGAACCTTTAAATTAGCCCAGAAACATCTAAACTGTAAAAATTTATGTTTTAGGTTTTAGGGTTCATCTCCCATGAATCTTCTGATTCTGCGGTGGAAATGTGTTAAATCTTGTTCCATTGCACTCATATGACATCTAGGACACTCCAGAAACATTCTTGTTTGATTTGTGTGGCTATATCTGTTAGGAATTAGAAATTCCCGGTATTAAAGTGTCGGTCACCTCAAGTATATGTAATCGTTAGAAAGCTCGTAGTCGTAGTTCTTTTATGTTAAGTAGTAATTTAGTTAAGTAACACCGTGGAGGACGGACGGGTCTTTACCCACTGTATGCCTGATCCACAGCCCAAAGTGTGGCGAGTTATGTAAGACTATAAATACTCTCTACCTTCCAAGGTAGAGAGTTGGAGCTCATAATAAGATCTTTCACTTTCTCTCACTAAGTTCCCTAAACCTCTAACTTTCTCTCTCTAGAATTCCATCTATATGCTACTTTGTGTTATGGTTTGATGTGTATGTGAAAAGTTAATATCTAACAATTGGTATCAAGAGCCATGGTTAGATCATATCTTGCACATCTTTGGATTTATAGTGGTTTTTAGGTGGTTTTTGAGTTTGAAAAAGCTTAGTGGTTTTTGCATCATTTGGTTGATCTCTTGTGTTAAAGTTTGAATTTTGTTGGTACTTTTATGTTTAGAATCATCAAAAGTGTTTAGGTTTTCATTTGGTAAGCTTGAATCATCTTGGTTGGGTTGTTTTTGGATAGAAAAGTGATGTTTTTATGGTTCTTCATGGTAGCGAGTTAGTTCACGGATAAGTTTTCTTTGTAGCGACTTGCTTCACAAAATTGTAGCGAGTTACAGTGTTAAAGCTAGCGAGTTAGAGCTAGCGAGTTAAAGTACAAGTAGTGGAATCTCCACTACGGGTAGCGACTTGTTGTAGCGACTTGGTCAGTAGCGAGTTGCTCTTTAGCGACTTGTGTTTCTAGCGACTTGTGTAGCGAATTGCTGCCAAAATTTGGTTAGCGACTTGGTCCTTAGCAAGTTACTACTTAGCGACTTGTTTTTCTGTTAGCGACTTGGGAGTCTAGCGACTTGGCTGTCTAGCGAATTAATTGGTAGCGACTTAGTGGATTTGTTTCTAGCGACTTAGAGCTTTATCATCTAGCGACTTGAGTGATTGTTTACGGTTTTCTCTTGATTTAGTAAAATCCCGTGAAAGAATCTATTTCCCGGTTTAATCATTGAGTTATAAAATCCCGTATAATCTGTTAACATGTCTACCAACGTCCCTACTGTCATGTCATCTCCACTGTTGCTGAGGATGTTCAAGCAGCTGGCTCAGATACTCGTCCACCCATGCTTGACAGAACTGACTACGATTCTTGGGCTCAACGAATCAGATTGTATTGCCTTGGAAAGGAAAATGGTGTCAATATTCTCAAATCCATTGATGAAGGACCATATCGAGTTGAAACGACTAGAGACATACTTGATACTAATGAAGATGGTACTCCTATTTACGGAATGGACAGACCTAAGATGTATGATGAGCTTGATGATAAGGAGAAAAAGAGGTTTGATGCAGATATCAGGGCTTCAAACATTGTTCTTCAAGGTCTTCCTAAAGACATCTACAAGCTGATCAATCATAACACTGAAGCAAAGGCAGTTTGGGATAATGTTAAGATGCTTCTCTCAGGTTCAGAACTAACTATGGAAGACAGAGAATCCCAACTCTATGACGAATTTGAGCACTTCAAGATGAAACCGGATGAGAGTGTCTATGAGTACTATGTGAGATTTCATAAGTTAGTGAATGACATGAGGAACATCAGAATGACTATGCCTAACATTCAGCTCAATTCAAAGTTTGTGAACAACATGAATCCCGAATGGCACAAGTTTGTCACAGCTGTGAAGCTCACTAAAGGATTGAAGAATACAAACTATGAGCAACTCTATGCCTTCCTCCTTCAGAATGAGAGACATGCCA
The DNA here is from genome assembly GCA_019973895.1 of Chrysanthemum seticuspe. NCBI lineage: Eukaryota > Viridiplantae > Streptophyta > Magnoliopsida > Asterales > Asteraceae > Chrysanthemum > Chrysanthemum seticuspe. Next base: position 202,495,976 of record BPTQ01000006.1, on the reverse strand, counting down.
TGTTTGAAAAATTGATTCTCAATCAGTTCAAAACCAACCAGGGAGAGACAAGTTCGTCTAATGACTCAACAGCTTTCTACTCAAACATTGGAATCACAACCAAAGCATCACAAGTCATACCCTTGGGCAATGGTAATCACAAACTCATTCCTGATCCTATGTTCAAACAAGCTGATGCTGATGCACGCGTGGGTAACATCATTAATCAACTAGCTCTACTCATTAGTCAAAACATGAATGCTCTCCCACAAACCAACAACAACCTCAGAACTGCATCTAACCCACATAATCAAGCCACTGTTAAAGATGGAAGGATTGTGGTGCAACCAGATCAGGAAAGACAGTATGATCAGGGAAGGGGAGGTGCTGGTAGAGGATATGTGGGCAATCAGAATCGAGGAAGGAATGGTAACCAAGGTCAAGCTAAGCCAATCAAATGCTATAACTGTGGTGGTGAGGGACACATTGCAAGGAACTGCACATCTCCAAAGCGTCCACAGAATGCTGATTACTTCAGAGATAAGATGTTACTGGCACAAGCTCAGGACAATGGTGCTGCGTTGGATGAAGAGGAACTGCTGTTTCTTGCTGAGGGTAATGCCAAGACCTATGATGCAGATGTGGATGAGCAGCCTATTCAGGAGATAGGTCACAATCATCAGAACGCCTTTCAATTCGCTGACTGTGATGCATACGACTCTGATGTTGATGATGGACCTACTGCACACACAATCTTTATGGCTAGCATCTCTCCAATGGTTTCTCCCAAGATCTCTTCTTCACCACAAGCTGGCCCATCCAAGGACAAACTCATCTCAGAGGTATTAAAGCTATACGATGATGCTGATGTGCAACAGATGCATGACATAGTACAACCAACTGAAACTATTGAATCAAATATTGAAAATATGGGTAATATCAATATTGTCCCATACGATCAATACGTGAAACAAAGTGAAAGTGAAGTTGTACCAAGTGATGCATCTTCTGCAGTCAACAATGACTATGTCATTGATGAATACACTGCATGTGCCCCTGATGATTCCATAATTTCTGAACTAAATGCCTATAAAGAACGTGTTGCTATTTATGAACAACGCGCTAAATTTGAGTTGACCACTCATGAGCAGGAAATGGATGACCAAGTGCGTACAGTAATTAGAAAAAGTAATTTTAGAGAAGAAGTATTGAAACAAGAATTAAATTCTTTGCAAGAAAAACTTTCTAAAACAGCTAAGCAAAAACGAATCGACAAAATCTTTCAAAAAGAACGTTTCTTAAATTAAGAACAAAGTTATGAAGAAGAGATTTTAATGAAAAAGATTAATGACATGCGTGAACCAGTAGGTAAAGGACGAGTACTCACCAGTTGAGTTTAAATCGCGCAACAAGTATTTATCGTTGTGCAAGAAATATCCGTAAATCAAGTCTTTAATACCTTAGTAGTCCCCGTGTACGTCACATAAGTAGTTACTGTATCAGTAACAACTGACGTCTTCTACGTAGTGAACCATGTTGAAGTGAAAGTGAAACAAAGTGCATAACTAGCATACCCTGTTATAACTATAATGGGTATAAAAGTTATAAACTAAGTTATCAAAGTCAACCAACATGATACAGTACGTAGACAACGTGTAGTCGTAGTAGCATATCGAAATTATGGAGACTCTACTCAAACAGGAACCTACCCGGTCGAACACCACTTCTTCTCTAGAACCCTCTTTGGTAACCTCTCTACGATCGGTATTTCTAACACACACGTCATCCAGGTAGTAGTTGTAGTCTCAGCATACGTAGTGTCAGTCGCTTAACTTTCCGCAAGACTACTAACACTGGATAGAGGACTTATCCGACGAGTAGGTGTAGACGTAGTATCCAGAACCGTAATGGGAGTCGTTCTTTGTCGTCAAGGAGAAGTAGGTTGCGTC
>BPTQ01000006.1:202002258-202487598 GCA_019973895.1 Chrysanthemum seticuspe | reverse complement strand
AGAGACAGATACCAAATTGACCGACCAACTTTACTTTATGTACGGTGATATAAGGATGATAAGGTTAGGTATTGGTTCCCATGATCCGCCAGAACCTGAGGGATCTACCCAGGGACAATCCACTAGTTAGTATAGAAGTCCTTAGGTATGATGATAAAAGGAGAAAAGTGAGATATGGGAAGAGTGCAGACTAAGACTGAGCTAGTACTGGAATAAACCCAACAAGGTAATAGCTATGAAGTCTCGGTAAGCACTGAAGGGGTTGAAGAATTAAAAAGAATTGAATGAAAATAGGGTGAAAACAAATAGCCCTCCATTAATTCAACCTTAGGGCAGAAACCGGGTTCACTTCATATGCTACTGATGGTAACATCGGTATTGAAGACAAGACGTCATGGACCCAGTGACGCACTGCACTTCAACTTTCCAAACCACTCAAGTTCCTCTTAAAAGGACTTGTTTCATTCTCACGGGGAACCGACATTATCTATCGACTTTCTCTTAGAGATGGTTGATATTGAAGAAGGAGACCCTCTCCCTAGTCTCCGTTATAGGATCCAAATATGCACAAATTGAGTCTAGAGCCACGAGATCATCAATAAATCTCATTAGGACACTTTCAATGAAGACTCTCTGTTTCACACAATGTGGAAAGAGAGATTATATCATGAGTCCTACGCATTATCCTTGTGGTATTGCCAGAACATCTGAGTGATGTGTTTACACACTCACAATGAAGATGGAAAGCCTTCTGGAGCCAACATCAAACAAGCTCCTGGTAGGTGGCATGTGAGATCTATTATATGGATCAACCATGTGACAACTGAACAGAAACAATGGGGCGATTCAATTTCTTGAATCAATCCTGGTTCAGGTTAGGGATTGACGGATACCTTTGAAAAACCGGTCTTTGTGCTTATAAACTCTTTTCTTTTGCACATCGACCGTGTACTCATTTTTCAAACCAAAAGGTATTTTTTATGATTGATAATTGATTTTCAATAAAACCTTCGTTGTATTGCAAAAACAATTTCTATTGAGCAATACACGACTGTTTTTCAAATCTCTTTTCATCATTCAGTGGACTTAAAACTTCGCTGGTTCACTCACTCCGTGTTGTCTTCTTTGAGACGTTCCGGTTTGAGAACAGCTAGAACAGCTGCGAAACCCTGTCAAGGAGATTCTTAGGAATCCTACCTGATCACAGGCAATATTTATACTGATCAACGGGGGACCGTGGGCCGTGTACCTCAATTCAACGAAAGTGATCAAAGACACTTTCGTGCGATTTATTGCTAACTGTTGTATGCAGGTACTCCCGACGTTTGCAGCTGATCATAATGGAGCGGTCAATCCTTAGCCGCATGCTCACTTAACACATTCAACTCAAAGAAATCATGACTAGTGCATCAATGACTCTAATATTTCACACCAAGCTTCTGCTACGCTGCTGCCAATATCATGATTCAACAAAAGCTTCCGCTACTCTGATGAGAAGATTTCATGATCCAGAATGTGAGCATGTCGGTCCCAAAGTCACAACACCACAATGGATGTCTCAGAGATTGTTGATAGCTGATGATCTCCAAAGATGGCTCAAACTTATCATCACGTGGATCAGTAAAAGACCTCCACTTGGAATAACCAAACATGCATTGTGAAGAATCAATGACTACGAGTTTATGTGCAAAGAACTACATCAAGAATGCAAGATCAAGTGTTAATGTAATATCTATTTGTATTCTATGAAATTTTGGTACACGATTGAGGTGACCTCCCTTAGGGGGAGATTGTTAGGAATTAGAAATTCCCGGTATTAAAGTGTCGGTCACCTCAAGTATATGTAATCGTTAGAAAGCTCGTAGTCGTAGTTCTTTTATGTTAAGTAGTAATTTAGTTAAGTAACACCGTGGAGGACGGACGGGTCTTTACCCACTGTATGCCTGATCCACAGCCCAAAGTGTGACGAGTTATGTAAGACTATAAATACTCTCTACCTTCCAAGGTAGAGAGTTAGAGCTCATAATAAGATCTTTCACTTTCTCTCACTAAGTTCCCTAAACCTCTAACTTTCTCTCTCTAGAATTCCATCTATATGCTACTTTGTGTTATGGTTTGATGTGTATGTGAAAAGTTAATATCTAACAATATCTCTTACGCGTAGATTAAGAGTTTAGGGTTTAAGTAATTTTACGCCTAAGTCTTTCTGTGTGTATCTGATATGTTCTTATGCTTGTTTTGTGATCTAAAAGATGTTTGAATTTACTGCAATCAAGTTTTCATGTTTATAGTTAACAGGATAATTATTCGTAATGTCAGAATCTTCAGGTGTTCAAACTGTTACGCTTAAAGAATATTTTTATGCGTAAAGGTAACGCCTAAGAGAAATCTTACGTATAACTCTTACGCATAAGAGGTCTACAGTGGATTACGTGTATCTTGGAAAGATATTCGTAAACAAGGCTTGCTACGCATAAGCTTTAGTCTTACGAGTAAACTTTACGCGTAACATCTTACTTATTCCTATGCGTAAGCCTAAAGCCTTTGAACTTGTCTTACGCGTAAGAAACTCTTACTCATAAGCTTGGTCTTACGCTTTAGCTTACTCCTACGCATAAGCTCCTTTCCTACGCATAAGGATCCTTGTTACTCATAACCCACTGTTCACTACATTTTGGCTTATTACGCATATGTTACTTGTTAAATGTTACGCATAGGTCACAAATATTTGATGTTTCATATAAGCTTACAAACGTTAATATGTTGTGTGTTAAGTGAATTATTGTTCTTTGAAATTTCAAAATTAACATGTTCACGTAACTTATCACATCAACTTCATACATTTGGACTAATGTGACTTAGGACTTGTAACTAACATAAACATGTTACCATCATACAAGTAATTAGATAATAAATCAGACTAATACAAACCCATTGTGTTTCCATATGTCTGTCTCTTTGTCTACTGACTTTCGGATCATGAAATGGCTGCAAATCAAGCGAACATCAATGCCCCAGCTGAATACGACAAAACAATTGGCAAGAACTATCTCCGTGTCATCTTCAACAACTTCATATGCTCATAATTGTCACAATTCTCAATTTCCGGTCATTTCTCAAACTCCATATTCATCATATTAGCTCATGCATAGTTTTGCATTTCACATTAAACGCATAATTTCATATTAAATAAACGTTATCACGTAAACATTATTTTGAACAATTGATCCGATACTTCCAAAAATTAATCACAATATATTTTTATACTCATATTAAGTCTATAAAAATATTATTATTAGTTTACCCGGTGTTTTAAATTTATTTCGTATATAAATTGTTATGTTTATATAAATTACGACGGTTTTCTTAAATTCAACCCGATAAATATTTATTTACTCAAATCTTTCAAGAAATGTATTTTTATAATTTTTATGACTTAAATATATCTTATCTTGACCCGTGAAAATTTATTTTTATCTAACGCTACCTTAAATATTCAAATGGGTACACAATTTACCACAAGTCTTCAAGTAACTTACATTTTATAATACTTATACATTTAATTACAACAAAATACAACTTGATCTTTTTCTTCATACATGTCGACCACCCCCAATGGGTGAGTCATTTGTGTACTAAATATCTTACACACTTATATTTGTATAATACTCAAAATATCCTAAACATACTTCACTTCATTTTTGTCAAAGAAAAAGATTTTCTCTCTTCTCTTCCACTCCATACCAACCGGCCATCCAAGGAGGATCAAGAAGTTGATTAACAAAAATTTTCAAGACAAGCTTTTATCACTCTAGTTACACTCTTGATTAAGGTTTTGAAATAAAAACCTTGGGTGATTAGGATTAACCCTTTTGTTCTCATAAACCTCATCAAGTATTCTTGTAAGCATCTCATGTCCATTTTTCATCTTACATATTTATTTCATAATCATTTCATCATATTTGAGCAAAAACATGCAAGTCATATGATGTTGTACCACTTTTTCATTGATTTTTAAGGGTTATATATATCTAAGTCATCCTATAATTATTCCTTATTATATATTAGTTTTGGTGATGTCTAGGAAACCATGACACCCTAAGAAGGTGTATGGTAGGATTAGAATAGCTTCGGAGTTGTTTTGAATGGGTTAGAATAGGTTTGGCACGAGAAAAACTCATTTCGACACGTTTTAAATAGGGTCTGTCCATATTTTTAATTCTGGGAAAATCCGACAGTGGGTATAATATTTTGGGCTAGATATTTAGAAAATACACTTTAAAACGAAAACGTGGCCGCTTGAACGGATTAAAACGGAGCTATAACGAAGAAGATATGAATTTTTCAAGTTTGACGAGGAAAACTATTAATTTCAGAAATTTCAGCATGAAAATGTCACTCTTTACGAGTCAAAAATGAGTCTTAAGCTTTATAAATTGTGTCGACTTATCAAAAATATATTAGTACTTTGACACGAATCTAAGGATGTAGAAAACGTAGAAAACGGACTTGTAACGATTAAATTACACAAGATAAACCAAGTTGCCGTAACTTTATTCTATTAGCAAAATTAATATATTCTCTATTAAAAACATACTACGGCAACTAAAGGACCATGTTGGCGGACGTTTTTAACAATGATGTAGAACTTTTTATAACGTGATGTCTTCTAGTAAAAGTAAGTTCGCCTACCATATTTTCCAAAATGTCCAACCGTTTGTTGAGCGGAGTTGTAACGAATAACAAATAGTCACTCAAACTTGGCCGAAAACCATCCTTTAAACTATATTTTTGGACTAAAGTACAATACGTAACCTACATTTTTCTTTGTGATCGAGACCTCTAGGATGGAAACTTAAACACTAAAACTTTGAGATAATGATACAAGCTTACCAAAACTGATGGGTTCGTTTCCTAACACTCGATGTGCACCATTTTGCAACTATCCTAGGAGGTTGTTTCAACGTAACTACTTGTAGAGTATTTTATTTAAACAATGGGATGTCATAAACATATTTTGACGATAAACATTATTTCCAAAACGTACAAGTGGTATGGATATCATATGGAGTTGCATGCACAACATTGTATCACGCATTCACGACAACATATCATAACTCAGTCATAACATTCATTTTAGGTCGCGGATAGTTTCTGAGCCTCATTTTAGTGCACTTCATTTTGTTAGCATATCAATCATACCAGGTGAGTTCATACCCCGCTTTAACTCATTTAAATTCCTATAAACTATTTGGGGCGAGATATATGCTTATTTATCCAAACATTTAAACTCTTTTGCCAAACAACATTACTTATACTTTAGACTTGGTGTGTGTAGTGACTAGACTTAAACAAACATCCCATCATTTATATGTTGGAAGGCCAATTATTTGGATACTGCCCAACGTGAGTCGTTGGAGGAACATCCCAGCATTTATATGTTGGAAGGCCATTTTTATGGATACAACCCAACATGAGCGTTGGAGGAACATCCCAACACGAGTTGTTGGAAGACCCTTGTGGTGACATTTATATTTTTAACTACCTTAATGCGCATATTCATGATTGTCATTCTATTTTAGGCAATGGGTTGTGAACACACAGGTTGCAAGTTTTGTATGGGCGGAACTTGGAACTGAGTGGATTTACAATGCCTTTGCTGTGTGAACATTTCTCAAAGTATTTCAGATCATTTTATTACAAACTTATGAACTCACCAACCTTTGTGTTGACACTTTTTAGCATATTTATCTCAGGTTGTAAGGCGATAGCATTTCATGGAGCTTTTGGGTCTCATGGCATACATTGGAGTCTAGTGTTTTTATCTATTACCATTCGACATGTTTTGTAAACCTTTATGTATTATCAAACTTTGGGATCTCATGTGTTGTAAACTTTAACTTATTTAATCGAATGGTAAACTCTTTAAAACGTCTCATTATAGAGGTCGTTTTCTTTATCCATACTTTGTGCTATGACGTCATACCCCAATGACACTATCGTTCCGCTGCGATATTTTGGGGGTGTGACAATAATCTTGCAGAATTGTTGTGGACAACCTTCTGCAACATCCATTCAAAACTCATGCTCAATGAGTAAGATTCAATGGATGAGGTAATACAATTTCTTAAGACATTAAAGCAGAAAAGGATGGAATACCATGCTTCAATCTTTTCCGGTTAATCAACCCGGTGGGGCAGGAGGGTCAAGTAGTAGTCCTCCACTTATGGAAGATCCATTCCAAACATCTCTTACCCCATCCGATCCGGTTAATCAAACCGGTAAGGATCAGGGTGTCACTGTCACTACAACTGTTGAAATGAAGCAACCATAACAACAACTTAAACAGCCGCAAGAAGAAAAGCATGGTGAAGATGTGGAAATATATGACGAAGGAGATTACGATCATGATAAGGATGAAAGAGTCACTGATGATGATAATTTGGTGGCTGAAGAGGAAATGTTGCAAAAAGAGGCTGAAGAAACTGCTAGAGCTGAGGAGGAAAAGTTAAAGAAGGAATCAGACAACTACTTAGTTGACAATCCAATACACAAACCTCAACAGTCTTCTGAATCACCTCTTGACACTTTCACTAAACCCAAATCATCATCTCAATCATCATCTCCATCAACATAAGAAACACCAATGTCAACAACCAAATCTGTTAAGAAGGCAACTCCATCCAATGATTCGACAAATGGTTAAGCAGGTTATCACCACTACACAACAAGCTACACAGCCACCACCATCTGATCAACCAAGGGATTCAGCAACCACACCATCAATGGAGAAAACCGTTGATCACTTTACATACACTGGTGGTGAGGATCACGACATACCTGAACCCCAACCAGAACCTCAACCAAAATTTAGATCAAGCACATTACTGCACTCCTTGTTATCATATGCTTCAAATCAAAGAGCGTGTTGAAGTTCTCCACTTCGGGGTCGAATCTTACCTAAATTCTACACTTCATCATAATCAATCAGAACCTCAGTACAAAATCGTTCATCAACAAAAGTTTAGGTTTGTCTACCAAAGTGAAAATCATCATACTTGCTTCATGGCTTTCGATGAAATTCACTAAGTTCTATGACGCCACCCTGGAGATGGTTCGAGATGGATTGGTATATCGATTGAAGGACATTGAGTTGGGTATAATTCAGACGAAGAGATGGAATTCAAAGGATCGCAAGGATGTGCGTTGATTTATCACTAGGATTGATGAATGTTTGATTCATCGGGATCAGATGCAACGGTTGGAGAGCTATGTAGGAGGATGACCAAACTTTCCGATTCTGACTTTCCAACGTCCTCATAAAGTAGTTGATCGTCTGTAATCATTGGGTATTCTCTTGATTGTGATTTTGCTTGTTTGATTATCTGTCAATGGCTTGTGCACACATAACAGTGTACAACCCGTTCTTGTCAAGAAAGGACCCTGTGGTACGCTTCAGTGCCACAATCCTTATAAAAGGAGTGAAAGCTTCTTACTTTTGAGTAAAACCTATCAAACCTTTCATTTTTCAAGGTTTTGCTCAAAAGGACAAGTACTTCCTCGTATGATTTTCAAAACCTCAACCGTTTATATCACTTGTTGAGGGGGAGTATTTGAATTAAAACTTTGTTCACAAATTGTTCATAGTGGTCATCTTCCCGCGACACTCGAAATGGTCATATTTATTCTCAACTTTTCAAAAATAACATTTTATATGCCATTTTTTAGGGGGAGAAAATTATGTGATAAGAAATATGTTGTGTAAATGCAAATGAATCTTTGTGTAATAGACTTAACCAACGAATTGACAGAACTAAACTGTTAGTAACTCAAAAAGACTTGTCCGGGACGGGTAATAATTTCAAGCTAGTTCTCTAGTAATGTAAACGTGTCTCGCAAAGGACTTGTCCGAGTAGAAAGTACCATTCGAGAATCTCTTGGTAGACATGAACTCTGACGGGTATGACAACCTTTCGAGACTTGTCTACACCTTCAAGGTAGTTATTAGAGCTAGTTGTCACCTAAAAGCTGACAATGTAACTCTTTAACTATGCAACGTAACCGTGTCTCGCGGGGGAGTGTCTATCTTGAGTTGATCAATTCAAAAGTGCGCGCTCTTCCCACACAGTGCAGATTTCCGTCAAAACTCTAAAGCACATGTGGAGGGGGAGTATTTCTGCTAAAAGATAAAACTCTCATAGTGGTTCAAACATGTTTTTCATTTACAAACCCTTTGAGAGATTTTCTTGAAAATTGGTTTTATGGCAACATAGGTTAGTCATGGAGTGATAAGGTGACTAAGGTTAGGAATAACCGTCCTACGATTCGCCAGAGCCGGAGGGATCTACCCAAGGACATCACAAATAGTTAGTACTTAGAAGTCCTTAGGTACGATTATATAAAGGAGAAAATGAGAATCAGAGAAAGAAGGAGTTGAAGAATTAAAAAGAAATGCAAAGAAAAGGGTGAAAAGAAATAGCCCTCCAAATTATTCAACTTAGGGCAGACACCGGGTTCAATTCATATGCTACTGGTTGTCACTTAGTGACGCCGGTATTGAAGATTAAAAGTCGTCATGGACCCAGTGACGCATGCACTATACCTTCTTAGCCACTCAAGTTTCTCTCAAAAGAAGCTTGTTTCATTCTCACAGACTATTGGCTTTCTCTTAGAGATCGCTGGTATTGAAGAAGGAGACCCTCTCCCTAGTCTCTGCTCAGGAAAACCAAAACGCACTATTGAGTCTAGAGCCACGAGATTCATCAAAAGATCTCTTAGGTACACTTGACATTTCATCACTTGGTGTTCAACAATAAGAACATCAGTGGTACGTTATCGAGTCCTTCACAGATCTTAGCAATCTGTCAAGAACATTTATGAGAGGTTCACATCTGTGATCCTCAGTGATTGAATGGAAACTCCTGCCAGGGTCAACATTAAACAGCCCTGACAGCAGGTCACTTCGGTAACTCCCCGTGGATTACGCTTAGTGTGTCTCAAATGGTCTACAGTCGTGAGGTGATGCTTTGGTGTACCTCAGTGACTCATCTGAACTGTAGATGTACTTCAGTACATCGCGTTATCTCACTTGTGGGACTCCAGTTCAGGAACGGCCTTTGTGAGAATTAGAGTTGTGTTTTCACACTATGCTGTTAACACTCTCGAAGTTCAAACTTGTAAGTGCCGGAATCCGCTTATTACTAACCGTTTTAAATGTTTTCTTCTTATGGAAGCTCCGGAGCGTGATGATCGTGCAGATTCTTCTCATAATCATCACTAATGGAAGTTCTATCCAAAAGCAACACAACAGTCAGAATGATTCTTCGTCAAATCAAAGAATCTACAAAGTTAAAGACTTAAAGAACTTCATCAGTACTGAATTCCAAAGTCAAAGAGCGTGTGAGCATGTTGAAGAATGACGTGGAGACACTGCAGCGGCGAAGCAGACCTGAGGCAGACTTGATGCAGACAACAACATACTATCACTTTCATCACAAAGAACAATGATCAAAGAACAAAGTTAAAGATGACGTCAAAGCATAACTGTTCAAAGAAAACTATCTCTCTACACTGGGGAGATTGTTCGAATCAAGGCATTCCTTCTCACAAGAAAGAAGAATGTCAGAAGACGTCAAAGCTACTATTACTTCAACGCCTTCACCGTTTTTCATCACCAACACTTGAGGGGCAGATTGTTGGAATCACTCCTAAACCTTAATTCAAGTGTTTGTTACTCATATGTAATCAAGGTTGCAAAAATCGTGAATCGGTAGTCGGGCGGTCGACCACCCTGTAGCTTGTAATCGGTCAAGGCGGGATTAATCAGTGATTAATCGGATTGGCATTTTCGGCAAGTTTTGGGTATTTCCGGCGAGATTTGGGTATTCTAGACAAGACTTTCATTGAAAATCATTTTGTAACAGATAAAAACATCAAATATAATTGATTAAAACTTGTTCAAGACAAGTTTTGGGTATTTCCGACAAGATTTGAAAGTTTCCGGCAAGTTTGACCACCGTTAACAGTCGTTGACCGCCATTGATCGATGTTGACCGACTTGTTTGACCTAGTTACACGAATCGGCAAGGTTGGTGACCCAGTAGCACCTAATCGGCGATTAATCGGCCTTGTAGGCCTTGTTTTGCAACACTGTATGTAATAGGTAGCTTATTATGGCCTTTATGTTTGTTTAAGGTCAAGCTTATGTAGAAGGCCCATAAGCTTACGCCCATGTCCAATAAGGAAAAGGGAAGGAGTAGGAGTGTTGCCCTAGCTCCTTGCCTGTAAATACTCTTGTATAACCCTCACTTGAGGGTTGGTTGTTCAATATTATCTTTCATTCACTCCTTACGCATAACCGGTCACATTCATACGTGTGTGTTTGTTTGGTTTATTGTTCAATCGCCTTTATCTCTTTCTAGTAAGCTTGTGTTGTAAATCTAGTGACCTAACAGTGGATAATGGTTGTTGGGTAATAAATGATAGTAGTAAATGAATGAGTAAAGTAGTTGAGGTGGTTATGTCAATTTAAGTTTAAGCTTTTGACAAAAATTGTCCCTCTACCTCAATCATTTTCATTCTTAGCCCATAACTTCCATTTTGGTTACGCAAAGTATGTTCTTTGGAAAGAAACTTGACGACACTCCCCCTCGACTTAAGAAATAATGAAATTTTATAAATTTGAGTCCGTTGAGTGTCAATAAACCAGAAATGTGACCACCATTATCAAAGAAACAACCGGAGTAAGGTAATATGCAAGTACAAGGTTTTATGAAATAGAACAATATTTACTTTTTCCCCCTCAACACTTGAACAAAAAAATTACTGAATTTTGAAAGAGTGAAGTGTTGACGGAAGAATTGTACTTGCCATGTTGAAACAAATATAGAGAGAAGAATATTTTTGAATTTTATAGATTTTACATTTTTGTATTTTGTTTTTGAAAAATATTTACAAAAGAGGTTTTGGTGTTTGACTGGTTTTAAGATTGTTTTAAAAGTTCGTCCAGTTCATCTGGATTCAAACACCACATACCAATCCGGTGGACCAACTCGGTAAACCTAGCAGGAGCTAAGGCTTTGGTAAGAAGGTCTGTCAATTGGTATTTAGTACCCACAAAGTATAATTCAACGGTACCCTTTTCCACATGCTCCTTGATGAAATGATATCGAAGATCGATATGCCTTGATTTCGAATGTTGAACAGAGTTGCACGAGATCGCAATAGCACATCAATTGTCGCAGTACATCGGGAGTCTGTCAAATATGTAACCAAAATCTTTGAGTTGTGTTCTCATCCAAATGACTTGAGCACAACACGTGGACATGGCTACATATTCTGCTTCCGTTGAGGACAGCGATGTACAATCTTGCTTCTTGGATTGCCATGACACCATTTTATCACCGAGAAATTGTAGAGCTCCTGAAGTACTTTTCCGAGAATCGAAGCAACCTGCGTGATCAGCGTCTGAAAAAGCTATTAGTTCAAAACCAGAATCCTTCGAATACCAGAGTCCCAAATTAATGGTTCCCTTAACGTATCGGAGGATTCTTTTAGCCTCAGAGAGGTGAGTTTCAGTTGGTCTTGACTGATAACGGGAGCAAAGATATACAGCAAATACAATGTCAGGTCTACTGGCTGTTAGATACATGAGAGACCCAATAATACTTCAGTATTTGGTAGGGTCAAGCAATTTCACATGTAAATCAGCGTCCAGTTTCTTGGTATGTGCCATTGGTGTGGCATATCACAGGTTTGCATTCCATGTTTGTTTAAAATTTCAAGGACATATTTGGACTGACTCAAGAAAATACCACGGGGTGATTGATGAACTTGCAATCCAAGAAAGAATGTAAGTTCACCCATCATGGACATTTCAAAATGTTTTTTCATAAGTTTTGAAAAAGCGTTTGAGTATTTTAGATGTGTTGACCCAAAAATGATGTCATCCACATAAATTTGAACGATTAAAATGTGGGCCCCATGATATTGTATGAAAAGTGTGGGGTCGACCGATCTTTTAATGAAATTATTGGCAATCAGAAAGGATGATAACTTATCATACCACGCCCGAGGAGCATGTTTGAGACCATAGAGAGCCTTGTTTAGTTTGTAGACGTGATTAGGGAACTCTGGATCAACAAATCCTTCTGGCTGACTAACATAGACCGTTTCCTTTAGTTTACCATTCAGAAAAGCGGTTTTGACATCCATCTGAAAGACCGTGATGTTCATGTGAGCCACAAATGCCAGAAAAATCCGTACAGCCTCAAGTCGAGAAACCGGAGCGAAAATTTCCTCGAAATCAATCCCCTCTTCTTGTCTATAACCCTTAGCCACCAGACATGACTTATTTCTGATAACCGTACCGTCAGCATCTAACTTGTTTTTCCAAATCCATTTCAGACCAATAACATAGACCCCTGTTGGTTTTTGAACCAGTTCCCGTACTTCAAGACATTTAAACTGATTAAGTTCTTCTTGCATGGATTCAATCCAGTTGTCATAATTCATTGCTTCTTTAATGTTTTTGGGTTCAGATTGGCAAACGGTAAGTGCATAAATGTAGTGTTCACCGTCAGTCTGAAGGCGTTGTCTAGCTATGACTGGTTGATTCGGGTTTCCAATGATATTCACAAGAGGATGGTCTTTAGTCCAACGATGTGTCGAGGGTTGATGTTGATATACATTCTGCAGATTTGGAGGATTCAAATGACTTGTGGATGATTATGCAACTTCAGAAGTAGTAGAAGCATTTGCAAATGGGTTGAAGAACGCATTTGGATCATAATCTGCAGGTGGGGGTACTTCATTGTTCAGAAGATCATCAGCTGGTTCAGCGTCATTGGATGCGGTTTGTTCTGCTGTTGTTGTAGAATCAATTGGTGGTGCTTCTTCAACAGTTGTTGTTGTTTCAGGTGTATCAGGTGTATCAGGTATTGGATTATTATCAGGTTGAGCAGTAGAAACAGTTGATACATCTGGAGCATGTTGATCAATATCATCACTAAACAGAGTAGCAAATAGTTGTTCCATTTGTTGATGAGTAAGATGTATGCTTGGTTCAGCTGATGATGGGGTTTGGGGGAAGTTTAGACGGTTATGTCCGGGTTCCAAGCTGTTATGCTCAGAAGCTATTTCAGTAAGCTCATCAAAATTTGCATGAATCGTTACCATAATCTCCCTTGTACGACGATTCCAGATCTGGTATCCTTTAGAGTTTTCACAGTATCCAACAAAGACTCCAATTTCAGCTTTAGCCTTGAGCTTTCCAAAGTCATCACGATCATTATTTGGGTAGCAAAGGGATCCAAATACATGAAAGTGTTTGAGATTCGGTTTATGGTTGTAGATAACTCAAAAGGTGTTTTGTTGTGGCGTTTAGTAATCATTGAACGGTTCTGAGTGTAGCATGCAGTTGACACGGCTTCAGCCCATAAGTAATCTGGAAGTTTAGCATTAATTAACATTGTTCTTGCAGCTTCCACTAACGTATGGTTTCGTCTTTCAACAACTCCGTTTTGTTATGGTGTTCGTGCAATAGATGTTTGATGCTCAATTCCCACTTTCTCACAAATTCAGTTCCTTTGTCTGTTCTGATTTGTCTGACTGTCTTCCGGAGCTGAACTTGAATTTTCGTGAGAAAGGTGATGATCATTTGTGGAGCTTGATCATTACTCTAAAAATATAAACCCAAGTCTATCTTGAGTAGTCATCCACAATTACTAAGATGTAGCGTTTGCCATTAATTGTCTGCACGCGCATTGGGCCACACAAATCCATGTGAAGAAGATGAAGCACATGCTATGAGCTGTGTTCCATCTTTGAAGGAAAATGAGCACGAGTGCTTTTCCCTTGTTTACAAGCTGAGCATAGGTGATCTTTAGAATACCGAAATCTTGGGAGACCTTCAACAATTTTGTAACGTGCAAGAATGGTTATGGTTTGAAAGTTTAAATGTGAGAGACGACGGTGCCATAGCCAGGATTTAGTAGATGTTGCCTTCGAAAGTAGACAGAAGGGAGATGGAGCAATCATGTCTTGCATGGAGATTGTGTAAAGACTTGATGTGCGTTGACCAGACATAAGATCATTTCCTTGTAGATCACGAATGAAACAAGTTTTCTCCCTAAAAGCAACTTCCAAATCACCATCACAAAATTGACCGACTGAGAAAAGATTATGACCGAAACCTTCCACATAATAAACTCTGCTAATTTCGATGTTCCCATTGATGTAATCTCCGAAGCCCATGATAGCCGCGAAGTGATCATTCCCGAATCTGACAGTGCCAATGAACTTTGAGACAAAGTTTGATAACAGTTTAAGATTGCATGTCATGTGTCGGGAACATCCGCTATCAACAACCCAGAGGATGATCTGTATCACCTGCATTACACACAGACGACACAGATGGAATAGAAGTAGATGTGGAACCCGAAGAGTTAGAGGGTTCCGAAGCAGTTATAGTTGAAACACACACGTTTATGATTTTAGGTATCCATTTAAAGTTAAGTGTATTATGTAACCATTTCTGCCATCTCCAACTAGTCTTAGCTTTGGTCTTAGTGAATGCACTAGGTGATAAGTTCTTCTTAGGAGGTGAAGTGGGTTCTAAGGGTACATCAATGATTAAAGCATGCGCACTAGAAGGCGGTTTACCTAGCACATACTTAGAAGCATTAGTGGGCCTATAGGTATTCCGCTTTCTAATGTTCCGCTTCCGAGATAAAATAGTATTAGCAACACATTTGTCATGACAACCAGAAAACATACTTTTACGACAACCAACACAAGAAGCTTCAAACTTAACGTTTAAAGTACTTAAAGGTTCAGCATTCGTTACAACACTTTTTTCATTACATTTGTCAGACGAAATATCTAAAGTGGGTGCAACTTTGGTTTTATTCAAAGTCTTAAGGTGTTCTTTTACTTCAGAGGTATTTATTGTTCTTTTCTTACGTTGCAACTTCCTATTCTTCCTTTTGGTGCTCTTAAGCTGTGAATTGCTAGCGTTGGGAAAATAGGCAACTATTCCTGTTTCAGTAGAGGGAAGCACATTAGATTCTTGTGATATATTATTTGGCAATCCAAGAATTCATGGTGCAATAACTTTTGTGTTACTATTCCTATCTTGTTTACATTTCACCAACTCCGCTTTTAAGTCATGGATAGTGTGTAACAAATCTTGATTTTCAGAGCGAATGTTTCCACTAAATTGTAAAAGATGTTTTTTGTATGCAAGATGAATATCAAGTTCGTGTGATGCTTTTTCACGAGTCTGTTTGAGAAAATCAAATATGACACCATATTCCTTTTTGACTTTGACAATTTCTTGTTCATATTTTGAAATTTGACACTTTAAAGACACGTTTTCATCATCCAGATGTTCTATTTTTGGATCAAAATATTTTGAACGCAACTGGTTGATTTTGTTTGGTAAAGCAAGTTCACGATTTTGACAATCTTTTTGACACCATTAAAGACGACGTTTTGCATTTGAAAGCTCGTTTAACAATCGCTCATTTTCAACTTTTAAAGACTCGATTTGTGACACAGTATCAGTATTCTCAACATTTTCAACAGAATCAACAGAATCAGCAGAGATATAATCAAATGCATATGCAACAGAATGTAATAACACAACATTATGGATATCAGCACAGATAACATCTTCCAAGAGTCGATCAACATCTTTTCGTAACATTTTCTTTTTACATTTTGTATTTGAAATCAATGTTTCTGTTTGTTCGAAAACTCTTTTCATAAGTCCAAGCTCCTTGTGAAAATCCCTTTTCCAATATATTACACAATTTTTCAAATTTCGGACATGAGGTAAAAGTCTTTTCTGAAGAATATCTCTTTGATCTCGTGCAAGAGGCGATTGAAAATATTCAACTTTTATTTCAGAATGAAATTCAATTTTCACGTTCCAAAATTTTGATGTCCGAAATGAATGTTTCAAAATATTTTAAAACTTTACATTGTTCAGCTAATGGCTTTATTTAATTTAATGAAGGTAAAGGACCATTGACTTGTGCAGTATTGGAAAGATGACCCTCATTAGAAGACTCAGAAGTAGGTGTGAGAACCCAAGGTGTGTTAGAATGATCCTGTTGTGTGATGAAAGTAACGGCTTTTGAATAGTTAAATGGTTTATTATAAACAACATTTTCCATTTTTGACCGACTCTCGTCATCTGCATCAAATTCCTCCATGCGATTATATTCAACAACACTAATAATGGAATCATCAATTCTGTGTTCTGCACTGTAAACTTGAGGATTTGGTTTGAATGCTCTATTTGAAAACTTAGGTTTGTAATCAGCGAGATTCGGTCCATATCCATTTAGATTTGGTTTAAAAGTAAACTTTTGAATAGTTGTGATTGACTCACCATGTTTATAAACAACATTTCAAAACTCTTTGATTTTGTTTTGTAAGTCGACAATTTCTTCAAGATAGTCATCTAGTTGTTTCTTTGAATGCTTTTTGTACTCACAGAACTGTTTTTGACAAGTTAACAACTCAGACTTGGCTTTTTGAGTTTCCGAAGTAGAGCGTTAATTTGTTGTTTATGATCATATTTCAGTTGTTCTATTTGAGACAACAAAGCATTCTTAGATGCAACTAGATCACGTATCTGTTGTTCCAATGATTTTTCATTTTGGTGAGATTTAGCAAAAGCGACTTCAAAACCTTTTTCACGTTTTTCTTGTGTTTGAAAAATGTTGAGTTTTTTAAGCATTCATTATCCTTAGTCAGCAGTGCATTTTTTTCCTTTAGTTGCTTATTGATGTGTTTGCACAATTCCAATCGAGATTCTTGGTCTTTAAGTAAGGTCATGAGCTCAAGATCTAGATTAGACGAAAGTTCAGCTTGTTCAACATGAGTCTCAACATGATCATTGTTCAGATCCTCAAGTATAACCACGGAGTCAACTTGATTATCAATAGTAACCATAAGGTCATCTTGATCGTCAAATATAACTACGGGATCTATTTGATTATCATCGGAATGAGATGTAGACGGCTCATGTTGAACACTCTGAGCCTCGTCAGATGCAGATGTTGGCAGAGATATTAGATCAGTAATGAATATAGTTTGATCCAGCACCTGATACAAGCCGTCAGAGTCATACACTGGGCCTGTATCACTCATGTGGAGTTCGTGCACGTTAGCCATTAGCATCACTGCTGCATTAGCCTGCAAGTCCTCCATGTCATCATCAGAATCTGCATTTGCCATGAAGCTCTGTTCCTTGTTGGTAAGAGTTCCACCAGCTTCATCCTTAAGAGCCAAGAGTAAAGCCTCTTTGTGATAAGCGCTGCCTCTTGTCCTCGGCTTAGGGCATGCATTAGCCAGATGACCCTTCTCATTACAGTTATAACAACGAAGACCATTAACCCCAATCTGAGCATTTCCCTGTTCAACCACTTGAGCCCTTTGTTGTTGTGGAGCACCCATGTTATTCCTCCCAATAGCATTAAACCCTTGAGCACCTCCCATTTACGAACATTACCACGATTATGAACTTCAACACATCCATTGTTAACAACAGCCTGATTCCTTGTATTAGATAAGGTACGAATGCGATTGTTGGATTTGTTTGAGTATTGGCCGAAGGCTCTAGCAATCATGACAAACCCTTGTTGCAATGCATCGAAAGCTTCTGTATCCTCATTGGATTCACTATAAAGTGCTTGATCATTGTTGCTGTATGGAACCAATTGAGTTTCATGAGATTGTTGATGTGACGGATCATATGGGGTAATTGTGGCAATTGGTTGTGGAGGAATTGTGAAGACAGTTTGTAAAGTTGGAAATTGAGGATAACACGTTTGAGCCCACAAAGCTAAAGATTGATTATCCGGAAGTGAAGGTGAAACAGGGGCACCACGGATGACTCTTTCTCTGTCAACTTCCTTTTGGTGGGGCTTCAAGTAATCATACAATAATTCATATGTAGCATGATGAAGATTCTTCGCTTGACGGATGAAAATGACATACTTTTCCCACTCAGGACCAAGACTACTCAGGAACTTAGTGTTGACTGCAATTCTTGGCATGATGATGTTATGTTTGTCCATATCATTGATGATGTCTAAGAATCGATGATGATGTGACTCTAATGTGTCTCATGGTTCAATTATGAAGTGTTCATAAGCCAAATAGATTTTAGATTCCATGAGAAGATGAATATGCACCCACATTGCTTTAGCAGCCTTTTGAGCATCAACACTTCAAAGTATCGGATTGGGTAATCCTAAAAGGATATATTTCATTGCTAGTTCATCAGCTTCGAAGTGTAGAAGTTGAACAGTAGTTAGTTCATTAAGACTGACAACGTTGGTGAGATCATCTCTTGGTGGATTAGCAGTTGGATCTCCAGGTACAGTGATAGTAGGCATCTGAAATGGACCTTCAAGGATGACCTTCTTTAAGAACTTTCCATGTGGCTTCTTTAGATCACAAAACCTAAAGAACCTTATCACCCATTGATCATAGTTACCGGGAGTGAGCATTGGTGGTCTATCAAGTGATCCAGCTTGATGAATGGATTGTTGGCTACTTAAAGCTTCACACATCTTTGCAAACCAAGACGGTTCCTTCATAGTATTCCTGGATGGATGTTGATTTTGAAAGTTAGTGTAGGGTTGTACTTGAAGACTAGGGGGTGGTTGAATCATTTGTGGTTGAATTGCTCCTTGAGTAAATTGTTGTTGTTGTTGTTGTTGTTGTTGTTGTTGTTGTTGTTGTAGTTGTTGATGGAGTTGTTGTTGTTGTTGAGGATACACATGAGGAAAGTAGTTAAAGTATGGTGGTTAAGATATCTTGAAACTTTTGTTGATGATGGATCTTTGTAGTTAAATGAAACGTTGTTGATGAAGAATCCTTATGCGTAGAAAATCAGCTTAAGCAAAGAAAATACCTTATGCGTAAAAACACAAACTTACGCGTAAGAAGAGAGCTTACGCGTAGGATTGAAAAACACTTAGCTTAGGCGTAAAACAAAGGCTTAGTAGTAGAATGCTTATGCGTAAGATTAGCTTAGGCGTAAGACAGGCTTAGGCGTAAGAAAATGCTTAGGAAGAAAGTATTCTACATGTAAGAGCTTTGCTTAGGCGTAAAACTAGGGTTTTTGCCCAAAAATCCTTTACAGTTTACCAGTGTAAAAGATATCCAAAGTCGAAGTGTTTTCAGGCTAATCCAAGCAAGAAAACACTGAGTAAACCAATAGCACTGAAGATTAAACCTTTAGAAGCTTATGCGTAGGATTAGGGTTTTGCTATGCGTAGGAATTGCCAAAATTAACCAAGACTGATTATAAAGCACAAAGATGTTTAGAAACCTGATGTTGATGATGACAAAGCTTTAATATCACCAAAATAACACAAAAGTGTGAAACTTGATGATCCAACACACTTTCTCACCTTACGCGTAGAACAGACTACACGAATAAAACCAAGCTTAAAAACACTTCTCCACACGTAAAGTTGCAAACTTTATGCCAAAAACTTAAACTTTATCACCAAATAACCTTTAAAGTATAAGAATCTTGAGTTTTAAAGTGAAAAAATTTGAGTTTTGATGCGTATGAATGTTTGATTACCGAGAGTTACGCGTAGAGACAAAAGACTTCAAACACAAAATAAATTTCACCCAACTATTTGGCAAATGATACCACTGTTAGGTCACCATGTTTGTAACACAAGCATCAATATAAGAAGTAGAGATGAAGGGAGGATCGGATGAACAAGAACTAACAATATGCGTATGAATATAAGAAGAGTTGTGCGTGAATATTGAAAGTAAATGAACAACCAACCTTCAAGTGAAGGTTTACAAGAGTTATTTATAGGGAAGGAGCTAGGGCAACACTCAAGCTCCCTTCCTTTCCTTATTGGGCTTGGGCCAAGGCTTATGGGCTTTCTATATAAGCCTTGCCTTAAGTACTAACATAAAAGCCTATATGAGCTAACTATTACATATGAATTACTAACACTTGTAATCTAGTTTAGGAGTGATTCCAACAATCTCCCAAAAACTGAGCACCTCCTGATGTGCTTCGACGTGTATCTTGACACCCTGCATGGTTTGCATCTGCATAGGCTGTTAGTGATATATCGGTGTCCTTCGGATACCAAAGTCCCATGTTAATGGTTCCTTGGAGATACCGAAAGACCCGTTTAACCGCTTCAATGTGCTTTTTGGTAGGCTTAGCCTGGTATCTAGCACACGTGCAAACAACGAAAAGAATATCAGGTCTACTGGCTGTGAGGAGCATCAGGGATCCAATCATACTACGATATTTCGTTTGATCAACCATGATCCCTGAGTGGTCCTCATCCAGTCTTGTACGCTCCCCCATGAGAGTGTCAATAGGTCACAAGAATCAAATCAAAATTTCTTTAAAATTTCATTTTCATATTTAGATTGATTAATAAAAATGCCTCCGGGACTTTGTGAAATTTGTAATCCTAAAAAAAGTGACATTTGTCCCATCATAGAGATTTGAAATTTGGAGCCCGTCTCCTTTGAAAACCGGTCACATTCATTAGGGTCGGTCGAAGAAAAAATAATATCATCAACATAAATTTAAACGTGAATTAAGTGTTTGCCTGACTTTCTGGTGAACAGTGTGGGATCAACTACTCCTTTGTTGAATCCATTTGACAAAAGAAACTTGGACAGTATATCGTACCATGCCCTTGGAGCTTACTTCAAACCATAAAGGGCCTTCTTCAAGCGGTAGACATGGGTCAGATGTTCTAGATCCACAAAACCTTTTGGTTGGCTAACATAAACCACCTCTTAAAGATCTCCCTTGAGAAAGGCATTCTTTACATCCATCTAATAGACCACCATATTCTTACTGGTAGCATTAGCTAGAAAGATTCTGATGGCCTCAATTCGTCCAACCGGAGCAAATGATTCCTCAAAGTCAATCCATTCCTCTTGACGATATCTTTAGCCACTAATCTTTCCTTATTCTTCAGAACATCACCGTGCTCATCAAGCTTTACTTTGAAGATCCACTTGAGAGCAATAATCATAGCACAATTTGGAGCAAGTACTAATTGCCATACATCAAGACGATCGAACTCATGGATTTCTTCTTGCATAGCACTAAACTAGCTGTCCTCAGACATTGCTGTTTTGACATCTTTAGGTTCAATCTTTGATAATACATAGTTGAAGAAGCACCATAAGGAATCAGTAGCAAGTTGTTTACAAGTGGATACCGAACGAGAAGGATTCCCAATGATGTTGTCCAATGGATGATCATGTGTCCATTTTCTGAGATGTTCATGTGGTTTTTGGTAATGAACTGATGTAGCAGAGTTAGGATCCCCTGGTGAAGATGTTTCTGGTGTAGGTTCAGGGGAAAATATGTTTTCAAACTGAGCATCTTCAGGAGTTGCAAAGGGGTTTTCTCCAAAAGAATTCCCAACTACATTTCCATGATGTACAGTCGAAGATTGAGGATTCGAGGATGATGATGAGTTATCAGCAACTGGCGCTTCTTGAGATAAAGACATTGAAACGGATGGACCATTTTTATTGGTTGGATTAAAAGCAGCTATAGTTGGTGGTGCAGAATTTTATTAGCCCGAGGTTCATAGTATTCATCAAACATCGGATAAAACAATTTCTTCAAGTCTTATTCTGATGGAGGTACATAGGGAACTGCAGTAGAGTGATTCTGTACAAGATAAGAACTGATGGGACTACTTGACAAAAATTGAGGTGCACGTCCAAAACTGGATTGTCTAGGAGCCATTTGCTTAGTCAGCTCATCGAACGTAACGTGAATAGTTTCCATGATGTCTTGGGTTCTTTTATTGTATATTCGATAACCCTTCCGATTCGGTGCATAACCAACGAAAAATCCAATATCCTCCTTAGCTTTCACCTTTCCCTAATCTTGACCCTCATTTGTTGGATAGCACAATGCTCTAAACACACGAAGAAAAGAAAGATCCGGTTTTCTGTTATGAACTAGCTCGTATGGAGTTTTTCCATGAGTTGTATGTATTAGGAACGGTTTTGGGTGTAACATGCAGTGGCAATGGCTTCCGCCCAGAGAAATATTAGAGCCTTTGAATAGATTAGCATAGTCCTTGCGGCTTCAACAAGAGTTCGATTTCATCTTTCAACTATACCGTTCTGTTGAGGAGTGCGTGGAACACTTCTTTGACCGCTGATTCCAATGCTTTCATGAAACTGACTTAGTTCTTTGTTTACAAACTCAGTTCCATTATTTGTTCGGATGATTCTAACTGTTTTGTTAAGCCAAGCATGCAACTGTTTAATAAGTTTGATGATGATGTCGGGATTTTCATCTTTTGATCTCAAAAACTTAACCCAAGTAAACCGAGAGTAGTCATCAACTGCGACTAGTACATATTTCTTCCCATTTATAGTATGCACTCTCATGGGTCAGCACAAATCCATGTGAAGGGTATAAAGAACTTCCATATTGGAGTTTGTAGGTTTGGGTTTTTGGGCATACTTTGTGCTTTTGCCCAATTGGCATGCCGAACAAATATGATCCTTTTCATACTTTAATATGGGCAAGCCTCTTACGAGGTCCTTTCTAGAAAGATCATTGATGGTGCCAAAGTTCAAGTGATTGAGATGATGATGCCATAACCATGACTTTGTTTTGGATGCTTTTGACAATAGAAAAATTAGAGAAGACTTCATCATGTCTTCGATAGAGATGGTGTACAAATTAGTGCCATGAGTTCCCTTTAAAAGCTCAACACCGTCTAATTCTCTAACGGAGCAAGTGTGTTTTCTGAAAGCTACTTCAAGATCAGAGTCGCAGAATTGACCAACAGAGAACAGATTATGACCAAGACCTTCTACATAATATACCCTGGAGATTACACTGTCACCAAATACATAATCTCCGTAACCCATAATTGCCACAAAGTGATCGTTCCCAAATCTAACAGTCCTGATGAATTTATTCACAAAGTTCTTGAGCCGTGAGTGATCTCCAGTGATATGCTTTGAACAGCCTGAGTCCAAATACCACAGAACGATTTGTAGGACCTACAGTTGAACACATACAAGTATGGATGACTGGATAATTTGGATCCCCATGAGAGAATGGGTTCCAATTGGTTAGTAAATTTGATTGGAACACCCACATCAGTATTAGAAGCTATGGCATCATTAGTGGTGGAAGCAAGACTAGTAGAAGCATTGGGCCTATGTGAAGTATGACTACTTCTTAAGGGGATGATCCTACCAGTAGGTTTCCATTCCTTAGTGGGCATAGATCTATACTTTTTAGGGAAAAATTCATTAACTTTGAATATACGGCCAGTGGATTTCTATTGATAACCCACATTATTGAATTTTCTCCCTGTAGGTTTCCAATAATTGCTAACCTTATTCCAAATTGGCTTCCTGACTTCCTTAATCTGTTTAGCACTTCTTGCACTTTTGAGTGGAGATTTAACAACATTTTTCAACTCATTCGCAACACATTCATGATAAATACCATAAACCAAACATTCATTACATGTTTTGCAAATAGTAGCAGAATTTGAATTAATTACAGTACGCTTATAGCTAATACTAGAATCAACACGATTCGTCTTATTCAACTAAAAATTAATATTCCTAGCGTGGTCTTTTATTTTCTTCCCTTGATCACTTTTGGCTCACGTGGTCCTATCTTGCTTTGTATTGCCTGAAGGCTTTGACCCGCTTACCTTAGTGTCATTGATTACTCATGTAGAATGAACGATGGGAATATTAGTTGGTTTCACTACGTTTTGAATTCCTGGTCTAGAAGTCCTGGGATCTGAGAATCTAGGAGGCACATCAAAGGTCACATGCTTGACTTTAGGCATAGAACATGGCATAACTACAATATTTTTCCTAGTACGAGATTTAGGACATGTTGCAGTTATACATTCTAAGAGTTCTTGAGATCGTTCGGCATATAAGCATGCACGCCCAATCGCATTATCGAGTGGTTTCTCTATCTTATCCTCTTCTACAATCTCACAGAGACACTCTAGACTATCCTTAAGGTACGAAAGATATGTTTGAAATGCATGTTCATTATTCCTAAGATGAGGGGGAATATACTTAATAGTCATAGCATATTTAGAATAAACAAGCACTTTTGGTTAACATTCTCACTACTGGTGATTGGCATTTTCCCTTTTACCTGACTCTTCAGATTCTCAATTTCTTTTTGCAAAGACGTTATCTTTTCATTGTTCTTGTCACGAGTGACCTTAATTGATTCATATAACTCCTTGAAATGCAGTTTAACCTTTTCATTTTCCTCTAGAAAATACTCATTTTCATGTTGTAAGACATTAATGAGGTTTTGAAGATGGAAATTTTGAGAATTCTGAGAATCTAAAGGAGCAGGCATATGGGAGCCAGATACTTCACTCTTTTCACCCTCCAATTAGGAAATTTGGGCTTTTAACCTTTTAACCGTGTTACAATGAGCTCGAGTATGTTCATCACGTTTGTTGATTTTAAAGACTACATCAAACTCAGGAGCATATGAAGATGTATTGGCATTTGAGGTTTTAAAATTTTCTTTAAAATGTTGATATTTTAATTGTAAATCAAGATATTCAACTTCCAATTTATAAAAATGTCTGACCATGTTATCGTGATCATCCCATTCAATTTTATCATGCAATTTTGAATTTTTGGTTTTGTTAGGAATTAGAAAATTCAGTCGTTAAAGAGTCGGCCACCTCAAGTATATGTATTCGATAGAAAGCTCGTAGTCGTAGTCGAGTTATGTTAGTAAGTAGTTTGTTAAGTAACACCGTGGAGGACGGACGGGTCTTTACCCACTGTATGCCTGATCCACAGCCCGTAGGTGGCGTTTATTTGTAAGACACTATAAATACCCTCTACCTCCCAAGGTAGAGGGTTGGAGCTTCAATACCATTTTTCTTTGTTTCACATAGTTCCCAACTCTCTTCCCTCTCTCTCTCTAGAACTTTCTCTCTCTAAACATCTTGAACGCCACTTGTGATTATGGTTTAATGTGTTTGTGAAACCCTATATCCTACAATTGGTATCAAGAGCCATGGTTTGATTATCTCTCTTACATATCCTTTGATTTCTAGTGGTTTTAGAAGGTTTTTGAGTTTGAAAACGTTTAGTGGTTTTTGCATCATTTGGATCATTTCTAATGTTAAAGTTTGAATTTTGGGTGTAGTTTTGTGTTTAGAATCATTGTAAGTGATTGGGTTTTAATTTGGTAAGCTTGAATCACTGTGGTTGAGCTTGTTTTGGATTGAAAAGTGTGTTTTTGAAGTTTTTCTTGCTAGCGACTTGGTTCTCGTAGTGTTTTTCATCGTAGCGACTTGCTTCAGTAAAAGGTAGCGAGTTGTAGTGTAAATTGTTAGCGATTTGGTCCTAGCGACTTGTCTATTGAGACAAGCCGACAAACAGTAGAACTTAGTGGATTCTCCACTACGGCTAGCAACTTGGTGAAGTTAGCGACTTGCTTTCAATTTTGTTAGCGACTTGTACTTAGCGTTCTTAGCGACTTGGACCTTAGCGAGTTGCTCTTTAGCAACTTGACTGTGTAGCGACCTAGTGCTTTAGCGACTTGTGTCCACCCACTTGGGTCTTAGCGACTTGGTCTTAGCGACTTGGTTCACAGGAAATTGAGATCTTGGCGAGTTGCTACTTAGCGACTTGGTGCTTAGCGACTTGGTTCAAGAATTCTTAGCGACTTGGTTGACTTTTTGTTTGTAATACGGGTTTCTCTTGATTTAGTAAAATCCCGTGAAAGAATCTATTTCCCGGTTTAATCATAGAGTTATAAAATCCCGTGTAATCTTTAACATGTCTACCAACGTACTTACAATTATCTCCACTGTTGCTGAGGATGTTCAAGCAGCTGGTTCAGATACTCGTCCACCTATGCTTGACAGAACTGACTACGACTCTTGGGCTCAATGAATCAGATTGTACTGTCTTGTAAAGGAAAATGGGGTCAACATTCTCAAATCCATTGATGAAGGACCTTATCAGATTGAGACTACAAGAGACTTAATTGATACAGCTGCAGATGGAACAATGATCTATGGAATAGACAGACCAAAGACGTACGATGAGCTCAATGATAAGGAGAAAAAGAGATTCGATGCTGATATCAGGGCTTCTAACATTATACTTCAGGGTCTTCCAAAAGATATCTACAAGCTTATCAATCACAACACTGAAGCCAAGGCAGTTTGGGATAATGTCAAGATGCTTCTCTCAGGTTCTGAATTAACCAAGGAAGACAGAGAATCACAACTGTATGATGAGTTTGAGCACTTCAAAATGAAACCAGATGAGAGTGTCTATGAGTACTACGTGAGATTCCATAAGCTTGTGAATGACATGAGGAACATCAAAATGACCATGCCAAACATTCAGCTGAACTCAAAGTTTGTGAACAACATGAATCCCGAATGGCACAAGTTTGTCACCTCTATGAAGCTAACCAAAGGATTGAATAATACAAACTATGAGCAGTTGTATGCCTTCCTTCTTCAGAATGAGAGACATGCCATGTTTGAAAAAAGGATTCTTGATCAGTTCAAAACAAACCAAGGAGAAACAAGCTCATCAAATGATTCAACATCTTTTTACACAAATGTTGGAATTACCACCAAAGCTTCTCAAGTCATACCCATGGGTAATGGTAATTACAAGCTCATCCCTGATCCAGCATATAAGCCTCCTGACCCAAACACATTCATGGAAAACCTCATCAATCAACTGTCTGTCATGGTTAGTCAAAACATGAACTCTTTCCCACACACCAACAATAACCTCAAAACAGCATCCAATCCACACAATCAAGCTACTGTCAGAGATGGGAAGGTTATGGTGCAACCAGTTCAAGAAAGGCAGTATGAACAGGGAAGAGGTGGAGTTGGTAGAGGAAATGTGGCAAATCAGAATCGTGGAAGGAATCCAAATCAGGGTCAAGCGAAGCCAATTAAGTGCTACAACTGTGGTGGTGATGGACACATAGCAAGGAACTGCACTTCTCCAAAATGCCCTCAAAATGCAGAGTACTTCAAAGACAAGATGTTACTTGTGAAAGCTCAGGATAATGGAGCTGTGTTGGATGAAGAGGAGTTGTTGTTTCTTGCTTAGGGCAATGCAAAGACATATGATGCAGATGTGGATGAGCAACTAATTCAGGAGATAGGTCATAATCAACAGAATGCCTTTCAAGTCGCCGACTGTGATGCATACGACTCTGACATTGATGATGAACCTACTGCACAAACTATTTTCATGGCTAGCATTTCTACAATGGTCTCTCCAAAGGTCCCCTCACCACAGCAAGCTGGTCCATCCAAAGAATCAATCATCTCAGAGGTATTAAAACTATACGATGATGTTGATGAGCAAAAGATACATGACAAAGTACAATCAACTGAAACTTTTGAGTCAGATATTGAAAATATGGGTAATATACATGTTGTCCCATATGATCAATATATGAAACAAAGTGAAAGCAAGACTGTACCAAGTGATGCATCTTCTATAGTCAATGATGACTATATTTTTGATGAATACACTGCATGTGCCCCTGAGGATTCTGTTATTTCTGAACTAAATGCCTATAAATAACAAGTTGCTATTTATGAATAGCGTGCTAAGTTTGAGTTAACCACTCGTGAGCAGGAAATGGATGACCAAATGCGTACAATTATTAGAAAAAGCAATTTTAGAGAAGAAGTATTAAAACAAGAGTTAAGCTCCTTACAAAAAAAGCTTTCTAAAACTGCTAAGCAAAAACAAGAACTTCAAGAAAATGTTAAAATGCTTAAGCAAGAATTCAATGCTAAGGAATCCAAACTTTTGAATGATTTTTCCAATCTAAAAACTTTGAAAAACAAGCTTGAAAATAAGTTGTACGTACAAGGGAACACCATTCAGATTGCTCACATGATCACTAAGCATATATTTGTCAGCGATAAGCATAGTACCCCCATTATAAAGGAATCCAACCCTGAGTATGGTAAGATAGCAAAAGCTGCTCAAAATATAATCTATGATGGCAATGAGATTCTTAAACCTAGACAGAAACCTAGTTGCATTGAATGCACTGAGGAAGATAGAAAATTAGATGATGCATCTAGGGAGAAAATGAATAAGAAGCTTAACGATCATGCGTGTAAAGAGAATAACATAACGATCAAACCCCATGATTACACTAAGGAAAATTGGATATCCTTGAACATGTTTAAGCCTCAAACTCAATTAACCCCAGAACAAATCTTTTGGAAGAAAGATATGGATAAGCTAAAAGTTAATGTACTTGTTGAAACAAACACTCCCTTAGGAAAATGCCTGCAGCTACTGTGTATCCTCCAAATACACCAATGCATCTAGTTCCTAGATCTATTGCCACTAACAGCAAGACCTTAATCAGCCTGTATGTTGTTTATCAGCTGTTTGTTGATTTTGAGAAAACATGTAAGAAGAGAATCACACCTACAGGAATAACTGAGGGGGAAAGGGGTTTTGAGCAAACTAAAGAATGTTATTTAACTGAGGTCATGCGTTTCTTTAAACAATTAAAACGTCAATTTGAGAGTCTTCAAAAAGGAATTAATTCTGATATTAAAGAAATGGAAAAGGAATTTGATGCAATGATAGTTGAGGTCAATGACTATGACCAGGAACTCAAATACAATGAAGTTGAAAGAAAGAACTTGCATATTTTAAATGAGAATTCGATTTCGAGTTGTGTTGCTCAAGATGTGTTTTATACTGTTACTAAGCACTCTATTACTGCTTCTCGATTTCATGAATTATCTATTGCATTGAAAGTTTCCCATGATCATGTCATTGAGCTTGAAAACAAAAACTCAAAACTAAGTGAGAAAATTGATCAGGATGATCACGATAATTTGATAAAACATCTTTCTAAACTAGAAGTTGAACATGTTGATTTACAACTAAAATATCAACATCTTAAAGAAAATGTCAAAACCTCAAATATCAAGACATCCTCAGATGTTCCAGAGTTTGATGCAGTTTTTCAGAAAAACAAACATGACGAACAGATTCAAGCTCATCGTAACACGATCAGAAAATTGAAAGCCCAAATCTCTCAATTAAAGGGTGAAAAGAACAATGTGACTGCCTCCCAAATGCCTCCTCCTTTAGATTCTCAATATTCTCAAACTTTTCATCTTCAAAACTTAGTTAATGCTTTACAAAAAGAAAACGAGAGTTTTCTAGAAGAAAATGAAAAAGTTAAACGACACTTTAAAGAGTTATATGATTCAATGAAAGTCACTCGTGATAAAAACAACGAAAAAATAACGTCTTTACAAAAGGAAATTGAGAATCTGAGGAGTCAGGAAAAAGGGAAACTGCCACTTGTTTTTAATGAGAATGTTGCATCAAAGTCATCCTCAGACTGCAAATATACTGTGACTATTAAATATGTTCCTCCTCATCTTAGGAATAATGAACCTGTGTATCACAACTATTGTGCTCACCTTAAGGATATTCTAGAATGTCTCTGTGAGATTGTGGAAGAGGATTTTATAAATAAGCCTCTTGACAGTGAAATTATGTTTGCGTGCATTCAAGCCAAACGATCTCAAGAACTGCTAGAATGTTTAATAGCAACATGTCCTAAATCCTTAGGTGCAAAAGGAAAAGCTGTGATGCCTTGTTCTATGCCTAGTGCCAAGCATACAAACCATTCTATGCCCAGTTTTAAGAAAGTGAACACTAATGTGCCTTCAAGTAGTTCAGATCCCTGCACTTCTAGTTCAAGAACGCAAAAAGTAGCAAAACCAACTAATGTTCTAATTCCCTCTATAGGAGTAAGAAGTGACACCAAAGCAAGCAGGTCAAAGCCTCAAGGCAACACAAATAATGATAGGACCTTGCATGCTAGGAATGTTCAGTGGAAGAGAGTAGAAGATCACCTTAGGGAGAATTTGAATAAGACGAATCGTGTTGATTCTAGTGTTAGCTCTAAGAGTACTGTAATTAATGCGAATTCTACTACTTTTGGCAAAACATGTAATGATGATTGCGTGGTTTCTGTTACTAATCTTGAATGTGGTGTGAATGATTTGTCTAATGTTGTTAAATGCCCAGCTAAAATTGTTAATGTTAAAATTCAAGCTAAAAAGGCAAAAAGGCAAAGGCGAAAGAAAGTTAGAAAATAGTGGAAACCCACAGGAAGGAAATTTAGTAATATAGGTTATGAATGGATACCTACTGGCCATAAGATTAATGTGTTGTGCCCTAAATTTGCTAAGTCAATGCCCACTAAAAAATGGATGCCTACTGGTAGAACTATTCCCTTAAGAAGTGAACACACTTTGAATAGGTCAAATACAGACACTAGCACTGCATTTATTTCTGATGATTCCATTGCTTCTACTTCTGATGTAGGTATTCCCATCACTGTCACTAACCAAATGGAACCCATTCTTGCATGGGGATCCCAATTATCCAGTTATCCATTCTTGTCTGTGTTCAACTTCAGATCGTTCAAATCATTCTGTGGTACCTGGACTCAGGCTGTTCCAAGCATATGACTGGAGACCGGTCACGGCTCAGGAACTTCGTGAGTAAGTTCATTGGAACTGTGATATTCGAAAACGATCATTTTGGTGCTATTATGGGTTATGGAGATTACGTGGTTGGAAACAGTGTGATTTCCAGGGTATATTATGTTGAAGGTCTTGGACATAATCTATTTTCTGTCGGACAATTTTGTGACTCAGATTTAGAAGTGGCCTTCAGGAAACATACTTGCTTTGTTAGAGAACTTGATGGTGTGGAACTTCTCAGAGGAACTCGTGGTTCAAACCTATTCACCATCTCTATCGAAGATATGATGAAATCTTCACCCATCTGCTTACTGTCAAAGGCGTCCAAAACTAAGTCATGGCTATGGCACCGTTGTCTCAATCACTTCAACTTTGGTACCATTAACAATCTTTCCAGAAAGGACTTAGTTGTAGGTTTACCTAGACTAAAGTATGAAAAGGATCATCTTTGTTCAGCATGCCAATTCGGAAAAAGCATGAAGTATGCCCACAAACCCAAACCTACAAACACAGTTACAAAAGTTATTCATACAATTCACATGGATTTATGTGGACCCATGAGAGTGCAGAATATCTTTGGGAAGAAATATGTGTTAGTTGTGGTTGATGATTAC
The DNA here is from genome assembly GCA_019973895.1 of Chrysanthemum seticuspe. Lineage (NCBI taxonomy): Eukaryota > Viridiplantae > Streptophyta > Magnoliopsida > Asterales > Asteraceae > Chrysanthemum > Chrysanthemum seticuspe. The sequence goes on along the minus strand of BPTQ01000006.1, from coordinate 202,456,382 downwards.
TCTCGATTCACCTGGGTTAAGTTCTTAAGGACAAAGCATGAAACTCTAGATATCATCATCAAACTTATCAAACAACTGCAGGTTCGACTTAACAAAACTGTCAGAATCATCCGAACAGACAATGGAACTGAGTTTGTTAATAAACAACTTAGTGAGTTTTTTGAAAGTGTTGGAATCAGTCATCAAAGAAGTGTTCCACGAACTCCTCAACAGAACGGTGTAGTTGAAAGACAAAATCGAACCCTTGTGGAAGATGCAAGAACAATGCTGATTTACTCAAAGGTTCCAATGTTTCTCTGGGCTGAAGCCATAGCCACTGCATGCTACACTCAAAATTTATCCCTAATTCACACTGCTCATAGAAAAACTCCATATGAACTTGTCCACAATAGAAAACCTAATATCTCATTCCTTCGTGTGTTTGGTGCATTGTGTTATCTAACTAATGAGGGCTAACACTTAGGCAAACTTAAAGCTAAAGCAGACATTAGAGTATTTGTAGGATATGCACCAAACAAAAAGGGATACCGAATTTACAACAAAAGAACCTGAAATATTATGGAAACAATTCACGTTACGTTTGATGAGCTGACCGGTCCAATGGCTCCAGGATAACCCAGTTTTATACCCGCAACATCAAGTAGTCCCATCAGTTCTACTCTTGTTTACGACTCCTCACCAGCAACTCCTTATGTACCTCCTTCAGAAGATGATTTGAAGAAATTATATGATCCAATGTTTGATGAACACTATGAGCCAAGTGCTAATGATATGTCAGTTCCATCAACAGAGGCTGCCTCTATCCCTGTCAATGAAGTTAAACCTTCAGTATCAATGGTATTAAGTCAAGAAGCGCCTGCTGCTGATCACTCTGTCTCATCAACAAATCATCAATCATCAAGTGTACACAATGGAAATGTTGTTGCTGTTATAGATGATGAAAACCCTTTTGATCCTCCAGAATATGAACCTTTTGAAAACATATTTTCTCCTGAATCATCATCAAAACCATCGTCATCGGGAGATATAGACTCTGCTACTTCAGTTCCTCAACAACAACCACATGAACATCTTAGAAAATGGACACATGATCATCCATTGGACAACATCATTGGAAACCTCTCTCATCCAGTATCCACACGAAAACAACTTACAACCAATGCCTTATGGTGCTTCTTCAACTCCGTACTCTCTAAGATCGAACCAAAAGACATGAAAACTGCCATGAATGAAGACAGATGGTTCAATTCCATGCAAGAAGAAATTCATGAGTTTGATCGACTAGATGTATGGGAATTAGTACCTACTCCTAATTGTGCCATGATCATTTCTCTAAAGTGGATTTTCAAAGTAAAGCTTGATGAGCATGGTGATGTTTTGAAGAGGAGGGTATTGACTTTGAAGAATCATTTGCTCCAGTTGCTCGTATCGAGGCAATCAGAATTTTCTTGGCTAATGCTGCAAGTAAGAACATTGTAGTTTATCAGATGGATGTAAAGACGGCGTTTCTTAACGAAGATCTTAAAGAAGTCGTATACGTCAGCCAACCTGAAGGCTTTGTGAATCCAAAACATCCTACTCACATCTATCGTTTGACGAAGGCTCTTTATGGGTTAAAGCAAGCTCCAAGGGCATGGTATGATACGCTATCAAAGTTTCTTCTATCTACTGGATTCAACAAAGGAGTAGTTGATCCGACATTGTTCACCAGAAAGTCAGGCAAACATTTAATTCACGTTCAAATATATGTTGATGATATTATTTTTGCCTCGACTGACCCCAATGAATGTGATCATTTTTCAAATGAAATGAGTTCCAAATTTCAAATGTCAATGAAGGGACAATTGTCATTTTTCTTGGGATTACAAATTTCACAAAGTCCCGGAGGAATTTTTATAAATCAATCTAAATACGCAAATGAGATTTTAAGGAAATTTGGATTTGATTCTAGTGACCCTGTTGACTCTCCCATGGTGGAACGTTCCAAACTGGATGAGGATCACTCAGGGATCATGGTAGATCAAACGAAATATCGAAGTATGATTGGATCCCTGATGTACCTCACTGCCAGTAGACCTGATATTCTGTTCGCTGTATGCATGTGTGCTAGATACCAGGCTAGGCTTACCAAAAAGCACCTTGAAGCGGTTAAACGGGTCTTTCGGTATCTCCAAGGGACCATCAACATGGGACTTTAGTACCCGAAAGACACCGGTATGTCACTAACAGCCTATGCAGATGTTGATCATGCAGGATGTCAAGATACACGTCGAAGTACGTCTGGAGGTGCTCAGTTTTTGGGTGATAAGCTTGTGAGCTGGTCTTCAAAGAAGCAAATGAGTACTTCTATTTACTCTACAGAGGCTGAATACATAGCCATGTCATCTTATTGTGCTCAAATCCTATGGATGAGGTCCCAATTATCTGATTATGACTTTGAATTCAACAAAATCCCTCTATATTGTGATAATAAAAGTGCTATTGCTCTCTCATGCAACAACGTACAACAGTCAAGAGCAAAGCATATCGACATTCGACATCATTTCATCAAGGAGCAAGTAGAAAAAGGGGTGGTGGAACTTTATTTTGTGAGGACTGAATACCAGTTAGCAGACATCTTCACCAAAGCTCTTCCTAGAGAACGTTTTGAGTTTATCCTCCCACGACTTGGTCTAAAGAGTCTTCAACCGGAAACTCTCAAACATCTTCAAGAGGAAGACGAGGAGTAAAGGTCTTTCTTCATTCATATCTTGTATATATTTATTCAAAAAGCAAAATACAAAATTTCAAAACCCACAAAAGAAAATATAAAAATATAAAAATCTCAAAAATCCATAAAAATTAGAAAATCTTAAAAAATTCCAAAAATATTGTTATTTTGTCATGTTTTTCCTTATTCGATATCATCTACGGACTTTGTGTTGACATTCAAAGAATGTCATGGGTCTTTAGATGTTCTTCGAATGTACATAAGTTTGTTTAAAAAAAAATGAGGCGGAGAAAATGGTGGTTTACTGTTATTTCAGGCAGTGACCCGTTTTACAAAGTAAAGAACAGAGCCATGCTTTATCTTATTTTTCAAATCTCATGCTCTGATTCTTAAAACAAATTTTTGTCATCTAAAAGACAAATGTTTATCTTTCCAAATATTTTTCTGTCTAATGATTCTTCTGAAAAATATTTGCCATCTAATGAAAACCAAATTGCTTTGAAAATACCTCGTACTCTATTATTCTTGTTAATCATCTGTGCTCATCATCTGCCAAAATCTCTATCTCTCAATCAACTACTTGTGTCATTGATTGAGGGGAAGAATGATTTCAATCGAATTAAAGAGGTTATTTTGAAAGGTTATTTTTCAAACAATTGACACGTAAATGAGCAAGGTTATTCTTGGAAAATCAAAAAGAACAATGTCTTATACATTTGATTCAAAACCTTTGCATGATTTTATGTTTTCAAAAGATACTCTTGCATGTTTAAACAATGGAGTTTAAAGTCTGAAAATCTGATCCTTATCAGTTAAGATGCTCTTTTCAAAAGCAAGTCACTATTCTCCTAAAAAAAAAGGCTCTCAAAATTTTATTTAAATCAATAGAGATCACAACTCTCAAAGGATTTGGAAAGTGTGATCGGGGGAGAATTTGTGATTTAAATTGGATTTAAACTGATAACTTGATAATTGGTTTTATAAGTGTTTAAAGAGCTTTCCTCCCCACATGTGCCAAACGATTTCAAATTTTCCATGCACATGTTGAGGGGGAGCATCTTTTTAAACCACAAAGAATTGAAACGTGATTGATTTGTCTCTAAGTGTAGGTTCCCTCTAGTATGTGCAAAACTCTTTCAAACCTCGAGGCACATATTGAGGGGGAGCAAACTTTTGAAAACCTCATCCTTCCCCAATATGCTTTATCTACTTGATTTAATCAGGAAAGTGATGTTGATATCTTTTAGAAAATGGTAATCAAAGAAGTTAATTCTTCCTCTTGCCTCTGTGTGCTAAAATGATTTTCAAATACATGAGGCACATATTGAGGGGGAGCTCTTTTTCTAAAAATATTAAAAATAATTCAGGTACAAAATGCTTTGATAATATATCACAAGTATCTGGATTGATTTTCAAATGGTTTTCAATTGGTTCCAATTACAGATGAACAATACCAAATAGACCGACCAAATTTACTTTATGTACGGTGGTATAAGGATTATAAGGTTAGATATTTGCTCCCATGATCCGCCAGAACCGGAGGGATCTACCCAGGGACAATCCACTAGCTAGTGTAGAAGTCCTTAGGTATGATGAAAAAAGGAGAAAAGTGAGATATGGGAAGAGTGCGAACTGAGACTGAGCTAGTACTGGAATAAACCCAACAAGGTTCTAGTTATGAAGTCTCGGTAAGTACTGAAGGGGTTGAAGAATGAAAAAGAATTAAAATGTGAAAAAGGGTGAAAAGAAATAGCCCTCCATTTATTCAACCTTAGGGCAGAAACAGGGTTCAATTCATATGCTACTGGTTGTTACCAAGGTAACATCAGTATTTAAGACAAGACGTCATGGACCCAGTGACGCACTGCACTTCAACTTCCCAAACCACTCAAGTTCCTCTTAAAAGGGCTTGTTTCATTCTCACGGGGAACCGACACTATCTATTGACTTTCTCTTAGAGATTGTTGATATTGAAGAAGGAGACCCTCTCCCTAGTCTCCAGCATAGGAACCAAAATATGCACAATTGAGTCTAGAGCCACGAGATCATCAAATAAATCTCATTAGGACACTGTCAATGAAGACTCTCTGTTTCACACAATGTGGAAAGAGAGATTATATCTTATGAGTCCTACGCATTATCCTTGTGGTATTGCCAGAACATCTGAGTGATATGCAAACATATTCACAATGAAGATGGAAAGCCTTCTGGAGCCAACATCAAACAAGCTCCTGGTGGGTGGCATGTGAGATCTATCCAATAGATCAACCATGTGACAACTGAACATAAACAATGGGGCGATTCAATCTTTTGAATCAATCCTGGTTCAGGTTATGGATTGACGGATACCTTTGAAAAACCGGTCATTTTGCTTAAAAACTCTTTTCGTTAGCACATCGACTATGTAATAATATTTCAAAATAGAAGGTGTTTATGATTAATAATTGATTTTCATTAAAACCTTCGTTGTATTGCAAAAACAATTTTTATTGAGCGGTACACGATTGTTCTTCAAATCTCTTTTCATCAATCAGTGAATCTCAATTCGCTGGTTCACTCACTCCGTGTTGTTTTCTTTGAGACGTTCCGGTTTGAGAATAGCTAGAGCAGCTGCGAAACCCTGTCAAGGAAATTCTTCGGAATTATACCTGATCACAGGCAGTACTTGTACTGTTCAACGGGGAACCGTGGGCCGTGTACCTCAATTCAACAAAAGTGATCAAAGACACTTTCGTGCACTTTATTTCTAACTGTTGTATGCAGGTACGGCCGACGTTTGCAGCTGATCAGAATGAAGCGGTCAATCCATAGCCGCATGCTCACACTACACATTCATCTCTAAAGAAATCATGATAAGTGCTTCAACAACTCTGATACTTTTACTCCATGCTTCTGCTATGCTGCTGCAAATATCATGAATCAGTAAAAGCTTCCGCTACTCTGATGAGAATATATCATGATCCAGAATGTGAGCATGTCGGTCAAAATGTCACAACATCACTAAATACCAACACAACAATGGATGAGTCAGAGATTTATGATTAGCTGATGATCTCAATGTTGGCTCAAAATTCATCATCACGTGGATCAGTTAAAGACCTCCACTTGAAATTATCCAAACATGCGGAACATGAAGAATCAAAGACTACGAGCTACTGAGCAAATGACTTAATCAAGAATCCTAGAACAATCTAATGTAATATCTGTTTGTATTCATTGTAAATTGAGGTGACCTCCCTTAGGGGGAGATTGTTAGGAATTATAAAATTCAGTCGTTAAAGAGTCGGTCACCTCAAGTATATGTATTCGATAGAAAGCTCGTAGTCGTAGTCGAGTTATGATAGTAAGTAGTTTGTTAAGTAACACCGTGGAGGACGGACGGGTCTTTACCCACTGTATGCCTGATCCACAGCCCGTAGGTGGCGTTTATTTGTAAGACACTATAAATACCCTCTACCTCCCAAGGTAGAGGGTTGGAGCTTCAATACCATTTTTCGTTGTTTCACATAGTTCCCAACTCTCTTCCCTTTCTCTCTCTAGAACTTTCTCTCTCTAAACATCTTGAACGCCACTTGTGATTATGGTTTAATGTGTTTGTGAAATCCTATATCCTACAGGTTTCAAGCTCAATGACACGATCTTGGGAGACTTTCAAAGCAATAGACAATTCATGAAATTGAGAAGCAGTAATGGAATAATTCGTAGCAGTATAAAACACATCTTGAGCAATACACCTAGAAATCAAATTATCATTCAGGATATGAATATTCTTCCTCTCAATCTCATTGCTCTTAAGCTCACATTCATTCATTCTAACCTCGTTTTCCATTTCATTGAACATTCTTTTCATTTATTTAACTTCTGTATCTATGGCCTTTTGAAGACACTCAAATTGTTCTTTTAGTTGTTTAAAGAAAGGCATGACCTCAATTAGATAACATTCTTTTGTTTGCTCAAAACACCTTTACCCTTCAGTAATTCCCGTTGGAGTGATTCTCTTCTAAAATGTTTTCTCAAAGTCAACGAATAGCTGGTAAACTACGTATAAGTTGACTAAGGTTTTGCTTTGAGTGGGAAGAGTTCTAGGTACTAAATGCATCGGTGTATTTGGTGGATACACAGTGGTTGGAGGCAATTTCCTAAGGGGAGGATTCTTTTAAACAAGTTCATCAGTTTTTTTCTTATCCATATCTTTTTTCTAGAACACTTGTTCAGGGGTCAATTGAGTCTGAGGTCTAAACTTATTGAAGGCAATCCAGTTTTTCTTAGCATAATTCGGAGTTTTAAATGTAATATTATACTCTATACACCAAGGATCTTTTAGTTTCTTTTCCATTTTCTCTCTAGAGGCATCTTCTAATTTTCTATCCTCTTCAGTGCTATCTAAATAAGTAGGCTTTTGTCTAGGCTTAAGAATTTCATTACCATCATAGATCACCTTTTGAACAGCATTTTCTTTCTTACCATACTCAGGATTGGGTTCCTCTACAAGGCTAGTACTATGTTCATCGCTTAATACTCTATGCTTAGTGATCATGTGAGTAGTCTGAATGGTGTTACCTTGTACGTATAACTTGTTTTCAAGTTTGTTTTTCAAAGTTTTTAGGTTGGAAAAATCATTTAAAAGTTTTGATTCCTTAGCATTGAATTCCTGCTTAAGCACTTTTACATTTTCTTGAAGTTCTTACTTTTTCTTAACAGTTTTATTAATTTTTTCTTGTAAGGATATTAACTCTTGTTTTAATATTTCTTCCCTAAAATTACTTTTTCTGATAAGTGTACGCATTTGGTTATCCATCTCTTGCTCACGGGTTGTCAATTCAAACTTAGCACGCTGTTCATATGTAGCAACCTGTTCCTTATAGGCATTTAGTTCAGTGGTCATGGAATCATCAGGTGCATATTCAGTGTATTCATCAAATATACATTTATCATTGATTGCAGAAGATAAATAACTTGGTACAATTATACTTTCATCTTGCTTCACATATTGATCATATGGGACAACATTGCTATTACCCATATTTTCAATATCTGATTCAATGATTTCCGTTAATTGTACTTTGTTGTGAATCTTTTGCACTTCAACCACATCGTATAGTTTTAATACCTCTGATATTATAGATTCCTTGGAGGGAGTTTCTTGTTGAGGTGAAGTGACCATTAGAGTGATGTTAGCCATAAAGATGGTTTGTGCCATTGGTTCATCATCAACATCAGAGTCAAATGCATCATAATCTGCAACTTGAAAGACATTGGGATTGTTCTGAGCCACACCATGCACTTTTTGTTCATCCACATTTGCATCATAAGTTTTGGCATTTCGCTTAGCAAGAAACAACAACTCTTCCTTATCCAACACTGCTCTATTGTCTTAAGCTTGGACCAGTAGCATCTTATCCCTGAAGTACTTTGCATTCTATGGAGGTTTGGTTGAGTGCAGTTCCTAGCAATGTGTCCTTCCCCTCCATAATTGTAGCATTTGATTGGCTTCCCTTGACCTTGAGCCATGATCCTTCCTCGATTCTGATTGCCCACATAACCAGCACCAGCTCCTACATTCCCATAACCAGTTACAACACCTACATTCCCTTGTTCATTATGTGGAAGATAAGCATTCTTCCTTCCTTGCACGTTTTGCACAACAACCCTTCAATCTTTAACAGTAGCATGATTTTGTAGATTAGATGCAGTTCTGAGATGATTGTTGGTGTGGGGTGTGAGGTTTAAGTTTTGCTTAACCATTATGGCCAGTTGATTTGCAAAGTGTTCCATGAACATGTATGATGGCTTATACCCTGAATCCGGAATAATTTTGTGATTATGATCCCCAGTAGGTATAACTTGTGATGCTTTGGTACTTATCCCCACATTTGTGAAGAATGCAAATGAGTCATTTGAAGAGCTCGCAGCAGCAGCATTAGTATTGAACTTTTCCATGATCATTCGTTCAAATGCAGCATGCTTCTCATGTTAGAGTAAGTAAGCATACAATTTTTCATAATAGGTGTTCCTTAGTCCTTTGTTCAGTTTGACAACAGTGACAAACTTGTGCCATTCGGGATTCATGTTGTTCACGAACTTGGAATTGAGCTGGATATTTGGCATTGTCATTTTGATATTCCTCATATCATTCACAAGCTTGTGGAATCTTACATGATATTCAGTGATACTTTCCACTGGGTTCATTTTAATGTTCTCAAAGTCATCATACAACAGAGACTCTCTATTGTCCTTTGTTAGTTCCGAACCAGAGAGAAGAATCTTGACATTATCCCAGACAGCCTTGGCTTCAGTGTTGTGATTGATCAACTTGTAAATGTCTTTTGGAAAACCTTGAAGTATGATGTTTGAGGCTCTAATGTCAGCATCATATCTCTTCTTCTCCTTATCATCAAGCTCATCATACATTCTTGGTCTATCCAACTGTTAGGAATTGGAAATTCCATAAGTGAAGTGTCGGTCACCCCAAATATTATCTAGCATAAGTTAGCTCATAGACATATCATTTTTTACATTATTTAGTAGTTAATTAGTTAGTTTGTAGCGTAGATTAGTTTAGTGCAACACCGTGGAGGAAGGACGGGTCTTTACCCACTGTATGCCTGATCCACAGTCCGATAGGAGGATGTTGGAATCACTCTTAAACCTTATACAAGTGTTAGTGATTCATATGTAATAGTTAGCTTAATATGGCCTTTATGTTTGTTATTAAGCTTAGGCTTATGTAGAAGGCCCATAAGCCTAGGTCAAGCCCATTAAGGAAAAGGATGGGAACTTGGAGTGTTGCCCTAGTTCCCTCCTAAATAGTCTTGTAAACCTTCTATTGAAGGTTGGTTGTTCACATTTACATTTACTCTTGAGCATAATCTTTCACATAGTCCTACGCGTAAGTGTGTGTGTGTTCATCCGCCTTCTCTTCTTCTCTACTTATTCATATTGATGCTTGTGTTACTAATATGGGAACCTAACAGTGGTATCATTCGCCATATAGTTGGATGAATCGTTTTTGTTGTTAAAGTGAGTTTAGGTCTTACGCGTAACAACACGGTACAAACTTTGGTTCGCTTAAAAACTTATTTTTTACACTTTTCTATCCAAGATTCTTGTACTTTCAACGTCTTAAGGTGTTAAAATAACAGTTTTTGGCAAAAAGTTTCAAACTTTACGTGTGGATCATTGTTTTTAAGCTAGGTTTTTTACGTGGGTATTGTTCTACGCGTAACGTGTTTTAAAGTTTTGGATCATCAAGTTTCACACTTTTGTGTTATTTTGGTGATATTGAAGTTGTTTCATCACAAAAATCTGGTTTAGAAACATCTCTGGGAAAAAATCATTTTTGGTGAAGTTCTACGCATAACGAAACCCTAAGTTTACGCATAAGAGTTCCTTGGTTCGATCTTTAGTTTCGTGGATTACTCAGTGCTTTTCTTGCTTGGATAAGCCTGAAAACACTTCGACTTTGGATATCTTTTGCATTGTGATAGTGTAAAAGATCTTTTGGGTAAAACCCTAAAATTACGCATAAGCTTAAGCTTACGCGGAGATCTCCTTACGCATAAGATTCATCTTACGCCTAAGCTTTTTCTTACGCATAAGTTAATCCTACGCCTAAGTTTTCTACGCTTAACTTTCTGTTTACGCATAACTTTAGTGTTTTCTCGTTTCTTACGCGTAAGCTAATCCTACGTGTAACTATTGCTGTTACGCGTATCTTTGGTGTTTTTACGCATAAGTGTTACTTTGCCGTTACGTGCTTTCTACGCCTAAAGATACTTCATCAACAACGTTTCATTCGACTACAAAGATTCATTTAACAACACAAGTTTTCAACATGTCTCAACCTCCATACTCTAACTACTTTCCTTACATGTATAATCAAATACAACAACAACAACAACAACTAAGTCCACAACAGCAACAATTCAATCAACAACAACAACAAATTTATCAACAACAATCTAATCAATAACATACTCCACAAATGGTTCAACCAGCACCTAGTCTTCAAGTACAACCTTACACAAACTTCTACAATCAACATCCATCCAGGAATACTATGAAGGAACCGACATGGTTTGGCAAGATGTGTGAAGCCTTAAGTAGCCAACAATCAATTCATGAAGCTGGCTCACTTGATAGACCTCCAATGCTCACTCCAGGAAATTATGATCAATGGGTAATAAGGTTCTTTAGGTTTTGTGATCTAAAGAAGCCACATGGAAAGTTTTTAAAGAAGGTCATTATGGAAGGACCATTTCAGATGCCTACTGTTATCACACCCGCAGATCCAGATGCCAATCCACCAAGAGATGCTGTCACCAACATTGCAACTATCTCTGACCTCACTGGTGATGAACTTCTACACTTTGAAGCCGATGAACTAGCATTGCAATACATCCTTTTGGGACTACCCAATCCGATCCTTCGAAGTGTTGATGCTCAAAAGATAGCTAAAGCAATGTGGGAACATATTCATCTTCTAATGGAAGGCACATCACTCAATCAGGAAGACATGGAATCCAAAATCTACTTGGCTTATGAACACTTCATGATTGAACCAGTAGAGACATTAGAGTCATATCATCATCGTTTTTCAGACGTCATTAATGATTTGGACAAACACAACATCATCATGCCTCGAATTGCTGTCAACACTAAGTTCCTCAGTAGTCTTGGTCCGGAATGGGAGAAGTATGTCATTTTTCTCCGTCAAGCTAAGAACCTTCATCATGCTACATACGGATTGTTGTACGACTATTTGAAGCCTCACCAAAAAGAAGTTGACAAAGAAAGGACTATCCGTGGACTCCCGACTTCACAGTCAATTCCTGATAATCAACAACTTGCTTTGTGGGCTCAAACTAATCTTCCTCCTCAAACAGCTCAGCAACCAGCTCATCAACCAACTGCAACCATTACACTATATGATCAGTCACAACAACAACCTCAACAAACTCAATTGGTTCCATACAACAACAACAATGCTCAAGCACTTTACAGTGAAGGTGATGAGGACTCTGCTACTTTCGATGAATTGCAACAAGGATTTGTTATGATTGCTAAAGCCTTCGGTCGGTATACAAACAAATCCAACAATCGCATTCGTTCCTCATCCAATACAAGGAATCAAGGTGGTGTGAACAATGGACGTGTTTGTGACAACTCGTATTTTCAGGTCATATTACAAAACATTACTCATGTTTCACTATTTCATCATTTATCGTAAACTAGGTTTGCGTGTTCCAAATTCGCGTAACCTTAATGGTTTAGCAGCGAATTCATGATCTTATCATTGCGGACATTTCATATGGACTAAGTTTAGTCTACATTTCATTAACATCATTTGCATCATATTAGTTCATTCATGACATTGCATTTCACATTTAACGCGTAAATTTTATATTAAATAAACGTTATCGCGTGAGTTATTAATTTAAGCATTTAATCCGTTACTTCCAAAAATGATCCCGACATATTTTTATACTTACATTTAGTTTATAAAAATAATATTTTGAGTTTACTTAGTGTTTTAAATTTATTTTGTATATAAACCGTTAAATTTATATTATTACGACACTTTTCTTAAAAACGACACGATAATTATTATATCACTCAAATTTTTCAAGAAATGTATTTTTACAATTTTTATAATCTCAATATACTCTACTTTGATCCATAAAAACTTATTGTTAGTCCATACTACTCTAATTTCACAACTATATACAAGTTACAACAAATTTTTCTTAAATACATTTTCTTACAAACTATTATACGCAATAATAAAAGAAAAATAAAATATATTTTGAGAGATACATCCCCCCCCCCAAAACCGGCCAAGGGGGGGGGGGGGGGAAGGTGAGACATTAATTGATTGGTTGGTAAATTTTTCTACAAGTATAAGTCTACACTTCACCTCAAATTCCATACTTCATTTATTCATTCATAATCACTCCCAAGTTAGTAAAGTTTCTCTCTAGCTTTCTTTGTCCCTCCTAAAAACCGGTCATACATAGGAGAGTGGGGAAATCATAAAAAATTTTACAAGTTCAAGCATAAACAATCTAGATAACACTCTCATTAAGGTTTTGAAATAAAAACCTAGGGTGTTTAGGTTAAACCTTTGTTCTTTGCACCTCATCATTATAGCTTGTAAGCATATTTCTATCATTTTTCATCTTTTCTTATCATTACATATGTATCTCTTCATTTTCGGAGCAAACATGCAAGACTTGTGTTAGTTATACCATTTTTACATGATTTTAGAGTTATATATATATATAAAGTCATCCTATAATTATTCCCTTGGTATATATTGGTCTTGATGATGATTAGGAACCCATGACACCCTAAGAAGGTGTATGGTAGGATTAGATTAGCTTTGGAGTTGATTTGAAGGGATTGGAATAGGTTTAGTACGAGAAAAACTATTTTCGATAAGTATAAAAAGTGTTCTGTCCTTATTTTGTTTTTCTGGAAAATCCGACAGTAGGCACGAAATTTTGGCCTTGATATTTAGAAAATATACTTTAAAACGAATCCGTGGCCACTTGAACGGATTAAAACGGAGTTATAACGAAGAAGTTATGAATTTTTCAAGTTTGGCGACGATATATATATTTTTCTGAAATTTCAGCATACTATTTTTTTCTTGTTCGAGTAAAAAACGAGTCCTAAGCTTTACAAATTATTTCGACTTATCAAAAATATATTGGTATACTTTGATACGAAGCTAAGGACGTATTATACGTAGAAAACGGATTTGAAACGACTAAGATATACACGTTTTTACAAACTTGCCGTAACTATTATTTTCAGAAAAACTATATTATTTTTTACGAGATAAGTGTTACGGTAACTAAAACGACCATGTTTAAGGCTGTTTTTAACGTGGATGTGGAACTTTTTGGAACGAAATGTCTTCTAATAAAATCGAGATCACCAAGCATATTTTTTAAAACGATCAACCGTTTGTATAGCGGAATTGTAATAAATTATTTACGGATGCTTAAAAATTGGCCGAAACTCATTTTTAAACAACATTTTGGACAAAATCACCATCTTTAACCCTTATTATCTTTATGTTCGAGACCTTTATGTCGAAAACTCCTGAACTGAAACTTCTAGATTTTGATACAAACTTTCCAAAACCGTCGAGTTCGTTTCCTAACGTTCGACGTACACCATTTTACGACTAGTTTTTCGAAGCCATTTTTGTCACTTTTATGAAATTTCCGACAACATTATTTTACGACGAAAAGTGAAAATTTCACCATAAATCATTACGAAACCATTGTAGGATGACATTTTGACGTAAATACTTATAAAGTGATTTAAGAATGGTCAAGACGTCAAAAGAGTATTTTTCGACGAAGAGTATTATTTTCAAAACTCACAAATGGTATAAATAACATACGAAATGCATGCATAACATTATATCATAACTCATTACATATCATATCATTCATAATAGGTCATTTTCGAGATTCACGCTACATTTCAGTGTACTCACTTTTGTCATCGCCTCATTTTACCAAGTGAGTTTCATAACCCCTACTTTTACTTGCTTTCATAACTGTTTTGGGGGAGATACATGCTCAACTATTTTCATTTACTTTCATAGTTACTCTAAGCATTTAAGGATTACTGTGAGTCATAGCCCCTACTCTTTTAACTGTTTTGAATTACTTTTGGGGGAGATACATGCTCAACTATTTTTATGACTATCATGATTATTTGAAACTACATGCTTAACTGAACTTAATGTTTAGTCATATCCTATATCATTTTCATTGAACTGAATGTCTTGGGATTATCATTGAGCTGAATGTCTTGGGATTATCCTGGAACTGAATGTCTTGGGATTATCATTGAGCTGAATGTCTTGGGATTATCATTGAGCTGAATGTCTTGGGAACATCATTGAGCTGGATGTCTTGGGATTTTCATTGAACTGAATGTCTTGGTATAATTATGTCAAGTAAACATTGATACATTAATTCATGCACTATTATGTGAATTCATTTGACATCATGCGCTTGAACATAAACTATGCACCTTTTTGGCAGTGGGTTGTGAACACACAGGTTGCAAGTTTTGTATGGGCGGAACTTGGAACTGAGTGGATTTACAATGCCTTTGCTGCATAACCGATTTTGTTAGTCTTTACATTTCATCACAAACTCTATGAACTCACTCAACCTTTGTGTTGACACTTTTAGCATGTTTTTATCTCAGGTATCTAAGGCATTATCATCATGGCATGGTTAAGGAACCACCTTTTGAGTCGCGGCGTCGACTTACATCATTGTACATTATGGCACATTCTTTCAAAACCATCGTTTGGACTTGTAATATATTTATATTTCCGCAAACTTTGTAAACTTTTGGGACCTATACTTTGTAAACTCTGATTGTTTTATTAAATCAAACGATGTTCTTTTCAAACGACACTTTAGGTCGTTCAATATAACTGTGATTGTGATGCTATGACAGTCAAACCCCAGGAATTCCATTCCGCTGCAAAACAGGTAATTTGGGGGTGTGACAGATTGGCATCAGAGCTTCGGTTATAGAGAACTAGGTTGCATCATTGACCCTAGACTATAACTACATCATCATAGCATCTCATCATTTCATCACAAGTGCATATTCACTTTACATGCGGTTTATACGTATTTTTTTCAAGTTATTTACTTTCATTTCAAAATCGATTGTCACATTGATGCCTTCAAATACACATCCCATCATACTCACATCAGACTCCAATGTGGAGAATGCCCTGTCATTCCCTATCACAAATTTTTTTTCACCAAGTTGACTTAACACCTAACATCATATGAGTCGATTAGTCCAAGCATTGCATAGTTACTCCTAAATTATACATAGCCTGATCACCTATGTCTAATTCAGGAAGAATCATGCAATGAAGGGAGTAGTAGGCTTATATGTGTAAGCAATTCTATGAACGAGCCAAATTTTCAAAAGAACCGTTACTCGAACCGATTTAGCCTAACCTCATGACAGTTCTTGTTTGATGAGTTGTGAGATTAAGTAAAAATCGGTTACCAATAAGTCTTTTGAGGGTTTTGCTCGAGAATGGGAAGGCTTGCCTCATCAAACCCTAACCTTGAGAGACCAACACGAACTGAATTCAGGGACTGAATTCCTTTTTGGTTGGGCGAATGTGACAACTCGTATTTTCAGGTCATATTACAAAACATTATTCATGTTTCACTATTTCATCATTTATCGTAAACTAGGTTTGCGTGTTCCAAATTCGCGTAACCTTAATGGTTTAGCGGCGAATTCATGATCATATCATTGCGGACATTTCATATGGACTAAGTTTAGTCTACATTTCATTAACATCATTTGCATCATATTAGTTCATTCATGACATTGCATTTCACATTTAACGCGTAAATTTTATATTAAATAAACGTTATCGCGTGAGTTATTATTTTGAGCATTTAATCCGTTACTTCCAAAAATGATCCCGACATATTTTTATACTTACATTTAGTTTATAAAAATAATATTTTGAGTTTACTTAGTGTTTTAAATTTATTTTGTATATAAACCGTTAAATTTATATTATTACGACACTTTTCTTAAAAACGACACGATGATTATTATATCACTCAAATTTTTCAAGAAATGTATTTTTACAATTTTTATAATCTCAATATACTCTACTTTGATCCATAAAAACTTATTGTTAGTCCATACTACTCTAATTTCACAACTATATACAAGTTACAACAAATTTTTCTTAAATACATTTTCTTACAAACTATTATATGCAATAATAAAAGAAAAAAATATATATATATATTTTGAGAGATACATCCCCCCCCCAAAACCGGCCAAGGGGGGGGGGGGGGGAAGGTGAGACATTAATTGATTGGTTGGTAAATTTTTCTACAAGTATAAGTCTACACTTCACCTCAAATTCCATACTTCATTTATTCATTCATAATCACTCCCAAGTTAGTAAAGTTTCTCTCTAGCTTTCTTTGTCCCTCCTAAAAACCGGTCATACATAGGAGAGTGGGGAAATCATCAAAAATTTTACAAGTTCAAGCATAAACAATCTAGATAGCACTCTCATTAAGGTTTTGAAATAAAAACCTAGGGTGTTTAGGTTAAACCTTTGTTCTTTGCACCTCATCATTATAGCTTGTAAGCATATTTCTATCATTTTTCATCTTTTCTTATCATTACATATGTATCTCTTCATTTTTGGAGCAAACATGCAAGACTTGTGTTAGTTATACCATTTTTACATGATTTTAGAGTTATATATATATATATATATATAAAGTCATCCTATAATTATTCCCTTGGTATATATTGGTCTTGATGATGATTAGGAACCCATGACACCCGAAGAAGGTGTATGGTAGGATTAGATTAGCTTTGGAGTTGATTTGAAGGGATTGGAATAGGTTTAGTACGAGAAAAACTATTTTCGATAAGTATAAAAAGTGTTCTGTCCTTATTTTGTTTTTCTGGAAAATCCGACAGTAGGCACGAAATTTTGGCCTTGATATTTAGAAAATATACTTTAAAACGAATCTGTGGCCACTTGAACGGATTAAAACGGAGTTATAACGAAGAAGTTATGAATTTTTCAAGTTTGGCGACGATATATATATTTTTCTGAAATTTCAGCATACTATTTTTATCTTGTTCGAGTCAAAAACGAGTCCTAAGCTTTACAAATTATTTCGACTTATCAAAAATATATTAGTATACTTTGATACGAAGCTAAGGACGTATTATACGTAGAAAACGGATTTGAAACGACTAAGATATACACGTTTTTACAAACTTGCCGTAACTATTATTTTCAGAAAAACTATATTATTTTTTACGAGATAAGTGTTACGGTAACTAAAACGACCATGTTTAAGGCTGTTTTTAACGTGGATGTGGAACTTTTTGGAACGAAATGTCTTCTAATAAAATCGAGATCACCAAGCATATTTTTCAAAACGATCAACCGTTTGTATAGCGGAATTGTAATAAATTATTTACGGATGCTTAAAAATTGGCCGAAACTCATTTTTAAACAACATTTTGGACAAAATCACCATCTTTAACCCTTATTATCTTTATGTTCGAGACCTTTATGTCGAAAACTCCTGAACTGAAACTTCTAGATTTTGATACAAACTTTCCAAAACCGTCGAGTTCGTTTCCTAACGTTCGACGTACACCATTTTACGACTAGTTTTTCGAAGCCATTTTTGTCACTTTTATGAAATTTCCGACAACATTATTTTACGACGAAAAGTGAAAATTTCACCATAAATCATTACGAAACCATTGTAGGATGACATTTTGACGTAAATACTTATAAAGTGATTTAAGAATGGTCAAGACGTCAAAAGAGTATTTTTCGACGAAGAGTATTATTTTCAAAACTCACAAATGGTATAAATAACATACGAAATGCATGCATAACATTATATCATAACTCATTACATATCATATCATTCATGATAGGTCATTTTCGAGATTCACGCTACATTTCAGTGTACTCACTTTTGTCATCGCCTCATTTTACCAAGTGAGTTTCATAGCCCCTACTTTTACTTGCTTTCATAACTGTTTTGGGGGAGATACATGCTCAACTATTTTCATTTACTTTCATAGTTACTCTAAGAATTTAAGGATTCCTGTGAGTCATAGCCCCTACTCTTTTAACTATTTTGAATTACTTTTGGGGGAGATACATGCTCAACTATTTTTATGACTATCATGATTATTTGAAACTACATGCTTAACTGAACTTAATGTTTAGTCATATCCTATATCATTTTCGTTGAACTGAATGTCTTGGGATTATCATTGAGCTGAATGTCTTGGGATTATCCTGGAACTGAATGTCTTGGGATTATCATTGAGCTGAATGTCTTGGGATTATCATTGAGCTGAATGTCTTGGGAACATCATTGAGTTGGATGTCTTGGGATTTTCATTGAACTGAATGTCTTGGTATAATTATGTCAAGTAAACATTGATACATTAAGTCATGCACTATTATGTGAATTCATTTGACATCATGCGCTTGAACATAAACTATGCACCTTTTTGGCAGTGGGTTGTGAACACACAGGTTGCAAGTTTTGTATGGGCGGAACTTGGAACTGAGTGGATTTACAATGCCTTTGATGCATAACCGATTTTGTTAGTCTTTACATTTCATCACAAACTCTATGAACTCACTCAACCTTTGTGTTGACACTTTTAGCATGTTTTTATCTCAGGTATCTAAGGCATTATCATCATGGCATGGTTAAGGAACCACCTTTTGAGTCGCGGCGTCGACTTACATCATTGTACATTATGGCACATTCTTTCAAAACCATCATTTGGACTTGTAATATATTTATATTTCCGCAAACTTTGTAAACTTTTGGGACCTATACTTTGTAAACTCTGATTGTTTTATTAAATCAAACGATGTTCTTTTCAAACGACACTTTAGGTCGTTCAATATAACTGTGATTGTGATGCTATGACAGTCAAACCCCAGGAATTCCATTCCGCTGCAAAACAGGTAATTTGGGGGTGTGACAGTGTTGAAGTTCAGAACCGTGGTTATGGTCGTCAGATGGGAGGTGGTCAAGGGTTTAATGCTATTGGAAGGAATAACATGGGTGCTCCGCAACAACAAAGGGGTCAAGTGGTTGAACAGGGGAATGCTCATAATGGAGTTAATGGTCTCCGTTGTTATAACTGCAATGAGAAGAGTCACCTGGCTAATGCATGTCCTAAGCCGAGGACAAGAGGCAGTGCTTATCACAAAGAGGCATTGTTCTTGGCTCTTAAGGAAGAAGTTGGTGGAACTCTTACCAACAAGGAATAGAGCTTTATGGCAGATGCAGATTCTGATGATGATATGGAGGACTTGCAGGCTAATCCAACAATGATGTTGATGGCACAAATGCAAGCTCTACACATGAGTGACACAGGCCCAGTATATGACACTGATGGCTTGTCTCAGGTATCGGAACAAAATATACTCATCACTGATCTGATATCTCCGCTAATTTCTCCATCCGACAAGGATCAGAGTGTTCAACATGAGCCATCCACATCTCATTCCGATGATTATCAAATAGATCCCATAGTTATATTTGACGATCAAGATAACCTTTTGGTTAATATTGATAATCAAGTTGACTCCGTGATTATATTTTAGGATCTCAATAATGATCATGTTGAGACTCCCCTTGAACAAAATGAGCTTTTGTCTAATAGATAAATTGAGCTTCTGACCTTAATTAAAGACCAACACTCTCGTTTGGAAATTTGCACGAAATTAAAATAGAAAAATGCACTGTTAATTAGGGATAATGAATGCTTAATTCGGCAAATCAATTTTTTCAAAACTCAAGAAAAACGTGAAGAAGTTTTTGAAGTCGCTTTTGCTAAATCTCATCAAAACGAAAAATCATTAGAACGACAGATACGTGATCTAGCCGTTTCCAAGAATGCTTTGTTGTCTCAAATAGAACAACTGAAACATGAACATAAACAACAACTTAACGCTCTTACTTTGGAAACACAAAAAGCCAAGGCTGAGTTGTTAACTTGTCAAAAATAGTTCTCTGAGTACAAACAGCATTCTACGAAACTAATAGATAACTATCTTGAAGAAATTGTCGACTTACAACACAAAATCAACGAGTTTCGAAATGTTGTTTATAAACATGGTGAGTCAATTACAACTATTCAAAATTTTACTTTTAAACCAAATCCAAATGGATATGGACCAATTCTTGCTGATTACAAACCTAAGTTTTCAAACAGAGCATTCAAACCAAATCCTGAAGTTTACAGTGCAGAACATAGATTTGATGATTCAATTATGACTGTTGTTGAGTATAATCGTATGGAGGAATTAGATGCAGATGACGAGAGTCGGTCAAAAATGGAAAATGTCGTTTATAACAAACCATTTAACTATTCAAAAGCCGTTACTTTTGTCAAACAACAAGATACTTCTAACAAACCTTTTGTTATCACACCAGTTTCTGAATTTAGTCCCAAACAAAATGGTGCACAAATTAATGGTCCTTTACCTTCACTTAGTGAAGTTAAAACAAAAGCCGAAAGTTGTCGCGTCATAAAATACTTTGACACTTTCTTATCTGACCTCAAAATTTTGGAACGTGAGATTGAATTTCATTCTGAAATAATAGTTGAACATTTTCAATCGCCAATGGCGCGAGAACATCGAGACATTCTTCAGAAAAGACTTTTACCCCATGTAAAAAATTTGAAAACTTGTGCACTATATTGGGAAAGGGATTTTCACAAGGAACTTGGTCTCATGAAAATAGTTTTCGAGAAAACAGAAACATCGATTTCAAATACTAAACGTAAAAAGAAATTGTTGAGAAAAGATGTTGATTGACTCTTGGAAGATGTTATCTATGCTGATATCAATAATCTTGTTTTATTACAATATGTTACCTATGCATCTGATTATATCTCTGCTGATTCTGTTGATTCTGTTGATACTGTTGAGAATACTGATAATGTGCATCAGATCGAATCTTTAAAAGTTGAAAATGAACGATTGATAAATGAACTTTCAAATTCAAAACGTCGTCTTCAATGGTGTTAAAAAGATTGTCAAAATCGTGAAATTGCTTTGCAAAACAAAATTCACCAGTTGAAATCAAAAACGTTTAATCCTTAAATTGAGCAACTGGATGATCAAAACGTGTCTTTGAAATGTCAAATCTCAACATATGAACAAGAACTTGCAAAAGTTAAACATGAATATGGTGTCATATTTAATTTACTCAAACAGACTCGAAATGAAGCATCAAACGAACTTGATCATTATCTTGCACACACTAAAGAAGTCATGAATTTTTCTGGAAAACTTCGTTCTGAAAATCAAGATTTGGTGCACACTATCATTAAGCTAAGGGAAACTTTAGGAAAGTATGAACAAGTTCAGCCTAGCATCATTAAGAGAATTGCACCTGTAACACTTAGCAAACGTGAACCCAGATTACCTACTGACAAAACACAAGTTACTAATGTGCTTCCCTCTACTGCAACAGGACTAGTTGCTTCTTTTCCAAACGTCCGCACTTCACAGCCTAGAGCAATACAAGGAAGAATAGGAAGTTGCGACCTAAGAAAAGAATAATAAGGAACGCTGAAGTAGAAGAACACCCTAGGACTTTGAATAAGACAAATGTGTTATTTGTCGTAAAAGTATGCTTTCTGATTGTCATGACAAATGTGTTGCTAGAGCTATCTTGTCTCGTTTACGGAATCCTAAGAATCGGAATACCTCTAGGGACACTAATGCTTCTAAGTCTGTGCTTGGTAGTCCGCCCTCCTTAGATTCTAAGAAACGCATTGATTTCCATTTAGTTCCAGTATCACCTCCAAAGAATTTAGTACCACCTAGTGCATTCACTAAGACTAAAGCTAAGACTAGTTCGAGATGGCAGAAAATGGATACATAATACACTAGGATTTAAATGGATGCCTAAAATCATTGATGTGTGTATTTCTACTATAACTGCTGAGGAACCCTCTAACTCATCGGGTTCCACATCTACCTCTATTCCATCTGTGTCGTCTGTGTGTAATACAGGTGATACAGATCATCCTTTGGATTGTTGATAGCGGATGTTCTCGACACATAACAGGCAACATTAAACTGTTATCAAACTTTATTGCAAAGTTCATTGGCACTGTCAGATTCGGGAATGATCACTTCGCAGCTATCATGGGCTACAGAGATTATATCAATGGCAATATTGAAATTAGCAGGTTTTATTATGTGGAAGGCCTTGGTCACAATCTCTTTTCAGTCGGTCAATTCTGTGATGGAGATTTGGAAGTTGCTTTTAGGGAGAAAACTTGTTTCATTCATGATCTACAAGGAAACGATCTTATGTCTGGCTCTCGCAATTCTAGTCTATACAAAATCTCAATGCAAGACATGGTTGCTTCATCTCCCATCTTTCTACTCTCAAAGGCTACATCTACAAAATCTTGGCTATGGCACCGTCGTCTCTCACATCTAAACTTTCAAACCATCACCAACCTTGCTCGACAAAAACTTGTTGAAGGTCTCCCGAGATTCTGGTATTCTAAAGATCACCTATGTTCAGCTTGTGAACAAGGAAAAAGCACCCGTGCACATTTTCCTTCAAAGGTGGAACACAACTCTCAACATGTGCTTCATCTTCTTCACATGGATTTGTGTGGCCCGATGCGCGCGCAAACGATGAATGGCAAACGCTACATCTTGGTAATTGTCGATGACTATTCACGATGGACTTGGGTCTACTTTCTTCGAAGTAAAGATCAAGCTCCACAGATGATCATCACCTTTCTCACTAAAATTCAAGTTCAGCTCCGGAACACCGTCCGCCAAATCAGAACAGACAAAGGAACTGAATTTGTTAACCAAACACTTCGAGAATTTTATGAGAAAGAGGGAATTGAGCATCAGACATCTATTGCATGAACACCAGAACAAAACGGAGTTGTTGAAAGACGAAACCGAACGTTAGTGGAAGCTGCAAGAACAATGCTAATCAATGCTAAACTTCCAGATTACTTGTGGGCAGAAGCTGTATCAACTGCATGCTATACTCAAAATCGTTCAATGATTACTAAACGCCACAACAAAACACCTTTTGAGCTTATCCATAACCATAAACCGAATCTCAAACACTTTCATGTATTTGGATCCCTTTGCTATCCGAATAATGATCATGATGACTTTGTTAAGCTCAAAGCCAAAGCTGACATTGGAGTATTTATAGGATATTGTGAAAATTCTAAGGGTTTCCGGATCTGGAATCGTAGTACAAAGCAGGTTATGGAAACGATTCATGCTAATTTTGATGAACTTACTGAAATGGCTTCTGAGCATAATAGCTTGGAACCTGGTCACAACCGTTTAAACTTCCCTCAAACCCCATCATCAGCTGAACCAAGCCCCCAGCTTACACGTCAACAAATGGAAAGACTATTTGCTCCTATGTTCAGTGACGATATTGATGAACGTGCTTCGGGTGTATCCGATGTTTCCGCTGCTCAACCTGATCATATTCCTATACCTGATACACCTGCTACAACAACTACTGTTGAAGAAGCACCACCAATTGACTCCACAACAACAGTTGAACAAACTGCATCCAACGACGCTGAACCAGCTGATGATGTTCTTAATGAAGCACCCCCACCTGCAGATTTTGATCCAAATGCGTTCTTTAACCCGTTTGCCAATGAAACTGCTGCACCTGATGTAGCGGAATCATCCACAAACCATTTGAACCCTCAGAATCTGCACAATGTATACCAACATCAACCCTCTACACATCGTTGGACAAAAGACCATCCTCTTGAGAATATTATTGGTAACCCAAATCAACCAGTCGTAACGAGACAACGTCTTCACACAGATGGTGAACATTGCATTTATGCGCTCACTGTCTGCCAATCTAAGCCTAAAAACATTAAAGACGCAATGACAAAATACAACTGGATTGAATCCCGAGTTCCCGAACCATCTCTACAAACTCAACAAAGCTCTGTATGGTCTCAAACAAGATCCTCGGGCGTGGTACGATAAGTTCTCATCCTTCCTCATTGCCAATAAATTCACCAAAGGTTCGGTCGATCCCACACTTTTCATACAATATCACGGGGCTCACATCTTAATCGTTCAAATCTATGTTGATGACATCATTTTTGGGTCAACACATTTAAAATACTCAAATGCTTTTGCAAAATTAATGACAAAACATTTTGAAATGTCAATGATGGGTGAACTCACATTCTTTCTCGGAATGCAAGTTCATCAATCACCCCATGGTATTTTCTTGAGTCAGTCCAAATATGCCCTTAAATTGTTAAACAAATTTGGAATGCAAAATTGTGACACCTATGCCACACCAATGGCTCATACCAAGAAGCTAGACGCTGATTTACATGGGAAATTGGTAGACCCTACCAAATACCGTGGTATCATTGGGTCTCTCATGTATCTAACACCTAGCAGACCTGATATTGTTTTTGCCGTCTATCTTTGCTCCCGTTATCAGTCGAGACCAACTGAAACCCACCTCTCTGAGGCTAAAAGAATCGTCCGATACATCAAGGGAACCATTAACTTGGGGATCTGGTATCCGAAGGATTCTGGTTTTGAACTAATAGCCTTTTCAGACGCTGATTATGCAGGATGCTTAGATTCACGGAAAAGTACTTCAGGAGCATTACAATTTCTTGGTGATAAACTGGTGTCATGGCAATCGAAGAAGCAGGATTGTATATCGCTCTCCTCAACAGAAGCAGAATATGTAGCCATGTCGGCGTGTTGTGCTCAAGTCATTTGGATGAGAACACAACTCAAAGACTATGGTTATGTGTTTGACAAAATTCCGATATACTGCGACAATCGGAGTGCTATTGCGATCTCGTGCAACTCAGTTCAACATTCGAAATCAAGTCACATCGATCTTCGATATCATTTCATCAAGGACCACGTGGAACAGGCTACTGTTGAATTATACTTTGTGGGTACAGAATACCAATTGGCAGATCTTCTCACGAAAGCCTTAGCTCCTGCTAGGTTTAATGAGTTGGTCCACCAGATTGGTATGCGGTGTTTGACTCAAGAGGAACTGGATGAACTCTTAAAACATTCTTAAAAAACCAGTCAAACACCAAAACCTCCTTTTGTAAATATTTTTCAACAACAAAATACAAAATTATAAAATCCGATAAAACAACAAAAATATTCTTCTATCTATATTTCTTTAACATGGCAAGTACAATTCTTCCGTCAACACTCAAATCTTTCAAAATTCAGTATTTTTTCGATCAAGTGTTGAGGGGGAGAAAATAAATATTCTTAAAGTTCAATAAAACCTTTTACTTGCATGTTACCTTATCCCGGTTGTTTCTTTAATAATGGTGGTCACATTTCTGGTTTTCTGACACTCCTCGGACTAAAATTTATAAACTTTCTTTATTTCTTAAGTCGAGGAGGAGTGTCATCAAATTCTTTCCAAATATCCTTCGTTTGGTAACCAAAATGGAAGTTATGGACATTGGATGAAAATGGTTAAGGTGGAGGGACTAAAACTGTCATAAGCACAAAGTTATTTTAATAAAACAACCACCTTAACTCATTTACTCATCACATTTAATATCCCACCAACCATATCCTACGCCTAATAATCATTCTTCTAATCCGTGTTTTTGATCATCAAACTGTAAGTGGTTTTATGTTTCTAACATGATTACAAACATTGGTTTTGAATTTTAAACGAATCCAACGGTTAGATTTTTGTATATGGATGATTTTGTGTTCTACACATAAGCGTATGAACACATAATCATTTTTGTGTGTTTTTGGTTAAACTGATAGTGTCAAAACGTTTCTCTAACATCAATGATTACATTTTCATCACTAATACACACCCAGATACACGTATTGAATGATTTTTTGAAAACTAGGGTTTATGCGTTAATTTGGGTATTCTTATATATGGGTGTTTCTGACTAAAAAGATTGTTATGTGAGGTTGTTTACATGATGAATTGACTATATCCATGATTAGAATCAACCCAAAAACACTAATTGCTAGATAATTAGAAATTAGGGTTTATGTTCTTGATATTTGGGTGTTTTCGATTCGCTTAGAATTTGTTGTTAAAAGTTGGACAAAACATCTCACTATACTTCTTAGACTTACCAGAATCATTTTGGTGCAAATCCTATGGCTAAATTGCTTAAGCGTAATACTTGAACCTTTGGGTTTAGGTTTACGCGTAATATGTTCTACTCCTAACTAATTGTCTGAGTGTTCGTGATTAAAACTGTTAGAAAATGAATGTATGTGTTAATATTGGTACTATGATGATCTTATTTCAGGTTTGTTACACGTGATAACTCAGAATCAAGGTTGTTTGACATCTACGCATAAGGATCATCTTACGCGTAACGTTTACGCGTAAGGTTCTACATAAGGGACTACGCGTATCCTGTGAAGGATATGCGTAAACAGTGACCTCTACGCATAAGGTTGACTCTTACGAGTAAGCCTTACGCGTAAGGTTCGATATACGCTTACGCGTAAGCTAAGCTCTACGCATAAGGTCCCCTTTTCCTACGCGTAATATTTCTTACGCGTAAGTCAAGAACCTACGCATAAGCTTGGGTCTACGCGTATATCATTCCGGTTTACGCATAAGCTTGCCATTTCTACGCCTAAGCCTTGTTTAACCTTAATTATGAATTGTTGCGCGTGCAAAATTGTAAATAAATAAATCATAACGCCACGAAACCAATAATGTCACTAATAAGCTTAAACGTTTAATAAGTTGTGAAAAATAAGTGAAAACATGAACTTTAAAACTTAAAGTTAATTAACTCACGAAACTTATCACGACATCATTGGACTATTGGTCAAACAAGTGACATTGGACTCGTAACAATCATCGACATATCACATTCAATAATTAGACAATAAAACCATATGTTGACTAACATAATGTCTTTTGATATGTTGGTTCTTTTGGCTAAATATCTTTCAGATCACGACATGGAAGCTCAAATGCAGAATGTGGATGCACCAAATGTTCTCACCGTTGCTGATATCTTCCCTAATGGCTATCCGATGAAGATTGGAAAGAACACTCTTCGGGTTGACTTTGATACTCTCACCTGCTCAGAGTCGTCTTGCCTGATAGCAGTGGACATTCTGAAGAACCATTCTTATCAGAATATGCTCACCAACTCTGCCACAGTTCCGAAGATCTACATTCAGCAATTCTGGCACACAATGAAGCAGATCAAAGGGCAAAATGCTGTGACTGTGACTCTCAATCACAAGCAAGTCACCATCACACCAGCACACTTGCGGGCTATTCTCCTCATTCCGGTCATCGAACCAACCGAATACAATGCCGCGCCGACTGAAGAGACTGTTCTGCAATTCATGATCAACATCGGTTATGACGAAGCAACAGGGGTAATCACCAAGCACTCTTCCGTTGACCTAAAGAATATCCCTCAGCCCTGGAGAACCCTCTTCATCATCATCACAAAATTTGTTTCTGGACGGGATAGTAGTTATGAGCATCCCAAGCTCATGGAACTACAGATTTTTTGGGCTCTGGTCAACATGAAACATATCGAAGTTGAAGCTCTGATATGGGATGACATGATGTCTTTCCTCAAAAAGCGAGGCACCAAGATCCCATACATCAGATACACAAAACTGCTGATCCAGAGAGCTCTTGGGTTAAATCCCTATATTCCTTTCAGACTCGACGACCCAAACAATCACTCCATGTTGTATGAACCTACTCTAACAGTCAGATTTAAGGAATCAACAACAAAGAAACAAGGTGCTGTGCTGCCGGATCACCTTCCCTCTGATGCAATCAAACAGCTTTACTCATACAAAAGGTATCTGGTGGCAGTTGATGATGGCAAAGTTGGTTTTCTCGATGACAAGTCTTCTGGTACACCTATTAGGAAAACCAGAAGAGGCAGTGCAGGAAGTGTTGCAAGCACTGAGAATCAACGAAAGTTCCCTAAAATGAAACCTCCACTCAAAAGGAAAGTTCCATCTAAGGAGGCTGTTCCTATTCCCAAGTCTGAACCGCAAAGAAAGCTAGTCGATGAAGACTCAGAAAACACTGATACGGATGAAGAAGTTTTCTACTCTGAAACTTCAATCGTTGAAACTGAGAAAGTAGCAAAACCTCCAAGTCCCAAAGGTGACAAGGGAAAGACTCCGGTGCTTGAGCAAGAAGAAGAAGAAAGTTCCGATGAAGAGCAACTTGAAAAAGATTACATGAAAAAGGTGAAAAATTTGAGACTCCAACACGTTGCTGAACAATTCAAACAGCAACAAATTCGTAGCCCTGGGGGGTCAAGTGGTGCACTAACTACACCAGCTCCTGATGCGGTTAATCAACCCGATAAGGGAACTGGTACCACCACCCACGATCCACGACAACAGCGACTGTAGGAGACCATCACCTATGATTTTGAAGAACCAGAAAAAGAAAAGTCTGAGAAAGAAAAGACTGATGAAGAGGCTGCATCTCATGCAAAAGCAGAGGAAGAGGCCAGAATTCAGGCTGAAGAAAAGGCTAAGACTGCAAAAGATGACGAAGTAAACTATGACGAAGTAAACTATGATGAACCTCCTAAGGACCCTGAACCTCCTCATGACTCTTCATCATCAGATTCATCCTCTCACTCTTCACCACCACCATCCAGAAGAACAACCAAATCCACATCCAAATCTGTAAAGAATCCAACGGACTCTTGGATTTCTCGGGCAAACACAAGGATCGTTAAAGTTGTCAAGCAGGTCAGGAAGAAAGACGTGCTTTACAGAAAGCTGAATTTTCTCGCTGACCAGGTTCAGTATCTTCATGACGAGAATGACAAGATGTTAGCTGAAAGGGAGTACATCCAGAAGTTCATGCAACGTGATCCTCAAGGGGAAATGAACGAGATGATCAAAGGTTACACTCACAAGTTCCTTCTTGACATCGTTCCTGGTATGACGAGAGAAATGTACACCAAACAACTCTATCCAAATCTATTGCATTTGGCCAAGCAAACTATGAGATCAACACCTATGCAAGTAAACATCAATCCAGTTGATCCCATAATATTCTCAGATGCTGAATTGGTTTCCAGGCTGGTATCTCAAATGTCGAAACGATCTGCAACTTTTGCTTCTTACGAAAGTAAATTGTTTGAAGCTTTGCTAGAATACCAACTTAAATCAGCATGCAGAGAAGAAGCTGAAAGGCCTAAGCGTCCAAGAGACGATGAAGATAAGGATAAAGATAAAGAGCCTAAACGCCCAAAGAAAACCTGTGAATCATCCTCCATGCAACCTCCACCCCAAAGGACTCCAGCTCAACAACGATCTCCTCCACGTTCTTCTACTGAAAAACCTCAGGACTCTGAGTTACCACCCCAGACAGAGAAAACCGGTGATCACTTTGAGTACACTGGTGGTGACGATGAGGAAGTCCTTGAGCCCCAACAACAACCCACCTCTCCCGCTTCAACAACAAAGAAACCATCATCCTCATCAAAGCCTAAGAAAAAGATGAAGACTCCCAAGGCTGATGTCGTCTCATGGCTTGACGATGACGACACCGAGTATGATTGGTTCTCCACACTTGTTGCTGCTACACCCGCATTAACTGATGACCAAGATATGGTAGAAGGTAGTACGTTGGAGCATGCAAAGTTACTGCAAGAAAAGTTCCGAGTGAAGAAGATGACAAAATCAGAGTTGAAACGAATCAAGAATGAAGCTTTTCAAATACTCAAATACAACTCAGAAAGTGCTATTGAAGTTGAATATCACCTTGAAAACATAGCACGCGCCATGTCTAACAACATTGATTGGCTCAACCCTGAAGCAAACATCAATTACACCAGAAAAGACAACGCTCCATACTACACAGATTGGACCAAACCTCTACCTACCATTGGTCGACCAGATCAACCTCAGATTCCATTTCGATACTTCTTCAACAACTACCTAGAATTTCTTCTACATGGTAGCGATGTGTTAAATATATACACTACCTCACTTACACTTCCGTTCCCGGCAGCCATTTACTCCAACTGCATAGCCATCGAAGAAAAGGCTACCCACATGTTCAACAACAGAGTGAAAGAGTATGACATCGATGCACTGTATGGGATTCACCATTGGCCGGAACGCCGACAAATCTACTACAGAAGCTGCCAGGTTCGTAAATCTCAACATGAAGTGCACAGTAATCAAGGGATCGTTGCTGTTAAGCATGTTGCTCTTTCGTCTAAATGGGACTACACCTTCCTAAAGAAGATCGTGGTCAAAAGACAAGACGAAGAGGACTATGCTTTCTGTGAAGCAGACTTTCAGAATTTGTCTCTCAACGACATTGAAGATCTGTATCTTGCAAAGGTACAGGGACGCATGAGACAATTCTCGACAGAAATTCAACGTGAATACATCAAGTCCTTGCTTATCTTCATCAGAAGCGTCGTGATCCAGGAACGTGTAGAAGATCTACAACTTGCTGTTGAGTCGTATCATACACGTGTCAACTTCACCAGACCTCAACTAGAACTTCCCAACATCAACCATCTTCCACAATTCACTCTCATCAGCAAACCATTTGGAGTAATCTACCGAAGTGAACTACACCGCAACTGCGTGATGGCATGTACGGAGCTTCATAAGTTTGGTGATTCAACATTGAAGCATGTCAGGGATGGGCTAGCATATAGGTTAAAGGCGATTCAACAAGGCATTGGGTCACCAACGAGATGGAATTCTCAGGAAAGACAGGATGTAAAGAGAATCATCAAGCGGATTGATGAAAGGTTGTTTCGAAGGGACCAGTTCAGAACATTGGAAAGCTTCATAGGTGGTCGTCCTCACATTAATCTCACAGGATATCAACATCCATTTCACATTCCTGGAGTTCTTGCTGACCTACCTGAAATTCCTGGTACCCCTTAAACTGTTTCAATTTCATACTTACTTGGATGTGTAATTATAAATGAAAATGGCTTGTGCACACATAACAGTGTACAACCCGATCTTGTAATGAAAGGACCCTGTGGTATGCTTCAGTGCCACAATCCTTATAAAAGGAGCGGAAGCTTCTTACTTTTGAGTAAAACCTATCAAACCTTTCAATTTTTAAAAGGTTTTGCTCAAAAGAACAAGTACTTCCCCTTATGATTTTCAAAACCTCAACCGTTTATATCACTTGTTGAGGGGGAGTACTTGACTTATATAAAAACTTTGTTCACAAATTGTTCTTTGTGTAATCTTCCCACAAAACTCAAAATGGTCGTATTTATTCTCAACATTTCTTCAAAAACAACATTTATATGCCATTTTTGAGGGGGAGAAAATTATGTGATAAGAAATATGTTGTGTTTTGCTATTGAATCCTCGTATGAAAAGACTTCAACCCATGAATTGACGGGATCTGAACAGTCATACATTGAAAAGATTTGTCTTCCAAGACTTATCCAAGTAAATCGTACCATTCGAGAAACTCCTGATAGACATGAACTTTGTCGGGTTCGACAACCTTTCGGGGTTGTCCACATCTTCAACGTAGTTATTAGAGCTAGTTGTCACCTAAAAGCTCACAATGTATCTCTTTAACTATACAACGTAATCGTGTCTCGCAAGGGATTGTCTATCTTGAGTCGATCAATTCAAAAAGTGCGCGCTCTTTCCTCACTGTGCAGATTTCTATCAAAACTCTTAAGCACATGTTGAGGGGGAGTATTTCTGAAAATCTAAAACTCTTGAAGTGTTCAAACATGTTTTTCATTCACAAACACTTCGAGAGATTTTCATGAAAATGATTTTATGGCAATGGAGTTATAAGGTGATTAAGGTTAGGAATAACCGTCCTATGATCCGCCAGAGCCGGAGGGATCTACCCAAGGACACTACCAATAGTTAGAATTAGAAGTCCTTAGGTATGATTATAAAAAGGAGAAAATGAGAATCGGAGAAAGAAAGAGTTGAAGAATTAAAAAGAAAAGCAAAGAAAAGGGTGAAAAGAAATAGCCCTCCAGATTATTCAACTTCGGACAGACGTCGGGTTTAATTCATATGCTACTGGTTGTCACTTGATGACGTCGGTATTGAAGATTAAAAGTCGTCATGGACCCAGTGACGCATGCACTAAACCTTCTTAGCCATTCAAGTTTCTCCCGAAAGAAGCTTGTTTCATTCTCACAGGGAACCCTATGTAAACTATCGGCTTTCTCTTAGAGATTGCTGGTATTGAAGAAGGAGACCCTCTCCCTAGTCTCCGCTCAGGAAAACCAAAACGCACTATTGAGTCTAGAGCCACGAGATTCATCAAAAGATCTCATAGGTACACTTGACATTTCATCACTTGTCGTTCAACAATAAGAACAACAGTGGTACGTTATCGAGTCCTTCACAGATCTTATCAATCTGTCGAGAACATTTATGAGAGGTTCACATCTGTGATCCTCAGTGATTGAATGGAAACACCTGCCAGGGTCAACATCAAACAGCCCTGACAGAAGGTCGCTTCGGTAACTCCCCGTGGATTACGCTTAGTGGTCTCAAACGGTCTACAGTCGTGAGGTGATGCTTCGGTGTACCTCAACGACTCATCTGAACCGTAGGTGTACTTCGGTACATCGCGTTATCTCACTTGTGGGACTCCGGTTCAGGAACGGCCTTTGTGAGAATTAGAGTTCTGTTTTCACACTATGCTGTTAACACTCTCGAAGTTCAAACTTGTAAGTGCCGGAATCCGCTTATTACTAACCTTTCCTATGTTTACTTCTTATGGAAGCTCTGGAGCGGACTGATCGTGCAGATTCTCCACATGCTCATACAAACAACATCACTTATGAAAGTTCTCTCATAATCAAAGGCAACACAAAGTCAGAATGATTCTTCGTCAACAAAGAATCTACAAAGTTTAAAGACTTAAAGAACTTCATCAACTGTAATCCAACGTTAAAGAGCGTGTGAGCATGTTGGAGAAAGACGTGGAGACACTGGAGCAGCGAAGCATACCTGATGCAGATTACCACAACATACTATCACTTTCAAAGAACAAAGAAAATGAAGACATCAAAGCAGAATACTTCAAAATAAACAATTTCTCTACACTGGGGAGATTGTTCGAATCAAGACACTTCTTCTCACAAGAAAGAAGAATGTCAGAAGACGTCAAAGCTACTATTACATCAGCACCTACAACGTTTATCACTCATTCATTCATCACTAACACTTAGGGGGATATTGTTGGAATCACTCCTAAATCTTATTCAAGTGTTAGTGATTCATATGTAATAGTTAGCTTAATATGGCCTTTATGTTTGTTATTAAGCTTAGGCTTATGTAGAAGGCCCATAAGCCTAGGCCAAGCCCATTAAGGAAAAGGATGGGAACTTGGAGTGTTGCCCTAGTTCCCTCCTATAAATAGTCTTGTAAACCTTCTATTGAAGGTTGGTTGTTCACATTTACATTTACTCTTAAACATAATCTTTCACATAGTCCTACGCGTAAGTGTGTGTGTGTGTTCATCCGCCTTCTCTTCTTCTCTACTTCTTCTTATTGATGCTTGTGTTACTAATATGGGAACTTAACAGAGGACGTATTCATTGTAAATATAAATACCCCTTCCATCCTTGGAAGGGGTGGTGCTTTTCTCATAATCTAACCTTATATTTGTGAAGCAAGTCTCTACCAAGAAAACACCCTCTCATCTCTTTCTCACTTAAATGGCTAACATGTATTTCCATCATCCAAGACCACCCAAATCATACAACACAATAAATATAGGATCCTAACAATTGGTATCAAGAGCCATGGTTTATTGTGGTGTGTTGATTTGTGTGGTTTCGTACCATGGTTATTGTGTTGTGTTGAGTTTGTGTGGTTTTAAATCTTGTTAAAACTGTTTTTGAATCACTGTTTTGGTCGAAAATTTTCATTTTTCTATTATTGTGGTTAACCAGCTTTTAACAGGTTTGATGCATCCTTTTGGTCATAACATGTATTCTTCTTTTGGTACAACATGTATTCTTTTGGTCATAACATTATGCATCCTTTTGGTCAAAACATGATGGTCCAAACTGGTTTTTTCACATCAGTCTTGTGTCAATATCTTTGTCCAAACAAATACTGTATTGAAAGTGGTCATTTGGGTATATCAACGTGGTTTAATGGGTCAAAAATGATGTATTTTTTTATGCTTTTTCTGGGTAACTTTGAAGATGATCAGAAACTTGGTCGGAAAACTCGCCGGATAATCTAGCGACTTGTCCTCATAACTGTCCAGATACAATGTATTTTGGGTAGCGAGTTGTGCACTTAAAATCTTAGCGACTTGTCTTTACAAGTCGTAGCGACTTGACAAGTAGCGACTTGACAAGTAGCGACTTGCTAGTAGCGACTTGTAAGAAGCGACTTGCAAGAAGCGACTTGTCAAGATGTAGCAACTTGTCAAGATGTAGCGACTTGTCAGATAATAAAGAAGAAAATAAACGTAGCGACTTGTGACCAAAACTCGTACAACAAAAGTCTTACCACGGACCTCAGTTCGAATCACACATCTTTGTCCATGGTTTTCAAAAATTGTGAAGACTCAAAATAATAACAGATCCGACTCAACAACATATCATCTTCAACTAAAACTGCCATATCAATCCCTTTAAATCAACACAACTTCAACTTTTACTACATTAATCCTATCCTCTATCGTCTACATCTACACATGACTCATACTTTAAAAGGATAAATTACATGAGATCTCAGAAAGGCTCCATTTTTTCATTCTTTTACAAGATTTTTTATGGAACTTGAATCATCATCGACCCTTTTGGAAACTATGTTTCCTTAATATCTGAATGATAATGAAAAGAAAGATAACAACCATGTTATCTCCTTTCTGTGATTCGGTTTGTGACCAAAAACATGGACGAATTAAATAAACACAAAACCTACCGTGGATATTTATTGGTCCAGATGCATGTTCGAAAGTCTCTTGCCATCGCTGTGGCTTAACTCGTTGATACCGTACCCTCAAAGCCATCCCTGTGGCTTGGATTTGTCTAATCCGACTCATGATTAGAAAAGAGTAATCTTTCTTTTCAGATTTAATCTCTTGTTGAGGTGAGATTAATGATATACGAAAGTTGTTTTTGTGATTAGCATTTGATAGAGGCGATTATTTTGATGAGAGATCTTAGGGTTTGAGGAAGATTTTTGAGGTGGAGCGTAATTGTGAGATGGGATGACTGCGTTTGTTTTAATGTTAAGTTTGGAGGAATATTAGGGTAAACCGTGTGTTATAAGAGGTACTTTATACCCGGATATTTAGGTTTTCTTTTTTTTAGAATTGGGTCTTGATCGTGGGCCAAACTTATGCTGCTATTATTCATGGGCCATGTATTGTTTTGGGATGGTTATGATTTTATGAGTGGGATGTGTGTATTTCGTTATATATCACATTTCGATAAGTGGGCCGTATACTGGATTTTTTTTGTACAACATATTCATATGTTTTACTAGGACTCTTTTGAAGTTGGTTACATATTCGTATATGATACATAAATTCATGGTTAGTGGTGTGCATTTTATTAAGGGTATGTAAGATTATGAGAGTTTGTATTCGTCGACCTATGTGTGTATATGGTCCATGTCTAATCATATTTTGATGAAATGTGACAATACTTATCAAACGAGTGGCAATTTGTCTTGAATCGGATGTATTTTTTCTTCGTGGGATGAACTTGGATTTGTCTTGGACTGCATACGATAATTGTTCGGTTTAGTGTTGGAATGAAAAAGATGATCATTGCAAGAATTTACATGGACCAGATTAGGTTGATCAGCTATTTAGACCGGGCTTGAAATTATATATTTGGTTTTGAATGATGGAAGGATGGGCTTCTCAAGAGATTTGATTGATTATGACTTTTGATAAAGAGAGTTGATGATGATGAGATTTGTTGAGATTCGTTGATGAGACTACTTGAGTTATGTGGTTTGATTCTTTGGTGTATACAATTTCATGAAAATATTATGTCACGGCTTGAAGCACTTTATTGAACAAAGTTGATTACGGGGTTGTTTCTTCGGTATTTCGTATTTGGATATGAAATGAGGTTTTCCGGGGGCGTTTACTTATTTCGTCTTCTTTATTTCTACCCTTCCGCGAAGATGACTTGTTTGGGCATTTATAGAGGGTGATAAAGACTTGGCTATTTAGTTACGTTTGTGATTCTTTCAAGCTTAACCCACAACGTAGCTATCACTTCGGTGTCTCACTCAGTTGAGAATGTCAAGAGGTTTTGTACATTGGGTACACCGTTTCTTTTTCACGAGGATTAGTACAAGTTTTAAGTAATAAATCTGGGGAATTTTACTTCATGATCAAGTTTGGCGTATCGGGTTTACTTCACCATGTTGTCACTGCTATAGCTGACAGATTGCGTGAATGATGTGTTTACCAAAGTGTTTATTGGATGGTTGATGATGTTGTTGACGTTGGATTATGAACCATTGATGAATCGCTATATTTTCCCGTAAAACAGATATTCACCGAAACCAAAGTTGTCATAACACATTCAAGCTGATATAGTTTACGGTTTTGTCTTGATTTTGTAAAATCCCGCGAAAGAATCTATTTCTCGGTTTAAATCATAGACTTGTAAAATCCCGTGACAATGGAAACATCCTGGTAATTGTAAAGTGCATTTCTGGATCGATCTTACGGTTTATTCTTGGTTTTGTAAAATCCCGTGAAATGAACTATTTCTCGGTTTAAACCATAGAGTTGTAAAATCCCGTAATGATGGAACCATCCTGGAGAAAGGAAAGTGTATTTCGGGATCTCATTTGATGCTGGTGCTACGGTTTCTGCTTCGAAAAAGGGATAAAGGGGTGTACTTCATGAATTGGATGTGTATTTGGATTTTTGTCATGGCAGTTTGGTTATTTCATAGTTTTACGGGGTTATGTGCTTTTAACCATGGTCGGGATGAAACCATTATCAAAGTTCATTTAAATGTCAAAGAAGGCTAGATTTGAGCTGTTAACCAAGAAGATGTGACAACGGCGTTAATTCAGTATTATTTATCTGAGGTTGAAGTGAAATATCACGGGCGAGTGTACTTAGTATCTGAAGGTATCGGGGATGGATGTATGAAGATTTTTCAAGATCCTTGTTCGAGCTTATTATCAAAAACGAAGACTTGGAAATCTAGTTATTGTTGGGTGTCTTTTACTTTTTATTTTACCCCTCGGGGGAATTGGGCTCGTATCACCTCAAAATAACTATGACGTTAAGGAGTTACGTTGTAGTGCTCAGTGTCACATTCAATTGTGGATTTTCAAGAGGTGATGTACGTCTTATACTTGATGGTTGGTTGGATGAAGAGTATAGAGTACTTAGAGATTCAATGGAGGATGAAGTCTCGGCACCGCTCTTCGTTACATATGTGCAAGTTTAAGTCACGAGTTCGGGTTAGTTTACTTCAAGGTCAAATTCATCATATTGGGTTTTCTTCATCAGCTGTCACGACAAAGAGCCTACTAAATGATAATGGGGTGATTACATGTCTTGCCAAGAGATGATGAAAAGAGAGAGATTATGACGTCTGTTCACATCAGTTCAGGCCTCGTACTTCATCATTATGACGTATGAACACATCAGTTCATGCCTCATACTCTAAAGAAAAGAAAAGTGTACGTCTCAGTGCTCTTTATCTTCTGAAGAAGAGAAATCTTCTTATTATGACCATTCTCATCAACATGCTTCATGCCTTTTCCATGCGCTTTCAATTATCAAGTGAACCGG
Organism: Chrysanthemum seticuspe; assembly: GCA_019973895.1. NCBI lineage: Eukaryota > Viridiplantae > Streptophyta > Magnoliopsida > Asterales > Asteraceae > Chrysanthemum > Chrysanthemum seticuspe. Next base: position 202,418,249 of record BPTQ01000006.1, on the reverse strand, counting down.
GCTACTGTTGATTGTTTTCTTATTCCACTTGCACAACTATAATGATGATGGTGACATCCTGTGCTAATTTTGCGGGGAAGAAGTGTGAACAGACTACATTGTTGAAGATATTCACTTGCTTAATCAAGAATGGCATCTTCGTATGTAATTCTTGAGGGGGAGAAGAAGTATGATAATTCATAATGGTTGATTGTTACTAGAGAATAAATGGTCAAACGGCTCCAAACTCATGTAAGAACCGAGCTTCTTCTTATTGGGTCATTTCTACATGGAGTTTCTTTTAAGAGCCGTTGGTTGACATCTTCACGGGCTGATACGATCAAATGACAAAGTGCTTCCAGTTGCGGGGTTGATTTCCTTGATGGACATCTTTCTGTTCTTGTTTGATTGGGAGGGATTTGATTTAAGGGGATTTGCTATTTGTAAGTTAACGGGAATGCATTTGGTGAGTTGAAGATGTTGACTTTCTATTCCCCAATTGGACAATCTTGAAGAAGGTCAAGTCTACAGTCGGTTCTACATTTTCTGGTACATGTTGGAAGACTAAAAGACGAGTTGCATTTAAAGATCTAAAGACTTCTTCTTAATTCAAGCATTCATTATAAAGATTGTCGGTTTAGGGGAGAGCACTAATTGGGGGAGAGTGAAATGTCAGATTTAATCCCCAATTAGACTTGCTCATATTCTTCAGCAAGTTGATTCTCACAAAGATTAAAAGTGGTCTTCTCAAAAAGATTTCAAGTATTTGGGCTGATAAGATGTTGCTGATTCTGAAGTGTCAAAACCAGCAAGGGGGAAGGAGACAAGCATCTAAACGCGAGTAAACTTGATGAACTTAATACTTCTAAGTGATTGAAGATATCCCGGGAAGACGAAGGTTATTACCACAGAGAAACTCAATGTTTATCTCATGGCATTTAGTGTTCTTATTCCAACTATGTGGGGGAAGAGATGGAAGAGTTAGTTTCTGGTGATAAAAGAGGTACACAAGTGTGTGATGATTTCGATGCTATCGCAATCATCAAGGGAGATAAATTGTATACATTGGGGGCGCTCAGCTATTTCACTTGAGTGCTTAATCAGTGATTCAGAGATATAATCACTTATTCCGGAGTTGACATCCGCAGAGATTGTCATCCGCAGAGATAATTAGTGATTCGGCCTGCTTCTTCAATGTTAGCGGTTATTCTCTCTTTGGGCATTCGGGTACTTTGGGTTCTTGAGCTTCATACACTATCATCAGGGGAGAGAAAAGTATACATCGGGGTTATTCTTTGGAAATCGGACTTAATCTGCTACTTCGATGGTATAAGTTTCTACATTCGGGTATATGTGTATTCTGGTTTGTGAGCTCTAGTCTAAAAGACTGACTGCATCAATTCATCTACTTGGGGGAAGTGGTCTCTTGACATCTTATGGGGATACATCGCTTCAGACTTCAGTGGTTATGAAATTTGAGAAGATTATTTATGAGTGGGATGATACGTTGCTGTTCTTCTTGATGATATAACCCCAAACGAAGAATCACAATGATTATTATTAAAAGGAGCAGCGGGATTTATGATAATGGTGTGCTTCTCTATGCACCTGACTAAGGCAAGCTTGAAATAGAGCTTCGAATCTGCTCATCTAATGGATCTTCGGTTTGGGGGGAAGCTGCCAAAGTCTCTCTTTCTCAAAGGCTCATGTTCTATCTTCTATTCTGGAGCCTCGGAAGCTTTGGTGGTGGAAGTTTAAGAGATGACGAATTCTATCTTCTACGACGTGCTGCTCGATATCCTTATCTCGGTACTCGTATCATCATCTTCTTAAATTATATCATCTACTCTATCTTTGTATATATTCATCAGAAAAACAAAATAAAAAAATATAAAACCATCAAAACAAAATAGAAAAATATAAAATCTTCAAAAACCCATAAAAATCAGAAAACTTAAAAAAATACCAAAAATATGTTTTCTAAAGACATGTCTTCTGATATCGATAACATCTGCGGTCTTAGAAATGTCATTCAATAATGGCACGGGACCATAGATGAAGTTTGAGCAGGAGGTGTAAATATTCTTTTTCAAAACATGTCACAAAATATGGCTTACAGTTATTTCAGACTGTAACCCGCGCTTCAAAAATGGCTTACAGTTACTTCAGACTGTAACCAGTGCTTAAACCATGGTTTGCTATTATTTCAGATAGCAACCCGCTCTTCTAGGAAGGAAAGTGTTGCGCTAAGCAAATTTTCAAAAATCTTGTGCACTTATCCTAAAACAAAACAAGGAAAGCATGTCGTCAAAAAGACTGATGTTCCTACACAAATGTTTTTCCGTCTAAAATTCTTCAGGAAAATATTTGTTGTTTTTCAAAAATGGTGGTAAATGAGTTGCTTGAAAATCAATTTAATTCAGAGTTTTCGAAAAAATTGAAAAAACTCAATCAATGACTTCAGCGCTTTTAAACTTTTCAAAAAATTGAGTCATTGATTGAGGGGGAGAATGTTTTCAAATCTATATCATCTAACGGGCTTTTTTAATTATCCTATATGCTTAATTAAAAATCATGTTAACCTACGTTGAAGGACTAGGTGCCTAGGATATGATTGTTAGGATTAGATGATTAGAGTTTGATAAACACATTATTCCCATACCTTATATGATCTGATTGACATGTTGAATTGACTTTTATTAGTCGATTGTTGTTTGAGTGATGTCGACCACCATATATCTGTATGTGTGTTCACTAACGTATGCCGGTATATTGGTATATAAGAATGTTCCCGATCCGGATCCCACAATTGAAGATGATTGGATGCCGAAAGAAAAGGGAAACTATATCTTGGGTCGACATATGAAGAAACTGAACTTAATTTAACTTCAATGGAGAGTTGGCATGTAATGCAACGTAAGAGGTCTCAATGCATCAGCAGATGGTTTTCTTCATCATCAACTGAAGAAACGGAGCTTAATTTGACCTCAGTTGGCATATAAAATGCAACGTATGAAGTCTCACTGCATCTGCAGATGGTTTTCTTCCAACCTACAGCAACAACAACAAAAGCAGCTCAACCACCTAACGTATCTCTGTGCAGGATAATAGTGATGATACCATTTTTCTAAAACTTTGAAAAATATTGTTTTAAAAATGGAAAAATATTGTTTTGAAAATAAATCGAATTCAAAGTCTTGAAATCAACCGGACTTTATTTTGTCAAATCTTAAGTGATTTCATATTAAATATTTTCAAACGATATTTCATCAAAAAGTCCGTTTGTACGTTATAATAAGTGGTGATCTAAAGATTTAATGTTATGTCATGGGATGATTTTCTTCAAAGGTTAAAGGTCTTTCAAAATGAAATTTTTTCTGTTCTTGTTTGATTGTGAAAATGTTTTATTTTACCTAAAAGATCTCTTAAAAGATTATCATACCTGACACTAACAATCTTTTAATGTCTAAATCTGTTCCACTATCAGAATTAAATTAATCTGAACACAGTTTTTTCCCATGTTTTCTAAACCTATTTAAATCACTTGGGATCCAAAATCTCAAAGGATTTAATATTTTTGATCGGGGGAGAAAATGTGATTTAAATATGAAATCTGATAACAAGTGATCGTTTTGACTCAAAGTGCAGGCAGCTCTCCCATATGTGCTAAAACGCTTTTGAATCTCGAAGCACATATTAAGGGGGATCATTTCAAAAGAAAATAAACTATCAAGGTACATAGATTGAAATGTTTTATCAAAAGGTACCTTGATTGATTTTCTAAATGGTTTTCTGTATGGCAATGCAATCGCGGAAGTACTTCAAAAACCTCTTGCCTCTATGTGATAAAATGATTTTAAATATCCTACGCACATATTGAGGGGGAGAATTTACCAAGAAAATCAAATGGCTTTTCTATGAAAATTTTGATCAAAGAAAATATTTCAAAGTCCTCTTGCCTCCATGTGCTAAACAATTTCTCTCCCCTGATGATTGCGATAGCATCGAAATCATCACACACTTGTGTACCTCTTTTATCACCAGAAACTAACTCTTCCATATCTTCCCCCACATAGTTGGAATAAGAACACTAAACGACATGAGATAAACATTGAGTTTCTCTGCGGTAATGACCTTCGTCTTCCCGGGATATCTCCAATCACTTAGAAGTATTAAGTTCATCAAGTTTACTCGCGTTTAGATGCTTGTCTCTTTTATCACATAGAGGAAAGAGTTCTTTGAAGTACATTTCACAATTGCCAATATAAACCATTCGCTCCCCCTCAATATGTGCCTCGATATACGAAAGAGTTTGGCACATATTAGAGAGAACTTGCACTTTGAATCAAAACGATCATCTTTTATCAAATTTCATATTAAATCGCAAATTCTCCCCCGATCAAAAATATCAAACCCTTTGAGATTTTGGATCCCAAGTGATTTAATGAGGTTTAGAAACCATGGGAGAAAATGTGCCTGATTTAAAAACTCTTCTGGTTTTTGGATAAATGCTCCCCCTCAACATGTGCATTGTATATTTGAAATCGTTTGGCACATGGAGGCAGGATTTCCCTTAAAGGACTAAAACCAATTCCATTTAAACAGATTTGAGATTTAAATCACGATCTCTCCCCCGATCAAACATTTCAAACCATTTGAGATTTGTGATCCCAAAAAGATTTAAATCATTTAGAAAATTTTGGGAAAAGACGTGGCAAGATTTAAATTTGAAAAATGATAGATAAGGAACATAGCAATGTCTATTAATGGAGGAGCACTAGACTGGAAGAGCAAGAAGCAAAGTACGACAACAATGTCTATTATAGAAGTTGAGTACATAGCTGCTTCAGAAGCTGCGATGGAAGCTGTTTGGATTAGGAAATTCATTTCGGGACTCGGAGTTATGCCCTCAATCGAATTACCTTTAAATGTGTATTGTGACAACTCTGCTACAATAACATTTGCCAATGAGCCTGGAGTCGTGAAGTGCGCCAGACTTTTTCCTCGGCGATATCACTATGTTCAAGAACAAGTTGAAATAGGTGAAATCAATCTACTCAAAGTTCATTCAGATGATAATCTAGTTGACCCCTTTACGAAGCCTTTACCAAAGGAAAAGCTTACTCACCATGCTGATGGGATAGGACTTCATTTAGCTAGTAGTTTCATGCAAATTTTTTATTAGTATTTGGATAAAGGATGTTATGAACAAATATTATTTTAATGAAATAAAATAGCTGTTTATGTTTATTTTTCATTTTCTTAATATTATATCCTATATTTGCATGTTTAATCCGTGAATGACTTATGTTATTCAAAACAGTCTGTTGTCGATCAATGATTTGGGAATGTCACTGAATTAAGACAAATCTGAGTTTTGGTAGAATATACTCAAAGTATATTTATGCGTGGGACATACCAGATTCACATGATATTCAATGAATTGAATATAGGACAGATCCCAACTTAATATGATTATACTTTATGGATCTTTGTCATTAAGTAAACCATGAATGTTTATCCTCAGACTTGAGATACCAGATAACTGTTATGAATGTAGTACACTTGTGTAAGATACTCTAATGCTATCCGTAACTGGTAGTAATAAGGGCTATTTTCAGAAGTGTTGCAAAGTTCATGAGTTATGTTTTTAGTCAAGAGAATTTGTTCCTTTGAATTTGTTTCAAATTATAATACTATTTTGGGCCCCTCGTAGGATTGACAAGATGTTTGTATGGTCATACCCAAGATCAATCTAGAATATGTTTAGATGATTTGGTAATCTTGTTCAATCAGATATAACGAGAAACAAAATATTGACTTATGGAATGACTTGATCCATATCCATAGTTAAATGTAGTATTAGTAACAAAAGGATAAGTAAAAATGATGAATCATTAAATGGTTTTTTCCAGGAGACCATACTCGATTTGATCTGGGGGCATTCGCGTGTTAAGCTAGACTAAACCAATGTCATTACTATATTAAGTAATATCCAAGTGGGAGCTAAAAGGTTTATGGATAGTTTTAATATACGTATGACCGGATTCGAACTCGAGACTTCGGGATTGCATACATTACGTATGAGAATTGATGTTTAGAATAATTAATATATAAATGTTAATATTAATTATTTAGTCATGAAATAAACACTTAACGGAAGTTAATATTTAACGAGTTTTGACTAACGGTCGTTAAATGTAAACAACAAGGACTAAAGTTGTAAATAGTAGACGAGAAGGATCTAGAACCCTTGTGGGTTCTAGTGGCCGGTCGTGGGGTTCCAAAAAGCCCAAGGAGGAGTTTTCTTGGTCACCAAGTTTTTAGATATGTATAAATACAAACCCCTTGTATTCATAAATCTAATCTTGGATCACCAAAGAAACCTAATTTCTTCTCCTCTCCTTTCCTCTTGTTGCTTGGCCGATTGTACAACCCCCTTCCCCAAGGGATTCGATTTTCCAACTTCAAGAAACAAGTGTTTGGTTTATTTGTGATTGAAGAACCTAGCTTTTCACTTCAATTCGATATTAGTACGTGTGTACAAGAACGAAGAACAAATAAAATTGTGTTTGTGGTAATCTTAGGTGTCGACTTTTAAAAGGGTCAAATAGTATAAACCCTAATTTTAGGGTTTGGGGTTTTGTTCATTGTTCTTGATATCGTGTGTTCTTGAATTGCTAAAAGGTACGCATGTTCTTTTAATTCGTTTAATTAATTTACAAGTAGTATTCCTATTACATCCGCTGCATGCTTTGATGATGTTTACCTGATTACTATAATTGTTATGATTAGTAAAACTGTAGGATCTTAATATTTATTGTGTTGATGATTCGGGTGGTCTTGGATGATGGAAATACATGTTAGCCATTTGAGAGAGAAAGAGATGAGAGGGTGTTTTCTTGGTAGAGACTTGCTTCACAAATGTAAGGTTCGATTATGAGAAAAGAACCACCCCTTCCAAAGATGGAAGGGGTATTTATAGTTACAAACATAACGTCCTCCTGTCAGACTGTGGATCAGGCATACAGTGGGTAAAGACCCGTCCTTCCTCCACGGTGTTACACTAAACTATTTGTGGAAAACTAGAGGGGGGGTTGAATAGTTTTACCAATTTAAAACTTCCTTTTAAATATTTAGATCGACTTATGTCAATCTATTTGGTTGTTTATGTTGGACGTTGATAGATAGATATATAAACGTGTAATGAAAGATAAAGAGTAAGAAGCACATCACCACGACATAAGTATTTATAGTGGTTCGGCTATAAGGACACCTTCCTTGCCCTACTCCACTCCCCGAGTCACCTACTCGAGAGTTCGTAAACACTACACCAACTCCTTATGGCGGAGAAGCCTTCACAACGTCGCTTAACCTTTTTCCGGTACAAAGCTAAATACCGAGTTCCTTCACACCAAGGCGAACCACACCTAACACAACGTCGCCTACCCTTTATACGGTGCTAGGCTAACCACCAAGTTCTTTCACACCAAGGAGAACTAATCCTATCACAACGTCGCCTACCCTTTATTAGGTACTAGGCTAAGCACCTAGTTCCATTACAATGGAGGAACTACTACCCTTCACAACACAACACCTAATCTCAAGGAGATCTACTCCTTGTTACAACACCATCAAGGATATCACCATCCTTGGAAATAAACAAATACATATATGTATAACGATGCACCTCATCGACTATACGACCTAGGCACTCTTCCCAAATGCCACTTGATTTGGTTCTTAGGCATCCTTCTCTAATGCCTTTGACAAAACGCTTGGCACCCTTCACTAATGCCTTCGTCTTGACACCTTTAGCATTCTTCACTAATGCTTTTGACACGAACGATAAGCACCTTTCACTAATGCTTTAGTCTTGACACTTTTGGCATCCTTAACTAATGCCCTCGACCCAACATCTACGAAGGAAGAAAGAACTATTAACAAGAGAACCTTAGTTGTCTTGATGATGACGAAGCTTGGCAACTCATGGACTTGAGCTTGCTCGTCTTCAAGAAGTGGTGATCTCGCCTTTAAGAGGAACCTAGAAGATCACACAAAAACAAAAGACAAACTACATAGATTACTTGGATCTGAGGTTAGAGGGTTATAATACTTGGGGGAAGTATGTGTGTAAAAGTTGTAAATAGAAAGGAAGAAATGGCTCTCTATTTATAGAGAAAATTCTCTACTGTTCCTCGGATCCCACGGATCCCTTCCACTTGGGATCCGGCTAGCACAAAGCCAGGGATCCGTGGAACGCTCCTCTTTGCCCATGGGTATTTTTGGTTATGGGTCATGGGTCATGGGTTGATCCATGGGTTTTTAGCTAGATACAATGTATCTCTTGAGTGCTCACCAAGGGTTCAATGTATCTAGACATTCTCTTGAGTGCTCACCAAGGGTTCAATGTATCTAGACATTGGGTATGGGTCAATACCATGGGTTATGGATATTATCCATATATGATATAAGCATGATGTCATGCAATGGTTTATGGTTCAAGCTCCATGGATCATGGGCTTTGGGTTGTACCCAACTACATTCAATGTATTTGCCCAATGGGTTATGATACTTAAGTTTCTACCCATTTATATTACCCAATATACTACATACTAGTTATGTGTATTTTTTACCCAAATATGTAAACACTAGTTGTTGTACATATGTAATATTAAATCATAAAATCACTTATACTTGTTTTAGTGTTTTATGTGAAAATGTGAATATGTTAGAAACTGTTAGTTCAAACCATTTACGTATTTTATTTGTTTCGTTAAAATGATTTTACGTTTGTTATCGACAAAACATTAGAAGATCGTAAAATATAAATAAACGGTTTTACGGCTTATTTGTATTAACAATCTCCCCCTTTTTGTTGATGACAAAACATAAAATTATTTTAAGGAAAAGCTAAAATTCGTAAAAGTTAGAATTTGTAGTTTTTACTTTCTTCTCCCCCTTTTTTTCGAAACAAAAAGAGCCTTGAAAGAAAGCAACACATTGTTTTTAAGAAAAACGTGTGAAAGAAATAAAAAGAGGTAGAGAGCAAGTAACGGGAAAGGATCTTGTCTTTACTCCCACTTGACGAGTCCATCCCTAGGTAAGGGCGTCAAGAAAGTAATACTAATCTAGTTTGTTTGCAACAAAGTTTGCAAAAGATTCCGTCTAAGTGACGAATGTGCTCCCCCTTGATGATTGCAATTTTGCAAAGGGATGTCGAGAAATGTAATCCTAATATTGCAAGTAATTTGCAATGTATTGTTTTGACACAAAGCTCCCCTAGCTTTAGGGTGTCAAAAGGCTTCAAGTGTAGATTGAATAACTACAAAACAAAGGTTAGAAAATAAGTATAATGCACAATTTCCTGCATATGTGATCCAAGTTAGTAGAAAAATAGTTTTCTGTCTCACGGATCCCATGGTTCCCTCCTAGTAGGGATCCGTCTAGGCAATTTTGAGGGATCCGTATAGCTGATGATTAAATTCAGCAATGGTGATGTAACAAGTAATGTTAACATCAAAATGAGATATGTATTCAACCAACAAACATATACTCAATGCAATATGGCAAATAAACTATCATTCAATAAAACATAAGAGATTATCAACAAATCTCTAAAAACTAAGAGAATGATTTAGCCATATTCTACTAATACTAATAAGTGACCAAAGCTTAAGAAGCAACAATGTGCTTGAGTCTAGGGATGAGTAGACTTGTTGATTTGGTCCAATCTTTCAAGAAGATAATTAAACATGAAATGCAACTCATTTCGTACTTCTTGAACAAGTCCTTGGGTGATTAGACAATTAGAGCAATTATTATCTTGATTAGGAACAGGATGTTTTGAGGAGGTTCTACAAATGATGGTGGAGGTACATTGAGTAATTTAGGATGAGGTTCTACTAAGAATGAGAGTGGTGGTAATGGAAATTCCTCCATATGATCAAGTCCTTGGTGGTTCCTTGTTTCCAATGATGGACTAGTTGGTGATGTAGGTGGTTCCTATTTTAACGAGAAGGTTGGTGAATGGGAAGTTCTTGGTGGTGAATGTTCTAATGAATAGAGAGAGGCTCGGTAAAGGAGTGTAGTCCATGCTTTAGGAATGAAGGTTTAGAAGTTTGGCTAGAACTAGGTACGTTTGGTTTAGAGCTCGATGATCCCTTTTCTAACCTAAGAGGTTTAATGCTAATTATTGCGGTTCTCTTGGCAATTGTTGATTGGATTTGTTGAGATGAGATTCTAGCACTATTATCTCTTACGGATGATGATTCGGTGGATGGGAAGTCCTACCATTTGTGGGTTTAACCAGAGATGATTCGGTTGAGGAAATTTCGTGTACAACACGAGCAAGTTTCTTGGGTGGTTCTTGGTTGGATGAGTTAGCACTAGGAGCTTTCCTCATGATGAAATGACTAAGGAAAAGGTTTCTAAATGCTGAGAATTATGTTGTGTTTGATGACTAAGGGATTCTAGCAAGATGACTTATAAAGGGAAGGATTTAGCAAGTGCATTCAAGACTTAAGTCTCTAATATCCTTTGGAATGTGATGATTAGCATGCACAAGAGTCAACTTCAGAGATTTAATTAGGATGAGGTGGAGTGTTCAAGTTAGCAAGATGAGCTTGAAATGATTGTTCGAGCAAGAGTTGACATAAATCTGTCACCCGGATCCTACGGTTCCCACCAATGGGGGATCCGTCTAGGCTAATCCTAGGGATCCGGCTCTCAGCAGCTAGGAAAGGATAGAAGTGATGTTTGAAAGGTCTAAAGCCTATACCTTTTTGAATGTTTCAGTTCTCCTAAGTGTCTTTAAATGGAAGGGTACTTAAATGTTCAAGGGCAATGAGTGATGTAGCTAATGATTGCCTTATATGAAAGAAATTGGAACTTTCGTGAGTACCAATGAATGAACAAAGATGACACTAAAATCTTGAGAGTGTCAAATGGAGCTAGATGATCCTAGTGATCAGATAGTGACTTAGGATAATGTCTTGGAGAAGATCCTAAAGGTTTTAAGGTGGAAGAACTAGAATTTGATTCATTTCGACCAATTTTGAGGTAAGGATGATTATGATCAATTTTGCCATAATCGAAAGATTTCTAGGTCTAGATGTGAGGGATCATGTGAGAAATAATGAGTGATCTAGAGAGCGGAAGAGTAATGAGTTTAGGTGAAACGATAGATCGAAAAGCACTTTGAGTGTGATCCTTAATGAGCTATGAGTGAGTGTGAAGCTTACTAAGCTTGAGAAGGACTTAAGAGATCCTAAGGTATTAAGTTCAGCTAGTGTGAAGTAGTCTAGGAACATGGTTTGAGGTGTAAAGGATTGAAATTCCACTTCTATTCGCCCGGATCCCACGGATCCTTCACTTGAGGGATCCGGATAGTTACAAACTAGGGATCTGGCATCTGTGATAATTTTACTTAACAGTGAGCGTTTGTACTAAGTCTCGAACTTAGAAGCTAATGATCTCTACAGTAAGTATACATGTATACAAGTAAAACATACTAAGAGCATGTATAAATAGCACATAAGCAATTAAATGAGATCTAGCTCACAAGTAACACATAGGTTTATCAAACTTAACAACCGTTATTCAAGAAGCACAAAATAGATTTACGATCTAGATTAGTAAATCGTTTGTATTAACAATGGCGTGCAGAGTAGATGATGGTGTTCAAGACAATAGGGTTGTTTTGGCCAACGGAAGTAATGAACTATGTATAGTCATTACGGATGGTGATTAGCATACAATGAACTTCGTCCATGAAGTCATGTAGCTCTTCTTGATCAAAGCAAGATAATCGCTTGATGAGGCAAGTGGTTGTGATTAACTAAAAGAAAATTTTATTTTACAACTTGTTTGATTAGTAATCTTAAGACAATGCAAAGTATTTCCATTGTAAACTTACTTTAGAAAAACATAGGAGTATAAATTTCCCAAGTGAGAGAATGAATATGAGACTGTTACTAGCGGTGCTCAATTACGGCTGAACATGACCATTTTTACGGGTGATTCCACATACCCAACTTCTATCAAGGAAGCAATTCAACCGTTAGGTCAAATTGAGTTTCTAGTGCAATAAGTTCTCCAGTATTCATTCTCAAGTTTGGAAAATTTATATTCCTGCAATGGCCTATCGAAGAGTAACAATGATGATACTTTGCTTCATTTAATATTATACTTGAGACAACTAAGGTGACGAAGGCGTCATGTTAAAAATAAGTTTAAAAGTTGTCCATATGGTAAACAACAAAAAATGGTTGGATGAGCTAGTTCAACATATGTTGTTGGAAAGCTTTGAGTTTGGAATTTCGGATATGAACAATTATATTTGCGTTGCAAAATAATTTACTTGAGTATATCGGATGAAATAATCAAGTTGTCAATCCTACTATGAAGCTTGGAGAGCGATCATGAAAAGGAAAATGGGAGAGTACATCATCAACACAAGTGTAGGTTATGATCCGATGTACATTCTTGTTGTTTTTAGAAAATGATACAAGCACAAAGGAAATCATATAAGCACATATGACAAACTCAATCAAAAATCCATTTAGTGTTTTATATGTTTTAAACATTTTTCAACCTATATGACTTATCTAAATATCTAAACTAACATTTTCGACACAACTAGATGTTATCCCAAACACTCCTTCAAATAACACATTGATTAGTAGAATATTACTAAATCGAAAAACAAGAGAATGAATAGCAAGGTAAGGAAACCACATATGCTATTCAATCAAACAAGCACAAAAGCTATTTGAGATAAGCAAATAATCAAGTAATGCAAAGAAGACAATTTATCATTTAGCATAGCATACGAAAGTTCTTTTCATCGCTTTGTGTTAAATATAAACATGTATACCAAGCTTGATTACTTTCTTTTATATTTATAAATATGATTAAAACCTTAATTTCAATAGAGGACACATTGTTATTCAAAAGCGAAAACATCCGTCTCCAATTAGATCAAAAGTATGTGCAAAAGTTATGACCGAAGAATGACTTTCTATTATAAATCAATGATTCTGTAAATTATTGTTTTCAATCAGTTTATGAAATCATTTTTAAATGAAAGTAGACTCAAATACCTTTAAAACGATAGGTGGCACGACTTCTAACGACTTACGGTTAAAAAGTTATGAATTTTTGAAATTCAGACAAAAACTGTCTTCTGTACCACGGATCCCACGGATCCCTTGCTTGAGGGATCCGTCCAGTGTAACCTAATGGATCCGCGGATCTGACACAGAATTACAAAAATGTACGTTTTGACCCGACAAAAAGGTTTAGTCTTCGTAGACTTTTTAGTGAAGTTATATTACCCATTTTTACCTTTATTCAAGCTTGATTAACAAGATATCTAACAACAAAACTTCAAAGAAAAAAAAATCACTAAAACACTTTTCATATTATGCTTATTATAAGATAGAAGCATATATCACCATTTTGTCCACAAGCAATTTAGCACGTTTTTGAAAAAAAAATGTAACTAAGAAAACATACCTTTGCTATATCCCCTTTTTATGGTTTTAGAAACCATAGACGCGAAATACTTCATGATCTTCTAAGATACCCCAATCCTTTGCTATATTCCCTTTTTATGGTTTTAGAAACCATAGACCCGAAATACTTCATGATCTTCTAAGATACCCAAATCCTAGTATGAAGACTTCTCAAAGGAAAATGTTATAATGATCTATCATTATCCAACATATGATGATTTCTAAAAACATGACTTTTTGTTTTAAGAAATTCCCTTCTTTGTAGTTTTCAAACATACACGGATCGTATCAAGTTTTCAAAGTATAATATACAAAAAAAAACTTGGTAAGGAAGCTCTGATGCCAATTTTGGAAAACTAGAAGGGGGGGTTGAATAGTTTTACCAATTTAAAACTTCCTTTTAAATATTTAGATCGACTTATGTCAATCTATTTGGTTGTTTATGTTGGAAATTGATAGATAGATATATAAACGTGTAATGAAAGATAAAGAGTAAGAAACACATCACCACGACACAAGTATTTATAGTGGTTCGGCTACAAGGACACCTTCCTTGCCCTACTCCACTCCCCGAGTCACCTACTCGAGAGTTCGTAAACACTACACCAACTCCTTATGGCGGAGAAGCCTTCACAACGTCGCTTAACCTTTTTCCGTTACAAAGCTAAATACCGAGTTCCTTCACACCACGGCGAACCACACCTAACACAACGTCGCCTACCCTTTATACGGTGCTAGGCTAACCACCGAGTTCTTTCACACCAAGGAGAACTAATCCTATCACAATGTCGCCTACCCTTTATTAGGTACTAGGCTAAGCACCTAGTTCCATTACTATGGAGGAACTACTACCCTTCACAACACAACACCTAATCTCAAGGAGATCTACTCCTTGTTACAACACCATCAAGAATATCACCATCCTTGGAAATAAACAAATACTTATATGTATAACGATGCACCTCAACGATTATACGACCTAGGCACTCTTCCGAAATTCCACTTGATTTGGTTCTTAGGCATCCTTCTCTAATGCCTTTGACACAACGCTTGGCACCCTTCACTATTGTCTTCGTCTTGACACCTTTAGCATTCTTCACTAATGCTTTTGACACGAACGATAATCACCTTTCACAAATGCTTTCGTCTTGACACTTTCGGCATCCTTCACTAATGCCCTCGACCCAACATCTATGAAAGAAGAAAGAACTATTAACAAGAGAACCTTAGTTGTCTTGATAATGACGAAGCTTGGCAACTCATGGACTTGAGCTTGCTCGTCTTCAAGAAGTGCTGATCTCGCCTTTAAGAGGAACCTAGAAGATCACACAAAAACAAAAGACAAACTACATAGATCACTTGGATCTGAGGTTAGAGGGTTATAATACTTGGGGGAAGTATGTGTGTAAAAGTTGTGAATAGAAAGGAAGAAATGGCTCTCTATTTATAGAGAAAATTCTCTACTGTTCCCCGGATCCCACGGATCCCTTCCACTTGGGATCCGGCTAGCACAAAGCCAGGGATCCGTGGAACGCTCCTCTTTGCCCATGGGTATTTTTGGTTACGGGTCATGGGTCATGGGTTGATCCATGGGTCTTTAGCTAGATACAATGTATCTCTTGAGTGCTCACCAAGGGTTCAATGTATCTAGACATTCTCTTGAGTGCTCACCAAGGGTTCAATGTATCTAGACATTGGGTATGGGTCAATACCATGGGTTATGGATATTATCCATATATGATATAAGCATGATGTCATGCAATAGGTTATGGTTCAAGCTCCATGGGTCATGGGCTTTGGGTTGTACCCAACTACATTCAATGTATTTGCCCAATGGGTTATGATACTTAAGTTTCTACCCATTTATATTACCCAATATACTACATACTAGTTATGTGTATTTTTTACCCAAATATGTAAGCACTAGTTGTTGTACATATGTAATATTAAATCATAAAATTACTTATACTTGTTTTAGTGTTTTATGTGAAAATGTGAATATGTTAGAAACTATTAGTTCAAACCATTTACGTATTTTATTTGTTTCGTTAAAATGATTTTACGTTTGTTATCGACAAAACATTAGAAGATCGTAAAATATAAATAAACGGTTTTACGGCTTATTTGTATTAACACTATTCTACGCTACAAACTAACTAATAAACTACATAATAACGTAAATAAATATAAGTCTACGAGCTAACTTATGCTAGATAATATTTGGGGTGACAGACTCTTCACAATGGAATTTTCAATTCCTAACAATCTCCCCCTAAGGGAGGTCACCCCATTTTTTACAGTTTGAATCTTAGCATTCTATTCTTGACTTCGTTCTTGAGCTCGTAGACTTCAATTCTTCAATTCCGCAATCTTTGTGCTTTAGTAGCGATACTTTCAAAGTCCGCATAGTTTTGTACTTTCAGTGGAGGCCTTTAACTGATCCACATCTTTGATGATCTTCGAGCTTTCTTTGAGATCATCAGCCACAGTAAATCTCTGGATCACCCTTTATTGTGTTGCCATCATGTGAAATTGTGGCTTACGGACCGACATTCTCACACTTTCTGGATCATGACATCTTTCCATCCGAGTAGCGGAAGCTTTACTGGTTCTTATTTGCAACAGCGTAGCAGAAGCATAGTATAAAAATATCAGAACCAGGTTATGTAGATATGCACCAGTCATGATTTCTTCAATTAAGTGTGGATGCTGTGAGCATGCGGCTTTGGATTGACTCCACAATTCTGATCAGCTGCAACTGTCCAAATGTACCTGCAAACAATAGTTAGCAATAAAACACACGAAAGTGTCTTTGATCACTTTCGTTGAATTGAGGTACACGGCCCACGGTTCCCCGTTGATCAGTACAAGTACTGCCTGTGATCAGGTATAATTCTGAAGAATCTCCTTAACAGGGTTTCGCAGCTGTTCTAGCTGTTCTCAAACGGGAACGTCTCAAAGAAGACAACACAGAGTGAGTGAACCAGCGAATTGAGATTCACTGATTGATGAAAAATTGATTTGAAAACAATCGCGTATTGCTTAGAAGAAAGAGTTTTGCAATAGACGAAGGTTTTATGAGAAAGATCAATTTTCAATCAAAAATACTTTTTGTATTAGAAAATGAGTACACATTCGATGTGCTAGAGAAAAGAAGAGATTTACACATCGAACGGTTTTTCCAAAAGTATTTTTCAATCAGAGATACTTTTTGTGTTTGAAAATGAATACACATTCGACGTGCTAGAGAAAAGAAGGTTTGCACATCGAACGGTTTTTCCAATCCTGGACCAAGGCTGATTCACAAGTGAATCGCCCCATTGTTTCTATCCAGTTGTCACAAGTTTGATCTTTAGAAAAGATCTCACATGTCACCCACCAAGAGCTTGTTTGATGTTGGCTCTAGAAGGATTTCCATCTTCATCGTGAATTTTTAACATATCACTCGGATGTTCTGGCAATACCACTAGGATAATGCGTAGGACTCTCAATATATATATATATACTTACTTTCCACATTGTGTGAAACAGCAAGTCTTCATTAATTTTGTGTCCTAACGAGATATTGTGGATGATCTCTTGGCTCTAGACTCAGTTGTTCACATTTGGTTCTTATGCCGCAGACTAGGGAGAGGGTCTCCTTCTTCAATATCAACAATCTCTAAGAGAAAGTCGATAGATAATGTCGGTTCCCCTTGAGCATGAAACAAGCCCTTTTAAGAGGAACTTGAGTAGCTTGGGAAGTTTTAGTGCAGTGCGTCACTGGGTCCATGACGTCTTGTCTTCAATACCAGTGTTACCTTAGTAGACACTAGTATCATATGTATTAAACCCGGTTTCTGCCCTAAGGTTGAATTATTGGAGGGTTATTTCTTTTCACCCTTTTCTCATTTCATTTCTTTTTTATTCTTCAACCCCTTCAGTGCTTACCGAGACCTCATAACTAGAACCTTGTTGGGTTTATTCTAGTTCTAGCTCTATCTCAGTCTGCACTCTTCCCATTTCTTACTTTTCTCCTTTTTTCATCATACCTAAGGACTTCTACACTATCTAGTGGATTGTCCCTGGGTAGATCCCTCCGGCTCTGGCGGGATCGTGGGAATGAATACCTAACCTAACCATCCTTATAACACCATGCATAAAGTAAATTGGTCGGTCTTTTGGTATTGTTCTTTCCTTCTCGAAACCAATTGAAAAATCATTTGGAAACTCAATCAAGGTACTTGTGATATAAAATCAAAGCATTTTGTACCTTAATTGTTTTGATCATTTTAGAAAAGCTCCCCCTCAACATGTGCATTATGTATATTGAAATTGTTTAGCACATGGAAGCAAGAGTTCTTTGATCACAATTTTCATAGAAAAAGCCATTTGATTTTCTTGGTAAAATTCTCCCCTCAATATGTGCGTAGGATTTTTGAATTCATTTTATCACATAGAGGAAAGAGTTCATTTGAAGTACTTTTCACGATTGCCAATAGAAACCATTCGCTCCCTCTCAATATGTGCATCGATATACGAAAGAGTTTGGCACATATTAGAGATAACTTGCACTTTGAATCAAAAAGATCATCTTTTATCAAATTTCATATTAAATCACAAATTCTCCCCCTATCAAAAATATCAAACCCTTTGAGATTTTGGATCCCAAGTGATTTAATAAGGTTTAGAAAACATGGGAGAAAATGTGCCTGATTTAAAAACTCGTCTTGTTTTTGGATAAATGCTCCCCCTCAACATGTGCATTATGTATATTGAAATCGTTTGGCACATGGAGGCAGGAGTGCCTTTGAAGGACTAAAACCAGTTCCATTGAAACAGATTTGAGATTTAAATCACGATCTCTCCCCCAATTAAAAATTTCAAACCATTCGAGATTTGTGATCCCAAAAGATTTAAATCATTTAGAAAATTTTGGGGAAAGACGTGGCAAGATTTAATTTTGAAAAATGACAGATGAGGACCAATAACAGACATTAAAGATTGTTAGTATTAGGTATGATAGTTTTTAGGAGATCTTTAAGTAAAATAAAACAATTTCACAATCAAACAAGAACAGAAAAAAATTTCATTTTGAAAGATCTTGATTCTTAAAGAAAAATCATACCATGACATAACATTAAATCTTTAGATCACCACTTATTTTGTACAATCCGGAACTTTTATGAAGAAATATTGTTTGAAAATATTTTATTTTAAATCACTCTCCCCCTAAATCGATGACCGTAGTCGATGATTGAGTGACTTAAGTTTTGATAAAATGAAGTCTGGTGATTTTCAAAATATAGTCCAATTTATTTTCAAAACAATATTTTTCCATTTTCAAAACAATTTTAACAAATATTTTGAAAAAATGGTATTATTCACTACTTGTCCTGCACAAAGAAACGTTAGGTGGTTGAGAAGCTTCTATTGTTGCTATAGGGCAGGAAGAAAACCGTCTGCTGATGCAGTGAGACTTCTTACGTTGCATTTTAATGCCAACTGAGGTCAAATTAAGCTCCTTTTCTTCAATCACTTAGAAGAAAACCATCTGCTGATGCAGTGAGACCTCTTACGTTGCATTTTTCCATGCCAACACTCCATAGAAGTCCAATTAAGCTCCGTTTCTTTATTTTTCAACCCAAGATATAGTTACCCTTTCCTTTCGGCATCCACTTATCTTCAATTGTGGGATCCGGATCGGGAACATTCTTATATCCATGATATCTGCATACGTTAGTGAACACATATACAGATATATGGTGGTCGACATCACCCAAACAGCAATCGACTAATCAAAGTCAATACAACATATCAATCAGATCATAAAAGTCATGGGAATAATGTGTTCCTCAAACTCTAATCATCTAATCCTAACAATCTTATCCTAGGCACCTAGTCCTTCAATGTAGGTTAACATCATTTTTAATTAAGCATATTAGGATAATTAAGAAATCCCGTTAGATGATGTAAATTTGAAAAACATTCTCCCCCTCAATCAATGACTCTTTCTGAAAAGTTTAAAAGCGCTGAAGTCATTGATTGAGTTTTCAATTTTAACGAAAACTCTGAATCTGATTGATTTACAAGCAACTCATTTTCCACCATTTTGTTAAAACAAATATTTTTCTGAAAAATTTTTAGACGGAAAAACATTTGTGTAGGAACACCAGTCCTTTGACATACTTTCCTCAAATTGTTTTAGGATAAGTGCACGAAATATTTGAAAATTGGTTTAGCGCAGCACTTTCCTTTCTTGAAGAACGGGTTGCTATCTGAAATAATAGCAAACCATGGTTTACGCACGGGTTAAAGTCTGAAATAACTGCAAGCCATTTTTGAAGCGCGGGTTACAGTCTAAAATAACTGTAAGCCATAGTTTGTGACATGTTTTAAAAAGAAATATTTACACCTCCTGCTCGAACTTCATCTATGGTCCCGTGCCATTATTGAATGACATTTCTAAGACTGCAGATATTATCGATACCTGAAGACATGTCTTTGAAAAACAATATTTTTGGTATTTTCTGATTTTTCAAATTTTTATGGATTTTTGTTGATTTTATATTTTTCTATTTTCTTTTGCTGGTTTTATATTTTTGTATTTGGTTTTTGATAAATATTTACAAAGATAGAGTTTAGATGATATAGTTTAAGAAGATGATGATACGAGTACCGAGATAAGGATATAGAGCAGTACGTCGAAGATAGAATTCGCCATCTCTTAAAATTTCACCACCAAAGCTTCCGAGGCTCTTGCATAGAAGAAAGAAATTGAACCATCTGAAAGTGAGACTTTGGCAGCTTCCCCCCAAACCAAAAATCCTTTAGCTGAGCAGATTCAAAGCTTTCTTTCAAGCTTCTCTTAGCCAGGTGCACAAAGAAGCACACCATTATCATCGAACTTGCTGCTCCTTTTAAGAATAATCACCGTGATTCATCGTTCGAGGTTATATCATCCAATAGAACAACAGCAACGTATCATCCCACATTTAAATAATCTTCTCATATTTCATTACCACTGAAGTCTGAAGCAATGCATCCCCAACGAGTTGTCAAGAGACCACTTCCCCCAAGTAGATGAATTGATGCAGTCAGTCTCTTAGACTAGAGCTCACGAACCCGAAGACACATACCCGAAGACAAAAAACTTATACCATCGAAGTAGCAGATAAAGTCCAATAGCCAAAGAATAACCCCGATGTATACTTTTCTCTCCCCCTAAAGAAAGTGCATGAGCTCAAGAACCCGAAGTACCCGAATGCCCAAAGAGAGAATAACCGATAACATTGAAGAAGCAGGCCGAATCACTGATTATCTCTGCGGAGAACTATCTCTGCGGATTTCAACTCCGGAATAAGTGATTATATCTCTGAATCACTGATTAAGCACTCAAGTGAAACAGCTGACCGTCCCCAATGTACACAATCTCTCTCATCAAAATCATCACACACTTGTGTACCTCTTTCATCTTTAGAAACTAACTCTTCCATCTCTTCCCCCACATAGTTGGAATAAGAACACTAAACGCCATGAGTCAAACCTTGAGTGTCTCTGCGGTAATGAAATTAGTCTTCCCGGGATATCTTCAATCACTTAGAAGTATTAAGTTCATCAAGTTTACTCGCTTTTAGATGCGTGTCTCCTTCCCCTTTGCTGGTTTTGACACTTCAGAATCAGTAACATATTATCAGCCCAAATACTTGAAATTTGTTGAGAAGAACATCATTAGCTCAAATATATCTGTGAGAATCAACTTGCTGAAGAGTGTGAGCAAGTCTAATTGGGGATTAAATCTGACTTTTCACTCTCCCCCAATTAGTGCTCTCCCCTAAACCGATAATCTGTTTGATAAGTGCCCAGATTAAGAAGAAGTCTTTTGATCATTAAATGCAACTCGTCTTTAGTCTTCTAACATGCATCATAAAATGTAGAACAGACTGTAGACTCGACCTTCTTCAAGATTGTCCAGTTGGGGATTAGAAAGTCAACATCTTCAACTCACCAAATGCATTCCCGTTAACTTTGAAATAGCAAATCCCCTTAACTAAAATCCCTCCCAATCAAACAAGAACAGAAAGATGTTCATCAAAGAAATCAGCCCAGCAACTGGAAGCACTTTGTCATTAATCAAATCAGCCCGTGTGAAGATGTTAACCAACGGCTCTTAGAAGAAACTCCATGTGAAGATGACCTGATAAGAAGAAGCTCGGTTCTTACATGAGTTTGGAGTCGTTTGACCATTTATTCTCATATATCAATCATCATGCAGTAGTTTCACACTTCTTCTCCTCCTCAAGAATTGCATACGTAGTTGCCATTCTTGATTAAGCAAGTGAATATCTTTAACAATGTAGTCTATTCACACTTCTCCCCCGCAAAATTAGCACAGGATGTCACCATCGTCATTATAGTTGAGCAAGTGGAATAAGAAAACAATCAACAGTAGCCCGGTTCACTTGATACCTGAAAGCGCGTGGAAAAAGTATGAAGCATGTTGATGAGAATGGTCATTAATGAGAAGATTTCTCTTCTTCCGAAGATAAAGCGCACTGACACGTACACTCTTCTTTTCTTTGAGGAACGAGGCTTGAACTGTTGTGTTCAAACGTCATAATCTCTCTCTTTTCAAACTCTTTTTGGCAAAACATGTAATCACCCCATTATCATTCAGTAGGCTCTTTGTTGTGACAGCTGATGGAGAAAACCCAATATGACGAATTTGACCCTGAAGTAAACTAACCTGAACTCGTGACTTAAACTTGCACATATGTAACCAAGAGCGGTGCCGAGACTTCATCCTCCATTGAATCTCTAAGTACTCTATACTCTTCATCCAACCAACCATCAAGTATAAGACGTACATCACCTCTTGAAAATCCACAATTGAATGTAACACTGAGCACTACAACGTAACTCCTGAAAGTGATAGTTATTTTGTGGTGGTAAGAGCCCAATTCCCCCAAGTAGTAAAAGAAAAGGTAAAAGACACCCAACAATAACTAGATTTCCAAGTCTTCGTATTTGATAATAAGCTCGAACAAGGATCATGAAGAATCTTCATCCAGCCATCCCCGATACCTTCAGATACTAAGTACACTCGCCCGTGATATTTCACTTCAACCTCAAATAAATAATAGTGAATTAACGCCGTTGTCACATCTTCTGTTTAAAAGCTCAAATCTTGCCTTCTTTGACATTTAAATGAACTTTGATAATGGTTTCATCCCGACCATGGTTAAAAGCACATAACCCCGTAAAACTATGTAATAACCAATCTGCCATGAAGGTAATCCAAACACACATCCAATTCAAAAATTACCCCCTTTATCCTTTCTTCGAAGTAGAAATCGTAGCACCAACATTAGATAAGATCCAGAAATACACTTTCTCTTTCTCCAGGATGAATCTATGATCACGGGATTTTATAATTCTATAGTTTAAACCGAAAAATAGATTCTTTCGCGGGATTTTACAAAACCAAGAATAAACCGTAAGATAGATCCGAAAATGCACTTTACAATTACCAGGATGTTTCCATTGTCACGGGATTTTATAAGTCTATGATTTAAACCGAGAAATAGATTCTTTCGCGGGATTTTACAAAATCAAGACAAAACCGTAAACAATGTCAGCTTGAATGTGTTATGACAACTTTGGTTTCGGTGAATATCTGTTTTAGGGGAACATGCAGCGGTTCATCAACGGTTCGTTCTCCAACATCAACAATATCATCAATCATCCAATAAACACTTTGGTAAACACATCAATCACGTATTCTGTCGGCTATTGCGGTGACAACATTTGGTGAAGTAGACCAGATATGCCAAACTTGATCATGAAGTAAAATTCCCCAGATTTGTTACTTAAACTTGTACTAATCCTTGTGAAGAAGTAACGGTGTACCCAATGTACAAAAGCTCTTGACAAATCCTCAACTGCGTGAGACACCGAAGTGATAGCTACGTTGTGGGTTGAGCGAGAAAGAATTACAACCGTAACTAAATTGCCAAGTCTTTATCACACTCAATAACGCCCAAACAAGTCATCTTCGCGGAATGGTAGAAAGGAAGAAGACGAAATAAGTAAACACGCCCAGAAAATCTCACTTCAAATCCAAATAAGAAATACCGCACAAACATCCCCGTAGTCAACTTTGTTCGATAACTAATTCAAGCCGTGACGAAAAATCCTACGTGGAGATGTATAAACCAAAGTATCAAACCCCATAACATGATAAATCTCATTGTCATAGCCAATCTCACTAGTCAAATTTGTAGCCCAGTCCATATCTCTAATACAATATCATATACAAGTCCATTCTTGATTCAATCAATGCCCATGAAAGCACATCACTAAATCCAATTCAACGCTTAATGCATCGTGAGATTAACTTAACCAATGAACTTAACCAAATATTAAACTTAACCAAGACTCATCATGAGATTAAGATACATCATGTTTATATGATTTAATCAACACGTGATTCACAAGGATTTATCACTAAAAATGTGATTTATCATACAAATGTGATGTATCTTAACTAGGCCCACGATTCATATTATCTGATCCAATAAGCGACCTGGTCCGTTACATGGCCCATTATCCAGCCTAAAGCCCAACTCCAATTCAGCATATTTGGCCTAGTACCCATGCCCTAATATACCGGGTATAAAATAGTCACTCATAGTCTCACAACCCTAAAAAATCTCATATCAAACCCTAAACTTAATCTCTGTCCGCCCCCACCTTCACATTTCAGCATCTCACCAAGTCCTAATACCACTCAACAAAAACCCTAAGTCCTTATCAAAAGTCCGCCCCACTTAATCTCAGGAACATCACACACCTATTTTTCTTTCACACATATGTGCCTCCTATGATGAAGAAACGCAACATCAAATCACTAAGACCTCACCACAGGGTTGGCTAGAGGCTCAACATCTTGGCCACAGGGATGGCATAGAAGATGAAATGTCTTCAATGTTTAACTAAACGGACACGGGTAGGTAATTCATTAATCTTAAAAACATCATTGAACCGAATCAAAAGAAGGATGAAACACATATGTTTTACTCCCTCTTTAATGTATTCGAACAATAGTCAAAGACTAGAGGTCTATGATGAATAAAATTTCATGATTTAGATCTTTTGAAGGTCTCGAAATAATTTGATAAACGAATTTAAATTCTGAGATCCATTTTGTTGGTCATTTAATTGAGTCCGAGTCATGAATGAGAAGCTTAGGATCTGTGATGATTAAGTCTTTTCGTGTATAAATCTTTGAGATCTATGGCAGTAGTTGCACACGACAAAGACAAAATTAAGATCATTTGAGTCTTTCAATTTAATAACGAGTCTTGATATAGTTTGTAGAGGATCAATGATGGTTTTGAGTTCAACATAATCTTTCAAATATTTGGAATGATATTGAATCGAACTGAGATCACATTATATTATTATTCTGAGTCTTGGCTTATTATTTTCTGAGATGTGGAATGATGGTTAATGATGTATATAATGATGTTAGTGAAAGATTGTAGATCTTGGGTGTGATGTTGTGGTAAATTGATGTATGATAGTCTGATGATATCTTCAGTTGCATGATGTTTGAAATGGTTGAGATGAATGTGAGTATGGTCTTGAGTCAACTGCACTGAATATGTTTGAATATGTTGTTTGTGCTAGTTCTTAGTGAATGTTGTGATTCATGAGTAGTTATGAATGCTGATGCCTTCTTCTTCACTAAATCTCTTCATCTTCTTTTCATCACAACAAGTCGCTTCAGTCATTATCATTTTACACAAATCGCTTTAGACTTAAGTTGACAAGTCGCTATATTAGACCAATGACACTAGACCACTGTCAAGTCGCTAATGACCAATGTCAAGTTGCTATTCAGTATTTTTCATTCCAACTCGCTTACTTTTTCATTACAAGTCAACAACATCTTCCAAAAATCATAACAACTCGCTACTTGACATAAGTACAAGTCGCTACATCACAAATCGCTAACTTGTTAAATAACAAGTCGCTAGCTTCGTTAACTTGACACAAGTCGCTAACTGGTTTAGTCAAATTTCTACCATTATAAAGTCACAACTCGCTTCCTTTTTAAGTCACGAGTTGCTAGGCATATTTAGACCAACTCGCCTTTGACCTGTTGACCATACAATGAATCTGGACAGTAATAAGGACAAGTCTCTAAGAAGAACATGACCAAGTCTCTACCACGAACAACATTAACACCAACAGCAACAAATCAATAAACACCATACAAATCGCAACAGACATCATAAACAAACTGTATAGAAAATCAGTTTTCAAAAAAAAATTTATGACAACCAAAACTGACTCGACATAACCAGAATTGTTATCGATATTCATTAAAAACCATCCAACAGTTAGCACCATAAAACCAGATTCACAACATCTTTTAAAACATCAAACAGTGTACACATCCACAACAACTAACAACACAAACAGCATATAAAAAACGCATTAAAAACCGTATGAGTCATCAAACACAACACAACCTTGGCTCTGGTACCATTTGTAGGATCTTAATATTTATTGTGTTGATGATTCGGGTGGTCTTGGATGATGGAAATACATGTTAGCTATTTGAGAGAGAAAGAATTGAGCGGGTGTTTTCTTGGTAGAGACTTGCTTCACAAATATAAGGTTAGATTACGAGAAAAGCACCACCCCTTCCAAGGATGGAAGGGGTATTTATAGTTACAAACATAACGTCCTCCTGTCGGACTGTGGATCAAGCATACAGTGGGTAAAGACCTGTCCTTCCTCCACGGTGTTACACTAAACTATTCTACGCTACAAACTAACTAATAAACTACTTAATAACGTAAATAACTATAAGTCTACGAGCTAACTTATGCTATATAATATTTGGGGTGACCGACTTTTCATAATGGAATTTCCGATTCCTAACAAAAACCCAACAATATCAACACATACACCCAGCTATTCTTAGTTCCCTTACCATATATCGAGCTTTAAAAAAGAGCCATTCGAGGATTCTGATACTACACACGAGGTTAGCAATCAGCGGACTGCTAGTCCTTCGAGACCATCCCCTACTACCGTCTTACCACCCCCATATACTCACCAGGGTCCCTACCTGAGACAAACGATTTGGTTGAGGGTTATACCCGTGACCAAGAAATCTTTGGGGACACCTCATCCAGCAGCCCGTACCCTAGGTGTATACCATCTTAGTGAGTCATCTTCACCAACCCCTCTTCTCGAGCCATCAACAAGTACTCATGGCAGGATGCCATAGGCCAGCCCGCAAGCCCTACTGGGCCTCGATCACCGATGACTGAGACCCCTCATTTCTTTGCTAGGACACCAAAGACTGATAGGTTAGGCATAACCATCCAAGAGTATAGGAGCATGCAATGTATGACGACTGAGGTTCAAGAGCTCAGAGAGTTGGATCGTAAGAGCACTACAATCGAGGAAAGGGTGATAAGCGAGAGAGCGGGGTATTTGGGTATGGTAGTTGAAATGTTCATGTTATTCCTAGTGTGGGTGTTTGTTGTGTTGTTCGTGCCCCATGGATGACTTTGATTTTTTGTCATCCCATTTACGTTTTCACTTATGTATTTCTTTTTAGACCATTGGTCATGTTGTTGGAAACGGTTTGGATTTTGGTTATTTAGTACTCTATGACGGTTTAATCTTCAATACTTAAAACTTTTAGTTTCTGAATGTATGACCTAGTAACAAATTTTCATTTGAAATCTTATGATTATTATTATTACTATTATTATCAGTTGTGTTGTTTGTGAAATTTTGTTATCTCTCATTATAGATATTGTATAATATTTTTGTTTGTATAACTATATTTTTAAAATAAATTCAAATTTAAACTTTATTAAACATGACTATTTTTACGACAAAAACTCAATATTTATACTACACTATACATGAATATTTTTATGATAAATCTTAAACATATATTATGCATTATTATTTTTATAATAAAAATTTAGTATTTTCTTATCAACATTTTGTGTGAGTTTTGATTAGTTCATAATTGCTAAGTTGTTCGCATGATGTTTATTATGCGCAAATTAAAATTTTATAGTCCGTTTATTCTTGTTACTTGTTTGTAGTCATGACAAATTTTAATCCATGTCTTATTATGTATTTATCACTTGAAAAATATTTTGATCAAAATCGTACTGAAATACATGTTTTGTGGTAAATTTTAGAACTATGTTTGGGAGAAGAACTACACGTAACACCAATGCTGACAATGCCAACAATGATCTAGAAGGAGTAGTGGCCTAGAAACTCAATGCGACTATTGCCCAATTTACTGCATCATTTACTGCTAACCGTGGTGAGAAAATATATGATTACAAGACATTCATGTCTAGTAACCCTAAGGAGTTCCTTGGAACGAAAGGTGTAGTGGGATTGCTTTAATGTCTAAAGAGTATGAAGTCTGTGCTCCACATCAGCGATTTGCCAACTGAAAAATAGGTCCAATACGCTTCTTGTATGTTGCATGGCTGAGCCATGACTTGGTGGAACAATTTAGTTTAGACCAGAGGTCAGGCAACGGTTGTAGCCTTACCTTGGGAAGACTTTAAGAAGCTTTTAGTGGAGGAGTTTTGTCCAAAGGATGCAGTCCAGGAACTAGAGGCAGAGTTCTAGCGCCATACCATGATCAAAGCTGAAGTAGAAAAGTACATAACTCATTTTCATGAGTTGGCTAGACTGGTACCCCACATGGTAACCCCTGAGGATAAGCATGTTGATCGTTATATCTATGGCTTAGCTCCCATGCTTAGAGGAATGGCTACTTCTGCAAAGCCGGTCACTATTCAGAGTTTAGTGGGTCTACCTAATCGTTTGAACAACAATGCAATTAGTCTGGTCTATTCAAGACTGACAAGACTAGGGATAAAAAGAGATCAGGTGATTGATTGAGAGGACAGGATAGAGAAAACAGTGACAGGAGGTAGAGAATTAGACAGGGTTATGCTATAACAGCGCTAGTGTAGGGGCAATTACAAGGACAAGCACACAGACAGTTACATGTGTAAGGAAAAGTATAGAGGTAGTATAACGGTTCACCCGAAATGTGCAAAGTGCAACTACCACCATGCTATTGGGAATTGCCTTACGTGTAGAAAGTGTAACCAAGTGGGTGACTTTGAAAAGAGTTTCATGATCAGGCTTGCTAATGTTGGACCGGGGTGAGCTTGCTTTGAATGTGAAGCTCGAATCACCTTTGGAATGTCTGTCCATAGTTGACTAGAGCCCAGAATCCTGAAGGAAACCGTCCAAAATCGATGTTGACCATTGTGGGAAACCGAAATATTTGAAACAATGCTAACTAAGCTAGAGCTAGAGAATTTGTGATGGGTGCTACAGAAGCCCATCAGGATCTCAAGATTGTGATGGGTGCTACTCGTACATTTTCTCTAAACGATCATTTTGCTACACTTATATTTGATTATGACGTTGATTTTAGTTTCATATCTACTGAGTTTATGCTATTGATAAATGTGAAACCCAGTGTTCTAAGTCCCAGTTATGAAATCAAAATAGCAAATGGTGTAAGGGTAGAAACAAATAAGACTCTTCATGGGTGAATACTAGAATTAGAAGATCATACATCTAACATCGACTTGATTTCTTTCGGCCATGGTAGTTTTGATGTAATCGTGGGAATGGAATGGTTGTCTTAAGGCTGGAATTATTTTTCACAAGAAGATAGTCCGGATTCCACTATCGAACGACAAAATATTGGAATTTCATGGAGAACGTCCCAAAATACAATCCAAGCATATGAAGAGTATGAAGACATGAGAGTAGAGGATCGAAGACATCCCAAATGTATGAGATTTTTTGAAAGTATTTTCACAAGACCTATCGGGATTACCTTCACTTCGAAAAGTTGAATTCCAAATAGATCTAATTCCTGGTGGATTACCGGTTTCCAAGTCACCATACCGTTTGGCACCTAAAGAGATGCAAGAGTTGTCTAATCAAGTTAAAGAGCTCCAAGAAAAAGGTTTTATTCCATCGAGTTCTTCCCCAGGGGAGCACCTGTATTGTTTCTCAAGAATAAAGATGGTTTGTTCCGTATGTGTATCAATTACATAGAGCAGAACAAATTGATTATGAAAAATCATTATCCTCTCCCAAGAATCGATGACTTGTTTAGCCAGCTACAGGGCACACAATACTTATAAAAGATTGATCTCCATTCTTGTTATTATCAGTTGCGAGTGTACGATGTTGATATTCCTAAAATCGCATTCAGGACTAGATATTGACATTTCGAGTTTAGGGTTATGCCGTTCTGATTGACTAACACGCTTGCGGTTTTCATGGACTTAATGAACCGCGCGTGCAAGCCGTACCTGGATAAGTTTGTTATTGTTTTCATCGACGATATTTTGATCTATTCGAAGTACAAAGAAGAACATGGAATACATAGTAGGTTAATTCTGAAGTTACTCGGGAAAGTGAAGCTTTTTGCCAAAATTTCAAAATGTTAATTTTGGCTAAAAAAAGTACATTTCCTCGGGGATGTGATTAACGAAGATGGTATTTATGTAGACCCTAGCAAGATTGAATCTGTTAAGAAGATCCATTCATTTCTAGGATTGGCAGGGTATTACAGACAATTTATTGAGAACTTTTCTAAGATTGCTAAACCTCTTACCTTGTTGACTCAAAAGGATAAGAAGTTTGATTGTGGCAATGAACAAGAAGAGGCCTTTAAGATATTGAAAGATAATTTGTGTGATGCACCAATTTTATCACTTCCTGATGGACCAGATGATTTCGTAGTTTATTGTGGCACATCTGGTCAAGGCTTAGGATGCGTGTTGATGCAAAAGAATAGAGTAATTGCATATGGATACCGTTAGTTGAAGATTCACGAGAAAAACTATACCACTCAGTTGGGCTCAGTGGTATTCGTTCTAAAAATGTAGAGACACTATTTGTACGGGACAAAGAGTGTTTTCTATACTGATCATAAAAGTCTTCAGCACATATCTGATAAAAAAGAGTTGAATATGCGTAAGAGACGATGGATTGATCTTTTAGTGATTATGACTGCGAGATTGGCTACCCCCAGGAAAAGCAAATGTAGAAGCTGATGCACTGAGAAAAAAATAAATAATTAAACCCAGAAGAGTTGGATCTATGAGCATGACGATCCACTTGGGCTTCAAGGCTAAGATACTTAAAGTATAGAGTGAAGCTTCTAAGGACTTTAGTACTCTAGCATAAATTCTGCGAGGAATGGATAAGCAATTGGAAAGAAAAGATGACATCGGACTTTACTATGTATATCGAATTTGGGTTCCATTGTCAGGCGACGTGAGAACCCTGATCATGAGTGAAGCTCACGCAACAAGGTACTCTATTCATCCTAGAGCGGATAAGATGTACTGTGATCTAAAAGACTTGTATTGGTGGCCATGAGTGAAGATGGACATTGCTATGTATGTTAGCAAGTGTTTGACTTGTCCAAAGTTTTAAGCTGAACACTATAAACCTTCAGGATTGCTTTCACATCCAAGCATTAAATGTGCTCCATTCTAAGCACTGTAAAGAAGGAAATGTCGATCAACCATTATATGGGCAGAAGTCGGAGAGACAAAGTTGATTGGACCAGAAATTGATCAGAAGACTGCAGACAAGATTTTTTCAGATCAAAGAGAAACTTAAAGCGGCAAGAGATCACCAAAAGAGCTACGCAGATAATCGGTGCAAGCCTCTAGAATTCAACATCGGTGGCAAGGTACTACTTAAGGTATCTCATTGGAAAGGAGTTGTACGTTTTGGAAATAGGAGTAAAGTTGAACCGAGATATGTAGGACTGTTTGAAATCATCAAACGTATTGTCCCGTAGCATACCGGTTAAGACTACCACAAGAACTAAGTGGCATTCACGATACGTTTCATGTGATAAATCTCAAGAAATGCCTAGCAGAAGTGGCACTACACATACCACTAGACGAGATCAATATTGACAAGGGCTTATGTTTTGTTGAAGAGCCAATCAAAATCATGGACCATGAGGTCAAGAAAATGAAAAAGAGTCGGATTCGTATTGTAAAAGTCTAATGGTTTCACAACGAGGACCGAAATATATGTAGGAACGTGAGGACGAGATGGAAATCGCCCAAGTCACTCTAGCGTGAACAATACTTCTCAAAAACCTTAACCCCCTGTGCTGTGTATGGGTAACCACAACACAAAACCAAATTTTTTGTTTTCTCTTTCTTCTATACATGCAAATCTCATCACCATTTCACTCCATCTCATTTCAAAATAAGCTTCAAGTGTTTTTCTCTTTTGGTTCTTCCCCTTGTTTCCGAAATCCATCACCATTTAATTTTTTAGAATGTCTTTTAAAGGTAAATAATAAGGTGCAAGAAGACTTGTGTCTTTCTTGCACCAAAATCTCTTAAAAATGGTTCTTTGAAACCTTTTCTTATGTGTATATTTAGAGATCTTTGAAACACTTTTGGATATGAGATTATGATGTTATAATACTTATAAATAGGTCTTGAAAATACGGTAGGACTTGTGTTAGTTGATTTATAGCATTGGATAAAAAGAAGGTACTAGAATATGGCATAAAATCATGATTTTTGAGTCTTTTTAAAAGCTTATAAGTTCATACAGAAAAATGAGATTTTGATTCATGTTGTTACTGAAACATATGGTCTAAAATGATGTTAGGAGGTATCTAAAATTATATATGGTGTTGTCTTGGTCATTTATGGGTTTTTGGGTAAAGAGGTTGCATGCAAAGGTTGATGAGAAACACTAAAAAGTAGCTGATGAATATCATATGTCAACTTGTTTGGGTCATAACTTGGTAAACAGTTAATGTTTTGACATGGTTCTTGAGCCCATAGTGAAGTACTTTGAGTTATCTTTCCAACCATGGTAGTTTGTAAAAAAACCTATGTTAGGATTTAGCAAATCCAGTTATTAAAGTGTCAGTCAACTCAAGTATATGTAATCGTTAGAAAGCTCGTAGTCGTAGTTATTTAATGTTAAGTAGTATTTAGTTAAGTAACACCGTGGAAGACGGACGGGTCTTTACCCACTGTATGCCTGATCCACAGCCCGTAGGTGGCGTTTTATGTAAGACTATAAATACCCTCTACCTCCCAAGGTAGAGGATTGGAGCTCATAATAATACTTTCACTTTCTCTCACTAAGTTCCCAAACCTCTAACTCTTTCTCTCTCTAAAACCTATAGTATACGCCTATATTGATCATGGTTTGATGTGTTTGTGAAATCCAATATCCATGGTTTGATCATCTCTCTTACATATCCTTGGATTTCTAGTGGTTTTATATGGTTTTTGAGTTTGAAAAAGTTTAGTCGTTTTTACATCATTTGGATCATCTCTTATGTTAAAGTTTGAATTTTGAGTGTACTTTTGTGTTTAGAATCATTGTAAGTGCTTGGGTTTTGATTTGGAAAGCTTGAATCACTGTGGTTGAGCTTGTTTTGGATTGAAAAGGGTTGTGTTTAAGTTTTTCTTCCTAGCGACTTGGTTCTCGGATAAATTTTCTTTGTAGTGACTTGCTTTGTTAGTTGGTAGCGACTTGTAGTTGAAGTGGTAGCGATTTGAGCCCTAGCGACTTGTCTATTGAGACAAGACGACAAACAGTACAAAGTAGTGAGACACCACTTCGGCTAGCGACTTGGTTGACGTAGCGACTTGTCTTTATTATTTCTAGCGACTTGTCTTTGTTGTTACTAGCGAGTTACTCTTTAGCGACTTGACCTCTCAGCGAGTTGTTCCTTAGCGACTTCTCTACTTAGCGAGTTGTTCTTTAGCGACTTGTTAGCTTAGCGATTTGTTGCTTTAGCGACTTGTGTTTAGCCACTTGGTTCATAGCAACTTGTGTCTAGCGACTTGATCCACAGCGAGTTGAGCCTTTAGCGAGTTGCTACTTAGCGACTTGGTGACTTAGCGACTTGTCTTCAAGGGTTATAGCGACTTGGTTGATTTTGTTTCTAATACGGTTTTCTCTTGATTCAGTAAAATCCCGTGAAATAATCTATTTCCCGGTTGAATCATAGAGTTTTAAAATCCAGTGAAATTTGTAATCATGTCTACCAACATACCTACAATCATCTCTTCTGTTGCTGAGGACGTTCAAGCAGCTGGATCAGATACTCGTCCACCTATGCTTGACAGAAATGACTATGACTCATGGGCTCAGCGAATTAGGTTGTACTATTTGGGTAAAGAAAATGGAGTCAACATTCTCAAGTCAATTGATGAAGGACCGTATCAAGTTGAGACAACCAGAGACATACTTGATACAGCTGCTGATGGCTCGGTGATATTAGGACTGGACAGACCTAAAATGTATGATGAACTGACTGATAAGGAGAAGAAGAGATACGATGCAGACATCAGGGCTTCTAACATCATACTTCAGGGTTTACCTAAGGACATTTACAAGTTGATCAATCACAACACTGAAGCTAAGGCAGTTTGGGACAATGCCAAGATGCTTCTCTCGGGTTCTGAATTAACTAAGGAAGACAGAGAATCACAACTGTATGATGAATTTGAGCACTTTAAGATGAAACCAGAAGAAAGTGTCTATGAATATTACGTGAGATTCCACAAGCTTGTGAATGACATGAGGAATATCAAAATGACCATGCCAAATATTCAGCTGAACTCAAAGTTTGTCAACAACATGAATCCCGAATGGCACAAATTTGTCACCTCTGTGAAGCTAACCAAAGGATTAAAGAACACCAACTATGAGCAACTGTATGCCTTCCTGCTTCAGAATGAGAGACATGCTATGTTTGAACGATTGATTCTTGAACAGTTCAAATCAAAACAAGGAGAAACAAGCTCGTCAAATGATTCACCAGCCTTTTACACCAATGTTGGAATTACCTCCAAAGCTTCTCAAGTCATACCTACTGGAAATGGAAATCACAAACTCATTCCCAATCCAAGTTTCAAGCAACCTGATGCTAATGAAGTCATGGAACACTTCATCAATCAACTGGCTCTTATGGTTAAACAAAACTTGACCCTTACTCCACATACTAACAGTCTTTAAACTAACAATGAAATCAGGACTGCATCCAATCTACATAA
The DNA here is from genome assembly GCA_019973895.1 of Chrysanthemum seticuspe. Taxonomy (NCBI): domain Eukaryota; kingdom Viridiplantae; phylum Streptophyta; class Magnoliopsida; order Asterales; family Asteraceae; genus Chrysanthemum; species Chrysanthemum seticuspe. The sequence goes on along the minus strand of BPTQ01000006.1, from coordinate 202,383,613 downwards.
TCATGCTATTGTCAGAGATGGAAAGGTTATGGTGCAACCAGTTCAAGGAAGACAATATGAACAGGGAAGAGGTGGAGTAGGTGGAGGATATGTGGCTAATCAAAATCGTGGAAGAAATGCCAATCAAGGGCAAGCAAAGCCAATTAAATGCTACAACTGTGGTGGTGAGGGACATATTGCGAGGAACTGCACATCTCCAAAACGTCCACAGAATGCAGAATACTTCAAAGACAAGATGTTGCTTGTGCAAGCTCAGGATAATGAAGCAGCTTTGGATGAAGAGGAGTTGTTGTTTCTTGCTGAAGGGAATGCTAAGACATATGATGCTGATGTGGATGAGCAGCCAATTCAAGAAATACGTCACAATCATCAAAATGACTTTCTAGTTGCAGAATGTGATGCATTTGACTCTGATGTCGATGATGAACCTACTGCCCAGACAATCTTCATGGCTAGCATCTCACCTATGGTCTCTCCAAAGGTCCCATCACCACAACAGGCTGGTCTATCCAAAGAATCAATCATCTCAGAGGTATTAAAACTATACGATTAGGTGGATGAGCAAAAGATACATAACGAAGTACAAACTCTTGAAACTTATGAATCAGATATTGATAATGAGGGTAATAGTAATATTGTCCCATATGATCAATATGTGAGACAAAGTGATGAGTGTGTAAATATTCATCATTTTTGGTTAAATCTGAACTGCAAAACGTTTAAAAATGCTCAGAAATGCATCAAAATACTGAAAATATCTCAAAATTGCATTTTATATGTTTCAGATGCAAAATGTTTAAAATCAGATGAAAAATGAGCTAAGTTTGCATAATTGGCAGTTTCAGTCCCCCAAGTTTCAAAAATTGTCAGAAATAGTCCCTGAGCACTTAATTTCAAAAGAAAAGTCACCAAAGGTCCTTTTAAAATCATAAGTTGTCAAAATTAGTCCTTTGGTGAAAAATATCAAAAGTTTTGAGAAATTACAAGTTTGGTCCTTCAAGTTTAAAAATTGGCAAAAATAGTCCTTGGAACTTTGAAAATGTCTATTTTTGTCCTTGTACTATTGAAACTTGTTTTGGTCCCTTGGAACAACTTTGATAAATTGGCAGCTTTGGTCCCTTGTTTTTCAGAAATTACAAAATGGTCCCTATGTTATTAATACAAGCCTAAGCCTTTGAACCCTTGGACCCTATCAAAACCCATTGTGAACCCTGCCAAGCCATTTGGACCCCTGCCTTTTGACCCCCCTTTTAATATTAAAACCCCCAGTCAACCCACCAGTCAAACAAACACCTGTTTCCCTCCTTTTCTTCTTCCTCACACTCCATCTCTGCAAACCCAGACACTCCCATCCCCCCAGCTCATCCTCACCCCACCTTGTTCCCCCCACCTCACCAAACTCCAAGAAGCATTAAATGCATCCCTCCCCTAACACTCAAACCCCAACTGGCAAAAGCAATTTTGGCGCCAAAAATGCATCAAACGGCCAATAATAGCTCATCTGATCCAATGGTCCTAAAAGGAAGTGGGAAAAGCTCAGAAGTCAAGTGGGAAGCATTTCACATATAAAAAGAAGCAAGAGAAGCAAGAGTAGTAGTAGTTCTTAGTTTAAAAATTTCCTTTATGTCGTTTTTTATATAAATGTTTTAGTTTAAGTGTAAAACTGTAATATTTTGTTTCAATGTACTAAACTAAAGTCACTTTGTCAGTATAATCTACTTTCTAGTATCAATTCAAGGTTTTAATAACATTTCATGTTTTCAAGTTCACTGTTGCAATTTCAGTTTTAAATTCCTATGCCCAAGCTTTTAGTAGCTTATTTTTAAGCTCAAATAAGTTTATTTAAGCTCTTTATAGCTTTTGGTAAGCTTACATTTCAGTTTCAAGCAAATTTGGTTTTTGGTCAACAAAAGTCAACTGTGAAGAGAAATTGGTTCAAGCAGATTTGGAAATGGATAATGGTGTTGCAGAGCTTGATTTTGGGTTGGATTAGACTAGTTTAGTGTAGGATTGGTTCTGGTTTGAGTTGCTAATAAGCTGGATAGCTTGTGAGTGTTTTACTTATTTTCTTTAATAGTGTATTTTTTTTGCATAATCTTTATCTGTCTTGATTTGTTGTAGTTTTAGTTTAGACTTGCTTATTTAACTGTCATTAGGTCATATTTATTCAAGTTTCAGCAGTAGCATAAGCAGTTAGTCATTTAAGTAAATCATTAGCCAAAACTGTTTTAGAAATGGTGTTTGGATCAGTGGGCATAGTTGAAATTTAGCCTTGGTTTGCACTTAAAATATGCACACTCAGTCTCAAATAGGACCACTTGATTCATATCTGTCTTAATATTGCATCTGCATAGCTTCAAGTCAAAATCACTTTTACACTGTCTTAATCTATTGTCTGTTGGAAGATTGTGAAATCAAAAGCTTGTTTCATGTTTAGAAATCAGTAGAGTAGTTTAATTTAGCTTTATTTTATCTTAAAACATCATAATCAGCTCATGGTTTAAGATCAAAACTCAATTTGGTCAACTTTTCAAAATTGTCTCAAAAGTCAAAAGTTGAAATTCCAGTTTTCAGCCTAAATAGGGTGATTTTTCCTTGACTCATTTCTGGGCCAAATCAAATGAAATTGTGGTTTTAAAAACTTCAGTTGGTCTATTTTCTTATTACCATTTTTGTAGATTTTTGTAAATTTTTTATAAGCTCCAAATTGGCTTGTGAATTTGGTCTTATTTCCCCTGTGCACAAACTCAGTGAATACTGAGTGTGCACAGGTTTGTGCAGGGCTTGCACAGAGCTCAGTTTAGCTCATCAAGGTCTGGTTTTTGGTTTATAAGCACCTAGCCAGGTCTTCTTTAAGTTCCAACTTCTGTTTTTAAGGCTCAGCTTATTGAGTAGCTTATTCTCTGGCTTAAAAGTAGTAGCTGGAAACCTGTTTTTGCACTTAAGCTCAAATCATCAAATCTTTGTAGTCATCATTTTAGAAGTTTAGGATAGAGGTAATTAGTTGCTTTTGAGTGTTTTCAGCATATTATAGCTTCTGTATTCAGTTGGTGCTCATTTGGTGCCTTTGGCTTATTCCAAGTGCTTATTTATAAGCAATTGTAACTGCAGTCTCATTTTCTTACACACAAGCCCCTGTTTTTATATTTTTCTTAGATTCATAATATTATTTTAGACTTTTCTTGAATTTTTCATATTTTTCTAACACTGTTTGCTATTTTTCTCCATTTAAAACAGTTTTTAGGCATTTTTAATTAGCTTTTAATACAATTAATTCAGAAAAACTTCAAAAAAATAAGTTTTCATTTTTCCTAGGATAAGATAAATATAGAAAGTCAAAAAAATATTTTTCCAGATTTTTCATAGTTTAATTTGTAATTTTTAGTAATTTAATTAGTTAAAAATAGTTTTTAATTCATAGAAAATACAAAAATAATCAGAAAAATACAAAATTAGTTTTGAAAATTCTTTTTAGTTATTTTAGATTTTTCCAAGTCATAATTTCATTTTTCTAGCTTTATTTCATATTTTCTTGTATTTTAGGGTATTATTAAATAAGTAAAATTAGTTTTTAATTAATAATAATTAGATAAATAGTTTTAAAAATAATTTTCTTTTTCTAAAAATTTTCTCTTATCATTAGGATTGTAAAAATGTCATTTTTATATTTTTAGGATCTGTATTGTTTCAGTTTCACATTTTCTTTTGTACGTCACGTAGTTTTTAATTTACGTTTTATAAAAGAAAAAATCAAAAACATCATTTTGCAAATAGTGATAGCGTTTATTTAATATAATTTATCTTTTTAATTTTCTTTAATTTGCATTTAAGCCTCTGTAATTTATAAACTTTTTCTTTAGTTATAATCATTCAAAATCCTTTTCCGTTCAAATTCTCTCGATCACTATTCGTTGGACTATTCTCGCACAGCTCGTTGGGACATAACGACCCGGGGAAACACTATACTCCTCTGATCTTCATTGCATTTATTTCTAGACTGTTTTAAGTTTCTTACGGTTAGCCATTCACAAGTGGCTAGCTTGTGTGAGAAAACTTGACTGTCTGGGAGAGAATCAAATTTTTGGCGCCGCTGCCGGGGAGCTGTGCTAATTATCTTCCGTTTAGCAGATTAGTGATTTGAATATTCACTCTTTGTTCATACCATCTATCTATATCTATATATTTTCTTATAAAAAATCCAAAAACATCTTAAAAATCAAAAACCCAAAAAGATTTTCATTCTTTGTTTTTACAACATGTTTTTCAAAAATACCAAAAATATTCCTCTTTACCCTCTTACCCTTTTTGATTCTTTATCCCCTTACCCTCTATCCATTTGATTCTAACTTCTTCTATTCTCATGGAATCTCTCGACTACGACGAATTCTGGGACGAATTTGAAAAACGTCATACTTTATCACAAATGTCAAGAATTCGTGTTGTTCGTGATGATCCATTAATTCTGCGTAGGGAAATGGAACGAGAAACCGGGGTGACAAAGAACCAGGTACTTCCATCTGATAATGGAGGTGCTAAATACGTCCAACCTATGGTTATCCAAAGATCTAACCCCTCGATTGCTCCTAAGCCGTCTAAAATTGATCCTACACTTTCACAATTTACGGTTAGAAGCAATCATGCAGAATTTAGACCGATGACTAGTAAGAATGACGTGCCTAATCTTCACGTTTCTCAAGAACCAGAACCAGAGACCATAACGGAAGTGGTGGAAATTGCTAGCTCTCAGAGCACACCACTTGTCCCACCTCCGGATTTTTCAAAATGTTCTTTGAGACTTGATAGTCATTCGGATCACCATGTTGGTTTTGAAGATTCTTTGAATGAACCGATTCCTTCTCATTACTCTCAAATGAAATCGTTTATTCCTTGTGTCGGTTGTGGTGAGCCTCTTTTTGGTTCACCCTGTCGTTGGTGTACGTGTGTACAATGTGGTAATGATATTCATAACGGGAGTTGTTTGTTTTGTGGTTCGAGGAATTCATTTGATTATGATCCTAATCCGAACTCATTTAACGACCCCTCAAATTTTTCCAATTACCCACCACAGCCCGACTTATCTTCATATAATCAACATAACTACTGTGAATTTTGTGGAGGTCCTCACCAAGGATTTGAGTGTCAATCCGGAAACACATTTGTCTATGAACAGTTTTCCGGTGATGCTCAGAACTTTGGTTATGACCAATATCCATATAATGCACCAGTCCAGACTCAACAGTTTTACTGTTGTGAGTATTGTGGAGGTCCCCACTTCAGCTCTGATTGTCAAATAGGGAATCCATTTCCTTGTAACAATCATGACTCTCACAGGTTTGACAATTTCCAACCTCCACAGCACCATACGGTTCAAACTCCACCTGAGCCGTTGCCTAAAGAAATTTCCCAAGATTTTGAAACCGCAATGAAAACACTTGATGATATGATTAGTAACTTTAAGAATCAAGTGAGTGGTGAAAAGATCATGGGAGAATTGCTAGCCGAAGAACGAGAGGCCCTCAAATCTAGGGAAGAATTATTATTCCTAGAGCAAGCAGCTCTAAGGCGTTCCCAATTTCTTAAGGAAGCTCTATATGATGATGACGAGGAGAGTTTTTATCCTTTTAATATTATTTCTCAACTCCCTCAGTCAGTTGATATCCCAGCAGTTGAGATTCCATCTCAAACAACTGCTATCACACCCGAAGCTCCCACTCACTCTCTAAACATGGGGGACGAGCATCTTGACACTGTTCCTGAAAAGGAATCGGACGAATTCATAAAGTCTAGTGTTGAGAACCTTGTCCCAATCCCGAGAGAGTCACAGGGAACTTCTGATCATATATGTGATTCTTCTTCCCCTCTTGAGTGTTCAAAAGATCATTTTGAGACTTTCTCCAATTGTAGCGAAGATTGTGCTTCCTATGGAAACATCGAGTATGTTGAGGCATCACTCCCATAGTCTGACCCTCTTCTTGAGGAGTTCACCGATGAACTCACTCACATCAATCCACTTTCATCAGAAAGTGACGATGTTCTCCTTGATTTCGAAGCCGATCTGGGAGAGACTGAAAGTCTCCTTGATAATGATCGTTCACTCACTTCTCACCCTAACAGTCCAATAGAGAATGTTGATCACTTTGTTCCTGAAGCATTCAAAACAACTCTCACTAATCCTCTATTTGAATTCGACTCTGAATTCACTTTAATTTCTGAGAATCCACTCTTTGATACTCAGATTGAGGATAGTGATGAGTCTACAGTGGAACAAGAATTCACAAATTTACATCTTGTGATTGATTCTCTTCACGAGGAGTTCGCCGGTGAACTCACTCATATCATATCTCCGCCGGAGTATGATAACTTCCACTTTGATCATGACACACCCGGGATTTGTCTTGATCACGTGAGCTTAAATGATGAGATTCATAATTCTGAAATTATGGATTCTCATATGGATGAAGATGAGTTAGTCATGATTTTCATCATGACTTTCTTTCTTTTCTTCACCTATCCCGTGACTTCTTCTCTTCTTCACTCATTCGGGAGTGAAGATACTATCTTTGACCCCGGCATTTTCATTTATTATTTGTGAGCCGGATCTCTCAATATCTCATCGGTGTGGAACTTTCACGTACTTCAAATGTTTGTCCAAACATCTTGAATGAAAGTCCGATGGAGATTGTCTCTTCCACTTACTTTCCCCATGAACCAATTAATTCGGGGTCGATTCAAGCTAGCGACTCGGTAATCAAAAACAGTAGCATGCTACATGGGTTTTCACCCGTGTGTATCACCCTACTGTGGGGGAGTTGCCCCCCGCTATTGTATATAAATCTTTTCTAAAAAAAAAAAAATCTTTCAAATAATGGCCGTAGTATTTCCCTTTTACGTTCTCAGTTTCGGCATAACAGCCGGTACTTTGAATATTGAGGGCAATATTCATTTCTAGTGTGGGGGGGAATTCTCACGAATTTTATCATATAATTATACCACCCAATTCCCCCATTTTTGGCCAAAATTGTTTTTTGGAGTAAGTGTTTTGCATTTACTCAGCTTATGGTTATCAGTCCGCCATGTCTAATAAACAAAAGGATTGGCTAATCCAGGAGCAAACGGCTCTTGGTAAAGATATCTCAAATCCGTTGACGGCTTGCAATTTGCCCAAAATTGTATGGTGTTCAGCTCACCATATCTTTAATTAGTGAAGAGTTGGCTAGCCCGCAAGTTTATGGCTTGTGGTAAAGGCAGTGGAAAAACCATAATTGGTAATCAGCTCACCAAAGATAATATTGATAATTTATCTAAGAGTTGGCTAGTCCAGAAGCAAACGGCTTCTGGTAAAGACAAATCAAATCCGTTGGAAGCTGGTGGTTTGCTCAAAATCACATGGTTATCAGTGTACCATAGTTCTTACTTGAACTGAAACATTTGGCTACTCCAGAAGTAATGGCTTTTGGTAAAGAGATTCAAATCCATTAAGTTTTTCTCAAAACGATTGCTAGGGACTAGCAATAGTCTAGTGTGGGGGATTGATGAGTGTGTAAATACTCATCATTTTTGGTTAAATCTGAACTGCAAAACGTTTAAAAATGCTCAGAAATGCATCAAAATACTGAAACTATCTCAAAATTGCATTTTATATGTTTCAGATGCAAAATGTTTAAAATCAGATGAAAAATGAGCTAAGTTTGCATAATTGGCAGTTTCAGTCCCCCAAGTTTCAAAAATTGTCAGAAATAGTCCTTGAGCACTTAATTTCAAAAGAAAAGTCACCAAAGGTCCTTTTAAATCATAAGTTGTCAAAATTAGTCCTTTGGTGAAAAATATCAAAAGTTTTGAGAAATTACAAGTTTGGTCCTTCAAGTTTAAAAATTAGCAAAAATAGTCCTTGGAAATTTGAAAATGTCTATTTTGGTCCTTGTACTATTGAAACTTGTCACTTTTGGTCCCTTGGAACAACTTTGATAAATTAGCAGCTTTGGTCCCTTGTTTTTCAGAAATTACAAAATGGTCCCTATGTTATTAATACAAGCCTAAGCCTTTGAACCCTTGGACCCTATCAAAACCCATTGTGACCCCTGCCAAGCCATTTGGACCCCTGCCTTTTGACCCCCCTTTTAATATTAAAACCCCCAGTTAACCCACCAGTCAAACAAACACCTGTTTCCCTCCTTTTCTTCTTCCTCACACTCCATCTCTGCAAACCCAGACACTCCCATCCCCCCAACTCATCCTCACCCCACCTTGTTCCCCCCACCTCACCAAACTCCAAGAAGCATTAAATGCATCCCTCCCCCTAACACTCAAACCCCAACTGGCAAAAGCAATTTTGGCGCCAAAAATGCATCAAACGGCCAATAATAGCTCATCTGATCCAATGGTCCTAAAAGGAAATGAGAAAAGCTCAGAAGTCAAGTGGGAAGCATTTCACATATAAAAAGAAGCAAGAGAAGCAAGAGTAGTAGTAGTTCTTAGTTTAAAAATTTCCTTTATGTCGTTTTTTATATAAATGTTTTAGTTTAAGTGTAAAACTGTAATATTTTGTTTCAATGTACTTAACTAAAGTCACTTTGTCAGTATAATCTACTTTCTAGTATCAATTCAAGGTTTTAATATCATTTCATGTTTTCAAGTTCACTATTGCAATTTCAGTTTCAAATTCCTATGCCCAAGCTTTTAGTAGCTTATTTTTAAGCTCAAATAAGTTTATTTAAGCTCTTTATAGCTTTTGGTAAGCTTACATTTCAGTTTCAAGCAAATTTGGTTTTTGGTCAACAAAAGTCAACTGTGAAGAGAAATTGGTTCAAGCAGATTTGGAAATGGATAATGGTGTTGCAGAGCTTGATTTTGGGTTGGATTAGACTAGTTTAGTGTAGGATTGGTTCTGGTTTGAGTTGCTAATAAGCTGGATAGCTTGTGAGTGTTTTACTTATTTTCTTTAATAGTGTATTTTTTTTGCATAATCTTTATCTGTCTTGATTTGTTGTAGTTTTAGTTTAGACTTGCTTATTTAACTGTCATTAGGTCATATTTATTCAAGTTTCAGCAGTAGCATAAGCAGTTAGTCATTTAAGTAAATCATTAGCCAAAACTGTTTTAGAAATGGTGTTTGGATCAGTGGGCATAGTTGAAATTTAGCCTTGGTTTGCACTTAAAATATGCACACTCAGTCTCAAATAGGACCACTTGATTCATATCTGTCTTAATATTGCATCTGCATAGCTTCAAGTCAAAATCACTTTTACACTGTCTTAATCTCATGTCTGTTGGAAGATTGTGAAATCAAAAGCTTGTTTCATGTTTAGAAATCAGTAGAGTAGTTTAATTTAGCTTTATTTTATCTTAAAACATCATAATCAGCTCATGGTTTAAGATCAAAACTCAATTTGGTCAACTTTTCAAAATTGTCTCAAAAGTCAAAAGTTGAAATTCCAGTTTTCAGCCTAAATAGGGTGATTTTTCCTTGACTCATTTCTGGGCCATATCAAATGAAATTGTGGTTTTAAAAACTTCAGTTGGTCTATTTTCTTATTACCATTTTTGTAGATTTTTGTAAATTTTTTATAAGCTCCAAATTGGCTTGTGAATTTGGTCTTATTTCCCCTGTGCACAAACTCAGTGAATACTGAGTGTGGACAGGTTTGTGCAGGGCTTGCACAGAGCTCAGTTTAGCTCATCAAGGTCTGGTTTTTGGTTTATAAGCACCTAGCCAGGTCTTCTTTAAGTTCCAACTTCTGTTTTTAAGGCTCAGCTTATTGAGTAGCTTATTCTCTGGCTTAAAAGTAGTAGCTGGAAACCTGTTTTTGCACTTAAGCTCAAATCATCAAATCTTTGTAGTCATCATTTTAGAAGTTTAGGATAGAGGTAATTAGTTGCTTTTGAGTGTTTTCAGCATATTATAGCTTCTGTATTCAGTTGGTGCTCATTTGGTGCTGTTGGCTTATTCCAAGTGCTTATTTATAAGCAATTGTAACTGCAGTCTCATTTTCTTACACACAAGCCCCTGTTTTTATATTTTTCTTAGATTCATAATATTATTTTAGAATTTTCTTGAATTTTTCATATTTTTCTAACACTGTTTGCTATTTTTCTCCATTTAAAACAGTTTTTAGGCATTTTTAATTAGCTTTTAATACAATTAATTCAGAAAAACTTCAAAAAAATAAGTTTTCATTTTTCCTAGGATAAGATAAATATAGAAAGTCAAAAAAATATTTTTCCAGATTTTTCATAGTTTAATTTGTAATTTTTAGTAATTTAATTAGTTAAAAATAGTTTTTAATTCATAGAAAATACAAAAATAATCAGAAAAATACAAAATTAGTTTTGAAAATTCTTTTTAGTTGTTTTATATTTTTCCGAGTCATAATTTCATTTTTCTAGCTTTATTTCATATTTTCTTGTATTTTAGGGTATTATTAAATAAGTAAAATTAGTTTTTAATTAATAATAATTAGATAAATAGTTTTAAAAATAATTTTCTTTTTCTAAAAATTTTCTCTTATCATTAGGATTGTAAAAATGTCATTTTTATATTTTTAGGATCTGTATTGTTTCGGTTTCACATTTTCTTTTGTACGTCACGTAGTTTTTAATTTACGTTTTATAAAAGAAAAAATCAAAAACATCATTTTGCAAATAGTGATAGCGTTTATTTAATATAATTTATATTTTTAATTTTCTTTAATTTGCATTTAAGCCTCTGTAATTTATAAACTTTTTCTTTAGTTATAATCATTCAAAATCCTTTTCCGTTCAAATTCTCTCGATCACTATTCGTTGGACTATTCTCGCACAGCTCGTTGGGACATAACAACCCGGGGAAACACTATACTCCTCTGATCTTCATTGCATTTGTTTCTAGACTGTTTTAAGTTTTTTACGGTTAGCCATTCACAAGTGGCTAGCTTGTGTGAGAAAACTTGATTGTCTGGGAGCGAATCACAAAGTGAAAGTGAGATTGTGCCAAGTGATGTATCTTCTGCAGTCAATGATGATTATGTTTTTGATGAATACACTGCATGTGCCCCTGATGATTCTGTTATCTCTGAACTGAATGCCTATAAAGAACAAGTTGCCATTTATGAACAACGTGCTAAGTTTGAGTTAACTGCCCTAAATCCTTATGTCCTAAATCCTTATGTGAGAAAGACAAAGTTGTGATGCCTTGTTCCATGCCTAGTGCTAAGTATACAAACCATTCTATGCCCAGCATTAAGAAAGTGAATTTTAATGTGCCTTCAAGTAGTTCAGATCCCTGCACTTCTAGTTCAGGAATGGAAAAGGTAGCCCAACCAACTAATGTTCCCATAATTCCCTCTACAGGAGTAATCAGTGACATTAAAGCAAGCGGGTCAAAGCCTCCAGGCAATACAAAGCAAGATAGGACCTCGCAAGTTAAGAATGTGCATTGGAAGAGAGTAGAAGACCACCCTAGGAACACTAAGTTTGAGTTGAATAAAACGAATCGTGTTGACTCTAGTATTAGCTATAAGCGTACTGTAATTAATTCGAATTCTGCTACTTTTGGAAAAACATGTAATGATGATTGCTTGGTTTCTGTTACTAATTATGAATGTGGTGTGAATGATTTGATTAATGCTGTTAAATGCCCTGTTAAGATTGTTAATGCCGAAAAACATGTTAAGAAGGGTAGAAAGCAATGGAGAAAGAAGGTTAAAAAACATTGGAAACCCACAGGAAGGAAATTTAGTAACATAGGTTATCATTGGATACCTACTGGCCGCAAGTTTAATCTTTATGAGTTGTGCCCTAAATTTTCTAAGTCAATGCCCATTAGAAAATGGATGCCTACTGGTAGAACTATTCCTTTAAGAAGTGAACATACTTTGAATAGGTCAAATACGGACACTAGCACTGCATCTATCCCTGATGATTTCATTGTTTCCACTTCTGATGTGGGTGTTCCAATCACTGTTACTAACCAAATGGAACCCATTCTTGCATGGGGATCCCAATTATCCAGTTATCCATTCTTGCCTGTGTTCAACTGCAGATCGTTTAAATCGTTCTGTGGTACCTGGACTCAGGCTGTTCCAAGCATATGACTGGAGATCGCTCGCAGCTCATGAACTTCGTGAGTAAATTCATCGGGACTGTTAGATTCGGGAACGACCATTTTGGTGCAATTATGGGTTATGGAGACTATGTTGTTGGTAAAAGTGTAATCTCCAGGGTATATTATGTTGAAGGTCTTGGTCATAACTTGTTCTCTGTTGGTCAATTCTGTGATTCCGATCTAGAAGTGGCTTTTAGAAAACATACTTGTTTCGTTAGAGAACTTGATGGTGTGGAACTGTTAAGAGGAACTCGCAGTTCAAATCTTTACACCATCTCTATCGAAGACATGATGAAGTCTTCTCCAATCTGCTTGTTGTCAAAGGCATCGAAAACAAAACATGGTTATGGCATCGTCGTCTCAATCACTTAAACTTCGGCACCATTAATAATCTTTCCAGAAAGGATCTTGTAAGAGGTTTACCCAGATTAAAGTATGAAAAAGATCATCTTTGTTCAGCATGCCAATTGGGAAAAAGCAAGAAATATGCCCACAAACCCAAACCCACAAACTCAGTAATGGAAGTTCTTCATACCCTTCATATGGATTTGTGCGGACCAATAAGAGTGCAAACGATAAATGGGAAGAAATATATTTTAGTCGTCGTGGATGACTACTCTCGATTTACTTGGGTAAAGTTTTTGAGGACAAAGGATGAAACTCCATATGTCATCATCAAGCTTATCAAGCAGCTTTAGGTTCGACTTAACAATACTGTTAGAATTGTTCGAACAGACAATGGCACATAGTTCGTTAACAAAGGCTTAAGTCAATTTTATGAAAGTATTGGAATTAGTCATCAAAGAAGTGTTCCACGAACTCCTCAACAGAACGGTGTTGTTGAAAGACAAAATCGAACTCTTGTGGAAGCCGCAAGAACAATGCTAATTTATTCAAAGGTTCCAATGTTTCTCTGGGCTGAAGCCATTGCCACTGCTTGCTACACCCAAAATAGTTCCCTCATACACACATCTCATGGGAAAAACTCCATACGAACTTTTCCATAAACAAAAACCTGATATCTCCTATCTTCGTGTGTTTGGTGCGTTGTGCTATCCAACGAATGACGGTCAAGATTTAGGAAAATTAAGAGCTAAGGCGGACATTGGAGTTTTTGTAGGTTATGCATCAAACAAGAAGGGTTACCGAATCTACAACAAAAGAACTCGAGATATCATGGAAACTATTCACGTCACGTTCAATGAGCTGTCCGGGCAAATGGCTCCAGGACAATCCAATTATGGACCCGCATCTCAACCTTCATCAAGTAGTCTCATCAGTTCTACTCTTGTACTAAATCGCTCACCAGCAACTCCTTATGTACCTCCTTCGGAAGATGATTTAAAGAAATTGTTTGATCCAATGTTTGATGAACACTATGAGCCAATTGCTAATGATCTGCCAATTCCATCAACAGAGGCTGCTCCTATCCCTGTCAAGGAAGTTAACCCTTCAGTTTCTATGTCATTAAGTCAAGAAGCACCTGCTGCTGATCACTCTGTCTCATCAACAAATCATCAATCATCGAGTGTACATCATGGAATTGTGTCTGGCACCTATGATGGAGATAATCCCTTTGCTACTCCTGAAGATGCCCCCTTTGAAAACATATTTTCTCCTGAATCATCATCAGAACCATCTTCATCAGGAGAAATCGACTCTGCTACTTCAGTTCCTCAACAAAAACCACACGAACACCTTAGAAAATGGACACATGATCATCCATTGGACAACATCATTTGAAATCCCTCTCATCCAGTATCCACTCGTAAACAACTTGCAACTGATGCCTTATGGTGCTTCTTCAACTCCGTACTATCCAAGGTCGAACCAAAAGATGTTAAAACTGCCATGAATGAAGACAGTTGGTTCAATGCCATGCAAGAAGAAATTCATGAGTTTGATCGACTAGATGTATGGGAATTAGTACCTGCTCCTGACTGTGCTATGATCATTTCTCTAAAGTGGATCTTCAAAGTAAAACTTGATGAGCAAGGTGATGTATTAAGGAACAAGGCTCGATTGGTTGCAAAAGGATACCGTCAAGAGGAGGGTATTGACTTTGAAAAATCATTTGCTCCAGTTGCTCGTATCGAGGCAAAAAGAATCTTCTTGGCTAATGCTGCAAGTAAGAACATGGTAGTCTATCAGATGGATGTAAAGACGGATTTTCTTAACGGAGATCTTAAAGAAGTCGTATACGTCAGCCAACCTGAAGGTTTTGTGAATACAGAGCATCCTACTCATGTCTATCGCTTGAAGAAGGCTCTTTACGGTTTGAAACAAGCTCCAAGGGCATGGTATGATACGCTATCAAAGTTTCTTCTATCTACTGGATTCAGCAAAGGAGCAGTTGATCCGACATTGTTCACCAAAAAGTTAGGCAAACATTTAATTCACGTTCAAATTTATGTTGATGATATTATTTTTGCCTCGACAGACCCCAATGAATGTGACCATTTTTCTAAGGAGATAGGCTCCAAATTTCAAATGTCAATGATGGGACAAATGTCATTTTTCTTGGGATTACAAATTTAACAAAGTCCCGGAGGCATTTTTATAAATCAATCTAAATATGCTAATGAGATTTTAAAGAAATTTGGATTTGATTCTTGTGACCCTGTTGACACTCCCATGATAGAGCGTACTAAACTGGATGAGGACCACTCAGGGATCATGGTAGACCAAACGAAATATCGTAGTATGATTGGATCCCTGATGTACCTCACAGCCAGTAGACCAGACATTATGTTCGCTGTTTGAATGTGTGCTAGATACCAGGCTAAGCCTACCAAAAAGCACCTTGAAGCGGTTAAACGGGTCTTTCGGTATCTCCAAGGAACCATCAATATGGGACTTTGGTACCCGAAGGACACCGGTATGTCACTGACAGCCTATGTAGGTGCTGATCATACAGAATGTCAAGATACACGTCGAAGTACATCTGGAGGTGCTCAGTTTTTGGGTGATAAGCTCGTGAGATGGTCTTCTAAGAAACAAATGAGTACTTCTACATCCTCTACAGAGGCTGAATACATAGCCATGTCATCTTGTTGTGCTCAAATCCTATGGATAAGATCCCAATTATCTGACTATGGCTTTG
The DNA here is from genome assembly GCA_019973895.1 of Chrysanthemum seticuspe. Taxonomy (NCBI): domain Eukaryota; kingdom Viridiplantae; phylum Streptophyta; class Magnoliopsida; order Asterales; family Asteraceae; genus Chrysanthemum; species Chrysanthemum seticuspe. Next base: position 202,368,431 of record BPTQ01000006.1, on the reverse strand, counting down.
AATTCAACAAAATCCCTCTGTATTGTGATAACAAAAGTGTCATTGCTCTCTCATGCAACAACGTACAACACTCAAGAGCAAAGCACGTCGACATTCGACATCATTTCATCAGGGAGCAAGTGGAAAACGGTGTGGTGGAACTTTATTTTGTGAGGACTGAATACCAGCTAGCAGACATCTTCACCAAAGCTCTTCCTAGAGAACGTTTTGAGTTTATCCTCCCACGACTTGGTCTAAAGAGTCTACAACCGGAAACACTTAAACGTCTTCAAGAGGAAGAAGAGGAGTAAAAGGTTTTTCTTCATCCATCTCTTGTAAATAGTTATTCAAAAAGCAAAATACAAAATTTCAAAACCAACAAAAAGCAAATAGAAAAATATAAAATTTTCAAAATCCATAAAAATTAGAAAATCTTGAAAAATCCCAAAAATATTGTTATTCTGTCATGCTTTCCTTATTCGATTTCATCTACGGACTTTGTGTTGACATTCAAAGAATGTCACGGGCTTTTAGATGTTCTTCGAATGTACATAATTTGTTTAAAAAAAATAAAAAAAATTAAAAAAAATATATATATTTTGAGAGAAAGTAAAACAAAGACTTATAGTCATTTCAGTCTATAACCCGTTTTTTTTAAAAGAAAGAACAGAGCCATGCTTTATCTTATTTTTCCCATCTCATGCTCTGATTCTAAAAACAAATGTTTGTCACTAAAACGACAAATGTTTCCCTCACAAATATTTCTCCTTCTAATGATTCTTTTGAAAAATATTTGTTATCTTAATGAAAACTAATAAAAATAAATCGGTCTCAATTTTTGAAAATCATCTAGACTTATGTCATTGATTGAGGGGGAGAATGATTTCATTTAAATCAAAAGGTTATTTGTCATACAACTGGTTCAGACCAAGGTTTATGTCATGTTTTCAAAAGATACTCAAGCATGTTTTTGGAATTTAAAGTCTCAGCTTTGATCCTTATCGGTTAAATGTTTTCATAAGCAAGTCACAATTCTTCTCAAAAGCTTTCAAAATCAATTTAAATCTCCAGAGATCACAAATCTCAAATGATTTGAAAACTGTGATCGGGGGAGAATTTGTGATTTAAATTGGATTTAAACTGATAATTTGATAAATGGTTTTATGATGATTTACAAGCTTTCCTCCCCACATGTGCCAAACGATTTCAAATTTAACATGCACATGTTGAGGGGGAGCATCTATTTCAAACCAAAAAGGATTGAAACGTGATTGATTTGTTTCAATGTGCAGGTTTTCCCTATTATGTGCAAAACACTTTGAAATCTCTATGCACATATTGAGGGGGAGCAACTTTTTGAAAACCACATCCTTTCCAAAATACCCTTAACAAAGTATAAAAAATGCTAATTTTGATCAGGAAAGTGATGTTGATATCTTTTAGAAAATGGTAATCAAAGAAGTGAAACATTCCTCTTGCCTCCGTGTGCCAAAACGATTTCAAATACATAATGCACATGTTGAGGGGGAGCTCTTTTTCTAAAAATATCAAAAACAATTCAGGTACAAAATGCTTTGATAATATATCACAAGTATCTGGATTGATTTTCAAATGGTTTTCAATTGATTCCAATGGCAGATGAACAATACCAAATAGACCGACCAAATTTACTATCTAGTGGGAGTGACAGTGTAGAGTCCTTAGGTATGATGAAAAAAAGGAGAAAAGTGAGATATGGGAAGAGTGCGGACTGAGAAAGAGCTAGAACTGGAATAAACCCAACAAGGTTCTAGTTATGAAGTCTCGGTAAGCACTGAAAGGGTTGAAGAATGAAAAAGAATTGAATGAGAAAATGGTGAAAATAAATAGCCCTCCAATTATTCAACCTTAGGGCAGAAATCGTGTTCAATACATATGCTACTGGTTGTTACTAAAGTAACACCGGTATTGAAGACAACACGTCATGGACCCAGTGACGCACTGCACTACAACTTCCCAAGCTACTCAAGTTTCTCTTAAAAGGGACTTGTTTCATTCTCACGGGGAACCTACATAATCATTCGACTTTCTCTTAGAGTTTTTTGATATTGAAGAAGGAGACCCTCTCCCTAGTCTCCGGCATAGGAACCAAATGTGCACAATTGAGTCTAGAGCCACGAGATCATCAAATAAATCTCATTAGGACACTGTCAATGAAGACTCTCTGTTTCACACAAAGTGGAAAGAGAGATTATATCTTAAGAGTCCTACGCATTATCCTTGTGGTATTGCCAGAACATTTGAGTGATATGCAAACATATTCACAATGAAAATGGAAAGCCTTCTAGAGCCAACATCAAACAAGCTCTTGGTAGGTGGCATGTGAGATCTATCCAATAGATCAACCATGTGACAACTGAACAGAAACAATGGGGCGATTCAAAACTATGAATCAATCCTGGTTCAAGATATGGATTGACGGATATCTTTGAAAAACCGGTCGTTGTGCTTAAAAAATTCTTTTCTTTAGCACATCGACTGTGTACTAATGTTTCAAAATTAAAGGGTATTTATGATTGATAATTGTTTTTCCATAAAACCTTCGTTGTATTGCAAAACACTTACTATTAAGCAATACTCGATTGTTTTTCAAATCTCTTTTCATCAATCAGTGAATCTCAAATTCGCTGGTTCACTCACTCCGTGTTGTCTTCTTTGAGACGTTCCGGTTTGAGAACAGCTAGAGCAGCTGCGAAACCCTGTCAAGGAGATTCTTCGGAATTATACCTAATCACAGGCAGTACTTGTACTGATCAACGGGGAACCGTGGGCCGTGTACCTCAATTCAACGAAAGTGATCAAAGACACTCTCGTGCGCTTTATTGCTAACTGTTGTATGCAGGTACGCTTGACGTTTGCAGCTGATCAGAATGGAGAGGTCAATCCATAGCCACATACTCACACAACACATTCATTTCTAAAGAGAAATCATGATAAGTGCATCAACGACTCTGATATTTTCACTCCATGCTTCTGCTACGATGCTGCAAATATCATGAATCAACTAAAGCTTTCGCTACTCTGACGAATAGATTTCATGATCCAGAATGTGAGCATGTCGGTCCAAAAGTCACAACTTCACATAATGTCAACACTACAAAGGAAGAGTCAGAGATTTATGGTAGCTGATGATCTCAAAGTAGGCTCAAAACTCATTATCACATGGATTAGTTAAAGACCTCCACTTGGATTAACCAAACATGCAATAATGAAGAATCAATGACTACAGGCTACAGAGCAAAGAACATTGACAAGAATCCAAGAACAATCTTAATGTAATTTCTGTTTATATTCTATGTAATTTGAGGTGACCTCCCTTAGGGGGAGATTGTTAGGATTTAGTAAATCCAGTTATTAAAGTGTCGATCACCTCAAGTATATGTAATTGTTAGAAAGCTCGTAGTCGTAGTTATTTAATGTTAAGTAGTATTTAGTTAAGTAACACCGTGGAGGACAGACGTTTCTTTACCCACTGTATGCCTGATCCACATCCCGTAGGTGGCGTTTTATGTAAGACTATAAATACCCTCTACCTCCCAAGGTAGAGGGTTGGAGCTCATAATAATACTTTCACTTTCTCTCACTAAGTTCCCAAACCTCTACCTCTTTCTCTCTCTAAAACCTATAGTATACGCCTATATTGATCATGGTTTGATGTGTTTGTAAAATCCAATATGTTACAACCTATTATTTAATCATTCAAATAAGTAAAAAAAAACTCAGGTTTCATATCTGTCTTTGAAACTCAGATTTGTAAGGTCATTTTCTTTCATGCATAACTTTGTCACATCAAGAGATTTTTCACTCTTTCTGACTCTCAGAGTCAGGTTTATTGTTAGCTTGAAAACCTTATTGGTCTTGTATAAAGAAACCAAATAATAAATCCTATATGATCGTTTTAAGTTGATGTATCAAAACTGTTCATTTTTCAGATTTGATGTAGTGACTTCATTTGACTATAACTCACTCATACTTGTAACTATGACTTGAATTTGATATGAGAGATGGTTTTTAGTGTTAACTTGAGTTTCCTGTTAGCTTAGCACTAAAAATCTGATTTAGACCATCTGATCATCAAAATACTTTTGTATGTCCAGATTTGAACACTTTTGGAGTCGAATGTAAATGGTCGAGTTAAAGTCTTTAATAAAATACACAAAATTGTTTTTAATATACTAATACCTGGTGTACTGATATATTTGAAGGGCTTGGTCAGTAGCTAAGTTGAACTTAGCAAATCGATCGCCCGAAGAGACATTAAAAACGGGACATATTTACGATTTTAAGTAATATGGTTAAAGTGTTAAATAACACTCAAACTAGTATTTTTGACTTATTAATATTTGTCATCGAGTCCGTGCATATCGTTAAAAGTCTAATAAGTGTCATAATACTTATTGTTAGGTCATTGGTAGAGGCACGTGATCGTCGGGTTCCTAGGTCATTCTTTGTTAAGTCGTTCTAGTAATCGTACTCTTACCTTTTTAGTGTGAGTTTCTCACATCTCCTCTTTTACGTTTTTTACTTACTTTTGGGGTGGAAAGCATGATTAAGAATTTTTTTTACTTGAATTATTATGATCTTGTGAATTATTTGAAGTATATGATCTATTGAACCTTTTGAGTTATTTTAAACTCTTGAACTTGGTTTTAGACTTATGTCTTATGTTGAACTCTTGATACTTTAACTTATGACTTGTTTTGATCTATTATTTTTACATGTATATTGTTGTATTTTTGAGGTTGACCTTACACTACTTTTAGCTCACTATATCACATGACAATGATGAGATGTTAGTACTTATGAATAGCGCTATTAGGATCGAGTCACTCCTTAATCCGCACCTCTTTGGGTACATAGTACTAGACATATGCCTAGTGTTATTTTAGGTCTTGCATGGTTGACATGATAATAATTTCTAGAGGAACGAAATATATATTGCTAGTATTGTTATATTAGCGGGTTGTGTGTTGGAATAGTTCTTCAAGAACTGTCAACTGAATACCTTGAAATAGTGGCCCTGCATAAACACTATAATATACATTATTTTAGTATGTGTTTTACATATACACTTTTGGCAAATGACTTGAAATTATTTCTTTTAGATACACGATGTTTGATGTCATGATTTTTATATAGTTAAAAAGATCCGAAAATCTTGCCAAGTCATTAAGAATGTGGAGCTCATTAATAACTAGCAATTTAATTTAATATCATAACTTAACTTTTGGTTTTTGATGATTTTACGCGAAGATGTGAAATTAAGTTAATTCAAGTTATTACTTAACTTTAGGTTTTTGATGATTTTACGCGAAGATGAGAGTTTTCTTGAGGACTATTTTGAGAGCTATTATAAAACTGTTTTTGAGAACCATTTTGGTACGATATTGGTCATTTTCGGAAAGAATTTATGAAACTATTTTTGGTGTACAATTTTCTGTGAAACTCACCAACTGTTCATAGTTGACCGTTTTTATCATGTTTTTCAGGTGATCAGATAAAAGTGGAACCTAAGTGATGTATTTCATGGATTTTCATATTAGTCAAGTTTCTGACTGAAAATAACGATATATCTTTTAGTATCTCGTTTTAAAAACAATTATGATGTTATCTCTTTTCAGGTATGCATTTTGAAATAACGATGTAATTGTTGGGATTATATTTTATGATATTATGTATGGTGTTGCTTTATTATCTATTGCGATGTATATTAATTGCGTCGCACCTCACGTTTCCGCCATTCGGCGGGGTGTGACAACTCCCCTAACCTTTCACCCACAATAGTCACCACTCCTCTCACCATCATTAAAAATACTCACTTTATACAAACATACCACACACACATAAATCAATAAGTAACAATAAAAATACCTACTTTGCCCGTTACAAGAATGGTGAGGCTCATGACCATTTATCTCTTGTTTTGTGTCGCTTGCGCGAGACGGATGCCTCCCACAATAGGGGTGGCACGTGACGGGTTGTGGTGATGGTGATGCATCACCTGTCATTGTGTGTAGCTCAATGGTTTTGCTAACATGTGACCAATGGATATATACTAATGTTTTTTAAAATGGAAACCTTTTGTGTATTAAATGATAAAATATAATTAATTATGGTAATTTATGTGTTAAATTAATGTTCGTTAGATACATTTTTTGATATAAAAGAAAAATAAGTGTTATATATTAAATACACCATAACATGTACCCAATGAGCATATGTTAGCAAAATCATTCATATAATAGGCGTGCACGATATCTAATAATATGCCGGGTTAGAAAAGATCACAGTTGAAATAATTGTTCTAAGAGTGTTGGGTGTAGTCGATACGAATAACCACCTCTATCACCTCATTAATAACTAAAACACCCTAAAAAAAAACCAGTGACACTTTGTAGGATTCACAAAAATCCCACCTAAAATACCCATTGACTAAAAAAAATGAATTTCGAAAAGTTAGTCTAATGGCTAGGGAACCAATGGCGGACGAACGTCGCATGAGAACGGAGGACTAACAAAGCATTGCACCGTACTCTAGTAAACTTGTATAAATATCGTCAATGACAACCGTCCATTAATTGCGTGCCTGAATTTGATGGTACTAATGTTATTGATCATTGTCATGAGCAGTATTGCAACCATAAGACGCATTCATTACTCCACTAGCTTGAAAAGCAACAGTAAACAAAATATCACATAAGTGAAAAAGTTTCAGTATGTGATTATGCTTCCCAAAGATTCAGGGAATCGTGTGGGGATACCAAAACTATCAACACCCCCATTATTTATTAATCAAATATATTTTTCTAAGAGAAGTAGTTGTTTACGTAATGTACTTGTGGTTACAACAAGATTTTCCCGAAAATTAATCACCAATAACTGATCATCATAACACTGTTACTATATCAGTAACTCAATTCGTACTACAAGTTGGTGTTGGCGTAACATTATTCGCAGTCTTATTTTCGACACAGTATGAAAAAACAGAAACGTTGTAATAGTTATATTTATGACTTACAACTTTACACTATCGCAGTACCAGGATGGACGATAAGTCTATAGTTCAAATTCATGATTTTCAAGAATTTCACAAGGCCGTAACTGAGCTAAAAGAGGCCATGCGCTAAAGTTTATATGACAAATAAAGTAAACGATTAAAAATACATCATAATAAGTATCGAAACAAAAGGATCGTGGTATTGTAACAAGCTAGCTTCAATAATGGAGTAACAGATTCTTTAGAGTGTTAATCATGTATCGTAATAATTATTATTGAAAGTGAATTTTCAGGGACTAAATACATAGAAGGTTATAAACATTTATGAGGCTCTAAATCTTGAAAGTCATGTGCGGTTGTACACCTCGTAGTATACGGCATTGAAAGTTTCATAAAATTTCAATCATAAATCAACAGTTTGAGCTATAGCAAGTTGTACAAAACCAATTAAGGGTAGCTTAGTGACAAAAAGGCTTGTGACTATCACTATAAAATGTGCGAGGTCTTAAGTTCAATTTCGTTAGGCGCAAACAACCTTGAAGTAGCAACATCAAACACTTGAAAAAGGAGGGCCTTATCTCGTTTGTGTTTGTGAGACGGTTGATTCAAACCTCATGAATTAGTCGGCCAAAAGGCCAAAAACCATGATTAAAAAAAAAGAAAAAAAGAAATATGACTACAAAAGCTGACTTGATGATGCATGCATATATTTAGTCACGCTAAACACTTCAAGGTATACGTTTCCTGTTTACTTGAGACGTTATTTTATCAAATGAATTGCTGATCTTCACAATATTACATGTGGAGAAATTGCTAAATACACATTTCCTAATTGACTTCTTTCGGTGTTATCAAATCTATAATTTTAGCGTACATTTATTATGGTGGATCTAGTTATACCTTATTAGTGTGACACTGATTATTTAACTTTTCATGTGCAATATTACAAAGTAATTTCAACGAATCGCATCCAAAGACAAAAATTCATGGGTTGGTATTGTTTTGGAGAGTAGAAACTCTGGATGGTGGGGAAGAGAAGAGAGCCCACATATCAAGTGACATATTGATGTCATTGGTGTTGAAAGAGAGCACTAAGTAAAGCAATTTGTCATGGGAAAGACCCACTTAAAACTATATTTGCTACATGGTGATGTATGCAATGATCCAACTAGCAAGTTCTAATAATTGTGTTTGATAAGCTGAGCCGCTGAGGTGGTAAACCAGAGATTCGGGAGATTTTAAAACGACTTTGAATCAAGCATCAACGAGTTTGGTTTGACCAGTGACTTAACACATGTCCGTTTTACGCCAAATTTGATGTTAAGATTGAACATGCTCTTAGAGATGATATGATCCTGAAACATCTTAACCTATTGGAATGCTAATTATGTTTCCTTGATATCCATTAACTCATCAAATCCGGTATATAATTTACAATAAAGAATTTTAGAAAACTAATAATAGGCTAGGCCTAAAATATACAAGTGAGCATTAAGTAAAATACATCAACTAATCAAATACAAACTATTTGACTAATATTCCCTTGCAGTTGGAGCGGGAGAAGGCCGGACGCTCAAACTGGAGGGAAATTCTTCAAACTAAGCAGAGGGCAGTCCCTTGATGAAAATATCGGCGTACTGATAACGAGATGGCACATATAGAACTCGCACCTGACCAGCAGTAACCATATCACAAACGAAATGTATGTCCATCTCAATATGTTTCGTCCGCTAATGTTGAACAGGGTTGGCAAACAAATAAATGTCACTAACATTGTCACAATAGACAAGGGTAACAAACGATAAAGGAGAATGTAACTGTTAAACCCCTAAAATGTCGCAACGAAAAGATAACCGGGGTGTGAAGTTCATAGCACAAAGTCGAGAGTATAAAGAACGACTACTACATGAGTCTTTTTGAAAGAGTATCAAGTGCAGACCACAAGATTTCAGTGTTTGGCCATTATAACAAATACAATGTTATATAAAAAAGTAGTATAATTGTCCTAAGCTCATGACCTTGAAGCTCAACGTAATCTGTATGCGATTTGCACAAATATATGATTGCCCTGCAGGTGTCTAGCCAAACACCCAATATTCCCAAATGATATGCGTACATTTACGCAATTGGTGCGACCAACCCAGACGGGGTGTCAACCCAATAGATCTATTCACAACATTCACATTTACGAGTAAATAACGGTTCATGAAAAAATGGGGACCTTATGGCTAATGTGGTAACTTAGGCAATATGTAATGTTTTATGCACTTGTTTTCGTATGTAAAAGTAAGCATAATATTCTCACCCTGAGTATTTTAAAATACAAGTATAAACATGTAAAATGGAGGCTATAAAACTCACCTCAAGTAGTCAATGTACGCAGAAAGTATAACGTAATATAATCAACTGGAAATCCTAACACGATCTAGAAATATAAGTCGTTTTAAGGAATATGAAACATGTACTATATGCGTATGAGTTTTATGAAGTTTTATCACTTTTATATACTTGTAGTGAGGTTTTACGACTCAAAACGTAATAAAATGAATGTTTCACTTTTTAATGTCAAGTTTTCAAAAAGTGGCAAAAAATGAGTTTTGTTCAAGTTTAGCGGGTCATAAGTTCTTCGTGTCTTATTGGTTTAGACTAATTCGAATTCTGGTGTCAAGTATGTTGCGAGGGCTTTAGAAAGTTCAACTACCGCTCTTATAGGTTCTAAGTCTAAGGTCCTCGTAAATAAACACGAAAATGGTCACTCGGGTTTTTGTTCAATACTTTAAATAAAATTCTAAAAACAAGTTTATTAACTTCTAAGTTTATACCGACTTCGTTTGAGTGTATCTAGTTTGTTTTAAGCCCGTTTTTCTTCATTAAACTCTCCAAACGTAGGTGAACGAGTCTTTTTTCATTATTTCAAAATTCCGGTTCATGAAAATAAGTTTCGGGTGTCGTTTATATTTAAAACAAAAAGGTGACATGCTTTAAACTTTTTTAGAAAAGTTTCATTTTAATCGGGTTAGATCTCTCTTGATTTCTAACTAAATAACTTGTTTCAAAAGCCTAGGTTCAAGTTTTCGAGTCGAACTTCCAAAATGTGAGTCTCTCAACTCAGATCCTCGCCATTTATTTTACAAATTGAAAAACGTACTCATTTGCCAAAGATGTACAAATTCAGATTCAAAAACCTAACTTGTTCGGGTCGTAGCTCCTTCGATATTTATTGTTACGAATTAATTTTGCCATCTACAAAAAGTTCTAAGATTGCTCTACAGAAGCTATTTACATTATTTTTACATAACTAGGCCTTAGGGTGGTCGTTTTTCCAATTTGCAAATAGTACTCTGATTTGTGTCGGTATTGCGTAACTGTTTCTTAAGATTTATTAAAAATAATAAAAAGATTCCAAAAATTATGAAAACATTCAGAGATCATCATACGACATAATTTAAGTACACAAAAATTGGAAAGATCCATAAAAGTCTAGGTTGGGTTTTTAGGTCGAAACATGTTGCTGTAAAACTGGGTCACATTCATGTTTTCGTAACTTGACTTTTTATCAATTTCCTCAACACTACAAGTCTATATAAGTGATAACAAACATGGAATGTAATGTACATGTAAATAAGAGTATGTAAATGAGTTTATGAGTCTTACAAAGACTTGGTGGATGGTTTGTGCCAAAGAACCCAAAAGAACACTATAAAACCCAAACTAAGCTTTCAAAAACCCTAACTTCTGCACCCTTTATCAATAAGCTACCAAGTAAGCTACCCAATAAGAAAATACCAAAATTTGAACGCTTCTTCTAGTGTATTTTTTCTCTTATGTTTGTGAGAGTGAGAGTAAGAGATATTGTGTTTTAGTTTAGTAGTAAATGAGAAGTGAATGTATGAATGGTTAAATAGAAAGTATTAGGTCTTTCAACACACAAGGAGGGCCCCTTTTGGTTTTGTGTTTAGCTGTACAAGGGGGGGGATAACAAGGGGGAGGATTACAAGGTTATTTTACTACATATTGGATCATATGTTTATACTTTGGGTGGTTCTGTAAAGGATGAGACATAATATATATAAGTTAGTAGTTGTGGAAGAATTTATGGGGGGGGGGAGGTATTTATGAGTTGGTATTTGGAGAGGTGATTTTTTTATTTTATTTTGTATTATTTAGGTGTTAGTGTATAAGTATCTATGTATATGATATGGTAGTGAAGTGTTATGCATGCATGTACGTAACTATGAAATAGTGAGCGATTTACGTAAAAATTGTAAAACTGTTGGGAGTCAAGAAAGTGTCGGTCATATTGTAAATAGATTAGGTCATTAATATTATGGGCATGTATGTTAGTTTATCTTGGTCCGCCCATGAAGCAAGCCCATGGGCGGCCAACCCTACATTGTATACTATAAATACCCCTTCTCTTAAAGAGAAGGTTGTTGGTTTTTTGTTATGCAATATACTTCTTCATTTTAAACTAGAACCTTCCATTCTCTTTCTCTCTACTCTCTTTATCACTCTAGAAATAACCATTGCTTATGAGTAACAATGAAAATAACGTCACCTAACATGTGTTATCAGTCACTAGAAGATGGTTTGATATGTTCGTTTGCGTTTTAGAAGAAGATCGTACAACTTATCTTCATATTTTTACTTTCTATTTTTTTTTCTTTTAAACCTTACTTAATATTGTTTCTAGCACTTAAGCTTCTAGTTTGGATTAACTGAGAGCATTTATAGTTTTTAGTAGATTTTAAAAGAAAGTTGATAAAGTTTAGAGTTTAGTGGTAGTTTAATAGAGGTACAAGTGGGTTTTTGCTTCTAAGTTTCTTTATTACACTTTTAAAACAACCATGTTTGCAACTTTATTATAGATTTAGTGTATTTAAAGTGATTTATGGTGAAAGAAACTGATTTGAAATCTTAAAAAGTGTGCAAAAGTGTTTTGGCAAAATCCTTCAATTTTCTATCTAAAACTCTCATTCCGATTTTCTTTTCAAAACCCTTTATCTTTCGAATTCCTATAAACCCTTATTTCTGGAGTTTCCTCCACATCATGTAGCTTTAAATTTGGATTAAGTTGCAAGGCTGCCACAAAGTTAGAGTAATCTTTGGGTTTGGACAAATTCAAAGAGTTTCGACTTTCTCTTCAAATTTAAATCTTCAACTTTGGATTAAGTTGTAAGATCATTCGAGTTTCTTTGAAAATTATATAAGTTTCAAGTTTATATGTGAGTTTCTTGACCTTCGAATTTCTTGGCGGCTGTGAGTTTCTCCTTCAAGTTTCTTCAGGCCTTCAAGTTTCTCTTCAAGTTTCTGGAATTCGACCATAGATATCAACTTTCAAGACATAAACCTTTTAAGAAGACTAAACCTTACATTAAAACAAATTCTCACATCAAATTTTCTACAAGATCCAATTCATTGTTATTCTCAAGATTATAAACATGTTTAATCAACAAACCACCTTACTTTCCTCAACAACCCTTCACCATATCCTCAACAATACCAACAACAATATCTTCAACAATACTTTCCACAATACCCTCTACCATACCCTAAACAATAATTTCCTCAACCACATCCTCATGATGAATCCATTCAACAATCCATTTATGAAGCTGGTTCAGAAGCTCATCCTCCCATGTTGTCGTCTGGTAAATATACTCAATGAGCAAGCAAGTTTCTAAGCTAGTTGGACTATAAGAAGCCTCACGAGAAGTATCTACGAAAATTTATTGAAGATGGTCCATTTTTTATGCCAATGACTACTGTTCCTGGTGATCCAAATAGTAATCCGCCAAAACTTCCAGCTACAAGACAAGCTGTTGAAAGTGAGTTGTAAGCTGAGGTGTAACACCCCCAATTCGGATATGCAGCGGAATTCAAACTGGGTATTACTTTATGGCACAACAGTCATAATAATAGAAAATGATCTCTAAAAGAGTCGTTTTTAAAAAGGCTTTATCATTCAAATATATCAGAGTTTACAAAATAGGTCCCAGTTGGTTCCATTGATTACAAAACACATCAATATAAAGTTTTTGATGTTTTGTGAATGATAAATTATTTATTTATAGCCTTCTTGATCTTGTCCTTGTTCTTCCGTGCCAGCTTTCGACATTATGGACCTGAAATACATGCTTAAAACTGTCAACACAAAGGTTGAGTGAAATTCATAGAGTTTGTTTGATGGTTGAACACATTATTCATAACGTGAGGTAATTAGTCTCACATTTATGGTTTAGAAAACAAAACAGATATTATTGCACTAAGCTCATGATACCGAAACGTTAACAGCTGTCATATAATAGTAACCGATGCCCTAATAGGTAATTTGCCATTAAACCTATGGATCTTCAAATAGAGTGCGTTTGTTTGCCTACCAGGTCAACACAAACGGGATTTGTCATTCCCGATAGATCTATCCACATTATTCGCGTTCACTCGCAAGTGATTAATGGTTCATGATAATAGGGACTTTGGCAATAGTGTACTTAGTGCAACTAATATATTCAAGTATAATTTGAAAGTAATGTGTTCGGTTTAAAATAAAGCAGGTATCTCCTCCAAGGGTTTGTAAAACAATTAAGTAATAGAAAGTGGGGCTATGAACTCACCGAGAGTTGATGATATTAAGTACTTAACGGATGCGATGGATAAGTCGGAAGACTTCTACGTACAACCTAAAAATGAAATGTTGCGACTTAAGTTTGGAATAATGTTTAAGAAAACATAAACCATCCTATATATATTCCTATGTTGATCATGATGTATTCAATTATCATATGATGTTTATAGAAAGATCTTTAATATGTGAAAACATATTTAGTTTATAGATATCGTACTACCGTTCGGGCCATCATAATTCAGAGGTCATGCAGTAAACGTTCGAGGAGCTAGGACACTTTAAATCATAAATCCAGCAACTCGTCGACACGTTTTACTCAAATGAACCCCTCACATGAATCTCCCTACTATTGTAGCACTTAGTAGATACAACATATATTTTGAGTGAAGATTGTTATATAAATAAGTTTATCATGTTTTTACAAGTTCTCGTCGTTTCATAAATATGATTACCTTAGTTAACGGTTTTGGGTAAATAAGCCTTAAGGCTTTAGCCATGGTCTTGCCGTGACTTTGGTCTTGACTACCATGATCTTGAGACTTAGCTTTGACCTTAGCCGTAGCCGTGGTCTTGGCTTATGGCCATTAGGCCTCTTGATTTGCTTTTAGATGTGACAAAAGTATAGTTATGAGACTATATTTACGGCAGTTTCTGTTTTTGAAAGATTTTGGCCTATTTATGCGTTTTCAAGGTCCGAGCTTTTTTGGTATTGAAAGAAAACGTCGTTCCGGACAACTTTCGTGTTTTAACTTTTTGATGATTCGGACCAGAAGTACCACTTTTAAAAAGACAGAACTAAAAACAGTTTAAACATGTAGTTTTGGCGTTTAGGTTTCGCTAACTTCTTTTGCTTATAACTTTTGACTCGTTTGTCCGTTTTAGGTGATTAAAATTGCTATGTTTACCTTTTTATCTTGTCTACCATATTATGTAAGTTAGAAAGTCCATATGTTACTGTTTTTAATGGTCTCACATGTGTAGAATATGACTAGTTTACAATTTTGTTACTTTTATGACAATATGTGAATTAAAACAAGTGATTGAATATATGTGTTGGATCGATATACTTTAATCAAACTAACTTAACTAGCTTGTTAAGGTTTAATAACCTCGGATAAATCCTAAGTTATTAACAAAGAAACACTGAGCAATCTTTATCAAGTACGCGGAATTTACTTAACAAAGCTAAGAAGAATAACTTTTATTATAAACTCTAAATCTGCTTATTATGCAGATACTCTAAACAAATCTAAGATTATCGAACTTCTCTCTAAAACACTAAATAACTTGTGAAGTCGTAAACTCTAAAACTCATAGACTCGTACCTCTAATGCCAATCTAGGAGTCCTTTTATAGGCTCAAGGATATCCTAGTCGGTTTACAATTTGTATTCTTGTATGACAAGTAATCTAAACATAGAATACAATACTTTCCATAAACAAATATAATAGTTCTTTGTTCTTGCAGTACTTTGACTTCATAGTGCAGTACTTTGACTTTGTCTTTAACAGTACTTTGAGTCTTTGACGTTTTCCAGTACTTTGCAGCTTACAGTACTTTCATATCTTCAGTACTTTCATATCTTCAGCACTTTCATATCCCAACAATCCTCCCCTAACTTGAATTCTACTTGCTTGACTTCAAGTTCTCTTTTGTGAATATATCTTTAACAACTTCATCTTTAAGGACAGATTGTTTCTTAGTCTTTGGATTGTATCTTTGTAGTGTCTGTGCTTGTCAATGTATCTCTTAGAATTATTCTTGTCTACCATATTATGTAAGTTAGAAAGTCCATATATTACAGTTTTTAATGGTCTCACATGTGTAGAATATGGCTAGTTTACTAGTTTGTTACTTTTATGACAATATGTGAATTAAAACAAGTGATTGAGTATATGTACATCATGAATCAACATAGTAACTATATATATAGCATGAAATAGTTAAAATTATGAATAATAAAGATGAGATGATGGTGGTGATAAGTTTCTTACAACTTTTGACTTTCAATAAGAAAGGAGTAACTTAGTAAGGATAGGACTTTGATTGATCGCGTAAGACTTCGGATTGAGCTAGCTTTCCACACCTTGGCACCCTTTCAAACTTTGAAGAGTTGGTGATGAAGTACTAAGTGACTTGAGTGGATTTAAACTCAAGAAGATCACTTAAACTTGCTAGAGATTTGATGAAGAAGCTTGATCTTTGCAACTTCCTTGCATAAACTTAGAGTTTATAGATCAAATGATGGAAGATGTGAGTGTTTTAGGGTATGAACGACCAAAATCAGTATGTGAGGGAGTTTATGATGTATTTCACTTCCTATTTATAGGAGGGTAAGTTTGGTTAACCATATATTGGGTTAAATATTAACCATGGTTAAGTTAGGACACTTGTAATGATCAAAATGAACCTTGGTTAGGATTAAGCCACCAATATGATGACTCCCCCCCCCCCTTAGGTCGGTCTCAATGTGTCTAGGTGGCTTAGATGATAAGTTTTGATAATATCTTGAGTTTAGAGTAAGTTTTGGTTCCGTTAAATGCCAACCGTAAGTCGTTAAGCCATAAAACGTAAAACCGGGTATCGTAAAAATACGAAACTTACAGGAATGATCAGACTCATCATTATACTCCATCTAAAAATATAAAATGAGTGATAAGTCTCATTGGGTGCAAAAACGCTGCTTAAAGCTGGAAATACGGGTCAAAAACGCGTAATTCGCAGTTTATCGAAAAAGAACGAAATTTCAGGGAAACGACCGTGAATTTATTTAGAGTAGACTAAAATTAGTCTAAAAGTGATATGAGATGTCAAAATGTGGTTTTCTTCATACGCGGGACAACTTAACAGTTATTTGTGAAGTTTAAAAGTTACGCGATTTAAGCAAAAATGTAGAACATACAAGGTTAATTCCTTTATGGTCAAAGGAGGAGGGAAATATGTTTGACTTTTCCAAAAAATGTAAAAGTGTCAAAAACATATTAGAAACACAGTGCAGGAATCGTTAAGTCTGGATGTAAGTAGTATTGTTTAAAACGTAAGTTTAGTTTTTCAGCGCAGGGCTTATTTGGTAACATAAAAATAAATCTGAAAAATTCTCAAATTAATCATGAGTGATCTAAGAATTTATCTGATGTTAGGAAAATTATCAGAGTTGATTTTCGTTATGCGCGTGATGTTTAAACGACGGACCGTCCAAAATGAAACTTTATAACGATGTTTTCTTAATAACTTTTGCGAAGATGATCTAACGATTGTCGAATTCTCAGGATATTACTAAAATAATTTATCTTACGAGAATGTGAAATAAAAATTTTACGGATGAATAGTGAAAATGAATAGTAAAAGTGAATAGTAAATTCTCGAAAATGAAAAGTAGCCTGAAAATGCGGGTGGTTACAGTCTCCCCCCATTGGAGAAATCACGTCCTCGTGATTTAATTGTTACTTGATGGTGATGCTCCTTCAAAAAGGTGAGGGACTAGGTCGGATAAACCCCTTGTCCGAAAGTTCTTGTAGTTATTTGCCAATTCTTGCATCTCTGATGGTGCCAGTCTATAGGGTGCGCGGGCCACTGGCGCCGCTCCTGGTACTAAATCAATTTGAAACTCTACTTGGCGGGATGGTGGAAGTCCAGGTAAGTCTTCAGGGAAAACTTCAGGAAATCCACGAGCGATAGGAACGTCTTCAAGTCGTTTTTCTTTGGATTCCTTCTCGGTAACATGAGCTAGAAATGCATAACATCCTTTTTCAATGTACTTCATGGTTTTCATACATGAGATGATGTTTAAGCGAGTTCCACTTCGATCACCACGGATGACCAAAGTTACATTGTTACAAGGAATGTGAACAACGTTTTCGCCACAGATGATGTTAGCTCGACGCTTTGACAACCAATCCATGCCAATAACAACATTGAAACTTCCAAGTTCGATTGGCATGAGATTGATGCTGAATGGGAGATCTAAAAGGTTGAGGGTACAGTTTTGGAGTACAGTATTGGTGTTCACTAAGTTTCCATTGGCTAACTCAATACTATAGTGAGTATCCTTAGTGGTTGGGGCAATATTAAGTAAAGGTGCAATTTTGGAAGATATAATGCTCATATCAACACCAGAATTGAATAAGATTTTAACAAGATGGTTATTGATTGAAAACGTACCAGTGACTACGTTCGAGTCTTGTTGAGGTTCACCGTTGCCCATAACATAGGCTCTACCACGAGCACCTCCGCCTTGTTGACCACGGTTTTGAGGGCAATTGTGTTTGTAGTGTCCTCCTTCTCCACAATTGAAACATGTAATTATCGGCTGAGTATTGCTTCCGGTTGTTACAACTTTGCCCCGACAATCCTTAACATGATGTCCCACTTTTTGGAAATTTTTGCTTTTGCAAGGACCTGAGTGATGAGCCTTGCACTGACAACAATATGGATGGGGTCCAGTATATCCCATGCCTACTGCTGGGGCAGTAGCGGCATAGGTTCTGGCATTTTCTTGTCTTTGATTCTGCTGGTTGTGATGTGTGGTGTTGCGGTTTTGATTGTTGGGAGTGTTTCTTTGGTTGTTGTCCCATTGTCGTTTGTTGTTGTTGTTTCGGTTGTTATTTTTGTCGGCATGGTTGTTGTTGTTATGGTAGTTGGTGTTGTTGGTGGTAGTGTTGCTATTGAGATTCTGTCCCTGGACAGTCCCTGCTCGAACCGCTTGATCCATGAGATTTCGAGACATTCGCATAGCATCATCAAGTGACTTTGGATCAAACGATGTCACATTTCCCTGGATGACAGGCGTAAGTCCCCAGATATATCTCTCTAACAGCTTTTCAGTTGTTGGAACCATTGATGGACATAGTATCGCCAATTCTTGAAATCGGCGGTTGTAAGTGGCAATGTCAACACCCTTGAGAACATGGTTCCAGAACTCCACTTCCAATTTCTGTATTTCACTACGAGGGCAATACTCCTTGATCATTAAATCCTTTAGAGCAACCCAAGAGATTTTATAAGCATTCGTGATGCCTATTGGTTGAGCAACTGCATTCCACCATGATAATGCTTGATCCAGTAGTGTACAAGTTGCATACTGAACTTTGTCACTTTCAGCGCATTTGCTGATTGAGAACACAGACTCCATTCTTTCAAACCAGCGAGTTAAACCCACGGCTCCTTCTGAACCTTTGAAATTTGTGGGTTTGTGATCGGAGCTAAACCGTCAAGTTATCTCACGCAAGCTAGCCACTTGTGAATGACCAACCGTAAGAAACTCAAAACAGCTCAAACACTAATGCAATTAAGATCAGAGGAATATAGGGAATTCCTGGGTCGTTAAGTCCCACGGAGGATGAATTGGTGTATAAACACTTGATCAGATGATAGAATGATCACTAAGGATAGTGATCAGTAAGGTTTTGAATGGATAATTACCTAAAGAAAAGATCTACAAATTACAGCGACTTAAATGCAAATTAAAAGAAATTAAAAAGATAAAATATATTAAATAAACGCTATCACTATTTTTACAGATCGATGAGCGTTTATTTTATAAAACAAAATAACTTAAATAAACTATTTTAATTAAAACGTAAACCTAAATAAACTTAAAACGTAACCTAAAATGAAAACGAGCGTTACGTGTAAAAATAACGCTGGAGCGCAAGCAAAAACGTAAAATTATTGAAATAAAAGGCCTACGAGTGTAAAACTAATTTTATTACATACTATATGATAAAAGAAAATTTTAGAAAAAAGATTTATATTTTTTTGACTTTTATATTTTTTATTATGAATTTAATACGATTTTATACTAATTAAATGTTTAAAAATACTAAAACTAATGAGAAAAATCTGAAATTTTTTTTTGTAAAATATTTATTATCAATACTAATCTAAGAAAAATGCAAAAGTTGAAAAAGCTACTTCGAATAAGCTACAAATAAGCTAACTAAGTTGTATAAGCTAAACTGGGAAAGTGTAGTTAAGTATTTGATTATGCAAGATATGACCAAGACAAGACCCAAGGGCAATTGGCATACAGGTACTCACTAACACTCTCCTAAGGGGGAGGTCTCAGGTTCGAGCCTGCCTACCCCCTTTTTGCTAAACATTTTTATTTTCGATTTTTATTTTACACACTTATTAAACACAGTAAGATAAGCAATTTTGAAAACTGCAACTTTTTATGAAATTGAATAATAAGCTCTAAAATAGCTTATGATTCCAACAGTAGGCCTATATGAATGAAATAAGCATAAGGATAAGCCAAATGGCTTATAAGCTACTAAATAAGCAAAGTAAACTAGAAATAAGAAAAAGAACTGATAATAAGCTGATATGACTACTGAGAAAGCAATTTTAACTACAAATAAGCACTGATTAAGCACAAATAAGCAAAAGCTAAACACTGTTACACAGTACTCTCTTTTGAATCACTAGGCACCTTCTACCTTAATTTTAAGCACATGAATAAGCTCAGAAATGAAAATGAACACTTGAATTAGCTAGCTTACCAACTGAGCTATCTAAAAAACTAGTTTACAAAGATTGGCTTACACTATTGAACTTATGAGAAGCTTTTTAAAAACTGATGAACACTGATTGACTGGTTAACTTAAACAAAATGGACAAATCTAAAAAGCACTTGCAGGCTTATTGGATAAGCTGCAAATTGAAAAATAAGAATTGGAATAGAGAGATGGGTGGGTTGGCTTTCCAAAAAGCCAAAATACATAAGCTATGGGTCACTAATAAGCTCTGGAAGAGCTTATGAATTGAGCTATCTCAACTGTACACAGAACATTATTTTGACTTTTTAAACAAAATGAAAGTTTGACTTAAATGAACTTGTAATTGATTTTTATGAATGATTATGTTATAATAAGCTATGCTAAGATGAAATTAAGCTAGTTTATCAGATTCTAAGCTAATATGTGGAATATGAGACTTATTACACTAACAGTTAACAGATTAGACTAGATTGAGTTCTATTTTGACTTTTATACTAATGAGACCTATTTATTATGACTATTATGAACTCTATTGAACTAAATAAACATGCAGTAACAAGAATCAAGGACAATAACATGCAAGAACTCAGATAAGCAGCTTGATCCAAACACACCTTAGCAAGGCAGTTTTTATGATTAGTGTTACAAATCCACAAATTACAACATGAAACTGATTCCAGTCACTTGATTATGATGTAATTAGATCAAATGAACACAAAAACACAGGTTTAAACAACATTTACTAAGATAATCACAACTAAGCTATATTAACTAAAAATATTAACAACAAGCAACTATGATTTCCAACTAACAACCTACTGATTTAACACTAGATTATCACTAACCAATAACAACTAAGCATGAAACAAGAAATTTATACTAATTTAAGAACTAAAATAGTGAATGGCAAAAATCAAGAGATAAGCTTACAACTTGAATCCAAGGCACAACTGAGAACCAAGAACTGAGTACCACACCTATAGGCTTACCACTAAGCTTCTAACCCAAATGCATTCCATACATCAGTCTGCTTCAGTCTTTTGCACCATCTCCATGTTTTTTTATTTTAAACTAATTTTTTTAGTAATTTTGGTGATTTTTGAATTTTGAGTCTAAACTGAGTTATAAATGTTTTCAATAGCTTAAACAAGCTACTAAGAACTTATATAAGCTTAATGAGCCCAGAACAACAACCATAAACAACATAAGACAAATTTAAGATTTTAACCATGAAATTGAAATTTGCACAAACTGAAATTAAACTGGAAACTTGGAATTGTTTATTGATAAAGATTCAAATACACTTAAAAACACTTAAACCAGTACTTGAAAGTTTAAACATACACTAGAAAGCTTGAAATTATTAAAACGACATAAACTACACTAAACTACACTACTTTCCTCTCTTCTCAGCTTCTCATCCTTTCTTTATAGATCTATTCTGTTCCTTGTCGACATATGAGACTTTCCCACTTGATTGCAGCCCTTGGATCACTTGAAATCATCAAAATTACACTTGTCATTTTTTTGGCAGGAAAAGTCTTTGAAGCAGGTAGCAGCATTAATTGCTTCTTGGGAGGATATGGAGGTGGAAAGGAGTTATGTGGAAGTGGCAAGGGGACAATTGAGATAGTTTGGAGAAGCTTTTGGGTCAAACAGAGGAAAACAGGGGAGATGGGTGAAAAAGTGGTGGGGATGCATTTATTATGGAGTGGGATGATGTTTAGATGGTGTAAGAGGGTAGGGTGTGAGCTGTGGAGGACAAGTGGAGGGGGGAAGTGGCATGAAAACCACCCTGGTATGGTGACTAAGTGGTTTGGGGGGAAGATGAACAGTGAAGGCGGGATTGGGTTGTTTGACTTATGTTGACCCCGAGTTTAATTATTAAAGGAGTTGGGCTGGGGTTGTATTTGGGCCACAGCTGGTTTAAGGATTGGGTTGGATTGGTTGTTAACAATTACAAGGGTCCGTTTGGTTTATTTAAGTAAAAGGACCATTCATGTAATATTTGCAAAGTTTAGGACTGAAACTGCCATTCTTTCAAAATTATTCCAAGGGCCAAACCTGCCATATATTAATAACACAAGGACCAATGTTGATAATTTTAACATTTTAAAACTTTAAAGGACCATTTGTGTCATTTTTGGATTTTGAGGGGGTGAAACTGTAAATTTCCCAAAAGTTATCAAAAGGACCAATTTTGTCATTTATTAATAGTACAAGGTTAATATTTGATAATTTTCACTTTTTAAATTAACCAAGGACTATATTTGACATTTTCCAAACTTGAGGGACTAAAGTTGTCATTTTGTAGATTTTAAACTTTAAAGGGTTTATTTTGACAACTTTTGAATCTCATGGACCTTAAATGACATTTTACAAGTTTTTGAATTACCAGGGACTAGCTTTGACAACTTTTGAAACTTGGGGGACTAAAACTGCCAATTATGCAAACTTGATACGTTTTTCGCCAAATTTTGGTATTTTTGCATTTAAAACACATAAAACACTTGTTTGTGATATTTTCATCATTTTGATGCATTTCTGAGTGTTTTCAGATGTTTTTGCAGTCTAGATAGTACAAAAATGATGAGTATTTAGACACTCATCAATCCCCCACACTAAGATATTGCTAGTCCCTAGCAATGATTTGAGAAAATTTAATGGATTTCATCTCTTTACCAAAAGCCATTACTTCTGGAGTAGCCAATTGTTTTAGTTCAAGTAAGAACCTTGGTACAACGATAACCAAATGATTTTGAGCAAATCATAAGCTGTGAACGGATTTGATTTGTCTTTACCAGAAGCCGTTTGCTTCTGGACTAGCCAACTCTTAGATAAATTATCAATATTATCTTTGGTGAGCCGATTACCAATTATGGATTTCCAACTGCCTTTACCACAAGCCATAAACTTGCGGGCTAGCCAACTTTTCACTAGTTTAAAGATATGGTGAGCTGAACACCATACAATTTTGGGCAAATTGCAAGCCATAAACGGATTTGAGATATCTTTACCAAGAGCCGTTTGCTCCTGGATTAGCCAATCCTTATGTGGGTTAGACATGGTGGACTGATTACCATTTGTTGTGTTTAGTACATAGTACTTCCACTAAATAAAAAATTTTAAAATTTGGCCATTTTGGGGGAAAAAAGGGACTAAAAGGGTACATTTATGATCAAATTCGCCAGAATTCCCCCCCCCCACACTTAGAAATGAATATTGTCCTCAATATTCAAAGTACCGGCTGTTATGCCGAATCCTCGAACGTAAAAAGATAACATTATTAACCAAGTGTAGAAACACAACAATTATTCTCTTTTTTAAATATTTACAATTTTCATTTATTTTTTAGATCTATATACAACATGTGGGGCATCTCCCTCACACTAGGGTGGTACACACGGGTGAAAACCCATGTTTAACTACTGTTTTTGATTACCGAGTCGCTAGCTTGACTCGACCCCGAATTAATTGGTTCATGGGGAAGCAAGTGGAAGAGACAATCTCCATCGGACTTTCATTCAAGATGTTTGTATAAACATTGAAGTACATGAAAGTTCCACACCGATGAGATATACATAGAACCGGCTCAAAAATGATAAATGAAAATGTCGGGGTCAAAGATAATGTCTTCATTCCCGAAGGAGTGAAGAACAGGAGAAGCTACGGGATAGGTGAAGAAGAGAAAGAAAGTCATGATAATAATCTTGACTAACTCATCATCATCAGAAAGGGAATTCATGATAGCATGAATTTCATCTTTTAAGCTCAATTGGTCTAGACATATCCCGGGTGTGTCTAGATCAAAGTAGAAGTTATCATACTCCGGTGGAGATATGATATGAGTGAGTTCACAGGAGAACTCCTCAAAGGAGAATGATTCATATTCAGGATTGATTTGACTGAGTTCACTGGGGAACTCATCAAAAGTAAATGATTCATAATCGGGGAGAGAATTATGAGAATGAGAAGTGGTAATACCACTAATCTTCTCTCCCATATGATCAAAATGGAACGTTTGCAATTCGGGAATAGAATCATTGAACAAAAGTTCACTATCCTCAAAGGGGATAGGATATGAAGTAGGCTTTTCATTAAAAGCCTCGATTCTAGAAATGAGAAGATTAACATTCAATAATGTAACACGAAGAGCTTCGTCTTGGATTATTTCTTCATCATTCTCTTCTCCTAAGCTGACAAGCTCAGAAGGTAAATCTTCCATATAACTGATGTCTCCACAGGATAACGAATCATCATCATTAGAATCGGAGCACATCTCAACATGATTACTTTGAAAGACAAGAGGTGGAGGAATATCACACACATGGTCAAAAGTTCCCTGTGACTCTCTCGGGATTGGGACAAGGTCCTCAACACTAGACTTTATGAATTCGTCCGATTCCTTTTCAGGAACAGTGTCAAGATGCTCGTCCCCCATGTTCAGAGAGTGAGTGGGAGCTTTGGGTGTGATAGCAGTTGTTTGAGAATGAATCTCAACTGCTGGGATATCCACTGATGAATTTGATGAATCTTCAAGTGTATCTTCATCATCACTGTCATCAGGAATAAAATGAAATTGAGAGCTAGATCTGGCTGCTTTTTCTTTTGCAATTGATTCCCTAATAGACTTTTCAAAGGCAATTTGGGAATTTATTTTAGCAGCCTGCTCTTCAGCTAGCAATTCTTCCATGGACTTCTCATGTGAATTTTGAATGATGGGACATTGTGGGAGTGGAGATTTGTCAAAACCGGAAGGTTGACATTGATAATCATCATGAGGACCCCCACAATATACACAAGAAAAACTAGGAACATTATGAAATGCTGTCTTACTCAACTCCTCAGTTCTTTTCACTGATTCCAGAAGCTCTAGATAAGTGTCTTGTTGGGTTTGCTGAGGAGTTTGAGTCATTTGGTACTGTGGAGGTTGGTCGTGATATGGATAGTCGTAATTGTTACAAGGAAATGGATTCCCTGTTTGACAATCAGAGCTGAAATGGGAACCTCCACAGTTCTCACAACAGTAAAACTGTTGAGCCTGGATTGGTGAATCATATGGATATTGGTCATAACCAAAGTTCTGAGCATCACCGGAAAACTGGTCATTTGGTACTGTGGAGGTTGGTCGTGATATGGATAGTCGTAATTGTTACAAGGAAATGGATTCCCTGTTTGACAATCAGAGCTGAAATGGGAACCTCCACAGTTCTCACAACAGTAAAACTGTTGAGCCTGGATTGGTGAATCATATGGATATTGGTCATAACCAAAGTTCTGAGCATCACCGGAAAACTGTTCATAGACAACCGTGTTTCCGGATTGACATTCAAATCCTTGGTGAGGACCTCCACAAAATTCACAGCAGTTATGTTGATTATATGAAAATAAGTCGGGCTGTGGTGGGTAATTCGAAAAATTTGAGGGATCGTTAAATGAGTTCGGATTAGGATCATAATCAAACGAATTCCTCGAACCACAAAACAAACAACTCCCGTTCCGAATATCATTACCACACTGTACACACGTACACCAGCGACATGGTGAACCAAAAAGAGGCTCACCACAACCGACACAAGGAATAAACGATTCTATTTGAGAGTTATGAGAAGGAATCAGTTCATTCAAAGAATCAACAAAACCAACATGGTGATCTGAATGACTATTAAGACTCGAAGAACATTTTGAAAAATCCGGAGGTGGGACAAGTGGTGTGCTCTGAGAGCTAGCAATTTTTACCACTTCCGTTATGGTCTCCGGTTCAGGTTCTTGAGAAACGTGAAGATTAGGCAAGTCATTCTTGCTAGTCACCGGTCTAAATTCTTCATGTTTGCTTTTAACCGTAAATCGTGAAAGTTTAGCATCAATTTTAGACGGCTTAGGAGCAATCGAGGGGTTAGATCTTTGGATAACCGTAGGTTGGACGTATTTAGCACCTTCATTATCAGATGAAAGTACCTGGTCCTTTGTCACCCCGGTTTCTCGTTCTATTTCCCTACGCAGAATCAATGGATCATCACGAACAACACGAATTCTTGACATTTGTGATAAAATAGGAAGTTTTTCAACTTCGTTCCAGATTTCGTCGTAGTCGAGAGATTCCATGAGAATAGAAGAAGTTAGAATCAAATGGATAGAGGGTAAAGGAATAAAGAATCAAAAAGGGTAAGAGGGTAAAGATGAATATTTTTGGATTTTTGGATAAATATTTTGTAAAAACAAAGAATGAAAATATTTTTGGTGTTGTTAACACTTTAGGAAAAGTGTTAATGAACTTTTTGATTTTGATTAATTTACAAAAAACGGCGCCAAAATTTGATCGGAGCTAAACCGTCAAGTTATCTCACGCAAGCTAGCCACTTGTGAATGACCAACCGTAAGAAACTCAAAACAGCTCAAACACTAATGCAATTAAGATCAGAGGAATATAGGGAATTCCTGGGTCGTTAAGTCCCACGGAGGATGAATTGGTGTATAAACACTTGATCAGATGATAGAATGATCACTAAGGATAGTGATCAGTAAGGTTTTGAATGGATAATTACCTAAAGAAAAGATCTACAAATTACAGCGACTTAAATGCAAATTAAAAGAAATTAAAAAGATAAAATATATTAAATAAACGCTATCACTATTTTTACAGATCGATGAACGTTTATTTTATAAAACAAAATAACTTAAATAAACTATTTTAATTAAAACGTAAACCTAAATAAACTTAAAACGTAACCTAAAATGAAAACGAGCGTTACGTGTAAAAATAACGCTGGAGCGCAAGCAAAAACGTAAAATTATTGAAATAAAAGGCCTACGAGTGTAAAACTAATTTTATTACATACTATATGATAAAAGAAAATTTTAGAAAAAAGATTTATATTTTTTTGACTTTTATATTTTTTATTATGAATTTAATACGATTTTATACTAATTAAATGTTTAAAAATACTAAAACTAATGAGAAAAATCTGAAATTTTTTTTTGTAAAATATTTATGAGAAAAATCTGAAATTTCTTTTTGTAAAATATTTATTATCAATACTAATCTAAGAAAAATGCAAAAGTTGAAAAAGCTACTTCGAATAAGCTACAAATAAGCTAACTAAGTTGTATAAGCTAAACTGGGAAAGTGTAGTTAAGTATTTGATTATGCAAGATATGACCAAGACAAGACCCAAGGGCAATTGGCATACAGGTACTCACTAACACTCTCCTAAGGGGGAGGTCTCAGGTTCGAGCCTGCCTACCCCCTTTTTGCTAAACATTTTTATTTTCGATTTTTATTTTACACACTTATTAAACACAGTAAGATAAGCAATTTTGAAAACTGCAACTTTTTATGAAATTGACTAATAAGCTCTAAAATAGCTTATGATTCCAACAGTAGGCCTATATGAATGAAATAAGCATAAGGATAAGCCAAATGGCTTATAAGCTACTAAATAAGCAAAGTAAACTAGAAATAAGAAAAAGAACTGATAATAAGCTGATATGACTACTGAGAAAGCAATTTTAACTACAAATAAGCACTGATTAAGCACAAATAAGCAAAAGCTAAACACTGTTACACAGTACTCTCTTTTGAATCACTAGGCACCTTCTACCTTAATTTTAAGCGCATGAATAAGCTCAGAAATGAAAATGAACACTTGAATTAGCTAGCTTACCAACTGAGCTATCTAAAAAACTAGTTTACAAAGATTGGCTTACACTATTGAACTTATGAGAAGCTTTTTAAAAACTGATGAACACTGATTGACTGGTTAACTTAAACAAAATGGACAAATCTAAAAAGCACTTGCAGGCTTATTGGATAAGCTGCAAATTGAAAAATAAGAATTGGAATAGAGAGATGGGTGGGTTGGCTTTCCAAAAAGCCAAAATACATAAGCTATGGGTCACTAATAAGCTCTGGAAGAGCTTATGAATTGAGCTATCTCAACTGTACACAGAACATTATTTTGACTTTTTAAACAAAATGAAAGTTTGACTTAAATGAACTTGTAATTGATTTTTATGAATGATTATGTTATAATAAGCTATGCTAAGATGAAATTAAGCTAGTTTATCAGATTCTAAGCTAATATGTGGAATATGAGACTTATTACACTAACAGTTAACAGATTAGACTAGATTGAGTTCTATTTTGACTTTTATACTAATGAGACCTATTTATTATGACTATTATGAACTCTATTGAACTAAATAAACATGCAGTAACAAGAATCAAGGACAATAACATGCAAGAACTCAGATAAGCAGCTTGATCCAAACACACCTTAGCAAGGTAGTTTTTATGATTAGTGTTACAAATCCACAAATTACAACATGAAACTGATTCCAATCACTTGATTATGATGTAATTAGATCAAATGAACACAAAAACACAGGTTTAAACAACATTTACTAAGATAATCACAACTAAGCTATATTAACTAAAAATATTAACAACAAGCAACTATGATTTCCAACTAACAACCTACTGATTTAACACTAGATTATCACTAACCAATAACAACTAAGCATGAAACAAGAAATTTATACTAATTTAAGAACTAAAATAGTGAATGGCAAAAATCAAGAGATAAGCTTACAACTTGAATCCAAGGCACAACTGAGAACCAAGAACTGAGTACCACACCTATAGGCTTACCACTAAGCTTCTAACCCAAATGCATTCCATACATCAGTCTGCTTCAGTCTTTTGCACCATCTCCATGTTTTTTTATTTTAAACTAATTTTTTTAGTAATTTTGGTGATTTTTGAATTTTGAGTCTAAACTGAGTTATAAATGTTTTCAATATGGAGGTGGAAAGGATATGGAGGTGGAAAGGAGTTATGTGGAAGTGGCAAGGGGACAATTGAGATAGTTTGGAGAAGCTTTTGGGTCAAACAGAGGAAAACAGGGGAGATGGGTGAAAAAGTGGTGGGGATGCATTTATTATGGAGTGGGATGATGTTTAGATGGTGTAAGAGGGTAGGGTGTGAGCTGTGGAGGACAAGTGGAGGGGGGAAGTGGCATGAAAACCACCCTGGTATGGTGACTAAGTGGTTTGGGGGGAGGATGAACAGTGAAGGCGGGATTGGGTTGTTTGACTTATGTTGACCCCGAGTTTAATTATTAAAGGATTTGGGCTGGGGTTGTATTTGGGCCACAGCTGGTTTAAGGATTGGGTTGGATTGGTTGTTAACAATTACAAGGGTCCGTTTGGTTTATTTTAGTAAAAGGACCATTCATGTAATATTTGCAAAGTTTAGGACTGAAACTGCCATTCTTTCAAAATTATTCCAAGGGCCAAACCTGCCATATATTAATAACACAAGGACCAATGTTGATAATTTTAACATTTTAAAACTTTAAAGGACCATTTGTGTCATTTTTGGATTTTGAGGGGGTGAAACTGTAAATTTCCCAAAAGTTATCAAAAGGACCAATTTTGTCATTTATTAATAGTACAAGGTTAATATTTGATAATTTTCACTTTTTAAATTAACCAAGGACTATATTTGACATTTTCCAAACTTGAGGGACTAAAGTTGTCATTTTGTAGATTTTAAACTTTAAAGGGTTTATTTTGACAACTTTTGAATCTCATGGACCTTAAATGACATTTTACAAGTTTTTGAATTACCAGGGACTAGCTTTGACAACTTTTGAAACTTGGGGGACTAAAACTGCCAATTATGCAAACTTGATACGTTTTTCGCCAAATTTTGGTATTTTTGCATTTAAAACACATAAAACACTTGTTTGTGATATTTTCATCATTTTCATGCATTTCTGAGTGTTTTCAGATGTTTTTGCAGTCTAGATAGTACAAAAATGATGAGTATTTAGACACTCATCAGTTTGCAACTCATAAATTCTTTGTATGAGCAACCTCTAGTTGCATTAGCTGCGGTAAGCCTAGAAGCTTCAGCGGCTGCTGCAGTTTCAGCGGCAGTGGCAAGCCTAGCGGCTTCAGCAGCTGCGGCAGCTTCAGCGGTAGCGGCGGCTTCAGCGGCTGCGGCGGCTTCAGCGGCAGCGGCGGCAGCGGCGGATTCGGCGGCTTCGGCGGCAGCGGCGGCTTCAGCGGCTGCGGCGGCTTCAGCGGCAGCGGCTGCTCGTTCAGCGTTAATTGCCGCATTCACTCGTTCAATAATCATCCGCTCAATAGCAGCTGGAGTCATTGGTTGCGGTGCTTTAGCTTTCTTTAGAGGCATGATTCTATCATATAAAAGATATTTCGTAAGTAGAGGGTTGGTAAAATAAGCACGATTTTCGACTGGAATGATAGGATAATAACGTTTGAGGTTTAAACCATAACACATGATAGCATAAAACAAGAGTTTTATTCATATAACGTTGATTGATTTACAAAATCGAAACCTATTACAAGCTTCTTCAAAATTTACTAACTGAAACATTCAGTTTAGTAATTACAACGTTTTACTACTGTTAGCTATTACATGGATTACATAGATTTTTCTAACTGAGTCTAATCAGTTTAGAAGTACAAAAGATAACTAGTATTATCACACTAGTCCAAGTAACTCAGGTTGATTGGCAACTTCTTGGTTTAGTGTGTCATGAAGGAATGTGTTGATTAGATCTGAGATGCTATGGTGCCCATGCTGACATTCTTGTTGAATCAATGGTGGTCGTGGTACTATCCACAATGAGTGATCCAACTCATCACATGTAGGGATGGAAAAGGGAAATGGTGGTGGTGGTGATGGAAAAGTAGTAGTTTCTTGAGACGAGGTTAATGCTTCAATAAAATAGAAATTATCGTCTGATGATGAAGAGTAGTTCGAAGATGTCGGGGTATAGGTCGGTAGGATTTGTGATACATGTACATTGGTAGATGAAAAAGTGTCCTCAATATCTGAGTCTGACGGGATAATAATGGGGTAGGCGGAAGAAGATATGATATCTACAATAAGTATTATGATGTTAAAACAATTCTAATGTTTATGGGGAATGCTCAATAATTCAAGTGTATATATCAATATACTAATATGTTCATGTTATTATAAAATATCTTGAAAGTCTATAATCGTCTGGAGGATGGAAGGCACGGAGAACGAAAGGCTATAAAATGTTTTTGTTTGTAAAAGCAGTTATAGTTTAAGTCATAATTTAGACTCGTTTCTCTATAACTATGGCTCTGATACCAATCTGTAACACCCCCAATTCGGATATGCAGCGGAATTCAAACTGGGTATTACTTTATGGCACAACAGTCATAATAATAGAAAACGATCTCTAAAAGAGCCGTTTTTAAAAAGGCTTTATCATTCAAATATATCAGAGTGTACAAAATAGGTCCCAGTTGGTTCCATTGATTACAAAACACATCAATATAAAGTTTTTGATGTTTTGTGAATGATAAATTATTTATTTATAGCCTTCTTGATCTTGTCCTTGTCCTTCCGTGCCAGCTTTCGACATTATGGACCTGAAATACATGCTTAAAACTGTCAACACAAAGGTTGAGTGAAATTCATAGAGTTTGTTTGATGGTTGAACACATTATTCATAACGTGAGGTAATTAGTCTCACATTTATGGTTTAGAAAACAAAACAGATATTATTGCACTAAGCTCATGATACCGAAACGTTAACAGCTGTCATATAATAGTAACCGATGCCCTAATAAGTAATTTCCCATTAAACCTATGGATCTTCAAATAGAGTGCGTTTGTTTGCCTACCAGGTAAACACAAACGGGATTTGTCATTCCCGATAGATCTATCCACATTATTCGCGTTCACTCGCAAGTGATTAATGGTTCATGATAATAGGGACTTTGGCAATAGTGTACTTAGTGCAACTAATATATTCAAGTATAATTTGAAAGCAATGTGTTCAGTTTAAAATAAAGCATGTATCTCCCCCAAGGGTTTGTAAAACAATTAAGTAATAGAAAGTGGGGCTATGAACTCACCGAGAGTTGATGATATTAAGGACTTAACGGATGCGATGGATAAGTCGGAAGACTTCTACGTACAACCTAAAAATGAAATGTTGCGACTTAAGTTTGGAATAATGTTTAAGAAAACATAAACCATCCTATATATATTCCTATGTTGATCATGATGTATTCAATTATCATATGATGTTTATAGAAAGATCTTTAATATGTGAAAACATATTTAGTTTATAGATATCGTACTACCGTTCGGGCCATCATAATTCAGAGGTCATGCAGTAAACGTTCGAGGATCTAGGACACTTTAAATCGTAAATCCAGCAACTCGTCGATACGTTTTACTCAAATGAACCCCTCACATGAAGCACCCTACTATTGTAGCACTTAGTAGATACAACATATGTTTTGAGTGAAGATTGTTATATAAATAAGTTTATCATGTTTTTACAAGTTCTCGTCGTTTCATAAATATGATTACCTTAGTTAACGGTTTTGGGTAAATAAGCCTTAAGGCTTTAGCCATGGTCTTGCCGTGACTTTGGTCTTGACTACCATGGTCTTGAGACTTAGCTTTGACCTTAGCCGTAGCCGTGGTCTTGGCTTATGGCCATTTGGCCTCTTGGTTTGCTTTTAGATGTGACAAAAGTATAGTTATGAGACTATATTTACGGCAGTTTCTGTTTTTGAAAGATTTTGGCCTATTTATGTGTTTTCAAGGTCCGAGCTTTTTTGCTATTGAAAGAAAACGTCGTTCCGGACAACTTTCGTGTTTTAACTTTTTGATGATTCGGATCAGAAGTACCACTTTTAAAAAGACAGAACTAAAAACAGTTTAAACATGTAGTTTTGGCGTTTAGGTTTCGCTAACTTCTTTTGCTTGTAACTTTTGACTCGTTTGTCCGTTTTAGGTGATTAAAATTGCTATGTTTACCTTTTTATCTTGTCTACCATATTATGTAAGTTAGAAAGTCCATATGTTACTGTTTTTAATGGTCTCACATGTGTAGAATATGACTAGTTTACTATTTTGTTACTTTTATGACAATATGTGAATTAAAACAAGTGATTGAATATATGTGTTGGATCGATATACTTTAATCAAACTAACTTAACTAGCTTGTTAAGGTTTAATAACCTCGGATAAATCCTAAGTTATTAACAAAGAAACACTGAGCAATCTTTATCAAGTACGCGGAATTTACTTAACAAAGCTAAGAAGAATAACTTTTATTATAAACTCTAAATCTGCTTATTATGCAGATACTCTAAACAAATCTAAGATTATCGAACTTCTCTCTAAAACACTAAATAACTTGTGAAGTCGTAAACTCTAAAACTCATAGACTCGTACCTCTAATGCCAATCTAGGAGTCCTTTTATAGGCTCAAGGATATCCTAGTCGGTTTACAATTTGTATTCTTGTATGACAAGTAATCTAAACATAGAATACAATACTTTCCATAAACAAATATAATAGTTCTTTGTTCTTGCAGTACTTTGACTTCATAGTGCAGTACTTTGACTTTGTCTTTAGCAGTACTTTGAGTCTTTGACGTTTTCCAGTACTTTGCAGCTTACAGTACTTTCATATCTTCAGTACTTTCATATCTTCAGCACTTTCATATCCCAACAATCCTCCCCTAACTTGAATTCTACTTGCTTGACTTCAAGTTCTCTTTTGTGAATATATCTTTAACAACTTCATCTTTAAGGACAGATTGTTTCTTAGTCTTTGGATTGTATCTCTGTAGTGTCTGTGCTTGTCAAAGTATCTCTTAGAATTATTCTTTTATAGCAGCATCCATCAAGCTCCATCTTTTCAGCAACACAGCAACATATGACAATTTTGTACATTAATTTAGTTTAAGTTGCATACTATTCTCATCACTTCCAGATGTGTTAACTCCTGTGAGAGGTGAATCATTGAAAATTAATGGATTTTAGTCTCTTTACCAAAGCCATTAACTCTGGAGTAGCCGAATGTTTTGGTGTGTAAGACCATGGTACATTGATAACCATATGATTTTTAGCAAATCACCAGCTATCAACAGATTTGATTTGTCTTTACCAAAAGTTGTACCCTTCTGGACTAGTTAGTTCTTCTATCTAATGGTGAACTAATTACCAATAATGGGTTTTCCACAGCCTTTACCACAAGCCATTTTCTTGTGGGCTAGCCAACTCTTTACATTACTGATATGGTGAGTTGATTACCATCCAACTTATTAGCAAGTTGTCAACTAAAAACGGATTTGATATATCTTTACCAGAGCCGTTTGCTCATGGATTAGTCAATCCTTTTGTAACCATGGTGGATTGATAACCTATTGATGTTATCATCACAAAAACCATTTATTCAACCTTTAAAATATTTATTACTTAGCAAAAGGTTTCTTTTAAAATTCTTTTAACTGGTTTATTTCTTCAAACAGTACTTTGATGAAAGTACTGTCTGATCAATCAGTACTTTGAATAAAAGTACTGATATATCAAAAAGTATTTATTCAAATAAAATTCATACCAGTTATTGATCATCCTCAGCAATAGTAGTCCAGTTGATAAACAAGTTGATAACCATACAAGCAGTTTCATTATCCTCTTCTACTTCCATTCCATGCTCTAGCATTCTTCTCATGAGCTCAACTGTGAGAGGGTATCTTCTTTCTGCAAACATATGTATCATTGTTCCATTTTCCAGCTCTAAAACATGAACTCCAGACTCTTCAAAGAATCTCCAGCAAACAATTTCCCAGCTTTCTTGATTCTTCCAAACATCATCAGTGCTCTCTTCTTCAGTTTCCCATGTAGTTATGAGATCACCATGTAAAACTAAACCAATCCCTTCTAATGGATCATGTTCAAAGTAAGCTTTCACCACATGATATAAATAGAATAGGTCTACTCTATCTATAATGTGCAGTAAGTCCCATAGCCTTTTGAAAACTTTGAAGCTTTCATCTTCTTTATGAAAGATCATATAATCTCCATCCTTGGATTTCACAACTTCAAAAGCACTAATCTTTGATATGTTCATCTTCATGTCATCATCTTCTTTTGAATAATCAAAATCTACCACTCTGAGATAATTCCTTAATTCATCACTAGTCTCAGATCTTAATTCAACTTTTTCTTTCTTTGAGAACTGAACATCTGTAACTTCAGTTTTCC
This sequence comes from Chrysanthemum seticuspe, assembly GCA_019973895.1. Classification (NCBI taxonomy): domain Eukaryota; kingdom Viridiplantae; phylum Streptophyta; class Magnoliopsida; order Asterales; family Asteraceae; genus Chrysanthemum; species Chrysanthemum seticuspe. The sequence continues at coordinate 202,333,210 of BPTQ01000006.1, read as the reverse complement.
TTTTTCTTTTCAAACTCTTCTTTCTTTCAGCTTCAGTCCAGGTAGCTTCTTCTCTAAAATCTTTAATGCCTGCAACATCCTTCTTATAATCCTTCCTAGCAGCATCATATAATCTTTTCATCTCAAAATAATTAAACTTCTGCAATCCTTTATACCCTTGACTTTTCAGATAAGCCATCATATCATTTCTGTCTTTAGCTTTATTAAGTCTTCTTGGCATAAATCTAACAGGAACAGGTGACTGTAATGGTTCAGTAGCTTCAGCATCTAATTCATCTTGTACCTTTTGAGCTGCTTCTCTATTCTGAGCTTCTTGAGCTTCCTGAGCTTCTCTATCTTTAGCATTTAACTCTTCTTGAATCTTTCTAGCTGCTTGTTCATTCAAAGCATCTTGAGTAGCTCTTAACTGTGCTAAAGTTCGTTTCTTCTTCTTAACTTCTACCAAAACACCCTTCTCTTTATCCTTAGGATCAATTTCAGGTTGAGAAGAAGTTCTTTGTTGTTCTTCTTCTTGTACATCTCGAATAGTAACTCCTCCTCTTGGTTGTGATAAATCTCCAAGAATTGTAGCAATGAACTCATCATCACTTGCAGAATGAATAGGTTTGAGAATAGCTTCCTCTTCTTGTATAACTGTTGTAGAAGGTCCAACTTCCTCTTCAAAATTTAACACTCTTGGAGTAATTACTTCTTGTCTGAAAGTACTTTGAAAACCAGTACTTTGTTGTACAGTACCTTGATCATCAGCAGTACTTTGAACTTGAACCTGCTCATCAGTATCTTGAATGATCTTTTCTTCAGACTTTTTAGAACTTTCAGGTTCATTCTCTTTAACCGTATCTTCTTTCAAATTCTGATCTTCTAAATTCCTCCCCAAGTTGACAGAAGATGGTTTATGAACCTTTTGATGTTTACTTGTCTTGAACTGCCTGTGTGCTTTCTTCTTTGATTTGAGCCAGATACGAAATTCTTTAATCAAAGGCCAGACAAAAGTTTTTAGCCTTCTAAATTTTATCTTCAATTTCTTTATCTGCTTATCTTGAACCTTAGTAGTCTTTTGCAACTTAACAATCTCCCTTGTCAAAGCATAATTATCCAAAGATAAACCTTCACGAGGTATAGTATGTGGATCTTCACCTTGAATATGTGAATGTTCCTCTGATTGAGAAACAGGAACAGATCGTGGTGGAGATGGAGAAGGTGATCTTACAACTTCTTCTTGAACCTCAGGGCTTGGGGAAACAGTACCCTGTGGAGATGCAGTACCTTCATGAGAAGCAGTACTTGCAGATGCAGTACCTTCAGATGCAGTACCTGCAGTTGCAGTTCCTTCAGATGCAGTACCTGCAGTTGCAGTTCCTTCAGATGCAGTACTTTCACTTGCTGCATCATCTTCATCATCAGCTCTAACAGCTTGAACAACTTCCATCATAGAAGTAGTTAATGGTGTATCTGGACCTCTAAATAGATCACTTCTTCTAGCCATAAAAGTAAAAATCTTGGATTGTTGAACAATAACAGGCAATAAGTCTGTAGGCTTAGGTACATCATCAAGTTGTTTGTTCAGAAAAACGTGTACAAACCTAGGATACATTAACCATTTTGATCCATTATTGATGTGAGAAAGCATGCCATCAAGAATTAGCCTTGAAAAATTAAAAACATGATCTGTAGCTAATCCCACCATAGCAGATGCTATATTAGACCCAAACTGCTCCCAAGAAGTACTTTTAGCACTAATACAATGTAATAATACATGTATTAAAAACTTCCATTGAGGACAAAACAACTGTTTTCTGAATGTTTGTTCTGTTAAAGAACCTTCATAACCAATATGCCCAAAAGTTTCCCAAATCAATTCTTTGGCAAAACGAATAGCACCATCATTATCATTAAACAACAAATCTTCTCTAATAGATGCTTCAGTAATCTTCACAGTTCTTCCAACAACTGTAGCCCTAATATAAAATTCTTCATTCTCCATGTTTTCTCTTGCAGTAGCCCAAAATTCTTGAATCCAAGGCTCAATAATATCCGGCTCCACTAAAAGAGCATAACTGATGGGCGACCCAGTTAGATAATCAATAATATCATGAAACGCCTCATTATCTTCAGTCTTGTCTAAATTGGCTACCATATTGTGCTTTGAAACAGTAGGTCGATTCGCCATGGGTGATTATGTAAGCACAATAAGAATTGAAATCGAATAAGAATGAGAGAAATATGGAAACGATTCTAATGTAATAATATGAGAGGGAAAATCAGAAAGTAGGTATTTATAGGTGAGATTTTTTTAAAAAATCACTGCCCAAAATAAAAACAACCGTTAACATTAATTACCCCTCAAGATAACCGTTGGAACAGTACTTTAATACGACAAACAGTACTTTCCACGTATGCAGTACTTTCCCAAAGCAGTACTTTCCAAGCAGTACTTTCAAGAAAAACAGTACTTTGCCAAATTCCTCCGTAGAAACTAAGTATACACAAATATCCTCCCCTCAAGCAATACACAGGACTATACTAACACCTTATAGTCCTCCCGTCAAATGTAGCTTAGTAGTTAATCATGCCAATACTCACCACCAAGTGATTGAATCTTGAAACATCAAAGCCTTTGGTGAGTAAGTCAGCTACATTGTCATCTGTGTGAACCTTAACAACATTAATGAGCCTGTGCTCATAACAATCTCTGATAAAGTGATGCCTAATCTGAATGTGCTTGGTCTTGGAATGATACACAGGATTCTTCACAATACAAATGGTACTCTCATTATCAATATTGATAAGAGTATTCTTAAAATTGAACCCATAGTCCAAAAGTTGATTTTGCATCCACAAAACTTGTCCACAACAGCTTGCAGCAGCTACATATTCAACTTCAGTAGATGATGTTGCTGCAATTGTCTGCTTCTTGCATTGCCAGGAGACTAACCTTCTTCCAAGATATTGGTATCCCCCAGTTGTTGATCTTCTATCATAATTATCACCTGCATAATCACTATCTGAAAAAGCTTCTAAGTGAAAAGGTGACTCTTTTGGATACCACAACCCCAACTTTGGTTGTTGTTTCAAATAACAGAAAATTCTTTTCACTGCATTCATGTGAGAGATCTTTGGTGAGACTTGATATCTTGCACATAAACAAACTGCAAACATGATATCAGGCCTTGATGCAGTAAGATACATAAGAGAGCCAATCATTGATCTGTATAACTTGACTTCAACAGGCTGTCCATCTTCATCTTTGCCCAATGAATTGATAGATTTAATAGGTGTAGTAACAACCTTCATATCATCAAAATTAAACTTCTTAAGTATGTCTGTAACATACTTGTCTAGACTGATAAAAATTCCTTCCTTTGACTGCTTAACCTGGAGTCCCAAAAAGAAAGTTAACTCTCCCATTGAACTCATTTGAAATTCCTTCTGCATCAGCTGCTCAAAATCCTTAACCATGGACTGTTTGGTAGCCCCAAAGATGATATCATCAACATAGACTTGAACTAACATGATATCCTTCTTGTCTCTCTTGATAAACAAAGTCTTGTCGATAGCTCCCCTCCTGTATCCATGTTGTAATAAGAATGTAGAGAGCCTCTCTTACCAAGCTCTAGGTGCTTGATGAAGGCCATAAAGAGCCTTAACCACCTTGTAGACTTTGTTTAGGTGTTTAGGATCTTCAAAACCTGGAGGTTGTTTCACATACACCTCTTCTGTAATAGTGCCATAGAGAAAGGCACTCTTGACATCCATTTGATAAACCTGAAAACCCATGTATGAAGCAAAAGCAAGAAATATTCTAATAGCCTCAATCCTTGCAACAGGAGCAAATACTTCATCATAATCTACACCTTCTTCTTGTCTGTAGCCTTGAGCTACTAACCTTGCCTTGTTTTTGATAACATTGCCTCTTTCATCTCTTTTCACTCTGAAGACCCATCTGGTTCCAATAACTCTCTTCCCATCTGGAAGATCACATAAAACCCAAAATTCTTGAAGTTTAAATTGAAGAAGTTCCTCCTGCATAGCTTCAACCCAGCTTTCTTTAGTCAAGGCTTGAGCAATGTTCTTGGGATCCTCTTGAGAGATAAAACAAGTAAATATGCAGGTTTGATGGTCCTTATGATTCAGCCTGTTTTGTTTGTAGACAAAGCTAAGTAAAGCATTATGAGGTTTGGTGAAACTCTTAGCTTTGTGTCTTGTCATAACTCTAGAAGTAGATGGACCAATAATTTGATCAGTTGGATGATTCTTATGAATCCGTAAGATTCGAGACTTTGGAACTCCATATGCATCATCCAAATTAGTATAATCAGCACCTTCATTAGAATCTGAGAAAATACCTTCATCTTCAAGCTCATCATCAGTTTCTTCTAATCCAGGCATGGTAGGATCATCCAAATCATCTAAAGGACTATCAATAGGTGCAGCAGTACTTTGGTCGAAAATACTGTCCAAAGTACTGTGAGAGTACTCTGCAGTCTTGTTCTTCTTCTTTGCCTCTTCATAAGCTCTCCTTTGTTCATCAGTGTAAGAATGTGCTAATACATCTTGAAGAAGCATCTGATTAAGTTCCTCTTGAATAGATTGATCCTCAGCAGATAATGAGGATTGTGGTGCAACAGTCCTTTGTTTTGGAGAATCAGTACTTTGCTTGGGAAAATCAGCACTTTGTTTTGGACTTACAGGATCTTCATCATGAACAACATCAGGTCTAATATGAACTCCATGAACAACATATTGTAAATCTTCTCCATTGTGCACAGGTTGATTTTCTTCTCTAACAGGTACATAATTCATTGAAGGAGTTAAAACCTCAAGATCAAACATCCAATCAAGACCTTTACCTTTCTCATTGTCTTGATCTTCTAAAAACTCAACATGAAGACAATCTTGAATCTTCTTAGTAACTATGTTGTAGACTCTAAAGCCTTTACTGTTAGTGCAATAACCCAATAAGTATCCTTCTTCAGACTTGTCATCAAACTTCCCCAGATTATCAATGGTGTTTAAAATAGTAAGAGGGCATCCAAAAGGCTTCATAAAACGAATGTTGGGTTTGTTGCCCATCAGCAATTCATAGGGTGTCTTCATCTGTGGTTTGGTGACAGAGACTCTGTTAAGTACATAACATGCAGTACTTACAGCTTATGCCCAAAATTGAATTGGTAGATGGGAATCTGCTAGCATTGTCCTTGCTGCTTCAATCAAAGTCCTATTCTTCCTCTCTGCAACACCATTTTGCTGTGGTGTTCTAGCAATACTAAACTCCCTCTTTATGCCTTTATTTGCACAAAAGTCATCCATAAGCTTGTTCTTGAACTCAGTTCCATTATCACATCTAATACCTCTAACCTTGAGTCTCAATTGATTTTCAAGAGCAATTATGAGAGTCTGAATAGCATCAAAAGTATCATCCTTAAAACCCAACTGAATCTACTGCAATCATCTGTAACAACCAAACAGTACTTTTTCTTATTTAGGCTTGCCACAGAGATAGGTCCAAATAAATCCATATGTAACAGCTCCAATGGTTCTCTAATAGTTCTTTCCTCAAGCTTCTTGCAGGAAGCTTTGTGTTGTTTACCCTTCTTGCATGCCAAGCATGATTGATCATTCTTGTAAGTCTTTGAAGGTAAACCTCTAACTAGATTGCCTTTGACCAGTTTGTTGATATTCTTGAAATTAACATGGCCCAATCTTCTATGCCATTGATGTGCCTCTTCAGATGTTGCTTTAGCCACCAAACATGTGGCTCTTCCATAAGAATGTAGACTCTTCATGTCTAAGCTATAAACATCATTAGTCGTTGGTACTCTAAGTACTACCATGTCATCATCAACAGGTAAAATCAGAGGAAAGGATGAGACATTCTGTGTCAGTGAATAACACAGGATGCTTTTTATCACAAATTTGAGAGACAGATAGCAAGTTGAATTTAAGCTCCTTCACATATCTAACATTCTCAAAGTCGATAAGCCCTGCTTTGATAGTTCATTTTCTAGTAATCTTTCCTCCATTGGGATCATTCCCAAATGCAACTCTTCCTCCACTAATATTTCTAAAATCAGACAGAATCTCTTTGTCTCCTGTCATACTTCCAGAGCAACCACTATCCACAATTAGATGATCTTTAAGCTCCTCCTCTGGGTTGCCCTGCACACAAAGAAAAGAGTTAGTGATTTTTAGGAACCCAAGCCATTACTGACTTGTGTTCCCCTTGTGGAGTTACAAACTCAAATTCTTTGAGTATGTAATGCCCACTATCTTTCAAATGATGATCCAGAATTATCTTTTGATCTTTAGCATGTGGATTTTCAAAACTTTCTGATTTTTCAACATAAATCTCTTTTACAAGATTATTAGCTTTTTCTTGTGTCACAAAAACATCAGATTCACTTTTTGTTGAAAGTACTGTTTGTCCCTCAGCAGTACCTTCCCTCTTAACCCATTCTGGTTTAACACGTGGTTCCTGTGATCTAGATCCCCTATGTGAATTGTAATACCTTCTAGGTTGATAGTGAGATCTCCTAGGATTCCTATTCCAAGTAGTGTGATCAGTACCTTGTTTCTGAGTAGTACTTTGGAAAGTACTGTAAGATACTGAAGGTTTTGAAAAAGGTCTTCTTTGATGTGGGTATCTGTGATCTGGTGTAAAGTTTCTGTGATTAATCCTATTTGAATTATTCCAAACTTGTTTGTGCTCTCTAGGTTTGTGGTTGACAGATCTGTTCTTTGGAAATTTGCTAAGGTATTCTGAGTGTCGATCACAATCTTTGATTAAGTGATTAGGACTATAACACACAAAACACAGTTTTTGACCCATATGTCCAAAGTGATTTCTTCTATGTCTATGCCCAAAATTATTTTGCCTTCTAGGTGAATGATTAAACCTGTTTTGACCAAAATTATCCCAAAAAGGTTTAGCAGTACAGTTTTGAAATGACTTTGCAGAAGGTACTGCTTGTGGAGCAGTACTTTGATTTGAAGGTACTGCTTGATTTTGAACATTATTTTCAACAGCTTCTTTGGGTTGTTCAGATCTACATTGAGCAACAAGCTTCTTCCTAAACTCTAGACTGTCTACTCCAAATCGAGAAACATCAGGCCTTATGGGTTGATGACTAATGGGATGTGGGACAGCATTATATCTCTTGTCTTTCTTATACTCAGGAGGTGGTTCACTTATTGAGCCCTCATTACTAGATGTATCTACATAGTTAATAAGTTCATCATCACTAGTGGTTATGTCCTCAAAATCACCTTCATCCTGATCACTAGGTTGTTTTTCTTCTATGTTATTAAAGTTCATACCAAAACCTAATCCAGTTCTAATGTATGCTCTTCTTTGTTTTTCAACATAAGTAACATGAGACAGACCAGATTCATTCCAGGCAGCAAACTTTTCTAACAGATCATCTCTCTCCTTAGTTAACTTCTCAATTTCAGCAATTTTACAGTTTAGTTTCCATTCACTAAGTTTTAACTGGTAATCCTGTTGTTCATACTTTTCAGCCCAAGCCATTTCATTATTTTCATGTGTTATAATTTTAGCTTCCATAGACTCTAAAGTAATTTGATAACCAGCCACTTCAGATCTAGCCCTAACACAATTATCTCTTTCAATCACATAACTGTTAAGTAATTTTTGATAAAACTCATAACAGTTGGAGCATACCTCAGAGATAGGAGACTGAGTTGGTGAAGTAGCCACCATAGCAAGAAGAACAGGATCATCTTCACTTTATTTGCTCCAATCAAATCCTCCAAAGCCATCATCAGATTCCAAAGCAGCATGTTCAGGTTCTTCATCAAAAGCAGTGCTCCAATCCAATGCATCCACTGTGTCTTCAACTGCATCTTCCACTGCTACCATACAGTAAGTCACTGGTTCATCATCAAACTCTTCACTCCAGTCAACTTCTGATAACTTCTCTTGAGCAACCAAAGCCTTTGTTTCAGTAATTGGAATTTCTTTGAGCTCAAGTTTTGGCTTCTCAGATGTTCTGTTTGCTTGATACTTAGCAAACCTACACTCCCTTGCAAAGTGACCAATCTTTTGACAATTGAAGCTTTCAATTTGGGATTTGTGAAAAGTTATTCCTTGTTTTGGTTTGAAATCAATGCTTTTGCCTGTCTTCTTCATGTACTTTTTGATCCTTGCAGTGATCATAGCAACTTACCACCTGATATCAATTTCTTCAAGTGCATCTTCTTCAATCTGTGCTAGATCCTCTTCATAAGTGACAGGTAAACTGGCTTGTTGTGCAAAGAAGGAGCACACAACTTCATCTGAGTGCAAAGTGGTAGGTGGTGGGGCCTGCTGAGCATATGAAGGAGGGTTGTAAACAGCAGTACTTTGAGAAACAGTACTTTGAGGAGAAGCAGTACTTTTAACAGAAGTACTGCCTTTCTTTTCAGATGATAGAAAAGCTATACTGTGAGACTTAGAATTTGTTTGACCACTCATCTCATGCTCATACACCTTCAGTTGATGATAGAGATCATCAAAGTCCATGACATCCAAACCTTGTTGTCCTCTGATCATTGTAGCAATCACATGCCATGTAGATGGAAAACTCCTTAGAAACTTCAAATTAGCATCCTCAACTGACACTTCTGCCTTGTATAACTCCAACATGTTGAGGAGATTTTGAAATCTATCATATGCAGCATCAAGACTCTCTCTTTCACCTACTGTGAAAGTTTCAAACTGTTGCTTCAGCAAATTTATGTGCATCTTCTTAGAGGCTTCATTCCCTCCAAATCTGGTCTTGAGAGCAGCCCAGAGCTGCTTAGCATCTTTAGCATCATGAAATTTGAGAAGATGACCATCTGGAATGGCAGATAAGAGAATGTTTAGTGCCTTTTCTTGATTCCTTAGGGTTGCTGCTGGTAAGACTTCCTTTGGTGCTATAGGTTGTCCAGGAACATTAATGGGATCTTGAACTACTTCATTCCCATTCACAATTACATTCCATAGTGCATGGTCTGTAATGGCAATATACTGCTTCATCTTCATGCACCAGAGATCATATTCTCCCTTCTTGATTATTGGAATTCTGAGTGAGGTGATTGAGGGTGGTGGAACAGCTTTAGTCGACATCTTGAATATTGTTGAAGTAGGGTTTCTTCCTAGTCAGAGTTTCCACACAAGCTCTAATACCACTTGTTGGATCGATATACTTTAATCAAACTAACTTAACTAGCTTGTTAAGGTTTAATAACCTCGGATAAATCCTAAGTTATTAACAAAGAAACACTGAGCAATCTTTATCAAGTACGCGGAATTTACTTAACAAAGCTAAGAAGAATAACTTTTAATATAAACTCTAAATCTGCTTATTATGCAGATACTCTAAACAACTCTAAGATTATCGAACTTCTCTCTAAAACACTAAATAACTTGTGAATTCGTAAACTCTAAAACTCATAGACTCGTACCTCTAATGCCAATCTAGGAGTCCTTTTATAGGCTCAAGGATATCCTAGTCGGTTTACAATTTGTATTCTTGTATGACAAGTAATCTAAACATAGAATACAATACTTTCCATAAACGAATATAATAGTTCTTTGTTCTTGCAGTACTTTGACTTCATAGTGCAGTACTTTGACTTTGTCTTTAGCAGTACTTTGACTCTTTGACGTTTTCCAGTACTTTGCAGCTTACAGTACTTTCATATCTTCAGTACTTTCATATCTTCAGCACTTTCATATCCCAACAATATGTACATCATGAATCAACATAGTAACTATATATATAGCATGAAATAGTTAAAATTATGAATAATAAAGATGAGATGATGGTGGTGATAAATTGCTTACAACTTTTGGCTTTCAATAAGAAAGGAGTAACTTAGTAAGGATAGGACTTTGATTGATCGCGTAAGACTTCGGATTCAGCTAGCTTTCCACACCTTGGCACCCTTTCAAACTTTGAAGAGTTGGTGATGAATTACTAAGTGACTTGAGTGGATTTAAACTCAAGAAGATCACTTAAACTTGCTAGAGATTTGATGAAGAAGTTTGATCTTTGGAACTTCCTTGCATAAACTTGGAGTTTATAGATCAAATGATGGAAGATGTGAGTGTTTTAGGGTATGAACGACCAAAATCAGTATGTGAGGGAGTTTATGATGTATTTCACTTCCTATTTATAGGAGGGTAAGTTTGGTTAACCATATATTGGGTTAAATATTAACCATGGTTAAGTTAGGACACTTGTAATGATCAAAATGAACCTTGGTTAGGTTTAAGCCACCAATATAATGACTCCCCCCCTTAGGTCGGTCTCAATGTGTCTAGGTGGCTTAGATGATAAGTTTTGATAATATCTTGAGTTTAGAGTAAGTTTTGGTTCCGTTAAATGCCAACCGTAAGTCGTTAAGCCATAAAACGTAAAACCGGGTATCGTAAAAATACAAAACTTACAGGAATGATGAGACTCATCATTATAGTCCATCTAAAAATATAAAATGAGTGATAAGTCTCATTGGGTGCAAAAACGCTGCTTAAAGCTGGAAATACGGGTAAAAAACGCGTAATTCGCAGTTTATCGGAAAAGAACGAAATTTCAGGGAAACAACCGTGAATTTAATTAGAGTAGACTAAAATTAGTCTAAAAGCGATATGAGATGTCAAAATGTGGTTTTCTTCATACGCGGGACAACTTAACAGTTATTTGTGAAGTTTAAAAGTTACGCGATTTAAGCAAAAATGTAGAACATACAAGGTTAATTCCTTTATGGTCAAAGGAGGAGGGAAATATGTTTGACTTTTCCAAAAAATGTAAAAGTGTCAAAAACATATTAGAAACACAGTGCAGGAATCGTTAAGTCTGGATGTAAGTAGTATTGTTTAAAACGTAAGTTTAGTTTTTCCGCGCAGGGCTTATTTGGTAACATAAAAATAAATCTGAAAAATTCTCAAATTAATCATGAGTGATCTAAGAATTTATCTGATGTTAGGAAAATTATCAGAGTTGATTTTCGTTATGCGCGTGATGTTTAAACGATGGACCGTCCAAAATGAAACTTTATAACGATGTTTTCTTAATAACTTTTGCGAAGATGATCTAACGATTGTCGAATTCTCAGGATATTACTAAAATAATTTATCTTACGAGAATGTGAAATAAAAATTTTACGGATGAATAGTGAAAATGAATAGTAAAAGTGAATAGTAAATTCTCGAAAATGAAAAGTAGCCTGAAAATGCGGGTGGTTACATGAGGAAATGTTGCATTATGAAGTAGATGGAATTGCAATGTACAATATTCGTCTTGGAATACCAAACAAAATTTACTGAAACATTGAATCTCAGAAAATGCTAGAGCCATGTCGGAACATGTGCATCTTTTGATGGAAGGCACGGAGCTGAACAAAAAGACATGGAATCTAAAGTGTACCATACCTTTGACAAATTTGAAGCAGAACCCAGGGAACCACTAGAGTCTTACTATCATCGCTTCATGAATATCGTCAGTGACTTGGAACGACACAAGATTGAGTTACCAAAGATTGCTGTTAACACAAAGTTTCTAAACTCCTTGGGATCCGGCTGGGAATAATTTGTGACTTTTGTCCGACAAGTGAAAAATCTTCATGACGTCAAGTATGGATTATTGTATGATTATCTGAAACATCACTCTAAAGAGGTTGAAAAGGATCGTGCTGCAAAGAAACTACTTCAACCACCGCCTCCTCGTGATCCACTAACACTTATTGCCCAAACTCACACTATACCATTACCTTACCCATCAAAAAATTCTCTTCAATGTCCTTCAAAACAAATTTACTTTACATAAGTTACTAATGATTCTAATGATCCATTTGATGACCTTAGTCAAGGAATGATGTTTTTAGGCAAGGCGTTTTCTCCATTTTACACACCAACAAACAATCGTCTTCAAACATCGTCAAATCCTAGGAATCAAGCTTTTATTCATGGTGGAAGGGTCGATGTGCAAGGCAGGAATACGGGATATGGTCAAAGGATGATTACAGGAAGTGCTGGGAACAAGGGTAATTCCAGAAATGCAGGAGTTGTTCAGAACATGATTGAGAATGTTGACACTGGAACAGAACACACTAGGGTTAAAGTTATTCGTTGTTACAATTGTCATCAGCAGGGTCATTTGGAAAATGCATGTCCTAAACCAAGGAAAAGAGGACCAGAATACTTCAAACAAGCATTGCTTTTAGCATCTAAAGATGAAGCAGGTGGAACACTCACTAAAGTGGAACATGATTTATGATGAATGTTGGGTCAGATGATGAAATGGAATATTTATAGGCAAATGCGTCAGTCATCTTAATGGCCAACATGCAAGCACTTTATCTAAGTGTCACTAACGAAGGTCCAATATTTAACAACAACGGCCTTCCTCAAGTACATGATTTTGAAACATGCATGATAAATGAAATGCTCGCGCTATCTGCACCTGTAAAAGAGCATTTTGTTCAACCTACAAATGATATTGATTACCATGATGATGGTCAGATTAACCCAGTGGTTACATTTAAGGATCCAAATGAGAACAATGTGACCGCATGTGTTGAACAATGTGAAACTTCACATGGTCCAGATCCCGCATTCCTTGAAAATGTTATTAGTGATACACAATCTAAGGTCGCTAAGTGCACTGAGCTGAACCATGGATTCAAGACCAAAAATGCGACCTTAAATACAAAGGTTGAAATTTGTAGAAAACCTTTGCAAACTTTTGAAACACAAGTTAACCAAGAACAAAGTTTTAAAGTTGCAATTCAAAAATCATCTGGAATTGTACAAGACATAAAACGACAATTAAGAGAGCAAATCATTTTGAATAACGAGAAAATCGCCAAACTTGAACAAGAAAAAACTGCATTTAAAAAAAAATGATGCTTTTCAACAAAAAGTTTCTCAATTAAGTACTCAAATTTCAACTCTTCAACAAAGTTTCATTGATTTCAAAACCACATCTAAGGATAAGGAAGATTCCTATCTTAAGGACATTGTTACATTGAAAACAAAATTGAAAGATTTTGGAACTGTAGTCTATACAACCGGTCTGTCAGTCAGATAAATTCAAATGTTAACTCTTAAACCAAGCCTTGACGGTACAAAAACTTTTTCTCTTCGCTATAAAAACCCATGTTTTCTCCATAAAGCTCTGAATTCAAATCCCAAATTATATAATATTGTTGCCATGAGAGATAACGATATTTGTATGATTCTGTATGAATGTGATGAAATGGGAACAAGAAGTTGAAAGTCGATAAAAAATGAAAGAAAAATAATTTAAACCAATTGATTATGCAAACCTAAATGCCCTTTTTGATGATTTTGTTTCACAATGGTAAATTTCAGAACTACAATGGTATCTAGTGATTCCACCTTCTTCTAAAGTTGACCAAGTCAAAAAGGTTGCTCAAATAAATGGTCCTTTACCGTCCTCTTATGAAAGTGATCCAAAACTAAAGTTTCCAAAAAATTATCGAATATTATGATATTTTGACACTTTTAAAGAAGTTATCACTTTTATCGAAAAAGAAATTGAACATTTCTTACATGCAAATATATAAGGCCTTCAATTTGCTTATTCACGAGAACAACGGAACATGATCAAAACAGAAGTTGTCCCTTTTCTGGAACAATTACGTAATTGTGCTAACCTATTTGATGTGGAGTTCAAAATGAGGTGCAATCCATGATCTCTATCTTTGACTCTATCGAACGATCCGTGTTTGATTTAAACAAAGCAAACAAAAGTCTAATAACACATGTCGATAGACTCTTGGAAGATGTTCTCTGTTAGGATATTATATATGTTGTATTGTCTTCATCATATATTTCCCTGTGATACATCGTTGCGTGTTGAAAATGAAACATTGAAAACAGAATATGGGATGTTTAAACAAGACATTGAGAGAATTTCAAAAGAGTTAAATGACATCCAAGGAGACCTTAAACATCAAATTTTTTCTCTTGAACAAAAGTTTCAAAAATTTGAAACTCAACGCATCAACTTTGAGTTATCTTTAAAACATAATAAAGAAAAACGATGTTTCAAAAAATCTTGGATGCCAAAGCTTGCAAAACCGAATGACGAAAACATGTCAATGAAGTGTCAAATTTTTAAATATGAAGAAGAAATTGAACATTGAAATAAGAGTAAAAAACAATTTTCAATTCTCTTAAATAGACAGTTCATCAGTCCTCCGATGAACTTAATGAATATATTGAGCTCTACAAAAATAAATATTATGAGAACAGACATTTAGACGCCAAAATTCAAAACGAGTAACACATAATCATTAAGTTAAAAAAAAGTGATTGCAAAAACATGAAAAAGGGAAGTCTGTAAACATTAAGTTTGACAAACCCTCAACTGTGGAAAACCAGTCAAACTAAATCCTTAATTAATAAATCAAAATCTTAATTGAATTCCATAACTGTTGAGATTTTTTTTTATCAAAACTAGTTACTTCACAGACTTTGCCTTCAAACAAAACAACTTTGAAAAGTAATACAAATGCCATCGCACCTGGAATGCATAAAGTAAACGCACACACAAGGCAAAATCCATCTGCGCAAACACAGAATGCTAATTTGATTCCTTCGCCTTCTACATGAGTAGTTGCCTCCACTAGTGTTAGCGGATCATAGCTTAGGAGCATCAAAAAATAAGAATAGGGTCTTGTGTAACATTGAAAGTAGGAAAAAAGTAAGTAATAGTGTTGCAGTAGAAGAACACCCTAGGAAATCGAACAAGACTTATGTTGCATCTGCTTTAGATATTACGTTAGTTAAATATAATAGTAAAGTGAATGTAACGAATGCCAAACCTTTAAACGCTTCGCAAACGAATGTTAATGCTTCTTGTGTGTTTTGTCTTAAAAGTGTGATGTCTGGAAATCATGAAAATTTGTGTTGCTACATTAATTTTATCTCGATATTTGAAACTCTCAGCTAAGAATACTTCTAAGCCTATCTGCCTTAGATACTAAGTCTGCTGTAGTTTCTAAGAATTCCTTACGTGAACCCATAGAAACGTCTTCAACACCTAGGGAATCCAAAGCACCTAGTGAAATGACTAAGAATAAAGAATGAAAAAGTTGGATATGACAAAGATGGTTACAGCATAAACTTGTGTTTCAGTGAATACCTAAGATTGTTAATATGTGATGTGCTAACCAAACGGAACCCATTAACCCATTAGGATCCATCTTGTTAATACAAATAAACCGTAAAAACGTTTATTAATATTTTGCGAACTCTTTGTGTTTTGTTGATAACAAATATAATGTTATCTTAAGTACAATTAAAAGGATACATGTTATTTTTGTAAAGCATTTACATATCTCCATTTAATACAAATTGTTGTAATAAATCATTTGTTGTAATACTTTATTAGGATGGGTAAAAATCACAACCCATGGATCATATCCATAACCCATGGTATTGACCCATACCCACTTGACTAGATACATTGTACTCATTAGATACATTGTATCTAAAGAAATACCGATGGACCAACCCATAACCCATGACCCATGACCCATAACCACAAAACCCATGGGCAAAGAGGAGCGTCTCACGGATCCCTAGCTTTACACTAGACGGATCCCTTGTAGGAGGGATCCGTGGGATCCGGGGAATAGTGGCAAGTTTTGCCTATAAATAGAGAGCCATTTCTTTATTCTAACTCACCCCTCTTCTTACTAATTCTCTCATACACTCTCATTCTCTTCTAACAAAAGATCACTTGATCTAGAGAGTTATTCTTCTTTCTTTCTTTAGTGATTCTCATATAGGTCCTTCTCTAAGGCGAGATCACGAGCATTCTACAAGTCATCCAAGCAAGGGGTCCTTGATTGATTTGTTCCTCCACAAGATTTCTGTAGCAAAGATCTTGTATTTGATATTTCACATAGTTGTTGTGTAATAGTCGTGTTGGTTTGGTCCACCATGTTACGGACTCGGTATTTAGCTTTGTACCAGAAAAAGGTGTAAGCAACGTTGTGAAGCTTCTCCGCCAAGTTGAAGGAGTTTGTTGACATAGTGCTTGAACTCTCGAGTAGGTGACTCGGGGAGTGGAGTAGGGCAAGGAAGGTGTCCTTGTAGCCGAACCACTATAAATCGGTTGTGTCATTTCTATCCCTTTCTTTATGTTAGGTCACTAGTTTTACAACACAAGCTTAATAGAAAGAGTTAGAGAGGAGAGGCGGATGAACAAGCTATCCAAACACACACAATACGTATGAATAAACACGGTTAAGGAAAAGAGTGAGTGAAAGAGAATAACTTGAACAACCAACCCTCAAATGAGGGTTTACAAGATTATTTATAGGAGGGAACCTAGGGCAACACTCCTAGTTCCCATCCTTTCTTATGTGGGCTTGGGCCTAAGCTTATGGGCCTTCTACATAAGCTAGACCTTAAACAAACATAAAGGCCATAATAAAGCTACCTATTACATATGAAATATAAATACTTGAAATACTGTTTAGGAGTGATTCCAACAATCTCCCCCTCAAGTATATATGAATGTAAACGGTGAAGGCGTTGATGTAATAGTAGCTGAGACGTCTTCTGACATTCTTCTTTCTTGTGAGAGAAATTGTCATGATTCGAACAATCTCCCCAGTGTAGAGAGATAGTTATCTTTGAACAGTTATGCTTCGACGTCATTTTTAACTTTGTTCTTTGATCATTGTTCTTTGTGGTGAAAGTGATAGTATGTTGTTGTCTGCATCAGTCTGCCTCAGGTCTGCTTCGCTGCTCCAGTGTCTCCACGTCATTCTTCAACATGCTCACACGCTCTTTGACGTTGGAAATCAATACTGATGAAGTTCTGTAAGTATTTGACTTTGTAGATTCTTTGATTGATGAAGAATCATTTTGACTGTTGTGTTGCATCTGAATAGAACTTCCATTAGTGATGATGTTGGCGTGAGCATGAGAAGAATCAGCACGATCATCCCGCTCCGGAGCTTCCATAAGAAGAAAACATTTCAAACGGTTAGTAATAAGCGGTTTCCGGCACTTACAAGTTTGAACTTCGAGAGTGTTAACAGCATAGTGTGAAAACACAACTCTAATTCTTACAAAGGCCATTCCTGAACTGGAGTCCCACAAGTGAGATAACGCGATGTACCGAAGTACATCTACAGTTCAGATGAGTCGCTGAGGTACACCGAAGCATCACCTCACGACTGTAGACCGTTTGAGACACACTCCGCGTAATCCACGGGGAGTTACCGAAGTGACCTGCTGTCAGGGCTGTTTGATGTTGACCCTGGCAGGAGTTTCCATTCAATCACTGAGGATCACAGATTTGAACCTCTCATAAATGTTCTCGACAGATTGCTAAGATCTGTGAAGGACTCGATATGAACCACTGATAATCTTATTTGTTGATCATCAAGTGATTAAATGTCAAGTGTTCCTAAGAGATCTTTTGATGAATCTCGTGGCTCTAGACTCAATAGTGCGTTTTGGTTTTCCTGAGCGGAGACTAGGGAGAGGGTCTCCTTCTTCAATACCAGCGATCTCTAAGAGAAAGCCAATAGTTTATGTAGGGTTCCCTGTGAGAATGAAACAAGCTTCTGTTGAGAGAAACTTGAGTGGCTAAGAAGGTTTAGTGCATGCGTCACTAGGTCCATGACGACTTTTAATCTTCAATACCGGTGTCACTAAGTGACAACCAGTAGCATATGAATTGAACCCGGTGTCTGCCCTAAGTTGAATAATCTGGAGGGCTATTTCTTTTCACCCTTTACTTTACATTTCTTTTTGATTCTTCAACTCCTTCTTTCTCCGATTCTCATTTTCTCCTTTTTATAATCATTCCTAAGGACTTCTAACACTAACTAATGGTAGTGTCCTTGGGTAGATCCCTCCGGCTCTGGCGGATCATAGGACGGTTATTCCTAACCTTAGTCACCTTATAACTCCATGACTAACCTATGTTTGCCATTTAAAACCACTGTATGTGAAAAATATCTCTCAAAGGGTTTGTAAATGAAAAACATGTTTGAACCACTGTGAGAGATAAGTTTTTGCATAAATACTCCCCCTCCACATGTGCTAAAGAGTTTTAATGGTTTAAATGCACAGTGAGGAAAGAGTGCGCACTTTTTGAATTGATCTACTAAAGATAGACAATCTCCCGCGAGACACGATTACGTTGAATAGTTAAAGAGTTACATTGTCAGTTTTTAGGTGACAACTAGCTCTAATAACTACCTTGAAGGTGTAGACAAACCTCGAAAGGTTGTCATACCCGTCAGAGTTCATGTCTACCAAGAGTATCTCGAATGGTACTTTCTACTTGGACAAGTCCTTTGCGAGACACGTTTACATTACTAGCGAACTAGCTTGAAATTATTACCCGTCCAGGACAAGTCTTTTCGAGTTACAAACAGTTTAGTATCGTCAATTCGTTGGTTAAGTCTGAGGTACACAGATTCATTTGCATTTTGTACAACATATTTCTTATCACACAAATTTTCTCCTCCTCAAAAATGGCATATAAAATGTTATTTTTGAACGTTTGAGAATAAATATAACCATTTTGAATGTTGCGGGAAGAGTGACCACTATGAACAATTTGTGAACAAAGTTTTAAATCAAATACTCCCCCTCAACTAGTGATATAAATGGTTGAGGTTTTGAAATCATATGGGGAAGTACTTGTCTTTTTGAGCAAAACCTTGAAAAATGAAAGGTTTGATAGGTTTTACTCAAAAATAAGAAGCTTTCGCTCCTTTTATAAGGATTGTGGCACTGAGGCGTACCACAGGGTCCTTTCTTGACAATTACGGGTTGTACACTGTAATGTGTGCACAAGCCATAGATATATATAATCACACATCCAAAATTATATGAAGGAAACAATTCAAGGGGTACCAGGAAGTGCAGTGATGTTCCCAGGAGTTCGCACAGGGCGTTCAAAGCCGGTGATGTGTCTCCTGGGTCGTCCACCAACATAGCTCTCCAATCGTCTGAACTGATCCCTTCTGAACAACCGTTCATCAATCATGGTGATGATACGTCTCACATCCCTCCTTTCCTGAGAATTCTAGCGCTTAGGATTCCAAACTTTCAGGCGTATATCCTTCAACCTGTACGCCAATCCATCCCTAACCAGCTTCAAGGTATGATCCCAGAATTTGTGGAGCTCACTACACGCCATTAAGCAGTTTCTTTGAAGTTCACTGCGGTAAACAACGCCGAAAGGTTTGCTGATGAGCGTAAGTTGTGTAAGCTGGTTGATGTCGGGAAGATCAAGCTGTGGTGGAGTGAAGTTTACACGTTTCTGATATGATTCAACAGCCATCTGGATATCTTCGACACGTTCTTTGATCACGATGGGTCTAATGAAGATGAGAACTGACTTGATAAATTCACGTTGAACTTCAGTCGAGAATTGTCTCATACGACCCTGTACTTTGGCAAGGTACATGTCTTCGATGTCGTTGAGGGACAAGTTCTCAAAGTCAGCCTCGGAGAATCCATAGTCCGGTTCATCTTGTCGTTTGACTATGATATTCTTCAAGAATGTGTAGTCCCACTTAGACTTGAGATCAATATGTTTGATGGCCACGATGTCCTTGGAACTATACACTGCATGTTGAGACTTCTGAACCAGGCAGATTCTGTAGTAGATTCTTCGGCGTTCAGGCCAATGATGAATCCCATACAATGCATCTTGTTCGTATGCTTGCACGTTGTCAGAAAACAAGTGATTTGCACGTTCCTCGATAGCTATGCAGTTTGAGTAAATAGCCGCTGGGAATGGAAGAGTCAATGATGTAGCGTATTTTCGAGAACCATTGCTACCGTGTAAGAGAAAATCCAGGTCTCTATTAAAAAAATATCGGAAGGGAATCCTTGGTTCGTCTGCTTGGCCAATGGTCGGTAGAGGTTTGGTCCAGTCGGTGTAGTATGGAGGGTTGTCCCTTTGTGTGAAGTCAATGTTTGCTTCCGGATTGAGCCAATCCATGTTGTTAGACATAGCTCGAGCGATGTTCTCAAGATGATACTCGACCTCGAGGGCGCTTTCAGAGCTGTCTTTCCATAGTTGAAAAGCTTCATTTTTGATTCGCTTCAACTCAGATTTTGTCATTTTCTTCACATGGAACTTTTCTTGCAATAGTTTTGCGTGCTCCAATGTAGAACCGACTACCAATTCTTGACCTTCATCAGGGTAGGGAGTTTGATTGACAAGTGTGGAGAACCATTCAAACTCTTCGGTTTTATCGTCATCTAGCCATGATACGACTCCAGGCTGAGTCGTCTTCTTCTTCTTTTTGGAAGACCTTGATGATGATACTGGTTTCTGCACTTGTTTGGGTGAGGTGGGTTGTTGTCGGGGCTCAAGGACCTCTTCATCGTCACCACCCGTATACTCAAAGTAATCACCTGTTTTATGAGTCAGGGGTGGTAACTCGGAATCGTCCCGAGGTTTATCAATAGAAGACCGAGGTGTAGGAGACTTTTGTTGAGAAGAAGTCCGTGGTGGAGGAGGTGGCATAGACGTAGATTTACCAGACTGCTTCTGACGTTTAGGTGCAGAGTCCTTATCCTTATCATCGTCATCTCTTGGTCGTTTGGGTTGATCAGCTGACTCCTTGCATGATGATCTGAGTTGAAAATCAAGTAGATTTTCGAAAAATTTAGCTTCATCCGAAGTAAACGTTCCAGATCGCTTTGACATTTGCATCACTAGTTTAGCGATTAACTCAGATTCAGAGAGATCAGCTTCTTTGGCCATTGTATGTTTAACCAATGCGACGATGTTAGGGGTGAGTTGTCTGGAAAATACTTCTCTAGTCACACCGGGGACAGTGTCGAGAAGAAACTTGTGGGTATGATCTCTTGCTGTCTTCTCCAGTTCCTTTTGGACTTTAGGAACGATATCCTGAAGGTACTTGTTAGTGTAACCTTCGATCATTTCGTTCAGTTCCTCTTTACGATGACTCTTCATGAACTTCTGAACAAATTCCCTTTCTTTCTCCATCTTGTCTTTCTCATCATTTAAATACTGAATTTGGTCAGCAAACCAATTCATTTTTCTGTAAAGTATGTCCTTCTTTCTGATTTGTTGGACAGCTTTCACAATTTTTTTATGAGTCTGAGAAATCCAAGATTTAGGTGGTTTCTTCACTGATTTGGATGATGATCTGGTTGACTTCGTAGATGGTGGTGGTGATGAGTGAGATGAAGAGTCTGATGATGAGGAGACATGAGGAGACTTCATGTCCTTAGGAGTTTCTGAGGTTTTCTCCTTTGAGTGTGTTGGACTGTCTAGAAGAAACTTTGTATAATCATCCTCGTCATCTCTAGACTTTTCTTTTTCAGTTTCCTGTTTCTCAAAATCATACACAATAGTGTCCTCAACATGCTTTTGTAGTTGCACAAGAGTGGTGGCACCAGATCCCTTATCGGGTCGATTAACCGCATCAGGATCTGGAGAGGAGTGGACAGCACCATTGATCCTCCGGGGCCACCCATTTGATCTTTAGAAAATTCTTCGGGCTTTTGAAGGTGTCTGACGTTGTGAAACTTCTTCCTGTATGATTGATCCAGTTGCTCTTCATCTTCTTCAGAGCTTTCATCCTGTGACACAAGTGCAGGAGTCTTGCCTTTACCTTTATTAGTTTGAGGACTTGGAGGTTTTGGTACTGAGGGATTTTCGTCCTTTGCAGTTTCAGAGTATAAGATCTCTTCATCTGTGTCAGTAGCCTCAGAGTCCTCGTGCTTGAGCTGTCTTTGCGGTTCAGGTGAAAGGATCGGAGTGGCTTCCTGAGAAGGAACTTTCTTCTTAGTGGTAGGTTTCCTCTTTGGAATAGGTTTCTTCTTTGGAACATTTCTCTGACTATCTGAACTTGTGACACTTCCAGTACTTCCTTTTCTGGTTCTCCTTACAGGTGTTCCAGAAGATTTTTCGTCGAGATGAACAAATTTGCCTTGTCCGACTACTTCCAGATACCTTTTGTACGATTCGAGCTTTCTGACATCTTCAGTTAGAAGGAAATCTGGGAGCACAGCACCTTGTTTCTTTGTCGACGTTTCCTTGATTCTGACAGATAGAATAGGTTCCGTCAACATGTCGTGATTGTCGGGGTCATTGAGCCTCTTGGGAATGTCAGGATGAAGTCCAAGTGCTCTCTGGATCAACAATTTAGTATATCTGATGTAGGGAATCTTTGAGCCAAGTTTGTTGAGAAATGACATCATGTCATCCCAAATAAGAGCTTCGATAGCGATGTGTTTCCTGTTGACCAATGCCCAGAATATTTGCAATTCCATGAGCTTAGGGTGCTCATAGCCGCTGTCATGACCAGAAACAGACTTGGTGATGATCATGTAGAGAGTTCTCCAGGGTTGAGGAATACTCTTAAGCTCTACGTGAGAATGCTTGGTGATTACTCCTGTAGCCTCGTCATAACCGATATCGATTAAGAATTGGAGAGTGAGCTCTTCAGCAGGTGTGGCATATAGTTTGGTTGGATCGACATCAGGAATTAGGAGAACTGCCTTTAAGTCTGCAGGTGTAATGGTGACTTGTTTGTGATTCAGAGTCACCGTCACAGCAGTTTGTCCTTTGACCCTTTCCATAGTGTTCCAGAACTGTTGGATGTAGATCTCAGGGACAGTTGCAGAGTGAGTAAGCATGTTCTGATACGGATGAGTCCTCAGAATGTCAATAGCAATTAAACACGAAGATTCAGAGCAAGTGAGGGTGTCAAAGTCAACACGGAGATTATTCTTTCCTATCTTCATTGGATAGCCATGAGGATAGATATCAGCAATGGAGAGAGCTTCAGGTGCATCCACATTCATTTGTTCAGCCATGTCGTGATCTGAAATAACATTAGCCATGAGAACCAACATATCGAAAGACATAATGTTAGTCAACAGAAGGTCTTATTGTCTAGTTATTGAATGTACAGTGATAATGATTGTTACGAGTCCTAAGTCACTTGTATGTTCAATAGTTCAATGATGTCGTGAAATGGTTCGTGAGTTAGTTAACTTCAAGTTTTAAAGTTTATGTTATCACTTATTGTTCACAGCATATTAGACGATTAAGTTTATTAGTGACATTATTGGATTCGTGACGTTATGATTAGTTTATTTACAAGTTTGTACACGTAAAAAATCATCATGAAGGACAATCCAGGGTTAAGCGTTGTTTTGGCAAAGTTATGCGTAGACAGGAATGATATATGCTTAGGCGTAAACTTACGCGTAGAATCCTAACTTACGCGTAAGAGGTGTTACACGTAGGAAAAAGGAGACCTTATGCGTAGAGCTTATGCGTAGGCATATATTAACCTTACGCGTAAGGCTACTCGTAAGAGTTGACCTTATGCGTAGAGGACACTGTTTACGCATATCCTTCACAGGATACGCGTAGTCCATTGTAGAACCTTACGCGTAGCTGTTATGCGTAGGATTATTCTTACGCGTAACATAACTACGCGTAGGGTAATCCTTATGCGTAGAATTGCAAATGACCTTGATTCTGAATTTTAAGCGTAGCAAAGCCTGAAATAAGTTTATCAAATCATCAAAGTTAACACAGAACATCATTTTATCACAGATCAAAACATACTAGCTCATTTTAACAGTTACGCGTAGAACACATACGCGTAGTCTAAAATCCTAAATCTACGCGTATGAGTTTTAGCCATAGATTATGCACTAAACTTTTTCTGGTATGTTAAAGACATGTTGTGAGTATGTAAGCCAAGTTGTAACACTTAATTTGTTGAGAATCAAAAATACCCAAAATTTATGAGCTTTAAACCCTAGTTTCGAATTGATGACCAATTCGTGTTTCTGGGTGGCTATAAACTTTGGAAATTATCAATTTAACAACGCAAGAGCATAACCCAACTATCTTTTTAACCAAAACACTTCACATTCAAAAATACCCAATTTGACCTAAGAACCCTAATGTTTGAAAGTTATCAATTCGTGTATCTGGGCATGTTTGGGTAATGAACATGTGTTTATAGATGTAAAAGGAACATTTTGACATAATCTTATTAACCACAAACGTCCATTCTTGATTTAGTGTTCATACACTTACGCATAGGACACTAAATCAAGCATAGATCAAGATTTGACCGTTGGATTTGTATCAAAATCAAAACCTATGTTTAAAAACATGTTGAGATCATAAAACCACTTACAAATCGTTGATCCAATGCACGGATTTGTTAAACAATTTCTACGCGTAGGATCTTTTTAGGTGTTGGTAATAAATGTGAGGTGAAAGTGTTAGGTGGGGTGTTTTATCAAAAATAACTTTGTGATTTTTGCAGTTTTAGTCCCTCCACCTTTTCCTTTTTCAACCAAAGCCTTTTAACTTCCATTTTGGTTACCAAACAAAGGTTTTTAAGAAAGAGACTTGACGACACTCCCCCTTGACTTGAGAAAATAATGAACGATTATAAATTTTAAGTCCGAGGAGTGTCTTTGAACCAGAAAATGTACCACCATTTGTAAAAGAATCAACCGAGATATGATAACATGCAAGTACACAAATGTTTTGAAACAGTTAATAGCTTATTTTCTCCCCCTCAACACTTGATCGGAAAAATACTGAATTTTGAAAGATAAAAGTGTTGACGGAAGAAATGTACTTGCCATGTTGAAAGAAAGATAGATTAGGAGAATATTTTTGTTGTTTTATCGGATTTTATATTTTTGTATTTTGTTTTTGAAAATTTATTTACAAAAGATGTTTTGGTGTTTGATAGGTTTTTAAGACTGTTTTAAGAGGTCATCCAATTCGTCTTGAGTCAAACATCTCATACCAATCCGGTGGACCAACTCATTAAACCTAGCGGGAGGCAAGGCTTTGGTGAGCAGATCTGCCAATTGGTATTCAGTACCCACAAATTATAATTCAACGGTACCCTGTTCCACGTGGTCCTTGATGAAATGATAGCGTAGATCGATGTGCTTTGATTTCGAGTGCTGAACTGAGTTGCACGAGATTGCAATGGCACTCCGATTGTCGCAGTACATCGGGATTCTGTCAAATACGTAACCATAGTCTTTGAGTTGTGTTCTCATCCAGATGACTTGAGCACAACACGCGGACATGGCTACATATTCTGCTTCGGTTGATGACAGCGATGTACAATCCTGCTTCTTTGATTGCCAAGACACCAGTTTATCACCGAGAAATTGTAGTGCTCCTGAAGTACTTTTCCTTGAGTCTAAGCATCCTGCGTGATCAGCGTCTGAAAAAGCGATTAGTTCAAAACCAGAATCCTTCGGATACCAGATCCCCAAGTTAATGGTTCCCTTGATGTATCGGAGGATTCTTTTAGCCTCAGAGAGGTGGGTTTCAGTTGGTCGCGACTGATAGCGGGAGCATAGATAAACGGCAAAGACAATATCAGGTCTGCTAGCTGTTAGATACATGAGGGACCCAAGAATACTTCGGTATTTAGTGGGGTCAACTATTTTCCCATGTAAATCAGCATCTAACTTCTTGGTATGAGCCATTGGTGTGGCATAAGTATCACAGGTTGTCATTCCAAATTTGTTTAACAGTTCAAGGGCATATTTGGACTGACTCAAGAAAATACCACGGGGTGATTGATGAACTTGCAGTCCTAGAAAGAACGTAAGTTCACCCATCATGGACATTTCAAAATTATTCTTCATTAGTTTTGCAAAAGCGATTGAAAACTTTTTATGTGTTGACCCAAAAATGATGTCATCCACGTAAATTTGAACAATTAAGATGTGTGCCCCGTGATATTGTATAAAAAGAGTTGGGTCAACCGAGCCTTTGGTGAAATTATTGGCAATGAGGAAAGATGATAGCTTATCGTACCATGCCCGAGGGGCTTGTTTGAGACCATAAAGAGCTTTGTTCAGTTTGTAGACATGGTTCGGGAACTCAGGATCAACGAATCCATCTGGTTGGCTGACATAGACCGTTTCTTTAAGTTGTCCATTGAGAAACGCTGTTTTGACATCCATCTGATAGACCGTCATATTCATATGAGCTGCGAACGCAAGAAATATCCGAACAGCCTCAAGACGAGCAACCGGAGCAGAAGATTCTTCAAAGTCTATTCCCTCTTCCTGACGATAACCCTTAGCAACTAGACGTGACTTGTTTCGGATAACATTCCCTTCAGCATCCAATTTGTTTTTCCAAATCCATTTTAAACCAATGACGTAGACCCCTGTTGGTCTTTCAACCAGTTCCCATACTTCAAGACGTTTGAATTGGTTGAGTTCTTCCTGCATGGATTCAATCCAGTTGTCTTTTGTCATTGCATCTTTAATGTTTTTAGGTTCAGATTGGCAGACAGTGAGTGCATAAATGCAATGTTCACCATCTGAGTGAAGACGTTGTCTCGTAACGACTGGTTGATTTGGGTTGCCAATAATGTTAGCCAGAAGATGGTCTTTTGTCCATCTATGTGTAGAGGGTTGATGTTGGTATACATTGTGCAGATTCTGAGGGTTCAAATGATTTGTTGAAGATTCTGCAACATCTGGTGCAGCAGTCTCATTAGCAAACGGGTTGAAGAACGCATTTAGATCAAAATCTGCAGGTGGGGGTACTTCATTCAGAATATCATCAGCTGGTTCATCATTGTTGGAAGCGGTATGTTCAACTGTTGTGTTGGAGTCAATTGGTGTAGGTGCATCTTCAACAGTAGTTGTTGTAGCAGGTGTATCAGGTATAGGAATATTATCAGGTTGTGCAGCGGAAACAGCGGATACACCTGGAGCACGTTCATCAATATCGTCACAGAACAGAGGAGCAAATAACCTTTCCATTTGTTGACGAGTTAGCTGAGGGCTTTCTTTAGCTGATGATGGGGGTTGAGGGAAGTTTAAACGGTTGTGACCGGGTTCTAAGCTGTTATACTCAGAAGCCATTTCCGTGAGTTCATCGAAATGAGCATGAATCGTTTCAATTACCTCCTTAGTTCGACGATTCCAGATTCGGAAACCTTTAGAATTGTCACAGTATCCAATAAAGACTCCAATATCAGCTTTGGCTTTGAGCTTTCCAAAATCATCACGATCATTATTCGGATAGCAAAGGGATCCAAATACATGAAAGTGTTTGAGGTTTGGTTTATAGTTGTGGACAAGCTCGAAAGGTGTTTTGTTGTGGCGTTTTGTGATCATAGAACGGTTTTGAGTATAGCATGCAGTAGATACAGCTTCTGCCCATAAGTAATCTGGAAGTTTAGCATTGATTAACATTGTTCTTGCAGCTTCCACTAACGTTCGGTTTCGTCTTTCAACAACTCCGTTTTGTTCAGGTGTACGTGCAATAGATGTTTGATGCTGAATTCCCACTTTCTCATAAAATTCACGAAGGGTTTTGTTAACAAATTCAGTTCCTTTGTCTGTTCTGATTATTCGGACGGTGTTGCAGAGCTGAACCTGTATTTTTGTGAGAAAGGTGATGATCATTTGTGGAGCTTGGTCTTTGCTACGAAGGAAGTAGACCCAAGTCCATCGTGAGTTGTCATCGACAATTACTAAGATGTAGCGTTTGCCATTGATCGTTTGCACGCGCATCGGGCCATACAGATCCATGTGAAGAAGATGAAGCACATGCTGAGAGCTGTGTTCCACCTTTGAAGGAAAATGAGCACAAGTGCTTTTCCCTTGTTCACAGGCTGAGCAAAGGTGATCTTTTGAATACCGGAATCGTGGGAGTCCTTCAACGAGTTTGTGTCGAGCGAGGTTGGTGATGGTTTGAAAGTTTAGATGTGAGAGACGTCGGTGCCATAACCAAGATTTTGTAGATGTTGCCTTTGAAAGTAAGCAAATGGGAGAGGAAGAAACCATGTCTTGCATAGAGATAGTGTAGAGACTAGAATTACGCGAGCCAGACATAAGATCGTTTCCTTGTAGATCACGAATGAAACAAGTTTTCTCCCTGAAAGCAACCTCCAGATCTCCATCACAAAATTGACCTACTGAAAACAGATTGTGGCCGAGGCCTTCCACATAATAAACCCTGCTGATTTCGATGTTCCCATTGACATAATCTCCGTAGCCCATGATAGCTGCGAAGTGATCGTTCCCGAATCTGACAGTGCCAATGAACTTTGCAATAAAGTTTGATAACAGTTTAAGGTTGCCTGTCATGTGTCGGGAACATCCGCTATCAACAATCCAGAGAATGATCTGTATCACCTGCATTACACACATACGACACAGATGGAGTAGAAGTAGATGTGGAACCCGAAATGTTAGAGGGTTCCAAAGCAGGTACGTTAGACATACACACATTGACAATTTTAGGCATCCATTTAAATCCTAGTGTGTTATATATCCATTTCTGCCATCTATAACTACTCTTTGCTTTAGTCTTAGTGAAAACACTAGGTGGTACTACATTCTTGGGAGGTGAAGCGGGAGCTACTGTGATAGCAATTGTTGCCTTAGAATCTAAAGAAGGTGGTTTACCAAGCACAGACTTAGAATGATTAGTGGGCCTAGAGGTATTCCGATTCTTAGGATTCCGTAATCGAGAGATTATAGTTTTAGCAACACATTTGTCATGACAATCAGAATTCATACTCTTTCGACAAATAACACAAGGTGCATCAGACTGAATATCAAAAGTACTTAACGGTTTAGCATTCGTTACATCACTATTTGTATTACATTTGCCAGACGCAACATCTATAGTGGAAGCAACATGATTTTTATCCAGAGTCCTAGGGTGTTCTTCTACTTTAGCATTCTTTATTGATCTTTTCTTAGGTCGCAACTTCCTATTCTTCGATTGAGTGCTCCTAGGCTGTGAAGTGCTGATGTTTGGAAAAGATGCAACTATTCCTGTTTCAGTAGAGGGAAACACATTAGCAACTTGTGATTTGGCAGTGGGAATTCTAGGTTCACGATTACTAAGTGTGACTGGTGCTAATCTCTTAATCACAGTAGGCGGAAGTTGTTCATACTGTCCTAACTTTTCCCGTAACTTAGAGATGGTGTGAATCAGATCTTGATTTTCAGAACGAATATTTCCAGCAAAATTCATGACATCTCTAGTGTGAGCAAGATAGTGATCAAGTTCGTTTGATGCTTCAAGTCGAGTCTTTTTGAGTAAATCAAATATGACACCATATTCCTGTTTAACTTTTAAAAGTTCTTGTTCATATTTTGAGATTTGACTTTTCAAAGACACGTTTTGATCATCCAGTTGATCAAGTTTAGGATCAGAAGATTTTGCACTCAACTGAGCGATTTTCTTTTGAAAACTAAGTTGATGATTGTGAATATCTTTTTCACACCAATGAAGACGACGTTTTGCATTGTAAATTTCCGTGTGTAATCGTTTATTTTCAGCTTTTAAAGACTCGATCTGAAGCACATTATCGGTGTTCTCAACAGTTACAACAGTTTCAACAATATCAGTAGAGATGTAATCAGATGGAAATGGCAAAGCATGAAGTAACACAACATTATGGATATCAGCACAGATAACATCTTCCAAGAGGCGATCAACATCTTTTCTCAACAGTTTCTTTTTGCGTTTTGTGTTAGAAATAGATGTTTCTGTTTTCTCGAAAACGTTTTTCATTACCCCAAGTTCCTTATGAAAATCCTTTTCCCAAGCAATTGCACAACTTTTCAAGTTTTTAACATTAGGTAAAAGATTTTTCTGAAAAATGTCTCTTTGTTCTCGCGCCAGAGGCGATTGAAAATGTTCAAATTTGATTTCAGATCGATATTCTATCTCATGTTGTAAAATTTTGAGGTCAGCCATGAAAATGTCAAAATATCGAAGGATTTTTCGATTTTCAGGTTTTGAGTTTACTTCACTAATGGAAGGTAAAGGACCATAAGTTTGTGCAAATTCTGTTTTGGGATTAACATTAGAAGACTCAGGTGTTTTGATGATAACCCTTGGTGTGTTAGAAGAATCCGTTGGTGTGACGAAAGTGACCGCGTTTTTATAATTAAAAGGTTTGTTGTAAACAACATTTTTTTATTTTGATCGACTCTCGTCTTCTGCATCTAATTCCTCTTGACGATGATATTCAACAACACTCATGACAGTATTATCAATTTTGTATTCTGCACTGGAAACTTCAGGAGTTGGTTTGAATGTTTTTAGTGAAAGCTTTGGTTTGTAATCAGCTAGATTTTTTCCATATCCTTTTGGATTGGGTTTTAAGGTAAACTTTTCAATAGCTCTTACGGATTCACCATGTTTGTAAACAACAGTTTTAAACTCTTTAAGTTTGTTTTGCAAGCCGAGAATTTCGTCAAGAAGGTCATCTACCCGATTCGTTGAATGCTTTTTGTATGCGGAGAACTGTTTTTGACAATTTAACAACTCAGCCTTAGCTTTTTGATTTTCCAAGGTGAGAGCGTTAATTTGCTTTTTATGTTCGTGTTTCAGTTGTTCTAATTCAGACAACAAAGCATTCTTCGAGGCGGCTAGATCACGCATCTGTCTCTCTAAGTATTTTTCATTTTGATGAGATTTTGCAAAAGCGGCTTCAAAACCTTTTTCACGGTTTTCTTGAGTTTTGAAAAAGTTGAGTTGCATTTGTAAGCATTCAAAATACTTGGTTAACAGTGCATTTTTACTTTTTAAAGATTGATTTAATGCATAACATTCCTCCATTTTGATTTTATGGTCTTGAATTAACCGAGCAAAATCCGGATGAGGCAACAGATCATCTTGTTCAATGTGAGTCTCAACATGATCATTCTTGAGATCCTCAAGTACGACCACGGAGTCAATTTGATTATCAAAGGAAACCATAAGGTCATCTTGATCGTCAAATGTAACTACAGGGTTAACTTGAAAATCATCAGAAAAAGATGTAGAAGACTCATTTTGAACAGTCTGATCCGTGCCGGATTCAGATATTGGCGGAGAGATTAGTTCAGATATGATGATGGTTTGTTCGGGTACCTGAGACAAGCCATCAGTGTCATACACTGGACCTGTATCACTCATGTACAGCTCATGCATATTAGCCATCAACATAACAGCTGCATTAGCCTGCAAGTCCTCCATATCATCATCTGAGTCTGCATCTGCCATAAAGCTCTGTTCTTTATCTGTAAGAGATCCACCAGCTTCATCCTTAAGAGCCAAAAGTAAAGCCTCTTTGAAATAAGCACTGCCCCTAGTCCTTGGCTTTGGGCATGCATTAGCCAGGTGTCCCTTCTCATTGCAGTTGTAGCATCTAAGACCATTTATCCGATTCTGAGCATTTCCCTGTTCCATCACTTGAGCTCTGTTGTTATTCCTACCCACAGCATTAAAACCTTAACCACCGCCCATCTGACGACCATAATCACGATTCTGAACTTCAACACGTCCATTGTTTACAACAGCTTGAGTTCGTGTGTTAGATGAGGAACGAATGCGATTGTTGGATTTGTTGGTGTAACGGCCAAAAGCATTAGCAATCATCACAAATCCTTGTTGCAATGCTTCGAATGGATCGATTTCCTCAGTAGCTTCACTGACATATGCTTGAGCATTGTTGCTGTATGGAACCAATTGATTTTGTTGAGGTTGAGGTTGCTGTGAAGGTGTGTTTGAAGCAGTTGGTTGAGTTGCTGGTTGAGAGGGATAATTCTGTTGAGCATACAAGGCAAGTTGTTGATTGTCCGGTTGTGACTGTTTAGCAATTTGAGCACGGAGAATCCTTTCCCGATCAACTTCCTTTTCATGAGGCTTCAAGTAATCGTACAACAATCCATAGGTAGAATGATGCATATTCTTCGCTTGACGGAGAAAAATGACATACTTCTCCCATTCTGGACCAAGACTACTCAGGAACTTAGTATTCACTGCAATTTGTGGCATGATGATGTTGTGTTTATCCAAATCATTGATGATGTCTGAAAATCGATGATGATAGGACTCTAGTGTCTCTCCAGGTTCAATCATGAAGTGTTCATAAGCCAAGTAAATTTTGGATTCCAAATCCTCCTGATTGAGTACAGATCCTTCCATAAGAAGACGAATATGATCCCACATTTTTTGTGCAGTCTTTTGAGCATCAACATTGCAAGTTCATCAGCTTCATAGTGTAGAAGTTCTGTGGGATTTAAATCTGCAACAGTAGCAATGTTGGTTTGTTCATCTCTTGGTGGAACAGCAGTTGGATCTCCGGGTACAATGACAGTAGGCATCTCAAATGGACCTTCCAAGATAACCTTCTTTAAGAACTTTCCATGTGGCTTCTTTAGATCACAAAACCTAAAGAACCTTATCACCCATTGATCGTAGTTTCCTGGAGTGAGCATTGGAGGTCTATCAAGTGATCCAGCTTCTTGAATTGATTGTTGGCTGCTTAAAGCTTCACACATCTTTGCAAACCAAGTGGGTTCCTTCATAGTGCTTCGTGATGGATGTTGATTGAAATCGTTTGTGTAGGGTAGAGCTTGAAGACTTGGTGATGGTTGAACCATTTGTGGTTGTGGAATTGTACCAAGTTGTGGAGTATGTTGCTGATTAAATTGTTGTTGATAAATAGCTTGTTGTTGATTCCATTGTTGATGTTGTGGAGTTAATTGTTGTTGTTGTTGATGATTATAAGTGTGAGGGAAATAGTTAGAGTATGGTGGTTGAGACATGATGATAAACTTGTGTGGTAAAAATGGATCTTTGTAGTCGAATGAACCTTTGTTGATGAAGTGTCCTTAGGCGTAGAAAAGACAAGAACCAAGTAGCACTTATGCGTAAAAACACCAAAAGTTACGCGTAACAAAGGAGTTACGCGTAGGTTTTAGCTTACGCGTAAGTAGGTAAAACACTAAAGTTATGCGTAGAAAAAAGTTAGGCGTAGAAACGTAGGCGTAGGATTACCTTATGCGTAGACCTTAGTTTACGCGTAAAGTGAATCTTATGCGTAGAATTTCTACGCGTAAGCTTATGCTTATGCGTAATTTTAGGGTTTTTGCCCAAATGATCTTTTACACTTCACAGTGCAAAAGATATCCAAAGTCGACGTATTTTCAGACTTATCCAAGTAAGAAAACACGGAATAAACCAGAAAATTGGAGATCAAACCAAGGAAAATCTTACGCGTAATATTAGGGTTTTGATACGCGTAGGATTACTCGTAATTTTGATTTTGCCCAAATGTGTTTCTAAACCAGATTTTTGTTATGGAATAGCTTCAATAGTACCAAAAGAACACAAAAGTGTGAATTTTGATGTACCAAAACTGCTAAACGGGTTACGCGTAGAACGACACCCACGAACAAAAACAAGCTTAAAAACGTAAATCCACGCGTAAAGTTTGAAACTTTTTGCCAAAAACAAGTATTTTAACACCTCAAAACATTGAAAGTACAAGAATCTTGGATTAAAAAGTGTAAAAAACGAGTTTTTAAGATAACCAAAGATTGCGTTATCTTTACGCGTAAGACCCAAAACCAAAACTTCAAAAACAAACGAGTACACCCAACTATTTGGCGATTGATACCACTGTTAGGTCACTAGTTTTACAACACAAGCTTAATAGAAAGAGTTAGAGAGGAGAGGGGGATGAACAAGCTATCCAAACACACACAATACGTATGAATAGACATGGTTAAGGAAAAGAGTGAGTGAAAGAGAATAACTTGAACAACCAACCCTCAAATGAGGGTTTACAAGATTATTTATAGGAGGGAACCTAGGGCAACACTCCTAGTTCACATCCTTTCTTATGTGGGCTTGGGCCTAAGCTTATGGGCCTTCTACATAAGCTAGACCTTAAACAAACATAAAGGCCATAATAAAGCTACCTATTACATATGAAATATAAATACTTGAAATATTGTTTAGGAGTGATTCCAACACTTTACTTTATTTACTTGCTTTATCATTAGATCTATACTTTCTCTACATCCATACGATTTCACATAATATCGAATCTAAAGTTTTTGAAACTAACTTAAAATCGGTAAAACTATTCAACCCCCTCTTCTGGTTTTCCACAATTGGTATCAAGATCTAAGTTTATAAAAGTTTTAAAGTAAATCGTATTTTAAAAACTTTTCGATCACTATGGGTTCTGAAAATTACAAGGAAGGGCAATCTATGCAACGACCACCACTACTTGAAACTAATGGTTTTATATATTGCATAAATAGATTTGAAACGTATGTGAAGTCCAAAGATATTGATCTTTGGTACATTATTGTTGAAGGTGATTTTGAGGCTACCTCAAAAGATGATAAAGGAAATTTAGTTAACAAAGCTCATGATAAACAAAACGATGAAATGAAGAAAAAGCTTGCTAAAAATAGTGAAGCTAAAATGGTTTTATATAATGCTTTACCCAAAAAGGAATTCGAAAGAATTTCTATGCTTAAAACCTCTAAAGAAATTTGGAATTCTTTAGTTGTAACTCATCAAGGTAATCAACAAGTTAAAAATAATAAAATTGATTTATTTGTTCAACAATATGAACAATTTTCAATATCGGATGAGGAAACTATAGATCATTCATTTGCAAATTTTAATACTATTATTACATCTTTACAAGCACTTGATGAATCTTTTTCTAGCCGTAACCATGTTAGGAGGTATCTAAGGGAACTTCCATCCAAGTGGAGATCCAAGGTGACGACAATCAAAGAGTCAAAAGATTTGACAATCCTCACCCTTGATGAACTCATAGGCAACTTAAAAGTCTACGAGCTTGTCCTTGCTAAAGATTTCGAAGCCTCAAAGGTGAAAGAGAAACACAAATCTCTTGCCCTTAAAGCCAAAAAGGCCTCGAGCGATGAAGAGAACTCATCTTCGGATAGTGACGACGAGGAGTATGCTATGGCGGTAAGGGACTTTAAAAAGTTCTTTAGAAAGAAGGGAAGATACGTTAAACAACCGTATGACGACAAGAAAGGATTACGGAAAAGCAAAGAGGACGAGAAGCCAAGGGATGATCGTGCTTGCTTTAAATGTGGGGACCCAAACCACTTTATTAGTAAGTGTCCCAAACGGGATGATCAAAAGGCATTCGTGAGCGGCACGTGGGGAATGAGCGACGAGGAGGACGAAGAAATTTGTCTCATGGCAAATGACGAGGTATGTCATGAATACTATAGTATCTCATCACTAGATGATGACTCATTGCATAATGAATATGACAAACTTTGCAATATTAGCTTAAAATTAATTAACAAAAACAACCTTTTGAAAAGTTAAAACCAACGTTTAGATAAGGAAGTCATAGAATTAAAAGCAAAATTGAAACATCTAGAAAAGGGTAAAATAGCAAGTGGTGAATGTGAACTTTGCGTTCAACTTCAAACACTAGTTGATCAACTAGATTCTAAAATTGCTAGAATGAGTACAAATACTTTAGATATGATATTAGATAGTCTTAAAACCGGAAACAACCAAAAAGGTTTAGGTATTCAGCAACTTGATGCGTCAACTAGTAAAAACAAAGAAACACAATTTGTTAAGGCACTAGAAAAACAAGCCACTGTTGTGGCGGATCCCACGGATCCCACAAAAAGGGAACCGACTAGTGTACAGCCAAGGATCAGTGGGTCTGCTGAAGCAAACAGTGGTAATAACATAGCATCTTCATATCGAACTGATTTTGTTATCGTTAATAAGAAGAAACCAACTCATTTTACCACTAGACAACCACCTCCAATATATAATCCTATTTTTGCATGAACAAAGCTCCATCTTTTCCGAAATCTAATCCATCTAGGAGACCTAATAATGTTTACCCGAGAAGTAACCATCAAATGGGATGGAACCCAAATATGCAAAATGGTTTTCCCTTTCAAAACTTTACACCATGGAATGCATATTCACCTTATCCATACATGTCTAACATGAATGGAATGTTTAACACTAATGGACCCATGAACAAATGGGGACCAAACTTTTGAGTTAATTTTTTTCTTAGGTGTGCTTAAAGGTCGACCTAGATCCAGATGAATGGGTCAAGGATAGCGGGTGCACGAGGCACATGACCGGAAATAAAGATCTATTCTCCACATATGAATCCTTCAATGGAGGAAATGTGGTGTTTGGAAATAGAAAAAGTAAAATCATCGGTAAAGGTACGATTTCTAACAAATCTCTAACCATTAACGATGTGTGTCACGTAGAAAACCTAAACTTTAACCTCTTAAGTATAGGACAAATATGTGATAAAAAGTGCAATGTACTTTTTACCGAAACCGATAGTAAGATATTAAAAAATGGCATAACCATAGGAAGAGGAATTAGGAAACATGGAGTCTATGTCATTAAAATCGGTAATGAACCTAGAGACAAACTTTATCTTACCTCTATGGATGATACTTCGACCTTATGGCATCGAAGATTGGGTCATGCCAATATGCGACTTCTTCAATCGCTATCATCCAAAGATCTAGTAAGAGATCCACCTAAGTTAAAATATGCACATCACTTCTGTGATGCTTGTAATGTAGGAAAAAAGTTCATTCTAGTCACAAAGCTAAAAACATGGTGTCTACAACTAAGTGTCTAGAATTACTACACATGGATTTATTTGTTCCATCCGCTATCCAAAGTTATGGAGGCAACTACTACACTTTGGTCATAGTGGATGATTACTCTAGGTACACATGGACAAAATTCTTAAAGAACAAAATGGAAACTGATTGTACAAAAGATTGCACTACCAGGCTTCAATGATGATCAAAGGTATGAGGGGTGTATGTTCCAGCCAAGACTTGCCTTTCACCTGAGAATAAGAAATATGAAACACTACGTTAAGTGATTACGCAGGGGTAGGACCGTGCGAACCACCTCCGGCATGAGAGTAAGTATGAGTTATGGTTGTATAAGTGTGTGTAAGTAAAGAGATGAGTGTGAAATGAGCATACCATAATCCATTGCCCATCCAACCTATTTATAGTGGATGAAATAGGGTTGAGAGCACCTCTGCATGAATGTCGGAGATCATGGGGGCGTCCCATGATTGTGGGTAACCGCTAGGGTTTAGTGACCCACGTTCTCAGACTTGATTGTCACAATTCTCAATTTCCGGTCATTTCTCAAACTCCATATTCATCATTTCATATCAATTTATGCATGGTTTTACATTTCACGTTAAACGCGTAAATGTCATATTAAATAAACACTATCGCGTAAGTTATTATTTTGAACATTTAATCCGATACTTCCAAAAATGATCCCGATATATTTTTATACTTACATTTAGTTTATAAAAACTATATTTGGAGTCTACCTAGTGTTTTAAATTTATTTTGTATATAAATCGTTAAATTTATATTATTACGACACTTTTCTTAAAAACTACGCGATAATTACTATATCACTCAAATTTTACAAGAATTATATTTTTACAATTTTTATGATCTCATTATACTCTACTTTGATCTATTAAAAATTACTTTTACCTAAAACTACCTTAAAAACACTAATGTATATACAAAGTTACAAGTTACCTCAACTTACTTTCTTATTTACTTACACAATATTATACACAATAAAAGAAAGAAAAAAAAAATATATTTGGTGAAATCCTTCCCCCCTTGGCCGACCAAGGGGGGGTAGGCATTAATTGATTGGTGGAAAAATGTTACTTACATAGCTAGACTTATACACAACCTTCATTTCACACTTCATTCATTTTCAATCATTCAAGAAGTTAAGAAAAGTTTTCTCTCTTTGTTCTTCCTCCCCATGAACCGGCCATCCTAATGGTGCAAGGAGATTTCATCAAAGTTTTTCCAAGATCAAGTTAAAACAATCTAGTTTACACTCTTGTTTAGGTTTTGAAATAAAAACCTAGGGTGTTTAGGTCTAATCCTTTGTTCTAATCACCTCATCATAGTAGCTTGTAAGCATATCACTTTTATTTTATATCTTTCATTTTCATTTCATATGTATTTCATCATTTTCATAGCTAACATGCAAGACTTATGTGTATTTATACCATTTTTACATTGATTTTTAGAGTTTATACATAAAAGTCATCCTATAATTATTCCCTTGTTATATATTGGTCTTGATGATGTCTAGGAACCCATGACACCCTAAGAAGGTGTATGGTAGGATTAGAATAGCTTTGGAGTTGATTTGAAGGGATTGGAATAGGTTTAGTACGAGAAAAATTATTTTCGACAAGTTATAAAAGTGGTCTGATCTTGTTTTGTTTTTCTGGAAAATCCGACAGTAGACATGAGTTTTTGGCCTAGATAATTAGAAAATATACTTTAAAACGAATCCGTGGCCGCTTGAACGGATTAAAACGGAGTTATAATGAAGAAGTTATAAATTTTTCAAGTTTGACGACGAAATATATATTTTCTGAAATTTCAGCAACCTATTTTAGTTTTGTACGAGTCAAAAATGAGTCCTAAGCTTCACAAATTATTTCGAATTATCAAAAATATATTAGTATACTTTGATACGAAGCTAAGGACGTATAATACGTAGAAAACGGATTTGAAACGACTAAGATATACACGTTTTCATAAATTGCCGTAACTTAACTATTTTTGGAGAACTATTTTTGGAGAACAAAAGTGTTGGAGAACTAGTTTTGGAAAACTAAAAATATTGGAGAACTATTTTTGGAGAACAAAAGTGTTGGAGAACTAGTTTTGGAAAACTAAAAATATTGGAGAACTATTTTTGGAGAACAAAAGTGTTGGAGAACTAGTTTTGGAAAACTAAAAATATTGGAGAACTATTTTTGGAGAACTATTTTTGGAGAACTAAAGTTTGGAGAACCAAAACCATTTGGAGGACTAAAATATTTGAAGAGTTAAAAGATTTGGAGAACAAAAATATTGGAGAACAAATGGAGTACATTTTCTTATAAAAGTTATAATTTCACAATAAATCATTAATAAACCATTGTAGGATGACATTTTGACGTAAAAACTTGTAAAGTAATTCAAGAATGGTCAAGACGTCACAAGAGTATTTTTCGACGAAGAGTATTATTTTCAAAACTCACAAGTGGTATAAATAACATACGAAATGCATGCATAACATTACATCATAACTCATTACATATCATAACATTCATTTTAGGTCGCGGATAGTTTCCGAGCCTCACTTTCGTGCACTTCATTTTGTTAGCATATCAATCACACCAGGTGAGTTTTCATAGCCCCACTTTCTATTAATTGTTTACAAACTTTTGGGGGAGATACATGCTCAAACTATTTTCATTTACTTTCACAAGTACTTTAAATTCTTATATATTATTATGAGTTCATACCCCGCTTTTACTCGTTTAAATTCTTACAAACTCTTTGGGGGAGATACATGCTTAAATACTTGTTTTACTCTTGTGAACACTCAAACTATTTATACAATTGTGTTACACTATACTTCTTATACTCATTGGACTTTATGTGTGGTTTATTGCGATATGTGCCTTAATGTGCTAAACTTGTTTTCAATTATGCATCAACATACATACTTTAGCAACCGGTTAACTCCTGCGGGAGCCGGCCAAAACATTTAAACTCTTTTGCCAAACAACATTACTTATACTTTAGACTTGGTGCGTGTAGTGACTAGACTTAAACAAACATACAAGAATTAGTGGCTCCAAATTAAGTTGTTGGAAGGCTATTAATTTACAAACATACAAGAATTAGTGGCTCCAAATTAAGTTGTTGGAAGGCTATTAATTTACAAACATACAAGAATTAGTGGCTCCAAATTAAGTTGTTGGAAGGCTATTAATTTACAAACATCCCAATATTTATATGTTGGAAGGCCATTTTTATGGATACAGCCCAACGTGAGCGTTGGAGGAACATCCCAACACGAGTGTTGGAAGACCCTTGTGGTGACATTTATACTTTTAACTACCTTGATGCGCATAATCATAATTGTCATTCTATTTTTAGCAGTGGGTTGTAAACACACAGGTTGCAAGTTTTGTATGGGCGGAACTTGGAACTGAGTGGATTTATGATGCCTTTGCTTTGTGGACTATTTTAAATGACCAAAAACTTTGCCTTTGATACATGAACGCTCTTTTAAGGCTTTACTTGTTAACCAAACTCTATGAACTCACTCAACCTTTGTGTTGACACTTTTTAGCATGTTTTATCTCAGGTATCTAAAGCATTCACTTCATGGCACGCATATGGACATATCATAGAGTCGTGGTGACGACGCGTCTCACTTGGGTTTTATAAACTTTAAAACATCGTTTGGCTTGTAACAAACTTATTTCCGCGCAAGTTGATTTTCATTTGAGAGTAATACTTTGTAAACTCTGATTGTTTTAATAAATTAAACGATGTGTTTTCCAAACGACACTTTAGGTCGTTCGATATAACTGTAACTTTGATGCTATGACAGTCCTCCCCAAGGTATTCAATTCCGCTGCAAAATAGGTAATTTGGGGGTGTGACATTGATGGGGAAGTCAAGAGAGAGGGGGAGATCGTGGTTTTGACCAAGTCAGGAGGTTCCCCTATCTAGTGCTTCTTCGTCAGCCATACCCCGAAGGGCTTAGGGCTTCAAATGACGAATTCCCCTTAGGTAACCTTCGTGCTTACGAATGGTTTAACCCCTGTGGATATTTTGGAATCCTAACTTGGGCCTTCGATTGGAAGGGCTTCGAGACGTCTCGGAGGAGTGTCCTTCGAGCTACTCGGAGGGTACATCATCAAGCCCCCCAGTCGAAAGTAATGTATATGAGCGAAGAGGCATTGATTTCGACTTAATGCTTCGAAAAATACCATCCTGCTACTAATTGCATTTGTTGAAAGATGACTATGCACCTAATTAAGCGCATTTAATGCTAACTAATCCTTTCGGCTGCCCGCTACAGGAATCACAATTTCCCATTCTACCCGGAGACCAAAAGACTTCATTTAAAATTTAAAAAGTTTAAATCGGATAAGAGTAATTATCCAGGACACGTGTGCGGCTAGGAAAGCAGTAAAAACAATATTTAAAGAGGGGTTGTTGAAACCCTAAAACATTTTACTCTCTCCGCCACTTTCTATACGCGGTAAAATTGTGATCGCCACCACTCTGAAATCAAAAGGTAAACCTTCCTTCTAACTTTTAGCTTGTTTTTTTTGCAGAGATGTCATTCAGGAACTTTATGTACCAAGATTTGGATGAAGACTTGAGTTTCATGCCAGCGGATAAGGCCGAAGAGTCTTACGGTGTTGGCTCTCCTTCCACATCCGTCAACAACAATGAGGTAGATACTCCAAAGCCGGAGCCCCTTGCATCAGCACCCCCACAACTTGCTCTGGAGGGTCCTTCTCAACTTGTTGAAAATGTTGCTGACTCGGACGATCCTGCGGAAGAAGATGTCCCGGTTGTAGGTTCCACCGGGATAGCTGACAGGTTAAAAAGCAGAAAGGGAACAGCAGCCAAGGCTGTTAAGTCTACCAACAAGAGGAAGAATCCCCTTCCTGCCTCC
Source organism: Chrysanthemum seticuspe (assembly GCA_019973895.1). Lineage (NCBI taxonomy): Eukaryota > Viridiplantae > Streptophyta > Magnoliopsida > Asterales > Asteraceae > Chrysanthemum > Chrysanthemum seticuspe. The sequence goes on along the minus strand of BPTQ01000006.1, from coordinate 202,291,805 downwards.
GGATCAAGGGTTGTGAAGCAGAAGAGTGCCAAAGGCAGAAAGTTTGTAAAGTCAGCCTTTGAGTTACCAGATGAATCTGTGGAGGTTCATGGTAAGCATTTTTTCCTTATAAAACATGTGAAGTGATGATTGTCAAAATTAACTTAACCCTTATACATTGTATTGGTCGCAGGCCTTCCAGAAACAAAGGAGCTTCCCAATGCTTTGGCTTGTCACTGGATTGTGGATCATGTCACCCCCCCCCCCTTAATGGAAAGGTTTGTTGGACAATATGTCCATTGAAAAGGTTTGTGATATGCATGACAATGGTGTAGCGAGGCAAGCAGTATTGGATAATCACTTAAATAGCAAAACCAGGAAGTTCCTCAGGGCTGTGACCAAGGCTAGACAGGAGATGGATGTCATGTTGGAAAGGGAAAAACATAGGGATCAGGAGTATGCCAAGTTGGAGGCCAAGTGTGATGAGATTGAGAAGGACCTTGAGAAGAATCCTCTCGTTCAAGACCTCCATCAAAAGGTTGCAGAGTTGACTAATGAAATTGTCAGACTCAAGGTAGAGGAGGGTAGGATAGTGACTCTCATTGGTAAAAATGCTTTACTTAAAGCAAAGTGTGCTGGTTTAGAGAGTGAGAGGTCTAGGCTTGGATATGTGGAGATTAAATTAAGAGAGGAGATTGATGGCTTGCAGATGAGGTACAAGATGCTGCAAAAAGATCGTGCGGAGGTTGTTTCGAAGGTAGTGTCGTACATAGCTATGGAACTCTACCATAGCGATGAGTTGGGAGCACAGATGTGGAAGGTCATCAAATCAGCTATTTTTCATGGACGGTGCTTGGCGTTGGAGGAGGCTACCAAAACAGGTAAGCCCGTGGACCTTTCCATGATTGAATGCTACCGTCCTACTTCGAAGGCTGAATATGATGAGGCAGGAAATACGTTTGTAACCGCAGAGTACTCCTTCCTTGCTGAAGCGACCAAAGATCCTATGGCACCCCTCGAAGACCTTTTTTCCAAGAAGCCTCGCAAGCTGAAGCCTACGACTCCTACCAAGAAGACAGTGTCTGCCAAGCCTACCTTTGTTCAACCGTCTCCGACCTCCTCCCCACAAAAGCAGGAATGAAGGCTGCCATGTTGGCAGTAATTTGGTTTCAAGGGTGGCATGTACCCTTCAAAACAGTTTGTGTTATTTGACAATGTTTGTCTGGTTCTCTAAACAGTTTGAATGCTTGTGATGTATGGCCTTGGGCCAAAGATAATTTAACTTGGGCTTAGGCTCCTCGTGCAGGTACAAGGGCACTAGCCCTCATTTTGAATAGTATGGTGTAGGGGGAATACCTCTACACACTTAGTTATTATTTGTGTTTGTCTCGTTAACTTCTCGTACGCCATTTTTCCGACGCTTAAGTTTTACAACCTAAGGTTAAACAACCTTATTGTGTGTAAATTACAACACCAAGAATATAATGACCACATTTGATCATTGACAGAGGGTCGCGACCCACTCTATCTCAAATCCTTTAAATAGCATGACTTTGTATATATTTTTACAAGTGCCATAAACTACGAGGAGAGCTAATGTGAATGTTTTAGTAGGCTTAAATAATGAGGTGTTTGCTGCACCTTATGCCTTTATATTCAACATTGAAACTCATAAACAACTTGGCTGAACAAATCTTTGTGTTTAAGAAATGAAGCAAGAGATTTGTGGGAAATGTCTTATTTATCATTGAATTGGTAGAGAGGATTACATCATTATTGAAATGAAAACTAAGACAAATACCAATAATGTTTGCTTTCCCTTGAGAAGCTTCTAATTACAAGAATGAAAAAGTAAAAGTACTTCTTAAACATAGAACTTTCGAAGGTTCGTACCATTCCATGTCCTGTCGATGGGTTCTCCGAGAAGAGTGGCCAGTTTGTAGGCTCCGTTGCCGTAGGCCTCAGCTACCATGTAAGGTCCTTCCCAAGTTGGTCCCAGCTTTCCCTGGTATTCGGCTTTGCTTGCACTGTTGAGGCGTAGCACATATTCCCCAGGCTTGAAAGTGGAACGTCTGACCCTTTTGTTATAGTAGACTTCGATCTTATGTGTTGGATCGATGTACTCTAACCAAACTAACTTAAATAGCTTGTTAAGGTTTAATAACCTCGGATAAATCCTAAGTTATTAACAATGAAAACACTGAGCAAACTCTATTAAGTATGCGGAATTTACTTAACAAAGCTAAGAAGAATAACTTTAACTTTGAACGATTTTATTAATAACTCTAACTCTGCTTATTATGCAGACTCTTTAACAACTCTAATAATATCGAACTTCTCTAAAACTCTAATAATGTCACGTACATCTAATGCCAATCTAGGGATCCTTTTATAGGCTCAAGGATAACCCTAAACGGTTTACAATTCTTATCCTTGTACGTCAAGTAAACAATACTTAGAAAGTTCTAGATAAACATTACTTTCTATCCTTAATCTAATACAACCGACTTTAAACTTTACAGTACTTTAATGAATAAACAGTACTTTGACTTTTACTTAGCAGTACTTTGACTTCTTGCAGTACTTTGTCTTTCTGTAGTACTTTGTTAATCTTCAGTACTTTAATCTTTTGTATCTCAACAATCCTCCCCTAACTTGATTTCTACTTGTTTGATTTCAAGTTCCTTTGTAGATTTAGCTTTAACATCTTTATCTTCAAAGAGGAATTGTGACTTTATCTTCAGATTTTATCTTTGTAGATTCTCTGCTTATATCATCATCAAAGTAGTCTTGTTTGAATAATTCTTTTCAGCATCAATCAACAATCTTATTTCTATTCAGCAACATTCAGCAAGCTCCATCTTTTCAGCAACATAAGACAATGTGTACATTTAATTCAGTTAAGTTTCAGTCTATTCTCATCACTTCCAGGTGTGTAAACTCCTGTGAGAGGTGAATCATTGAAAATTTAATGGATTTGAGTTCTCTTTACCAAAGCCATTAACTCTGGAGTAACCAAATGTTTTGATGTGTAAGATCATGGTACACTGATAACCATATGATTTTTAGCAAATCATCAGCTATCAACAGATTTGAGTTGTCTTTACCAAAAACTGTACCCTTTTGGACTAGTTAGTTCTTTCATCATGGTGAACTAATTACCATATAATGGTTTTTCCACAGCCTTTACCACAAGCCATTTTCTTGTGGGCTAGCCAACTCTTCACATTACTGATATGGTGAGTTGATGACCATACAACTTATTAGCAAGTTGTTAACTAAAAACGGATTTGAAATATCTTTACCAGAGCCGTTAGCTCATGGATTAGCCAATCCTTTTGTAACCATGGTGGATTGATAACCTATTGGTGTTACCATCTCAAAAACCATTTATTTCTTTTAACCTTTGTTTCAAAACATTTATTACTTAACAAAAGTTTTTTTCAAAATCAGTAACTGGTTTAAAAACTGCAAGCAGTAATTTGATGAAAGTACTGTTTGATCAGCAGTACTTTGAATAAAGTATTGATATATCAAAAATTTAATCAATTAAGATTCATACCAGTTATTCATCATCATCAGCAATTGTAGTCCACCTGATAAACAGCTTGATGACCAGACATGCTATTTCATTATCTTCTTCTACTTCCATTCCATGCTCCAGCATCCTCCTCATAAGTTCTGGTGTAAGAGGATATCTTCTATCAGCTAACATGTGAATCATAATTCCATCTTCTAACTCTAGAACATGTACTCCAGATTCTTCAAAGAATCTCCAGCTAACAATCTCCCAATTCTCTTGATTCTTCCAAATTTCAGCAGTGCTTTGTTCTTCAGTTTCCCATACAGTTGTGAGATCTCCAAGCAATACTAAACCAACTCCTTCTGATGGATTTTGTTCAAAGTAATCTCGCACCACATGATATAAATAAAATAAATCCACTCTATCTATGATGTGCAATAAATCCCATAGCCTGTTGAACACTCTGAAGCTTTCATCATCTCTATGAAACATCAGATAACTTCCATCTTTTGATTCTACAACTTCAAAAGCAATAATTTGAGATTTGTTCATTTTCATCTCAGCATCATCTGTAGAATACTCAAAATCCACTATTCTTAAGTAATTCCTTAGTTCATCATTAGTATCAGATCGTAACTCAACTTTCTCTTTCTTTGATGACTGTATTTCTTCAACTTCAGTTTTTCTTTTTCTTTTTAAGCTCCTTTTTCTATCTTTTTCTTTCCAAGCATCATCATCTTTATAATCTTTGATGCTTTCAACACTTTTCTTATAAGCTTCCCTAACAGCATCATATAATTCTTTCATATCAAAATAATTAAACCTCTACAATCCTTTATACCCTTGACTTTTTGAATAAGCCATCATTGCATTTCTGTCTTTAGCTCGATTTGGTCTTCTTGGTAGAAAAGAAACAGGAATAGGTGACTCTAATGGTTCATCAGCTTCAGCATTCAATTTCTCCTGCAATTTCTTAGCTGCTTCTCTATTCTGAGCTTCTTCAATTTCTTTAGCTTCTCTATCTTTAGCATTTAATTCCGCTTAAAACTTTCTAGTTGCTTCCTCATTCATAGCAACTTGAGCAACTCTTATATGTGCTAAAGTAGGTTTCTTTTTCTTCTTTGTCTCTACCATCTTGCCCTTACCTTTATCTTTTGGATCAATAATAGCTTGAGAAACTCTTGATTGTTCCTCTTCTTGCACTCCTGGAATACTAACACCCCTTGGCTGTGATAAACCTTGCAAAATTACAGCAATGGTTTCATCATCACTTGCAGTATGTATAGGCTTGAGTGTGTCAGCTTCCTTATCAGGTATAACTTCTGAAGGACCAGCTTCTTCTTCATGTAGAATAGTTGAAGGACCAGCTTCCTCTTCAAAGTCTAACACCCTTGGAGTAATCAATTCTTGTCTGTAGGTTCCTTGAACAGCAGTACTCTGGTCAGCAGTACCTTGATCATCAGTACTTTGAACTTGAACATCAATAACTTGCTCCTCGGTACTTTGAATAACATGTTCTTCAGTTTCTTGTGGCTGAATATTTGTACTTTGAACTTCAGTCCTTTCATGTTCTTCAGTACCTTCAGGTTCATTCTCCTTAACAACATCTTCTTTCAAATTCTTTTCTTCTAAATTCCTCCCCAATTGGAATGAAGATTGTTTTTTAACCTTTTGGCGTGTAGTCTTCTTAAACTGCCTTTGCGCCTTCTTTTTAGATTTGACCCATAGACGATGATGTTGAACCAATGGCCAGACAAAATTCTTGAGTCTTCTAAACTTGAGCTTCAACTTCTTAATCTGTTTAGCTTGAGCCTCATTTGTTTTCTTCAATTTGACTAACTCCCTTGTTAGAACATAATTATCCAATGTCAAACCTTCAAGGGGTATAGTCTGTGAAGCATCTCCTAGAATTGGTGAATGTGCGTCTGGTTGAGAATCAGGAACAGATATTTGTGGAGATGGTGAAGGTGAAACTGAAACATCATCTTGAACTTCAGTACTTTGCGAAACAGTACCTTGTGATGCAGTACCTTCTGAAGCAGTACCTTGTGATGCAGTACCTTCTGAAGCAGTACCTTCTCTATCTTCATCTTTTTCAGCATCAGCTCTGACAGCTTGAACAACTTCCATCATAGAAGTAGTTAAGGGAGTGTCCCTTCCAGTGAATAAATCACTCTTCCTAGCCATGAAAGTGAAAATCTTGGCTTGTTGTACCACAACAGGTAAAAGACTTGTAGGTTTAGGTACATCTGAAAGTTGTTTATTGAGGAAAACTTGAACAAACCTTGGATACATCAACCATTTTGAACCATGAGTGATGTGTGAAAGCATTCCATCTAGAATTAGCCTTGAAAAATTGAAAACACGATCAGTAGCCAATCCTACTATAGCCGATGCTATGTTGGATCCAAATTGCTCCCATGATGTACTTTTAGCACTAATACAATGAAGCAACACATGCACTAAAAACTTCCAGTGAGGACAAAATAAGGGTTTCCTGAATGTTTGTTCAGTTAAAGACCCTTCATAACCAATGTGCCCAAAAGTATCCCAAATCAGTTGCTTATCAAAACGAACAGCCCTATCAGCATCATCAAACAATAAGTCCTCCCCTCAAGCAATGCATAGGACTATACTTACACTAAATAGTCCTCCCCTTAAATGTAGCTCAGTAATTGATCATGCCAATACTCACCACCAAGTGAGTAAATCTAGAAACATCAAATCCTTTGGTGAGTAAATCAGCTACATTATCATCTGTATGCACCTTGACAACATTAATGAGCCTATGCTCATAACAATCTCTGATGAAATGGTGCCTAATCTGAATATGCTTGGTCTTGGAATGATAAAATGGATTCTTCACAATGCAAATGGTACTCTCCTTATCAATATTGATAGGAGTATTCTTGAAATTGAAGCCATAATCAAAGAGTTGATTCTGCATCCACAACACTTGGCTACAACAGCTGCAGCAACCACATATTCTGCTTCAGTTGATGATGTTGCTGCAATTGTTTGCTTTTTACACTGCCATGAAACTAATCTTCTTTCAAGATACTGACATCCACATGTGGTTGATCTTCTGTCATAGTTATCACCTGCATAATCACTATCTGAAAAAGCTTCCAAGTGAAAAGGTGAATCCTTTAGATACCACAACCCCAACTTAGGTTGTTGTTTCAAATAGCTAAAAATTCTCTTCACTGCATTCATATGAGAGATCTTTGGTGAGACTTGATATCTTGCACATAAACAAACAGCAAACATGATATCAGGCCTTGATGCAGTAAGATACATAAGACATCCAATCATGGATCTGTACAACTTGACTTCAACAGGTTGTCCATCTTCATCCTTTCCCAATGAGTTGATAGATTTAATAGGTGTAGTCACTGGCTTCATAGTATCAAAATTGAACTTCTTAAGTATGTCAGATACATACTTGTCTTGACTTATGAATATCCCTTCCTTTGACTGCTTAACTTGAAGTCCCAAAAAGAATGTTAACTCACCCATTGAACTCATTTGAAATTCTTTCTGCATCAGCTGCTCAAACTCCTTGACCATGGACTGTTTAGTAGCTCCAAATATGATATCATCAACATAAACTTGTACTAACATGATATCCTTCTTGTCTCTCTTGATAAACAAAGTCTTATCTATAGCTCCTCTCCTATAACCATGTTGCAATAAAAAGCTAGAGAGCCTTTCATACCAAGCTCTAGGTTCCTGATGTAAGCCATACAGAGCTTTGACAACTTTGTAGACTTTGTTTGGATGTGTAGGATCCTCAAAACCAGGAAGTTGTTTGACATATACTTCCTCTGTAATCTTGCCATATAAAAAGGCACTCTTAACATCCACTTGATAAACCTGAAATCCCATATAAGATGCAAAAGCAAGAAAGATTCGAATTGCTTCAATCCTTGCTACAGGAGCAAACACTTCATCATAATCAACTCCTTCTTCTTGTCTGTAGCCTTGTGCAACTAACCTTGCTTTGTTTTTAATAACATTCCCTCTTTCATCTCTCTTGACTCTAAACACCCATCTTGTACCAATGACCTTCTTTCCATCAGGAAGATCACATAATACCCAAACTTCTTGAAGTCTGAATTGTAGCAGTTCTTCTTGCATAGCTTCAACCCAACTTTCTTTAGTCAATGCTTTAGCAATATTCTTGGGTTCCTCTTGAGAGATAAAGCAAGTAAACAGGCATGTTTGATGGTCCTTATGATTCATCCTGGTTTGTTTATAGACAAAGCTAAGTAAAGCATTATGAGGTTTAGTAAAACTCTTAGATTTGTGTCTTGTCATCACTCCAGAAGTAGAAGGACCAATGATTTGATCAGTAGGATGATTCTTACAAATTCTTAAGTTTGGAGACTGTGGAACTCCATAGGTATCATCCAAATTAGTAAAATCAGCATCTTCATTGGAATCTGAGAAAATACCTTCAACTTCAAACTGATCATCAGTATCTTCTAATCCAGGCATGGTAGGATCATCTAAATCATCCAAAGTACTGGTAACTGGTGTAGCAGTACTTTGGTCAAAAGTACTGTCCAAAGTACTGTGAGAGTACTCTGCAGTCTTGTTTTTCTTTTTTGCCTCTTCATAAGCTCTTCTTTGATCATCAGAATAAGAATGTGCTAAGACATCTTGAAGAAGCATCTGATTTAGTTCATCTTGAATAGATTGATCCTCAGCAGACAATGAGGATTTTGGTGCGTCAGTACTCTTCTTTGGTTCCACAAAAATTGGTTCTTCATCAGGAATAGCATCAGGTCTAATATGAACTCCATGAACAACATACTGCAAATCTTCTCCATTGTACACAGGTTGATTTTCTTCTCGAACAGGTACATAATTCATAGAAGGAGTCAAAACATCAAGATCAAACACCAATCAGGACCTTTACCCTTCTGATTTTCTTGATCTTCTAAAAACTCAACATGAAGACAATCTTGAACCTTCTTAGTTACTCTGTTGTATACTCTGAATCCCTTGCTGTTGGTACAATAACCCAATAAATAACCTTCTTCTGACTTGCCATCAAACTTACCCAGATTATCAATTGTATTCAAAATAGTAAGAGGGCATCTAAAAGGCTTCATAAATTGAATGTTGGGTTTGTTGCCCATCAGCAACTCATAAGGTGTCTTCATCTGTGGTTTGGTAACTGATACTCTGTTAAGTACATAGCAAGTAGTACTTACAGCTTTAGCCCAGAATTGAATAGGTAGTTGTGAATCTGCTAGCATTGTTCTGGCTGCTTCAATCAAAGTCCTATTCTTTCTCTCTGCAACACCATTCTGCTGTGGTGTTCTTGCAATACTGAACTCCCTCTTGATTCCTTTGTTTGCACAAAATTCATCCATAAGCTTGTTCTTGAATTCAGTTCCATTGTCACATCTAATACCTCTAACCTTGAGTCTCAATTGATTTTCAAGTGCTATTATGAGAGTCTGAATAGCATCAAAAGTATCATCTTTAAATCCCAAGAAAAATACCCAACTGAATCTACTACTATCATCTGTAATAACCAAGCAGGACTTTTTCTTGTTTAAACTTGCCACAGAGACAGGTCCAAACAAATCCATGTGTAACAGCTCCAAAGGTTCTCTAACAATCCTTTCCTCAAGCTTCTTGCAAGAATCTTTGTGTTGTTTACCCTTCTTACATGCCAAACAGGAGTGATCATTCTTGTAAGTCTTTGAAGGTAAACCTCTAACTAAATTACCTTTGACCAGTTTGTTGATATTCTTGAAGTTGACATGGCCCAATCTTCTATGCCACTGATGTGCTTCTTTAGATGTTGCTTTTGCCACCAAACATGTGGCTCTCCCATAAGAATGAAGACTCTTCATGTCTAGACTATACACATCATTAGTTCTTGGTACTCTAAGGACTACCAAGCTATCATCAACAGACTTGAACTCAGGGGAAAGGATGAGACATTCTGTGTCAGTGAATAACACAGGATGCTTTTTATCACAGATTTGAGAGACTGACAATAAGTTGAACTTGAGCTCCTTCACATATCTAACATTCTTAAAATCTATACGCCCTGCTTTGATGGTTCCTTTTCCAGTAATTCTTCCTCCATTGGGATCATTCCCAAATGCAACTCTTCCTCCACTAATAGATCTAAAATCAGACAGAATCTCCTTGTCTCCTGTCATACTTCCAGAGCAACCACTATCTACAATCAAATGATCTTTAAGCTCCTCTTATGGGTTGCCCTGCACAAAGATAAAAGAGTTAGTGACTTTTAGGAACCCAAGCCATTACTGACTTGTGTTCCCCTTGTGGAGTTACAAACTCAAATTCTTTGAGTATGTAATTTCCACTATTTTTCAAAACATGATCCAGAATTATCTTTTGATTTTTAGCATGTGGATTTTCAAAACTTTCTAGATTTTCAACAAAACTCTCTTTTACAAGTTCATTCTATTTTTCTTGTATCACAAAAACATCTGATTCGCTTTTTGTTGAAAGTACTGTTTGTCCCTCAGCAGTACTTTCTCTCTTAACCCATTCGGTTTTAACACTTGGTTCCTGTGATCTAGGTCCCCTATGTGAATTGTAGTACCTTCTAGGTTGATAATAATGAGATCTCCTAGGGTTCCTGTTCCAAGCAGTGTTAGCAGTACCTTATTTGAATTGAGCAGTACTTTGGGAAGGTACTGCTTGTGAAGGTACTGGTGGTTTAGAAAAAGGTCTTCTCTGGTGAGGGTACCTAGGGGCTGGTGAGAAATTGTTGTGATTAACCATATTTGAATTATTCCAGACTGGTTTGTTCTCTCTAGGTTTCTGGTTGGCAGACCTGTTCTTTGGAAATTTTCTAAGGTATTCTGAGTGATGTTCACAATCCTTGATTAAATGAGTAGGACTAAAGCACACAAAACACAGTTTTTGACCCATACTCCCAAAGTGACTTCTTATATTCCTATGACCAAAAGTATTGTGCCTTCTAGGTGAATGATTAAACTTGTTTTGACCAAAGTTATCCCAAAAAGGTTTAGCAGTACTGTTTTGAAAAGATTTTCCTGAAGGTACTGCTTGTGGAGCAGTACTTTGAGTTGAAGGTACTGCTTGACTTTGAACATTGTTTTCAACAGTTTCTTTTGGGGTTTCAGACCTAGATTGACCAATAAGCTTTTTCCTAAACTCTAGACTGTCTACACCAAAACGTGAAACATCAGGTCTTATGGGTTGATGACTACCAGTAGGATGGGGGAAAGCATGATAACCCTTTTCTTTCTTATATTCTGGAGGTGATTCACTAATTGAATCCTCATTACTAGATGTGTCTACATAATTAATGAGTTCATCATCACTAGTGGTTATATCCTCTAGGTCATCACCAGTTTGAATCTCTTCTATGTTATCAAAGTCCATACCAAAACCTAAGCCAGTTCTAATGTAAGCTCTTCTCTGTTTTTGAACATAAGTAACATGTGACAAACCAGATTCTTTCTAGGCATCAAACTTTGCTAACAAATCATCTCTTTCCTTAGTCAATTTCTCAATTTCAGCAATTTTACAATTTAGTTTCCATTCACTTAGTTTTAACTGGTAATCCTGTTGTTGATACTTTTCAGCCCAAGCCATTTCATTATTTTTATGTGTTAATATTTTGGCTTCCATTGACTCTAAGGTTATTTGATAACCAGCTACCTCAGACCTAGCCCTAACACAATTATCTCTTTCAATCACATAACTGCCAAGTAATTTTTGATAAAAATCATGACAATTTGAGCATACCTCAGAGATAGGGGTGAACTTGGTGAAGTAGCCACCATTGCAAGTAGAACAGGATCATCTTCACTCTCCATGCTCCAATCAAATCCTCCAAAACCATCTCCGGATTCCAAAGCAGCATGATCAGGTTCCTCATCAAAAGCAGTGCTCCAGTCCAATTCTTCCACTGAATCTTCAACTGCTTCTTCCACTGCTACCATACAATAGGTCACTGGTTCATCATCAAACTCTTCACTCCAGTCAACCTCTGATAAATTTTCTTGAGCAACCAAAGCCTTTGTTTCAGTAATAGGGATTTCTTTTAGCTCCAGCTTTGGTTTCTCAGTCATCATGTTTGCTTGATACTTAGCAAACCTGCACTCCCTTTGCAAAGTGTCCAGTCTTTTGACAATTGAAGCATTCAATTTTGGATTTGTCAAAACTGATTCCCTGTTTTGGTTTGAAGTCAATGTTCTTTCCTGTTTTCTTCATGTACTTCTTGATCCTTGCAGTGATCAATGCAACTTGCCACCTGATATCAATTTCTTCTAAAGCATCCTCTTCAATCTGGGAGAGATCTTCTTCATAAATTACAGGTAAAGAGGCTTGTTGTGCAAAGAAAGAGCATACAACTTCATCTGAGTGCATGGTAGTAGTTGGTGGGGCTTGCTGAGCATAGGTGGGGGAAGTGTAAACAGCAGTACTTTGAGAAACAGTACTTTGAGGAGGAGAAGCAGTACTTTTGGTGGAAGTACTGCCCCTCTTTTCAGATGACACAAAAGCAATACTGTGAGACTTTGAGCTTGATTGGCCATTCATCTCATGCTCATACACCTTCAGATGATTGTAGAGATCATCAAAATCCATGGTGTCCAATCCAGGTTGTCCTCTGATCATTGTAGCTATCACATGCCATGTAGATGGCAAACTCCTTAAGAACTTCAGATTGGCATCTTCAACAGATACTTCTGCACTATATAACTCCAACATGTTGAGGAGATTTTGAAATCTATCATGTGCAGCATCAAGACCCTCTCTTTCACCAACAGTGAAAGTTTCAAACTGTTGCTTCAACAGATTTCTGTGCATCTTCTTAGAAGCTTCATTCCCTCTAAATCTTGGCTTGAGAGCAGCCCAGAGCTGCTTTGCATCTTTAGCATCATGAAACTTCAGCAGATGTCCATCGGGTATAGCAGATAAGAGTATGCTAAGAGCCTTCTCTTGATTCCTTATGGTAGTTGCTGGTAATACTGGTTTGGGTGGTTTAGGTTGTCCTAGAATCTCTACAGGTTCTGGAACTACTTCATTGCCATTGACAATTACATTCCATAGAGCATGGTCTGTAATGGCAATGTACTGCCTCATCTTCATGCACCATTGGTCATATTCTCCCTTCTTGATGATTGGAATTCTAAGTGAGGTGATTGATGGTGGTGGAACAACTTCAGTAGACATCTTTAGGTTTTGTTGTAGTAGGGTTTAAGGGTTTTCTTCCTATTCAGAGTTTCCACACAAGCTCTTATACCACTTGTTGGATCGATCTACTCTAACCAAACTAACTTAAATAGCTTGTTAAGGTTTAATAACCTCGGATAAATCCTAAGTTATTAACAATGAAAACACTGAGCAAACTCTATTAAGTATGCGGAATTTACTTAACAAAGCTAAGAAGAATAACTTTAACTTTGAAAGATTTTATTAATAACTCTAACTCTGCTTATTATGCAGACTCTTTAACAACTCTAATAATATCGAACTTCTCTAAAACTCTAATAATGTCACGTACATCTAATGCCAATCTAGGGATCCTTTTATAGGCTCAAGGATAACCCTAAACGGTTTACAATTCTTATCCTTGTACGTCAAGTAAACAATAGTTAGAAAGTTCTAGATAAACATTACTTTCTATCTTTAATCTAATACAACTGACTTTAAACTTTATAGTACTTTAATGAATAAACAGTACTTTGACTTTTACTTAGCAGTACTTTGACTTCTTGCAGTACTTTGTCTTTCTGTAGTACTTTGTTAATCTTCAGTAATTTAATCTTCTGTATCCCAACATTATGTTTGTGTATTGCTTCTCGGATGGAGGCTATTTCTCTTCTTTCTTCTAGTAGATCAAGCTTTTCCCTGATCCTTTCATCATTTTGGGAGGCATCATACGTTGCCACACGCTCCGTGTGTATACTTAGCTCCGAAGGGATGACCGCTTTTGTTCCGTATGTTAGGCTAAAGGGGGTTTCACCATTGCTTGACTTAGGGTGCGTCCTGTGAGCCCATAGCACTTGAGGGAGTTCATTTACCCATCCATGGTGAGTTCGTCCCAGCCTTTTCTCGATCCCTTTGACGATGTCTCTGTTTGTAACCTCCACCTGTCTGTTACCTTGTGGATGGTAGACGGATGTCCAAGACTGCTTTATGTTGAGCCCTTGACAGAAGTCGTAGAAGACTCCTTCGGCGAAATGCTTTCCATTGTCAGATATGATTATGTGGGGTACTCCGAATCTGCACACAATGTGCTCCCACACAAACTTCTCGATTTGCCTCCCCGTAACGGAGGCTAAGGGTTTAGCTTCTACCCACTTGGTGAAGTAATCAATTGCCACCAGCAAGAATTTAACTCCTCCCAGAGCCATAGGCATAGGTCCTACGATGTCAATGCCCCACTGAGAGAAGGGCCATGCGGATGTCACACTTGTCATGTCCTGCTTCGGCATCTTAGGAACGTTTGAGTGTATCTGACAAGCTTCACATTTGAGAATAATTTATGCCGCATCCCTGTGCATTGAAGGCCAATAATAGCCCAACTTCATTATTTTCGAGACAACTGAGCGGGGTCCTGCATGGAGGCCGCAGGATCCTTCGTGGACTTCAGCGATAATGCTCGTAGCCTGCTTGGGTCCTACACATCTTAACCAAGGTGATAGAAATGACCTTCTATATAGGGTTTCCCCTATTAGCCGGTACTATGGGGACTTAACCCGAATTTTCCTCGCCAGTTTGCGATCTTCAGGGAGAAGACCACTTATCAAATGTTCCCTGATGGGAGTCATCCATGTCTCTCCTTCCTCATGAACCACGTCTGCAACTTCCTTGCGAATGATGGATCTTTCAGGTAAGACTTCGACAAGTACTTATTTGGTGAGATGAGCGAAGGCCATAGAGGCTAGTTTGCTGAGTGCGTCTGCCTTCTTGTTCTGATTCCTACGAACATGTTGGATAGTGTAGGAGTCGAAACTTTCCAACATCTCCTTCGTTTTTTCCAAGTACTGCTTGATGACGGGCTGCCTTGCTTCATAGGAGCCTGTCACTTGGTTTGCTACCAATTGGGAGTCTACGAAAACAGCGAGAGCTTTAACCTCCATATCTTTAGCTAATCGAAGGCCTGCTAGCAGGGCTTCGTACTCCGCTACATTGTTTGTAGCTTCGAACTCAAAACGAAGAGTATACGTATGCTCCTTCCCTTCAGGGCTGACCAACATTAGACCTGCTCCAGAACCATTAGAGCTGGATGCTCCGTCTGTATAAAGTTTCCAGTCATCCTGTACTTGAGTGAGTTTAGCTTTGGGCTCTTCCTTTTCTGTATCTGGCTCGGAAGGTGTTTTTTCCAAGAAGTCTGCGAGAATTTGCCCATTAATAGAGTTTCGTCCTTTGAACTCTATTTCGTGTTCTCCAAGTTCAATAGCCCATTTAGCCACCCTCCCAGACTTCTCAGGTTTTGACAAGATCTGTTTGAGTGGCTTGTCGGTTAAGACTGTGATTGGATGGGCCTGGAAATAGCGTCGGAGCCTCCTTGCTGCGTAGATTAGGGCTAGTATTAACTTATCCGATGTTGGATAGTTGATCTCCGCCCCCTGTAGGACCCTGCTAACAAAGTAAATGGGGATCTTTCGTTTGTCTCGTTCTGCCATAAGGACTGCGCTAATACTCTCCATTAAGGATGCTAAATACATGAACAACACTTCGCCTTTGATTGGGGCTGTAAGTGTTGGAAGGATTTCGATGAACTCCTTCATCTTCTGAAAAGCAGCTTCTGCATCCTGACTCCACTGAAAAGTTTTCTTATCCACGCATCCCTTGAGTGTTTTGAAGAATGGTAGGGACCTGTCAGCCCCCTTCGACAAAAATCAGCTTAAAGCTGCCAGCTTCCCGTTCAGGCTCTGCACATCTTTTAGACACTTAGGGGCTTGGAGATCTGTAATTGCCTTGACCTTGGAGGGATTAGCCTTTATCCCCTGCTTAGTAATCAAATGCCCTAGGAATTGCCCTTCTTCAACACCGAAAGAGTATTTCTTAGGGTTCAGCTTCATGTTAATCGCCCGAAGCTGGTCAAAGGTTTCCTGTACATCGAGGAGTGGGTCCTCCTCTGTCTTGCTTTTGATAACCATGTCATCAACGTATGCTTTGAGATTTCTGCCTATTTGTTTGTTGAAGACTTTATCAACGAGACGTTGGTAAGTTGCCCTTGCGTTCTTTAATCCGAAGAGCATCTTTCTGTAACAATAGACACCTTTGCTTGTGTAGAAGGCTGTCTTTTCTTCATCCTCCTTTGCCATATGGATCTGATGATACCCTTTGTAGGCATCTAAGAAGCATTTTAGCCGGAAGCCTGCCAAGGATTCTACCTTCCAGTCAATTTCTGGTAGGGGGTAGAAATCTTTCGGGCATGCTTTGTTGATGTCAGTGAAGTCAACACACATGCGCCACCCTCCGTCGCCCTTTTTGACCATTACTGGGTTGGCTACCCAAGTTTGGTACTTAACTTCCCTTAGGATGCCTGCTTGTGTGAGTTCGTCAACTTCTTTGCAAGCTGCAACGTTTCTTTCAGGGGCTAGGCTCCTCCTTTTCTGTTTTACTGGCTCAATGTGTTTGTACTCATTGAGTTTATGCTCCGTTCCGAAGGACTGTCCGTCTATCAGCAATGTTCTTGGTAGCCCTGTCATGTCAGAATATTTCCAGGCAAAAATATCAAGGTTAGTCCGCAACAGTTCCGTGAGCTTCGCCTTGAAATTCGCCGGGAGTTGTTTTCCTATTACCATCGTCTGTTCAGGGTAACTAGGGTTAACTACAACTTGCTCCTCCGCATCTGTGCAGCTTAGAATTGCTATCGGAGGCTCCTCCGATTCTTCTTTGATCTTTTTGACACCATATACACCCTTATCCGCCCCATAATTAGAATGAACAGTTCCTACTCCAAAGGGGGTTTGGAACTTAATAGCAGCATGTATGGTGGAAACAACAATGCCCATCTTTTGCATAGCTGTTCTCCCTACTAACAAATTATAAGGAGAATCTGGCCTGACTATAACGAAGGTGAGTGTTTCCGTGCGGGATAAGGGGCCTTCGCCTATGGTGATTTCCAACGGTACTTCTCCCAGGGGCCATGAGTGTTCTCCGGAGAACCCTACCAGTGGTGTTCTCGCGTCCACCCTTCGTGAGCGTATAGATGATTTGAGCTTTAGGAAACAATGCTCATAAATGATCTCGCAGGAGCTTCCACAATCCATATACGCTCGATTTACCTCCCTGTTTGAGATTTGTACCTTGATGACCACGGGGTCAGTTGAAGGTGTCTGCCCCAAGATGGAAGGGAAGGTTATTTCTCCTACGCTTCCCAGCTCCCCGTCTGCTTCCTTCCGTTTAAAGGTTGGATCGTGCCTGTGCACCATTAGTATCGGAGCTTCTGTAGGCGTAACCTCCTTCTTGTTCCCCTTCCATTCACCTAGTTGGGTGTCGGAGAACTTGTCTTTTCCCTTCTTGATGCCCTTAACCAAGTGTGCTAATTGTCCAGATCGTGCTGCCTCTTCAATCTGCTTCTTTAGCTCTCTGCAGTTGTTCGTGTCATGTCCATGGTCTTCATGGAAATGGCAGTACTTGGACATGTCTCTGGCTTTGCTTCGTGCTGTCATCCGAGGTGGTGGATCGAAAGACTTTGCGGCTTTCTCGGTAGCCAGAATCTCCCTAGGAGATTTGACCAAATTCACCAAGAGTCCATGGTTCGAACCTTTGTTGTATGGAGTGAAGCGGTCTCTGTTCTTCTTCTTATTCTTGGATCCTTCCCAGGAGGAACCTCGAGAGAACTTGTCAGAAGCTTCCTTTTGCTCTATCAGAACCCCGTTTGCTGCTACTTCTTTGGACTCCATCCAAGTGTAAGTCTTCTCCATCAGTGCCTTGTAAGTGGTGGGAAGATCGGTGGACATGAATTCCACCAAGCTTCGCGTCCGGAGGCCATGTACAAAACCTGAGATCCTCTGATCTTCGTTTAAACCCAGAATTTGCAAAGTTTCATCGGTGTACCTCGTAATGAAGGCCCTTATGCTTTCGTTGTCCCTTTGCTTGATGGTGTGCAGGGCCAGATGGGTCTTGGTGTACTTCTTTTGTTGGCTAAAGTGTGATCGGAACTTAGCCTTAAGGTCGTCTAGACTTACAATGCTTCCCAACTTCTGTCCATTCCACCATATTCACGCGGAGTCTCGGAGCGTGTAAGTGAAAATGTGCATGCTACGGGCATGACCCACTTTTGCATCTTGATAGCACCTTCGAATAAGTGTAGGAAGTTATCAGGATTGCCTTTTCCATCGTAGGTGCCTATGTGAGTAGGCATCTTTACACCGTCAGGTAGAGGATAGTCTTCGATCCACTTCACGAAAGGTGTACAAGCTCCAGAGGCTTCGGTGTAGTATGGGTTGTATGGAGGTGGATAAACAGGTGTATGGTTATACGGATTAGGAAATGGTTGTGTGTAGGCAGGGTAAATAGTAGAAGGTTGGTATGAAAGGTTTACACCCATCGATTGCATAGGAACGTGCCCATAGGGCATTTGCTAGTAACTCTGGTTGGGGAGAGAACCATTCGGAGGGTAGGTGTTATAGGTTTGAGTAGGTAGGTAGGGGTTCATTCCCGGAGGGGGTAATTGATTCATGCCTGAGTATGGAGGAGGGCCTCCGACACTCGAAACATATGAAGGGGGTACTGGATCCCCATTCCTTCTCTTTCTAAGTAGGCAGCTAGAAGAGGGGGTAGGTTTACCCCTCCATTCCCTACCGAGTTGCTTCCTCCATTGGAGTTCTCGCTCCTTCTTTCACCTTGCATTCTTTCCCTTATTCCCGGGTCTCCTCCGGGGCCTTCTTTAAAACCGACAGTCCTTCCATTTGGCCTTCTGATGGAAGGAGAACCATTTCGTAGGGCTGAGCGCCCCCTGCTAACTGGTCGAGGTCTCTCCTCTATTTCAATCTCTTCGTCATACTCCTCACTGGAGTATTCCAACTCTCTTCGCATTTCAGTGTTGCGAACCTGCCTCTTATGAGCCCTTAGTAAAGATTCTAAGGCTTCAAAGTTTGCCTCAACGAAGGCGGGGCTAATATCTAGAATAGGGTTAGCAGATGTTGATGCGTGATGTACGGGAGTGGTTTCCAAACGAGATCGGGTGGTGAAGGTTGAGGCTGTTATGGGGGCGAGATTATCGGTGTTAGTTGTGTTAAGAGGGATCAGGGTAGTGGTGGAGGCGTATCTTCTCTTCCTGGTTCCATGCCGGAAAAGTAGCGTAGTTGGTTAAGGTTTTAGGACTGGGTGATTACGGGACTAATTGTAGTGGTCCCACGGATGGCGCCACTTATTGTACAAAAGATTGCACTACCAGGCTTCGATGATGATCAAAGGTATGAGGGGTGTATGTTCCAGCCAAGACTTGTCTTTCACCTGAGAATAAGAAATACGAAACACTACGTTAAGCGATTACGCAGGGGTAGGACCCTGCGAACCACCTCTGGCATGAGAGTAAGTATGAGTTATGGTTGTATAAGTGTGTGTAAGTAAAGAGATGAGTGTGAAATGAGCATACCATAATCCATTGCCCGTCTAACCTATTTATAGTGGATGAAATAGGGTTGACTGCACCTCTGCATGAATGTCGGAGATCATGGGGGCGTCCCATGATTGTGGGTAACCGCTAGGGTTTAGTGACCCACGTTCTCATACTTGACGGGGAAGTCAAGAGAGAGAGGGAGATCGTGGGTTTGACCAGGTCAGGAGGTTCCCCTATCCAGTGCTTCTTCGTCAGTCATACCCCGAAGGGCTTAGGGCTTCGAATGGCGAATTCTCCTTAGGTAACCTTCGTGCTTACGAATGGTTTGACGCCTGTGGATATTTTGGAATCCTAACTTGGGACTTCGAATGGAAGGGCTTTGACACGTCTCGGAGGAGTGTCCTTCGTGCTACTCGGAGGGTACATCATCAGAAACGTTTAACTATTTTGAAATATTAAGCAAGAAAATCCAAAGACAACTAGGAAGTCCTATAGCGTCTATAAGAACGGATCATGGTAGGGAATTCGATAATGAAGTGCAATTTGGAGCCTTTTGTGACGCTAATGGTATTACTCACAACTTCTCGGCTCCGCGTACTCCACAATCGAATGGGGTAGTTGAAAGAAAGAATAGAACCCTACAAGAAATGAGTCGCACCATGCTAAATGAGCAATCCATACCTCAAAAGTTTTGGTGCAATGCCGTTGATACTTCAACGTACATACTTAATCGAGTCTTAATTAGACCAATTTTAGGTAAAACTCCATACGAGTTACTCCGAGGCAAAGAACCTACGTTAGATCACTTTAGAGTCTTTGGTAGCAAATGTTTTCTTCTTAACACTAAAGATTACCTTACAAAATTTGATCCTAAATCAACCAAAGGTATCTTTCTAGGTTACTCCCCTAATAGCAAAGCCTAAGTCATACTAAATAAAGAAACAATGAAGGTAGAAGAGTCATTAAATGTAAAATTTGATGAAAGTCCACCCAAACCCTCTCCACCTCTTGTCGATGACGAGATTGCAGAAAGTGAAGCTATTGTAATAAAGAAAAAGATAAATGAAGAAGAAGAAGAAGAATCTTCAAATAATGAACTCATAAATATTAAAGAGTCCAAATATCACCCCGTAGATAAGGTCATAGGAAAGTTAAACGAAAGAACCTTAAGGTCTCAAGTTCAAAACCAAAGTAGCCTATTTTGTTTTGTTTCAACCATAGAACCTAAGAATACACAAGAAGCCATAAAAGATGAAAGTTGGGTAATGGCTATGCAAGAAGAATTAAATCAATTTGTTTCTAATGATATTTGGACACTTGTCCCTCCACCTAGTAATCAAACCATAATAGGAACCAAATGGGTTTATAAAAACAAGTTAGATGCAAACGGAGTAGTGTCTAGAAACAAGGCTAGACTCGTTGCCCAAGGGTATAACCAACAAGAAGGAATAGAATTTGATGAGACCTATGCCCCCGTGGCTAGATTAGAGTCTATAAGAATACTTCTTGCTTATGCTTGTGCTAATGATCTAAAGCTTTATCAAATGGATGTCAAAAGTGCTTTTCTAAATGGTTTTATTAATGAAGAAGTATATGTAGCACAACCTCCAGGCTTCATCGATTTTGAAAAACCTAAACATGTGTATAAGTTAAAGAAAGCCCTTTACGGTCTTAAACAAGCTCCAAAAGCTTGGTATGATAGACTCAAGTCATTCTTAATCAAACACAACTATACCATGGGGTTAGTTGACAACACACTTTTTAATAAGAAAAGAGAGTCACATATAATCATAGTTCAAATATATGTAGATGATATTATATTCGGATCTACTTGTCAAGACGTGTGTGATGATTTCTCTAAAATCATGCGTGACAAGTTCGAGATGAGTATGATGGGAGAACTTAGTTTCTTTCTTGGTCTACAAATCAAACAAGTAGAAGATGGTATCTTCTTTAATCAATCAAAATACATAAAAGAGATGTTAAAGAAATTCGGTTTAGAAGAGTCGAAACCAATTAGGACACCAATGTCATCCGACACCAAACTAACAAAAGATGAAGCCGGCGAATCCGTTGATAATACAAAATATCGTGGCATGATTGGTAGTCTTCTCTACCTCACGACTAGTAGGCCGGATATCATGTTTAGTGTTTGTCTATGTGCTAGGTTTCAAGAAGACCCTAAAACATCACACCTAGAAGCCGTAAAAAGGATATTTAGATACATTAAGGGTACTACACAATTAGGATTATGGTATCCTAAGGGCACGGGAGTAGAAACAATTGTATATGCAGATTCTGACCATGCAGGTGATTATGTTGACCGAAAAAGTACAAGTGGGGTATGTACTTTTATGGGATGTTGTTTAACATCTTGGTTTTCTAAGAAACAAACGGCATTAGCAATATCAACAACCGAAGCCGAATACGTCTCCGCCGGCAAAGCATGCCAACAAGCACTATGGATGAAACAAGAGTTAGTTGACTACGACATTCATCTAAGTCACATAGTCATTCTATGTAACAACAAAGGTGCCATCGATTTAAGCATGAATCCGGTATTACATTCTCGCACAAAGCATATAGAGATTCGTCATCACTTCTTAAGAGACAATGTTCAAAAGGGGAACATCTTTATTGAGAAGGTAGCATCCGAAGACAATATAGCCGATGTCCTCACCAAACCGTTGAAGCGAGAACAATTCAACCTACTTCGTCTTAGTCTTGGTCTCATGGAACAATCGTCGTAATTTACTTTTTAACTCTACAAGGTATGTAAACACTAGTATTCTTATTTCTGAGTCTAGGATCTCTATTTCACGCACAACTCACAAACAATATGGGAATTTTCAAAACCCAAGATAAGTTTTTCACTTATAACTTATTTTTTTTCTTATTTTCTTTCAAAATAAGTACAAGTTGCAAACATATAATTACATACATATCTTCTTTTCAAAAAATAAAACGATTTTTATTCACACATAGAAACCTCTTTTTGAAACGTTTTCTAAAAATGATACCTCTTCCCGTATCAATTTCACAAAAGCAATTTCTCACATCTAGGACAAATCGCTTTTTCATTATTAATACAAAGTAAAAACCCGTTTTCATTGCATCTCATGTTTTTTGAATGCTAAAGAGTACACATAACTAATATGTGTTTTCGGGTACGTTCATTTAAGCAACAATGAATTAGGAGCACTCGGGTTATCTCACATAATAGTATGCTTTTTCACTTCTAGTTTATTTTTTTAGGAGTCGAGATAACCGCAACTCCAAATAGTTTGCATATAGGCACACACTAGTCAAAAATGTTTCCATAAGGAAAATTCTGTGTTGCCTGAATCACCGGCACCACGGATCCCAGCCTTAATGCTGGACGGATCCCTCAAGGGAAGGATCCGTGGGATCCGTGAGACAGAAGCTAGTTTTATCTTCTATTTTTCTCACTTTGGATCAAAACTCCAATATCTTTTCATTTTTTTTGGAGTATGTTCTTTAATGCTTGTGTTCTCATGATCACATGCCTTAAATTCATATCTAATAATTAGATTTTAATCCACATTTTGGGTCAAGCATTCATTACAATGCATTGTTTTTCTATATATAGGACTCCCAAAATACTTGCATATTCATCTTTACAAACAAACAACACCATGTCATCCAAAATATCTTACAACTTAGATAAATCACCTAGTACAAACAATCCTCCTCATTAAATCCAAACTTTTGTACTCCCACCTTCCAAAATACCACAATCAAAATCTAGGATATCCGCACGGATTAACATCCGAACTTGTTGCTTAGCAAAACCATCATCGAATGGCTCATCACCAACAAATAACTCACCACAAGATGCTTCCATTATAGCACCTCCTTCATCACCAACAAGTACACCAACTTCATCATCCATCAACTCACCACCTAACGTCACTCTTTTGGAACTCCTTAAGACTCCAACAAGATCTCAACAACCAAAACAAAAAGAAATAGTCTTTTTGACACCTCCAACTTCTCCAAACAAAGACCTTGAAACCTCCCCACCCTTAGCTCCCATTGAGCTACAAGAACATATAGTTTCTTTTCCACCACCACTTCCAAACATTCCGGACTTTGATCCGTATTTTCCTATTTTTTCACCACATCTTCCGCAACTCACAAATCAAAACAACCCGGAAAACTCCTGCACTCATTACCCAGATCACTTACATTGTGAACATTGCCAATCCACTAGGTATATTGCAATAGAAGTTAGGGAAGAAATGCGATTCATACTCAACCTCATTCTTGATCGCATCAATACCATTACTTATCAAAACCTCCATCCATAACCTTATGCAAGAATGGAAGGAATCATTATTACTATTTTCCATTTTTAGTATTTTTTCTTTTGAGTCATTTTCAAGAACAAGTCTTGTTATTAATTTTACATGCTTGTATGTGGCTTAAATACCACTACATTTTGTTGTTTTATTACAAGGCCTTGTTTACATACCTTGGCTCCCAATCTTGATTCTCGTCAATCACAAGATTACTTATGCATGTTACTACTAACCTTTTCTTTGTGGGATTTTTTTTATTCACTTGACGCCCCAAAATAGGGGGAGCTACTGTCAAGGGGGAGTAAGCGATACGTGGTCTATTTTTCCACATTTTATTTCTTTGATGGATTAACTTTTTGTTTCGACAAAAAGGGGGAGAAGAAGTAAAACTTAGGGGCTTTCAAAACATACATCTATTCTTAAGTTTTACTCATCATAACATTATATTTTGTCATCAACAAAAAAGGGGAGATTGTTAATACAAATAAACCGTAAAAACGTTTATTAATATTTTGCGATCTCTTTGTGTTTTGTTGATAACAAATATAATGTTATCTTAATTAGAATTATAAGGATACATGTTATTTTTGTAAAGCATTTACATATAGCCATTTCATACAAATTGTTGTAATAGTTTATTAGGATGGGTAAAAATCACAACCCATGGATCATATCGATAACCCATGGTATTGACCCATACCCACTTGACTAGATCCATTGTACTCATTAGATACATTGTATCTAAACAAATACCCATGGACCAACCCATAACCAAAAAACCCATGGGCAAAGAGGAGCGTCCCACGGATCCCTAGCTTTACACTAGACGGATCCCTTGTGGGAGGGATCCGTGGGATTCGGGGAACAGTGGTAAGTTTTTCCTATAAATAGAGAGCCATTTCTACATTCTAACTCACCCCTGTTCTTACTAATTCTCTCATATACTCTCATTCTCTTCTAACAAAAGATCACTTGATCTAGAGAGTCGTTCTTCTTTCTTTCTTTAGTGATTCTCATATAGGTCCTTCTCTAAGGCGAGATCACGAGCATTCTACAAGTTATCCAAGCAAGGGGTCCTTGATTGATTTGTTCCTCCATAAGATTTCTGTAGCAAAGATCTTGTATTTGATATTTCACATAGTTGTTGTGTAATAGTCGTGTTGGTTTGGTCCACCGTGTTACGGACTCGGTATTTAGCTTTGTACCGGAAAAAGGTGTAAGAAATATTGTGAAGGCTTCTCCGCCAAGTTGAAGGATTTTGTTGACATAGTGCTTCAACTCTCGAGTAGGTGACTCGGGGAGTGGAGTAGGGCAAGGAAGGTGTCCCTGTAGCCAAACCACTATAAATCGGTTGTGTCATTTCTATCCCTTGCTTTACTTTATTTACTTGCTTTATCATTAGATCTATACTTTCTCTACACCCATACGATTTCACATAATATCGAATCTAAAGTTTTTGAAACTAACTTAAAATCAACAAAACTATTCAACCCCCCCCCCTTCTAGTTTTCCACACATCTCTACACATCTTCTATCTTCGTCCTCTGGATTGTTGATAGTGGTTGTTCTTGACACATGACAGGGAATCTTAAATTGTTAGCAAACTTTGTTTCAAAGTTCATCGGTACTGTCAGATTCGGGAATGATCATTTTGCTGCTATTATGGGTTATGGAGATTACGTTCAAGAAAACATCGAGATTGTAAGAGTTTACTATGTTGAAGGTCTTGGTCACAATTTTCTCTCTGTAGGACAATTCTGTGATGGAGATTTAGAAGTCGCATTTCGATTAAAGACTCGTTTTGTTCGAGATTTGGAAGGGAATGATGTTCGCTATGGAAACTGCAAAATGAATCTTTACACCGTTTCACTTTCTGATATGATTGGTACTTCTCTTATCTATCTTCTTTCCAAAGCAACTTCAACAAAATCATGGTTATGGCACAAATGTCTTTCTCACTTAAACTTCAAAACAATGATTGAACTTGCCAGACACAAGTTAGTTGATGGTCTTCCACGGTTTTGATATTCGAAAGATCACCATGTCCAGTTTGTGAAGAAGGGAAAAGTACAAGAGCCAAATTTCAATCAAAACCAAAAGCTAGTACTAATCATGTTTTAAAACTTCTTCATATAGATTTGTACGGTCCAATACGTGTTCAAAGTCTAAATGGAGAATAATATATATTGGTAATTGTTGTTGATAATCACATTTCTCAAAAAGATTCAAATTCAGCTTCGCAACATAGTAAGAACCGTTAAAACAGATAAAGGAACTGAATTCAAGAATCAAACGGTTTGTGCATATTTTGAGAATGTAGGAATAACACATCAGACTTCAATCGCAAGAACTCTAGAACAAAATGGTGTCATTGAAAGACGGAATCAGACGTTAGTGGAAGTTGCAAGAACAATGCTGATTTTCTCACAATTACCAGATTTCTTTGCCACCTGCTACACTCAGAATTGCTCAATTAACCATAAACGTCACTACTAAACCCCTTATGAGCTTGTCCATAAACACAAACCAGATATCAAGTACTTTCATGCATTCGGTGCACTTTACTACCCGACAAATGATCGTGACAATCTTGAAAAGCTCAAACCCAAGGCGGACATTGGTGTATTCATTAGATACTGTGAAAAATACAATGGATTTTGAATAGAGAACCATCATACTCGACAAATAATGGAGACCATTCATGTACATTTCGACGAACTTACAGCTATGACTTCTGACAAAATAGCTTAGGACCCGCTTCTAACCTTCTAAACTTCCCTCATCCATCAGCGGAACAACCTGCCATACCTACCAGAAGAAAATTAGATGAATTATTTGGTCCAATGTTTAATGAGTATTTAGAGAGGAGCACCCTAGATGTATCAACCATTTCTGTTGAACCTGAATCGAATCTTATTCCAATACCTGATACACCTTCACCTACAACAACACCCGTTACTACATACGCACCTCCAATTGAATCTCCAACAACATAGGAAAATTTTGATTTTACTAACCATGATACAGCTGACGGACAACCTAAAATACCCGCACCTATTGACGAAAATGCATTCTTTAACCCGTTTGCTCCAGTTCCAAATGTCTTCAAAATTGCTGAAATGGACAAGAGATCACCCATTAGATAACATCATTTGCAATCCTTCACAACAAGTCATGACAAGACGTAAGCTACACATTGATGGAGAATAATGCATTTATGCACCCACAATATGTCATGATGAACCTAAGAATATCAAAGATGCAATGAAAACAGATAACTAGATTGAATCTATGCAATAAGAGTTAAATCAATTCAAACGTCTTGAAGTATAGGAACTAGTTGAACGACCTGAAGAAGTCTATGTTATTGGTCTTAAATGGAGTTGGACAAATAAATTAGACGTTGACGGCAATGTCATTCGCAACAAATATCGTCTTGTGGAAAAAGAATATCATTAGGAAGAAGGCATTGATTTTGAGGAATCATTTGCTTAAGTGGCTAGAATTGAGGCTCTCTGAATGTTTATGGGTTATGCTGGACATAAGAACATCACCGTCTATCAAATGGATGTAAATATTGCATTTCTGAATGGTTAACTCCGTGAAGAAGTATATGTTAGTCAACCAGAAGGATTTGTCGACCCAAAGCATCCTAATCATGTCTACCGACTCAAAAAGGCTCTTTATGATCTTAAACAAGCTCCACGAGCGTGGTATGATAAATTGTCCTTGTTTTTAGTTGCTAATCATTTTCAAAAGAAGCGGTTGACCGAACAGTTTTCATCCGACAATACGAGGAGGAAATTTAGATCGTTTAAATCTATGTTGATGACATCATTTTTGGATCAACTAAGACAAAATACTCAAATGCTTTTGAAAAATGAATGAAACAAAACTTAGAGATGTCCATGATGGGTGAACTAAAGTTCTTTTAGGACTCCAAGTTCATCAATCACCCCGAGGTATCTTTATAAATCAGTCACCTATGCTATTGAAATATTAAAGAAACACGAGATGGCCAGTTGTGACACTATCAATACTCTTTTATCAGAAAATCCACCTAAGCTAGATGCTGACACACATGGGACACCGGTTGACCCTACAAAATAATGCAATATTATTGGGTCTCTCATGTATCTCACAGCTAGTAGACCAGACTGTGGACACCGGTTGAATAGTTTTGCCGATTTTAAGTTAGTTTCAAAAACTTTAGATTCGATGTTATGTGAGATCATATGGATGAGGAGAAAGTATAGATCTCAAAGTAATGCGAGTAAAGAAAGCAAGTAAAG
Source organism: Chrysanthemum seticuspe (assembly GCA_019973895.1). NCBI lineage: Eukaryota > Viridiplantae > Streptophyta > Magnoliopsida > Asterales > Asteraceae > Chrysanthemum > Chrysanthemum seticuspe. The sequence continues at coordinate 202,264,133 of BPTQ01000006.1, read as the reverse complement.
TAAAGGATAGAAATGACACAACCGATTTATAGTGGTTCGGCTATAAGGACACCTTCCTTGCCCTACTCCACTCCCCGAGTCACCTACTCGAGAGTTCAAGCACTATGTCAGCAAACTCCTTCAACTCGGCGGAGAAGCCTTCACAACGTCGCTTACACTTTTTCTAGTACAAAGCTAAATACCTAGTCAGTAACACGGAGGACCAAACCAACACTACTATAACACAACAAATATGTCAAAATATGAAATACAATATCTTTTCTACAGAAATCTTGTGGAGGAACAAAAAAATCAAGGACCCCTTGCTTGGATGACTTGTAGAATGCTCGTGATCTCGCCTTAGAGAAGGACACGTAATAAAACATATAAAAAACGGGGAAAAAACATTTAAGAATAGATGAAAACGTTTAAAAACGGATAAAATGTAAGAAAAGAAGAGGAAAACATATAAAAATGGACTAAAACGTACAAAAATAGATAAAAATGTATCCATGCGTAAGAAAGCGTATAAAAATAGGTAAAAACGTAAGCACATTATTTAAAAACGGACGAAAATGTATGAAACGGACGAAAATGGACATAAAACGTAAGAAAACATATGAAAACGTAAGAAAACTCCTGAAAACGTATAAAAATGGACAAAACGTATGAGAACTGATGAAAATGCATAAAAATGGATGAAACATATTAAAACAGATGAAAACGTATAAAAACGAACAAAAACGGATGAAAACATATAAAAAAACGTACAAAAACGTATAAAGCTGATAAAAATGTATAAAATGGACGAAAACTTGTCTATGATTCTTGGTATTTTAAGCGATTGCTTGTTTCGCACTCAGCAATTTTGTATTATTTGACAAAAGGATTTACATTCTCAAATCATAAAACGCTAGTGAAAAAAAAACAAACACGAAAAAAGAACAAAAAATAAGGAACAAATGAAAGAAGTACTTCAATAGCAAAAAACAAACGGTCTTCTTTTATGCAGATGAAGACATTAGTTGTTAATTGTCATAAATTTTGTAGTGTACGAAATACATAACGAAGTATATATATATATATATATATATATATATATATATATATATATATATATATATATATATATATATATATATATATATATATATATATATATATATATATATATATATAACAGGAGGCATTTGACATTAATGCCACCTCAATGCCAAATAATCAACTTTCATGCCACATAAGCATTTGTTATCCAACTATGCAATATTTTTATCCACCTAAGCAATATTTTTTAATTTATTAGAATTTTCGGAATTTTTTTAATTTATTAAAATTTCGTTTTTTTAATTCTTCAAAAAATCATGCATGCAGCTGGATTCGAACCTGCGTCTGTTAGTGTACAAACAAACATGATTACCACTAGACCAACACATTTTCTTTATTATAACTTGAAAAACCAAATTTATAAATCTCTACAACCAATCATTGACCATTTTGATTAGTTTGAAAAGGAATGTATTTATCTCCAAAAATTATATAGCACATATCTAATCCTTAATTATAGTTTCAGAATCATATATCACGTTTTTTATTATTATCATATATTACGCTCTTTATTATTTTTTTACAGATCACAGGAAAAAGGTATGTCTCTTTTCTTTCAAAACCCTAATGTTGAAACTTTGTTACTGTGTATGCATATGTTGATGGTACAAGTTCTTCATCGCTCCATCATAACTTTCGATTATATATAGGTTTATATTCTTATGATGATGATGATAATAATTTGGTCTGAATTAAAGATAATTATGTTTATATTATATTAGACGATGTGTGTGCATTATCTATGATCCTTCTAAGTCTAGCCAAGGTGTCCTGGCTTTGAAGGCCTTGAAACTTTCTGATTCTTTCATGGAGCTCTACTGTACCAATGAATTTAATAGAGAAAAGTAAGTCTATTTTGTATTTCTATTCATTTATATGAGTTTCTTATGTATTAACCTTAGCATCACTAGGTTATCTTTTACCTTTTAGGTTGCATGAGAAAAATATCTTGTGGGTAGATATCTTTGAGGAGCTTCATGCATGTTTCTGAACCAACATTATGAACAATGTTTATTTCTTTTATTTGTTAGTCTGATTATGATAGGCTATAATTATCAACAAATCCATTTATGGAAAGGAACATGAAGTTTTTTATTGAATGCATGGATGATCTTTCAATGGAACAACAAAAGGTTAAAATTTTATTTTAGCATATTTTCAGTTGGTGGTTTTGTATTCACATGTATTTATATGTAGTGGCTGGTGTGCATGATGTAAAAGGGTCATGATCAAGATTGAATGAGAAAGCATGATGCATGTGTAGATTGAAGTAGGATCCAAACATATATTGACATGAACTACATTTTGCAAATGAGAAAAAGGTAGGAATTATTGTAGCTTCATATCATTTTTACCATGCTCATGCTTAAAAGTCTAATGGATTAGTAGTAAAATGATAGCAAATACGAGTCTAGCATCATCATGTTCATGATTTTTTTTAAAAACAATTCCATTTGGCTCATAACTAAGGAAATTTAGTTGTTGGCAGTTGGATGTTGCCCACTAATCACGTATAGAAAAAAGGTACGCTTCTTTCCCCTACAAACCCTAATGTTTGATGATTACATACGTGTAATGTGCTTCTTTTACTTTAAAGTTTTGTTTGGTTGAATAATAATTAATTTGAATGGTGAAAAATAGGAATCCGATCAGCAAGATGAAACCAATGACTGATGATGAGCTTGGTTGGGATAGTCCTGCGAGGAGACGGTTTCGGGAAGAACAAAAAGCCTTGGCTCCATCACGGGACCGCTATTATGCTACTGTAAGACTCTCAAACAACGATTTACTATGTATTTTTTAGCTTTTAAGGATCTGTATTATTTATGTAACCTTTAATGTATCGAGAAAAAAAAATGTCCTTAAAGAACACCCCCTTAAAAGTTTAGTTGTGGATACTTTTCTCATCTCGAGACAAGGGTTGGAAATTTAGAAGCATTTCCGAATGATTTAAAGAATGAAACTGAATCAGGGGGTGTTAGTAGAATCAGAGGTTGTTGTTTAGGTGTAGGAGTTTGTAGTTTCCCAACCTTATCATTTTAAATGAAGATATAATGTTTGTCTTTTATAAATTTTACAAATAATAAAATGGGGAAGGTGTGGTGGTTGGAAAGAAGCAGAATTTGTAAAAACGTATGTGAAAAAGATTGCATTTTTTATAAAGAATTATGGTGTTATAGGTTACCAATTTCATTTCATGCTCTTTTTTTGGTATCTGTAAGAAAACGTATTTTGGATGTGTCATATTTGGCTTAGGTTATTATCTTATATGTAGTTGTTAACGAGCGGCGAGATTACATTTTGACTAAAGCACATTATAGCCTTATATCAGATATAAACTACTTATGGGAAAGCGACACATTGAAAAGTAATGTAACCTATTCGAGGGCTATAATTAGTACCTTACATATTTAGTACAAATCAGTTACTGACATTTTCGGCGTGTAACAAACCTAATGGCTACTCTTTGTATGGCGAGCTTATGTATATTTTGTCGTTCGAAATACTAAAGGGCTTATGTGCACTCAATTGTTTCATCAGGCTAGGGATGGCTTTGCTTTTCTTGAAGTATGCCAACACATCAGTGGTTGAATTGAATTACATACTGCTACATAAGGAAAAGTGAAAAAATAGCTACTATTAAGAGTGTGCTATTACCTGAATAGCAATGAAGAGAATACAGCAACATTTATACAAAGTTGTTGCGCGTTAGGCATACTTGATTAGCTCAATTCATATTCCATTTATGAATGCAACTGCAACTCTTATGCGTTACTGACTGGTAAAATAGCTTGATGTAGGGGTTGTTTGGATGGCTTATTGTAGCAACTAATTAACCTTGAGTCATGCTTATTAGGGGTTGTTTTAAAAGCTAAGTCCAGTAGCTAATTACCCTTACACTGTTGTTATTAGTGGTTTTTAGGATAACTTATTCTAGCATCTAATAAACATTGACCTGCGCATTTCAACCTCTCTTAATGGTGTGTTTAATCGGGGGCTATTTAGATAGCCTATTTCAGCATCTTATTACCCATGTCCTGTTTTGTTAAATATGTTTCATTCATTTTGTGCAAGTTAAAGCTTGCTAAACATATTTAACTGTAATATTATTATTTACCTGACCCGTGACTTAAAAACCCAAAATATGATCATGGTTCTTACAGTTATACATTTACATTTCCATATAGGCTTTAAAAAATATGTAATTAATTATTAAGAAAATGTCATTACCTGACCCACCAATTCCCAAAACTGCCATTCCCAAAAGTTCTTTGTTAATGTTGTTGATAGCTTCTTTAATATTAGCACTTCAGCAAATGGGGTATGTATTGTTTACTTTGATGAAAGCTTATTTGGCATACATGGTGCAGGCCTGGATGGCAAGGAGTGATAAGAACAACGTTGGTGAACAAGTCTGCTTAATGATGATTTGATTATCGTGTGAGGTTTATGGGTATTATGTTTTTTCTTTACATGTTATGTGTTATAAGACTATCACGTAATTTGATGATGAACCCTGAAAATCATATGGTACACCATATATCGCTATTCTTAAAAACCTGCAAATACATGTACTCATATTTTGCGTTTACTTATAACAACAGCAGCAATTTACCACTGAAGTGGTTATTGTGATGATAGATGAATCCAATGGCTGGTACTACAATAGGTTCCGAACCTGCAGCAGTAAAATAAGCGTTGACTTTCTACGCTGGCACCGACAGGCTGGCACACAGGCGGCACCAAATTACAGGTATCTATTAAATACACATATTAAAGACAAATATACACACCCTAGAATAGCTGAGCCTCCATACCCAAACATACTGTATTCACCATACAGCTAATGAAACATATTGTGCTTTTTGTTGCCAGCTATTGTTTCAAAGCTACCGTTGTTACCAGTGTAGACTCCCTGAATCAAGAAACCTCTAATCCTATTTTATCCCTGTGTCTCTAAATCAGTAATACCTCTGATTACTCAGGTACATTGTCTATATGAACATATCCCATCCTTCCATGCCAATAAAACCTCTCTGTTTCCCCTGTTTCATTCAAGATTTCAACACAAGTATTTAGCTATACCATACATCGTTTCCACGATACATAGTTGTAGGTTTTAGAAAACTGACCTTGAAGCAAGCCCAAGATATCTGATGCTGTAGAGCATAAAGTAGTGGTAAGCTCGGTCCCACAACAAATGAGGTGGTAAGCTCACTCTGATTGTGGAAGATGATGATGTAAGGACCATCCGTCTTAGTAATGGATTCTTTTTACATGAATGTAACACGTTAAGAGTTCCATCAACAGCTGGCTTCAAGATGTCCTAGAAAACATGCACATCTTAAGAAATATAGTAACAAATTGTATGGTTCATGATTAGTTTAATCCCCGGGGTTATAATAGAGATTAGCAAATGGATGGTCGGGTAACGGTTAATACGGGTTTTTGTTGAAACAGGGTGTTTTTAGTGCGTGTCAGTATGAGTTGGTTGAGGTTAACCCACTGACAAATACATTTCCCATTTTTAAGACTTAAAAGTCTTTTTTGACAGGCTATAACTCGGTTTGTTTGTTCATTGCTCTCATTTCTTTCAACGATAAACATAACTCTAGCCTTTCTATGGCGGTTTGGACCAAACTTGGCCATAATTTATGTAAAAAATATGGCACGTTCTTTTTAATGTGTACAAACTGATCTTTTATATTTTCTCCCACTAAGAATGTGACCAATTCTGCATTCATGATGAGAATATATTCAGAGTTCAATGTGTAGGTGTTCTCTTATTCTTCTTTATGGATTATGTAAAGGGGGCAGTTACTTATTTACATTTGATGTTGTTTCTTTGCAGTCTTCCTGTCCTTTTCGTATAGCTTTCCAGCTAATGGATGATGGGATTGAAAAACCTGAAGTGGTTCCAGTTTATGTAGATTCTCATTTTCCGAATTATATTCATAAAGATTTTCTTTCAGATGTGACTCCTATAAAGCAATCTTAATTTGTATTTCTCATTGAACTTGAGAAGTGTGTAGACTATTAACTGTCTTCAAAAGTTAATTACAAAATGTAATATATTCTGATGCTAACATATGTATAGAAATAAACGGCGATTCTTGGGGGCGGATGAATCTTTTGTTCAGTCACTTGCCATGGAAGGTGCTTATGTGCTGAATGGTTTGGAATATAAGATGACATGCAGCTCGTGAAAGGTATATCATCTTTGCTCTGATATGCACTTGAATACATATTTGTAAGTCTAATTAATACAATGTGGACTATGGTTTTTCTGTTTGTGACTTACTTTTTTTTACATTAAAAGAGCACTTGTCATCGTTTTGTTTAAATGAAATCCGAACTTTGCATGCAGTGTCTGAAAGTCTTGAGCCTACTTTTACTATTCTGAAAAAGAAGAAGAAGAAACAGGTTATCCAATTGGATCTGGACCAGGTGTCAAAGCTAAATTCTACTGCGTTCGTTTAACAATGTACGTGACTTGATCTATTTAACACATATCTCTTAGGAATTTGTAATATTCATTGATTAAGTATTCATGGATTCTTATTAAGCACTGTTTTCTATGCTGTAAAAGTGAAGGGGATTAGCTTAAGTTGACACCTGCATCTTTCATTGAAATTAATTCCATCGTCAATGGCTGCAATGATCAATGTGGCAATGTCGCAATAAGTTAGAGGATACACCTGTTAAATCAGTTGTTGAGAATGCAACCACATAAACAACTGGTCATGAAACTTTAATTTCTGAAATGATGCAGTTCTCCTACCATAAACAAATGTGGTCCCACTGTAGGGCAGGTCATGCCTCTCTGTTGTAGTCTCCCACCCAACAAAGTTGCTCTAAATCTTAAGATAACCTTTTAGTTATTGTTAGCTCTAATTACATCTACCTCAGGCCTTTATGGAAACTCATACTAAAAGAGACGTGTGTATAGATGGCTTGTGAGTTTATGAGACACCATTGTGCATCTAATGGAAGTAGCAGCTACAATCTTTATTTTTGATCTATGACTTAGCTTAAAAATAAAATGCATATAGCACTTAAGGTTTTGACATATCATGTCAACATGAGAATAAAAGATTCAAAAGTCTCTAATTATGGAACTCTTCAGCTATGGAAACATGCACGTGCTTTTTCACGGCCATCAAATACTGGTTCTAATGAAAATAATACCACTTTAAATTGATAGTGTGGAATATGTGATCGGTGCAGAACCGTCAAGTTTTCTTACGCGAGCTAGTCACTTGTGAATGACCAACTGTAAGAAACTCAAAACAGTTCACACACCAATGCAATGAAGTCCAGGAGAGTATAGTGTTTCCCCAGGTCGTTAAGTCCCAACGAGCTGTGCGAGAATAGTCAGACGTGTAGTGATCGGGAGATTTGAACGGGAAAAGAGATTTGAAGATGATTATAACTAAGGAAAAAGCCCGTAAACTACAGGGGCTTAAATGCAAATTAAAGAAAGTTAAAAAGATAAAATCTATTAAATAAACGCTATCACTATATTTAAAATGATGAACGTTTAAAAACTAAAAACTTACGTTTTAAATAAAAATTACGTAAACGCACAAAATAAAAAGTGAAACTTACACAATATAAATCCTAAAAATATGAAAAATACATTTTTACAATCCTAATGATATAAGAAAATTTATAGAAAAAGAAAATTATTTTTATAACTATTTAATTAATTATTATTAATTAAAAACTATTTTTAACTATTAAATAATTACCTAAAATACAAGAAAATAGGAAATAAAGTTTGAAAAATAAAATTATGAAATGGAAAAGTCTAAAATAACAAAATAGAATTTTCAAAACTATTTTTGTATTTTTCTGAATATTTTTCTATTTTCTACAAATTTAAATCTATTTAAATCTAATTAAAATCATGAAAAATACCAAATAAAAGGAGAAAAATAGGGAAAAATGTTTTTTATGCTTTTTATATTTATCTTAATCTATTAAAATTGAAAAACTATTTTTTTTGAACTTTTTCTCAATTAAATGCAATTAAAGCTAATTAAAATTGATTAAAAACTGATTTTAATTAAGAAAAATACTAAACAGTGTCTAAAAATTATGAAAATTTCAGGGAAATACTAAAATCTTATTCTAAAGGTATAAAAAATATAAAAACTGATGCTTATGTGGAAGAATAAAGAGCTGCTATGAAACTGGTCCTAATAAGCTACTTGGAAAATAAGCTAATAAGCTCTAAAGTGAACCAGCTGATAACAGAAGCTAACTAACACTGAAACTACCCTACAGCAACTATCTAATGCTACTCCTAACACCTAATGAGTAGTCTACCAAGGATTGAGCCAAATGACCATTTAAGCTAAAAGGCAATTGACCCTACTGATTAAGCTTATGCACCAGCTTAACAGATAAGCTAAAGGGAAAACCAATACTGTGGGTCTCAAGACCACATAGCAGAGATCATAAACCCAAAGTTACAGCTATTGAGAACAATTAATGAAGAAGCTAGAAAGCAAAACAAAAGTGGCTATGGGACTTAAACCAACTGATGCAGCAAAACAGTGAAACAGATACCATGTTTGAGCTTATTTATAAGCTTATCAGATAATCTAGAGCCAAAACCAAATAAGTGGTCATGAAGACCACCTAGCCAACTGTACTTAAACCAAAAATGAGACCCCATCTTCTTGAAATTAAGACTGTGCAGTTGCTGCACTTTCTGCACAAACTGGTTTTTTGGTGCAGCTTTGACTTTTTGAAATAGATTAAAGTTTGACCATAATGAGTTTTAAGATCAAATTAAGAACTGAAATGGATGAAATGTTATGAAATGAGACTACAACAAGCTGGGTCTATAGATTTTGAACACAAAACAAGGACTTGGTCTTTAAAAGTTCCAACAGTGGGCTGCTAATGGCATATAAAAGAAATTTTTGACTTTGGCAAATGGCAAGCACAAGCTAATGACTCAAGTGAGTCTCAAATGACTACACAAACATTAAACAACAGGAACTAAGCATTACTTTATCCTATAGCACAGTTTAAATCCCAAATCCAAACACTCCTTTTAACTATGATTTGCAAGTTTAACAAAGCTAAGTGGTGAACAGGCTAATACCACTGATCAAATTAAGCTAATAAGACCTAAGTATAACTAAATTAACATGTGAGAACTGGAGATGACCACTGAAACAGATTCTAGCTAAAACTGCAATATGACTTGAAACATGAAAATGAGAAAATAACTCACATGAACTCCACTGATGTGCAGACCAATACCAAACCCAAAGAACCACTATACTAATCTATTTAAACCCATAACCATCATCTGCAACACCATTTTCATCTTCATGTCCATTTTGAGCCCAAGGTTGACTTATGTTGACCTTGAACCTAATTTGCTAGAAACATAAATATAAGCTTATCAAAAGCTATGAGGAGCTTATGTAAGCTTATATGAGCTTAAAAATACACCACTAAACACTTGTACATAAGATTTGGATATTGCAATTTGAAACAGTGAGCATAAATTGTGAATTGTAACTAGAAACTTGAATTACTGCTGGTCAATAGTTTATAATGATCAAATAACTTTAAATAAGTGCATAAGAACAGAGAATTACAATTTCAAACTTGAATTAAAACATTTCTAATTGAAACGACATACAAAAAATATGAAAAACTAACTACTCTCTTTCTCCTCTGTCTTTCTTCCTTTTTATACATCCATAAGCCTCCACGTGTCCTTTAGAGCAGATCCCACCTCCCCATTGAGCCAATGGGTGACTTTTGAGTGATTTTGCCGTTTTATGGATTTGGCGGGAAATGGTGATATTTGACTTATAGGCATTCTGAACTAGCACTAGGGGGGGGGGGTGGACAGGTATATGATGAGTGGAGGGATAAGAGGGGATAAGGTGATGGGATGGTTGTGTTGGGAGTTGCAGAGGAGGTGTTGCAGGGTAGGCAAGTGGGAAAGGGAAGAAAGCATGTGGGAGGGAAAAAGGTCTGTTGTTTGACTGGAGTTGTTGACCAGGCAGGGTCAAAAATGGGAAGGGTCCAAAATTATTATGGCAGGGGGGTCTAATTGGTATTGACAAGGTCAAAAGGTCTTTAAAGGTTTATTAAGACAAGGACTTGTTATGCAAATCTGCCAAATTAGAGGGACTAAACCTGTAATTTTCCAAAGTTGTTACAAGGGACCAATATTGACAAGTTCCAATAGTACAGGGACCAGTTTTGACATTTTCAATTTTCCAGGGACCAAACTTGACAATTTTTGAAAGTTCAGGGACCTTTTCTACCATTTTACAAAAGATTTATTCAAGGACCATTTTTGACAAATTAGAATATTTCAGGGACCTTGAATAACATTTCTCTTTATTTAGATTTACCAGGGACTGTGGTGGGTAATTGGAAAAGTTTGAGGGGTCGTTAAGTGAGTTCTGATAAGGATCATAATCAAATGAATTCCTCGAACCACAAAACAAACAACTCCCGTTACGGATATCATTACCACATTGTACACACGTACACCAACGACAGGGTGAACCATAGAGAGGCTCACCACAACCGACACAAGGAATAAACGATTCTAATTGAGAATTATAAGAAGGAATCTGTTTATTCAAAGAATCGACAAAACCAACATGGTGATCTGAATGACTATCAAGTCTCGAAGAACATTTTGAAAAATCCGGAGGTGGGACAAGTGGTGTGCTCTGAGAGCTAGCAATTTCCACCACTTCCGTTATGGTCTCCGGTTCTTGAACGGGTTCATCGGGTTGTGGCAGATGGTCAGAAAAACTTGGAGAATCATCGAGAGAGTTATCAGATAATTCGCACCAATAACAATATTTGCTTGCACCCATCCTTCCACATCGCTTGCATAAACAATCCGGATTCTGACAATCGAGCTGACCCTCTTCCATACGACTTTTGCAGTGGAAACAACGAGGATAATTGATCGTCGCCATGAGAATTAAACATTTAGAGGGTTAGAAAAATAGAATTAAACGGTTTTGAGGTTAAAGAAGAGTATTTTTGGTATTTTTGGATAAGAAAATATAAACATATACAGATGGATGGTATAAACAAAGAGTGAGTATTCAAACAACTAATCTGCTAAACGTAAGACTATTAGCACTGCTCCCCGGCAGCGGCGCCAAAATTTGATCGGTGCAGAACCGTCAAGTTTTCTTACGCGAGCTAGTCACTTGTGAATGACCAACTGTAAGAAACTCAAAACAGTTCACACACCAATGCAATGAAGTCCAGGAGAGTATAGTGTTTCCCCAGGTCGTTAAGTCCCAACGAGCTGTGCGAGAATAGTCAGACGTGTAGTGATCGGGAGATTTGAACGGGAAAAGAGATTTGAAGATGATTATAACTAAGGAAAAAGCCCGTAAACTACAGGGGCTTAAATGCAAATTAAAGAAAGTTAAAAAGATAAAATCTATTAAATAAACGCTATCACTATATTTAAAATGATGAACGTTTAAAAACTAAAAACTTACGTTTTAAATAAAAATTACGTAAACGCACAAAATAAAAAGTGAAACTTACACAATATAAATCCTAAAAATATGAAAAATACATTTTTACAATCCTAATGATATAAGAAAATTTATAGAAAAAGAAAATTATTTTTATAACTATTTAATTAATTATTATTAATTAAAAACTATTTTTAACTATTAAATAATTACCTAAAATACAAGAAAATAGGAAATAAAGTTTGAAAAATAAAATTATGAAATGGAAAAGTCTAAAATAACAAAATAGAATTTTCAAAACTATTTTTGTATTTTTCTGAATATTTTTCTATTTTCTACAAATTTAAATCTATTTAAATCTAATTAAAATCATGAAAAATACCAAATAAAAGGAGAAAAATAGGGAAAAATGTTTTTTATGCTTTTTATATTTATCTTAATCTATTAAAATTGAAAAACTATTTTTTTTGAACTTTTTCTCAATTAAATGCAATTAAAGCTAATTAAAATTGATTAAAAACTGATTTTAATTAAGAAAAATACTAAACAGTGTCTAAAAATTATGAAAATTTCAGGGAAATACTAAAATCTTATTCTAAAGCTATAAAAAATATAAAAACTGATGCTTATGTGGAAGAATAAAGAGCTGCTATGAAACTGGTCCTAATAAGCTACTTGGAAAATAAGCTAATAAGCTCTAAAGTGAACCAGCTGATAACAGAAGCTAACTAACACTGAAACTACCCTACAACAACTATCTAATGCTACTCCTAACACCTAATGAGTAGTCTACCAAGGATTGAGCCAAATGACCATTTAAGCTAAAAGGCAATTGACCCTACTGATTAAGCTTATGCACCAGCTTAACAGATAAGCTAAAGGGAAAACCAATACTGTGGGTCTCAAGACCACATAGCAGAGATCATAAACCCAAAGTTACAGCTATTGAGAACAATTAATGAAGAAGCTAGAAAGCAAAACAAAAGTGGCTATGGGACTTAAACCAACTGATGCAGCAAAACAGTGAAACAGATACCATGTTTGAGCTTATTTATAAGCTTATCAGATAATCTAGAGCCAAAACCAGATAAGTGGTCATGAAGACCACCTAGCCAACTGTACTTAAACCAAAAATGAGACCCCATCTTCTTGAAATTAAGACTGTGCAGTTGCTGCACTTTCTGCACAAACTGGTTTTTTGGTGCAGCTTTGACTTTTTGAAATAGATTAAAGTTTGACCATAATGAGTTTTAAGATCAAATTAAGAACTGAAATGGATGAAATGTTATGAAATGAGACTACAACAAGCTGGGTCTATAGATTTTGAACACAAAACAAGGACTTGGTCTTTAAAAGTTCCAACAGTGGGCTGCTAATGGCATATAAAAGAAATTTTTGACTTTGGCAAATGGCAAGCACAAGCTAATGACTCAAGTGAGTCTCAAATGACTACACAAACATTAAACAACAGGAACTAAGCATTACTTTATCCTATAGCACAGTTTAAATCCCAAATCCAAACACTCCTTTTAACTATGATTTGCAAGTTTAACAAAGCTAAGTGGTGAACAGGCTAATACCACTGATCAAATTAAGCTAATAAGACCTAAGTATAACTAAATTAACATGTGAGAACTGGAGATGACCACTGAAACAGATTCTAGCTAAAACTGCAATATGACTTGAAACATGAAAATGAGAAAATAACTCACATGAACTCCACTGATGTGCAGACCAATACCAAACCCAAAGAACCACTATACTAATCTATTTAAACCCATAACCATCATCTGCAACACCATTTTCATCTTCATGTCCATTTTGAGCCCAAGGTTGACTTATGTTGACCTTGAACCTAATTTGCTAGAAACATAAATATAAGCTTATCAAAAGCTATGAGGAGCTTATGTAAGCTTATATGAGCTTAAAAATACACCACTAAACACTTGTACATAAGATTTGGATATTGCAATTTGAAACAGTGAGCATAAATTGTGAATTGTAACTAGAAACTTGAATTACTGCTGGTCAATAGTTTATAATGATCAAATAACTTTAAATAAGTGCATAAGAACAGAGAATTACAATTTCAAACTTGAATTAAAACATTTCTAATTAAAACGACATACAAAAAATATGAAAAACTAACTACTCTCTTTCTCCTCTGTCTTTCTTCCTTTTTATACATCCATAAGCCTCCACGTGTCCTTTAGAGCAGATCCCACCTCCCCATTGAGCCAATGGGTGACTTTTGAGTGATTTTGCCGTTTTATGGATTTGGCGGGAAATGGTGATATTTGACTTATAGGCATTCTGAACTAGCACTAGGGGGGGGGGTGGACAGGTATATGATGAGTGGAGGGATAAGAGGGGATAAGGTGATGGGATGGTTGTGTTGGGAGTTGCAGAGGAGGTGTTGCAGGGTAGGCAAGTGGGAAAGGGAAGAAAGCATGTGGGAGGGAAAAAGGTCTGTTGTTTGACTGGAGTTGTTGACCAGGCAGGGTCAAAAATGGGAAGGGTCCAAAATTATTATGGCAGGGGGGTCTAATTGGTATTGACAAGGTCAAAAGGTCTTTAAAGGTTTATTAAGACAAGGACTTGTTATGCAAATCTGCCAAATTAGAGGGACTAAACCTGTAATTTTCCAAAGTTGTTACAAGGGACCAATATTGACAAGTTCCAATAGTACAGGGACCATTTTTGACATTTTCAATTTTCCAGGGACCAAACTTGACAATTTTTGAAAGTTCAGGGACCTTTTCTACCATTTTACAAAAGATTTATTCAAGGACCATTTTTGACAAATTAGAATATTTCAGGGACCTTGAATAACATTTCTCTTTATTTAGATTTACCAGGGACTGTTTTTGACAATTTTTGAAACTTGGGGGACTAAAACTGCCAATTATGCAAATTTGATACGTTTTTCACCAGATTTTGATATTTTTGCATTTAAAACATATAAAACACTTATTTGTGATATTTTAATCATTTTGATGCATTTCTGAGTGTTTTCAGATGTTTTTGCAGTTTAATTGATACAAAAATGATGAGTATTTAGACACTCATCAATATGCCTAAGCCGTTTCATGGAGATACTAAGGTATACCAAAAATAAATCACATATATCATATAAATTAATCAATATAGGTAAAAAATAATATAATTTAATGTATTGAGCTCAAGTTTGAGCTTCAAAATGAAGGCTAGAGATGTCTGAAAATTTGCAATTTCTGCGTCGTTATTAGAACTTGAAGAGTAAGAGTTATAAATCTTATAATTGTATAATTGATTGTGCAACATAGTTGCATTAACTTGTAATTATTTCAACTTCCGTACATGAACTCTCATGATTATTTTAACTTTTTTTGCCGAACATTCTAAACCGAAGTTAAGAACAAAAACTAGGATAAGGTAAAAGCTGCTTAAACTTAGGGTTAGGTAACTTACGAACTTTACACTTCTAATCTGATTATGATCGTTAATAATCAGAGAATGCCAAACACCTTATTGTTCATATACTTTGAAAGTGGTGCATGATAGTGAGACCTGTTAAGTGTATTATATGTATTTGGTAGATATTCAGGTATAAGGAACACCGTTGGGATCTTAAGCAACTTATTGGGTCTGGTGGCATGCCTTCATCACATTCTTCAACAGTCACTGCTCTTGCGGTTGATGTTGGTTTACATGACGGCCTTGGCGGTTCAACTTTTGCAACTGCACTGATTTTGGCTTGCATCATATGATCTTTCTCTTTAATGTCTTTAAAGTTTGTTTCATTTGTATTACGTGAATCTAATAAAAGACGAAATGTGTTGCAGTTGATGTATGATGCGACTGGAGTAAGATTACATGCTGGGTGCCAAGCAGAGGTTGGTTTGAATTGTGTAACATTATATCAGGTAGGAGTAGTTTTGTGTTGATAAATTGGTTAAGAGTTTTGTTAAATATATCAGTTATTCATGTTTAAAAGTTCTAATATTATAGGTTTTGAACTAAATTGTATTTGAGCTTCCTGCTGAACATCCCTTGGCTGAAAGCAGGCCGTTATGTGAACTTCTTGGCCACACCCCTCCTCAGGTCTGTTTTTATCAATGTTTTATGTTTTCTTGTGTTAATCTCAACTTTAAAACCTTTATTATTTGGGGTGTCTATTCGACCCATATGCCAATGATTGAGTTGATTCGGGTTGTATTTTATCTCAAACTGTTCATATGGGTTGAAGTAGACCAACTTTTATGTTTAGCAAGTATAATTTTTTAAATTCTTCATTTCAAAGATTTTGTCTATCATTGCAATAGTGATTGTAATCTCAATTAACACACCCCGTTTCAACCAAACCCATCTTGACACCTCTACTTATCATTATTTAGCATGCCCCACGGATAAGTCTCATGTTGATTAAGTGAATGAAACAAACATATGTCTCATCCGGCACTTTGATCAAGTGGACTAAAGGTTTTGCCATTGAAGACATGGTTAGTTAAACAACATTCTAGGAATATGCACTTATGCAGATTAAAAATAAAAGTTTTGACTTCATAGGTCATATATGGCATCATTTGATAGTTGAAATGTGAAGTTATGCAACTTTATCATAGTGTATTTAACAATTTGATTTATTTCTATCAGGTTGAAAAAGACGTGGTTGACTATTTACAAAAAGCGTTGGCTAGAAGAGGTCTAGATATGAATGTTGCTGCACATGTAAGCAATTTAATATGTTATCTTGGTTTGTCATGGTGACAACTCTTTTTATATTAGCTTCAAAATTTAGACTTGCTAAACCACCACCAAAGTGCCCAGTGGTTAGGCACATCTTTAGTGTCCGACCACTGTTGTGTGACCTCTTTTAAAAAGGACTTATCCAAATCCTTGAAAGATGTAACTGTTTAGCTTTAATCATTTTCTTCGACCAACATATACACGGATAACCAACCTCTATTTAGGTCCGCTTAACATGATTGTAGTTACTACCCATGTCATAAATCACATACTTTCTTTACAGTTTAACCTGATTATCATGGCAATGAGATTTATTTGTTGTGAACCATGATAGCAAGTATTTAAACCTGTATAAATGGGGTCTTAGATGTTTTGTCATGACTTGAGGCACTGCATTAGTCAAGCGATGAATGATTGTTGGCTGGGGAACCGCCGAACCGACAAGTAAAGCCATGTTGCGCGGGTCTTAAATGAGTCTGAGTAGCCTTGGTCGGACTTATAAATCTTTCAAATAAAGCTACTAATAAGCTAAATATAAGCTATTGTAAAAATGAAGCAATTTCTAAATCTAATCATCGTGAAAATTAAAAAGATGCAACTCCAGGATAAGAATAAACTTAAAGAGGTACATCCTTATGCATGGTTGAAGTATAATTTATGATGAATGCATTCTTGCACTTTTAAATTGCTAACTTTTAAATTTCTATATTGACAAAAAAGTATCTCCATAATCAGTGTGAAGCTGAGTTAAAGGCATTAAGCTCTCAACATGAAGAGGACTTTAGGAATCTTCTTGCCTCTCAAGACCCACACATCAAGGTCGAAAAGTTCCACCTTAGTTGCACTCCTTCTTTACGATTACCCTCCTTCTTTCGCTATAGCAAATTATGTCAACGATAATTATAAGACATGTCCGCCCATTGGGTGGGCTTCGACCACTAGTATATATATGTATATATATATAGGATAAAGATCAAATAAAAAGACAAATATCCGTAAAAAGATAAAAAGATTTTTTTTTCAAAAAAAATTCTCGAAAAATTCCCAAAAAATTCCACAAGATCGGGTATGATGGTGCATGAAAAAGTTGTGAAAAACTTTTTTTCTAAAAGTGGATATTTTTTCCGAAAAAAATTATGAAAAAAATACGTTTGCGCATTAAAAAAAAATTTTGTGCATCAAAAATTGGTTTTTGCACCCAACTTCTTTTGACTTTTTTCATCAAAATAACATTGCGCATCTAACAAAAACAAGTTGAAAATTTTGTGCATCAAAATTTTTTTGCGCATCAAAATTCTTTTTTTTTTGCATTAAAAAAAATGTATCAAAACTCAAAATTATAAAAAAATGTTTTCACAAAAGTTTTATGCACCAACATACCCGATCTTATGGAATTTTTTTGGAATTTTTGGAGATTTTTTTGAAAAAAACAAATCTTTTTATTATTTTTACGGATATTTGTCTTTATATATATATATATATATATATATATATATATATATATATATATATATATATATATATATATATATATATATATATATATATATGTATGTATGTATATAGTGCGGTTCTAGAGAAAGTGTAATTAGAGAGAAAAGTAAGAAAAAAAGTTATAGGGTCTAATTTGAAACATCTCAAACTTCAGGGGTAAGTTTTGAAAACCACCCCCCCAGCCCCCCCCCCCCCACCCCCACCCCCTGCAAAAAAATTTCTTTTTCCCACCAAAAAAAAAATTGGGCAATTTTTTTTTTTTTTTCTTCCCGCCAAAAATATATAACTGTGATGTACCTTTTTTTGTGCATCTTAGTTATAAAAATTGGTGCATCATAGTTGCAACTACTTTTTTTAACTGTGATTCACCAAAATAAAAAGGTGCATCAGATCGCATATGTTATTAACTTATTCCAGAAAAGGTTTTGAATTAGAACCGTCAACCTTTGTGTATAAAAGAGAGATTTTTCAACTGATTCAACACGCTTATTTTATTAATCACATGGTTAAATATACAATGAAATCAACTATCCTAACATGTTTCAGAGTCATTTTATTAATCACATGGTTAACTTACTTATCATCAATTCACGATTGTTAATATATAATTATACAGTTACAAGTCCTTATACCTTTAATCGTATCTAAAGTCTAACAACTTAACAGGTTATAGAAAAAGTAAAAAGAAACGAAAACATCAAAACAACGGGTCTTACACAAAATTTGCTATCTTTAGGTTTTCTTGGGCAATTATGATGGTTTTAAATTTATTCTTTTATAAGCATTTATGGTGTGTTTTAGCTTTTATTCAGATGAAAGATTATTTCTCCGAAATAATTATTTGCACATTATTTTCGGAAGTTCAAAATAAAGAATATTCACACCGGTTGTTTTTTTCTAAAGAGGTGTCTATAACATAAATACATAGAGACATGTTACCTACACACCAGTGTCTTTGATTGTCTAAAAAGACCTGTTTTTACCCGCAAACCCAGTTTTTATTCATTATGTATTATGGAAACTGGTATTTTCAAGAAAACCTATCTCATATCATTCCATTCCCGCTATTTTTTTATCATAGGAACAAGCTTTTATATAACTAGTCTCTATTTAGGGGTGTTTATAGCCTTTTGTGTAGTAGTAATATTTTATATAATCAAGCCAAGCACCTCTCCTAAGCCCAACTTTTAAGATAGAAGCCGCAACCCTTAAGCCCAGCCATTAAGCCCTTTTAACAAGCTCCTAGGATACTACAAAACGCCCCCATAACCTGGTTAAGAAGCCCTTATATCTCGCTTTAATTCTGCTCTTCTTTTTGGTTGCATGTCACAAAACCAAACACACCCTTATATAATTGATTTTGAGAATTTCGTTATTTTTAGTAAATTTGACCCTGAGCTACTCTAGAAACATTAAAAATAAGTTAAACTTCATGTCACAAGGTTTCATGCAAGAGTTATAAAGTTTTAAAGTTTAAAAACGAGATTTTCAATTTGTCGAAAATAGCCTAAGTATTTCAATAATTAATCTCTCGCTAATTAAAGGATTGTAAAATATGAGAGTTACACCATTTTAAAGAGCTCGCTGCAAGGATTTTAAAACCCCAAGAACGTCTTTAAAAACCCTTATGGTCTCTTTTATAATGAATCAAAAACAAGGTGACTCGTAAAGATTTTCACAAATAACCCTTGCGTGCACTTTTAAAAAGTTGAGTCTTATGAGCTATAGGATGCTAGAGAATGACTTAAAATGAGTTAATTAACATATTACGATGTCCCTAGGTTACACCATAAATTTTAATGGGTCAAAAATGAACTTTTCTTTAAACGCGACGTGGCCAAGTGACCATGTTCACGGGTTTGTTTCTCCCTAACCAAAGATAACTAAAATACGAGACCTATACCATCTTGAAGAGCTTACAGCAAAGTGTTTAAAGCATCAATTGCGTCATAAAGATATTGGCTTGCCTCGTGTAAAATTAGTCCTCATTTGGGCTTGTTGTCACCAAAACCAACACTCTTTAAATAAGGCACCTAACCCCCCTACTTTGGGAAATTATTGCGACCAAAACATAAGAGCTTAAGACTTATAGTTTGAACCATTAGAAAGACCACCCGGAAAACTATTGAAAGGATCAAGAACGTAGTAAAAACCTCTCGAGGCCTCGCTTATATTTACCCTTGCTTTTGTCGACTTAGGCCTAAAACAAGTAAGTTTTTCTTAGAAAACTATAAGGGTAGAGATTGTAATTTTTGAAAGATAAAGTTTTCTTGGGCTAAAAATGTAAATTCTTCAAAGTTAATAATACAAGGGCTGATTTTTTCAATAACCCATAGTTGAGGGTATAAAGTGTCATTTTTGAAAGTGCAAGGGTAAAAACCGTAAATACTCAAAATTGTAAAATATAACATTTTTGAAACATATTATATTTAACAAGTTGGATTTCGATAAGACTTATAAACGATCAACCGAGCCATAAAAATAAGTATGATAAGTATTACTAAATTTTGAAGAGACTTCATGTTCACCCAACCATCGATAAAGCATTATCATCACATATACTCAAATTCGAATACTAAAAACATGACATACCAATTCAGGTCGCGAGTCGGAGAAGTTTATTCACATTACTTAATTTGTTTTCCATCCAGACTACGGTATCATCAAGGTGAGTTCATAGTCTCACTCTTACATATTTTTTTCAAACTCGTGGGAAGATACATGCTACAAACTCGAACACAAGTATTTTTCTGTATGCTATCCTGACTGATATTTCCTAAGTACCTATTGTTGCCACTACAAGTCCCTCATATCATGAACCATTAATCACTCGTGAGTGAACGCGAATATAGTGAATAGATCTATTGGCAGTTGACGCCCCATTTGTGTTAGCCGGATAGGTAACCAAATGCACTTTATTTGAGAATACTATGAGAATGGAAAAATCCTACCAGAGGGCATTGTTGCTCACACCATTACTATGATGTCTGTAACTTACGTCATTATTATGACGCGTTCGTGTTAAGGTTTGCGTTCATGAGACTTAGGGCAATATACTGTACTGCAATATTACTGATTTTACTACTGTTTACCTTGTGTTCAACTGATTATTATACAAAAACTATGGATTCACTCAACCTTTGTATTGACATTTTTAGCATGTTTATCTTAGGTTCATAATTTACGAGGATGGCACGGAAGGGCACGGATACTCAAGAAGGATATATATATTTTATCATTCAAAAACTTATTTTATAAACTACGAAACTACTGGGACCTAATTTTGTAAACTCTGATATTTATATAAATCGAATGATAAATCTTTTAAAACGACTCAATTAGGGTTCGTTTTCTATTGTTATAACTGTTGTGCCATAAAGTAACACCCGGCTTGAATCCCGTTGCGTATCACGAAATTGGGGGTGTTACATAAGAGATTCCTTTCAGTCTTTCTCGTAGCATCATTCCCACCAGATCTCTTTTCTACAGCTTCAAGCAACAACTTAGCATTTTCTATAGAGTTAAACTTTAACTGATGTTCATTATGAATGCCCATCATTAAAGGACTTCTAGCTTTCACCTCCAGTCTTCTATGGGCCTTATCTTTAGCAGATGTAATAGGAAATGTTGTCTCAACACCTTCCACAACTTTTGTTTTTGCCAAGGTGTTACCATTCTTTATGACCTCCCATAGTGAATAGTCTATCATCTGGATGTATCGTTCAATCCTCATTCTCCATATCTCAAACTCACAAGGTTTGAGCATGGGAACTATGGATGCAGCCACCATGTGTGCAAAATCTGGATCCATATCTTCTTCTAGATCACAAGCTCTGATACCACTTGTTGATCCCATTTGAACTAGATCTTCTTCCTTAGCTTGTATAGGATTAGTTATATTAGATAAATCTAACACAACTAACGATAGAAACTGTGTTTGAATGTACTAAAGATTATGCGGAATCTAATATTTAATATTAAGAAGAATCTTTAATGAAACAATGAAACAATGAACACAATTCAACAAACAAGCTCCAATATTATTAATGATAACAATACGAATACTCTTCACAGTATTAGGGTTACAAAACCTTGAAGTTATGAATTATACGTTTCTACTGAGGTGTACCTAACTCTATGCCTTAAGATCTCCTTTTATACACCAATGTGTCCTACACGGCTTACAATACTTTCCTAAGTATATCAAATCTTTTCTATTATTATATAATACATATATGATAAGCAGTACTAACAAAAATGCCTAACAGTACTAACTTACACTAATAGTTGTAACTTTACACCAGCAGTCTTAAATTTGAACACTGGTAGTCTTAACTTTGAATAGCAATAACTTTGTAATAGCAGTCTTAACTTTGTAACCAACAGTTACAACCACTTAGCGTATATTCCTTGAAGTTCCTTAGGAGCACTAACTTTGTAAGAGCAGCAGTAATTCCAACATGAGCAGCAGTAACATAAACAATATTAAGAAGGCTTTTAATCTCAACACACCTCATAACCCATATGGTATGGGGTATTTATACCCTTACAACCATATGTTATGAGACTGCACAAACTATTAGCTTATCCCTTGCAACTATAAAAGTGTTGCAAGGGTATTAGGTCTCACAACAACACTACGTATATACAACTCACCCTATCTATAGCATATTATTATATATAAGTTTTTGCACTAATGATTTACACTTTCTGTGTTCTAACAGAAACACATTCAAGAGTATTTACTTCTCGAATTGAACTTATGCCGCTAAACATTCAGCGAATAAATATAAGTTAATACTTAAACTATAACCTTGGTTTGTGTTTAAGTTAGAGCGGAGATCAAATCAGTTGTTATTTAACTAAGATTTTTGTTCCACAAGAAATCTTTGTAAAATTCTTGATTTATTTATAATAAGAATTGTGTGAATCTTATCAAACTGCTTTTAGTTGTTGATAAAACTGTTTTAAACTAACTCAATTAACATGGAAAATGATTGTAGAACAATAAATCTGCATGCCAATGAACATGCAATTGATGGTTTTGAGGTCATGATAACAACTTCTCAGTAAGGTACCCTTCGTGTCAATTTATTTGTTCAGTTTTGACTTTTTCAAGTCTCTTTTTCAATTTTAACCTTAACTATTTTCTTTTGTGTTATATAATATTGATGCAAATATATGAATGGAATGAGTTTTAAATATATTTTAATTGGTTTAATTTTCATCAAGTATTATGTTAGGATTTAGTAAATCCAGTACTTAAAGTGTCGGTCACCTCAAGTATGTATGCTCGTTAGAAAGCTCGTAGTCATAGTGAGTCTATGATAGTATTTAGCTTACTTTGTAACACCGTGGAGGACGGACGGGTCTTTACCCACTGTATGCCTGATCCACAGTGTAAGCTCCCGGAAAATTTCAATGTACTTAACGTTTTAATCAAGAATTAAACACGATCTATTTCGTCATGAAATTTTCTAAACATCACATTTGCATATAATTTGGCATATGCATGATCAACGCAGCTTGAGCGTTCATAAAAGATACCGTTGTGATCTAAATAAATTTCCCCACTATCTTGATAATCCTAAAATACGTAATGAATACGTAAAAATTTGTAAAAATTACGAATTTAAATATAATAAAAATATATTCAAATTCGTATCGGGCCTCGGAACTCATTGGACTTTATTCCGCCTCGTGACCCAACCCGACTCGTTAGTGGGCCTTATAACCGGATCAAACTTACACTAATTGGGCCTCGTTATTTTATTCAAGCCCAACAAATTAATACCACTCTTGGGCTAGTCTTTGAACACATCCAACTCACCAAGCCCAACCCCCTTTCTTTTCTTTACTGGGCCTCGTTTAGTAACCCAATCCAAAAACCATGTGTAAGAGATTAGAGATTTGAGGATTTGCATGCTTTGTGTTTTCTTCCTTTAGTAAACGAACCAGAAACAAGAAACCAAACTAGAAACATATTTTCACTTCATTTGACTTGCTCCTTGGCGTGTAAACACAACAAAATAGAGACAATATCACTTTAGCCACCCTAGTACAATTAAAATAATACCCTAGCCATTTAAAATATTACATACTTCTTTTCTTTCTCTTCTATTAGACGCAAACCACAAGGAACCAAAGCACCCTAATTACCTATTTTAACAAGTTGACTAGTTTTGACTCTTTTGTCCAAAGGTTCTTGTGTCCTCCATATCCAAACCTTCGGCTAAAACCACACATGAGACAAGACCAAGTTTGAATATTTCATGCATTTTGTTTACCCAAAAACGTGACCAACCATGGACAAGCAAGAGCAAACTAACTTTTCGTTTTCTTTTCTTTCTATGCGTCAAAAATGGGAACAACACAAACCATAAGCCAACTTGAAACAAAACACTTCCTTTTTAATCCTTGTTTTGTCGTGTGAGAATGAACAAGGAAGACAACACCTCATGCTTAGCCACCCTACAAGTATTAGTTTAATGACCTAAACTTACTTTGACTTGGCTTTGACCCCAAGAACCATTGGGTATTATGTTCCTAAAGACTTGACAATACCTTGACATGTAAACTCATATCCCACGCCAAGACAACCAACACAAAACAAGACCCAATACAATGTATCACATGACTAATAAGCTTAGAGTTAGGAAACTATGATTAAAATATTAAGAAGACCATACTTATTTCCCTATATAAGCACACATCTAAGACACTAATTGACTTCACATTCTAACTCACTTAAACTAGTCTCATACTCTCACCTCCAAACACATTGTACACGGTGGGAATCGGTTCAAGGAAAGGAAAACACAATGAAATTCTAGCTCGTGTGCTTGGGTTTAAAAGCGAAGGATTAAAAGCTAGGAGAAACTTGGGTAAACATTTAAGACGTATAGCATTATAAGGAGAACACGGGACCTCGAGTTCAAATCATCTTCTCGACATCTCATCCCCACTCAATCGAGTGTAGTAAGTTCAACTAAGCTCATTTCATTTTTAACTCTTTTCGTTTAGTTCACACGAAATTAAAATATGTTATATCACATGTTAAACGAGTTAAAAGCACCATTTCACTATACTATGCATAGTCATTCACTAGTTACACGTTAGAACTTGTGTCTCATGTCGAAAACAAGTTACAAAAATCTCTTGGAAACCTTAGGACTACTCGTACACCTTTATTTCATACGCGAAAACTAAACGGGCCTAAAGCCCAAATACCGAGCCCAATAAGCCCACGATACGTACAAGTCGAGTCCAACCCGGCCCAATAGATTAAAAATAAGTTAATAAGCGCTAATGTTAAGTTAGAAAGGAGTTAGAATCGATTTACAAAGTTCTCATTTATAAAACTTGTTTTCGGACTATCTTTGCAAAAATAAGAAACGAAGGGTTCAAAAGGTAACATATTTAAAAGCTAAAGGGTCATTTATAAGTGAAACAAATATTTTGTAAAAGTCTAGGGACTGGAAAAGTCATTTTCGATAGGTCAAGGGAAATATGTACGTGCATGTGTATGCATGGAAACCACAAGGACCGATCATGTAAATCTCTTAAACTAGTTTAAATATAAGTTTTGGGTTAAATATGACAAGTGTGAAAAGTAAAGGTTTAAAGCGTGCAAACATAACTTGGAGGGCTGATTTTGTAAATTCAGTTTTACCAAGGGTTAAGGTTGTCATTTCTGAAAGTTTTGGGTATAAAATATAATTCGGGTGGAAAGTGTCATTTTCTAAAAGTCCAAGGACTAAACTCGTACTTTTTGTAACTCGAGGGTAAAAAGTGTAAATTCAGGAAAAGTTTAGAAAAACTTATAAACCCCTCCTAATTACGTAAAAACAAGTATTTTGATCTTATGAGTATTTTATTTCGGATAACGTTAAAAGCATTACGTAAATATATATATATATATATATATATATATATATTATAAGATTATAATTGTATATATATCAAATCCGATAAAACACACGGGGAATTCACTCAAATACGTTAAAATACTCAACACATACGTTAAGATCACAACGGGGGAAAACATTTCACTTATGCGTAAGTGAGGATAATTAATTAAAGCAATGTAGCACATAAATTAACTTAGAACGTTAATCACGATCACACACTATTGGATTGGACAATCCAATGATCTATTGAATAAGAATATTCAATGCTCTATTATTTTGGTCGCGAACCAAAATGCTCATTTACTGAGACTCGCCATCTCATCATTTTAGGTTTCGAGTTGGAACCTCCGCTACATTGTGCTTGATCTTTTTGTGCGTGTGCATTATCATCAAGGTGAGTTCATAGCCTTGCTTTTACTTTATTTTTATAAACCCCGCGAGGGAGATACATGCTCTAAACTAGAACACAAGGTTTTTCATAAATGCTTGATCTTCTTGATTATTGGTACTGCCTAAGTTGTTAGCCACAAGTCCCCTGATCATGAACCATTAGTCACCGCGAGTGAACGTAGATATCGTGAATAGTACTATGGGGAATAACAAACCCCGTTTCGGTTATAGAGAAATAACCGGGGCGCACCATATCGAATTTCTTTAGGTAATTGGCTATTACCTCCTTTGGGGCATACTTACGTACACTGGTAATTCGGTGTATGCAGTTGAGTCTTGGTTTTATGAGCTTAGTGCATAATAATCTGTGATATTTTTCGTATGATATTGTTAGTTTACAATGATCATGATCTTATACTTGTGTTCAACTTATTTTAAACCTATGGATTTCACTCAACATTTTTGTTGACCTTTTTAAGCATGTTATCTCAGGTAATCAGTGAAGATTATGACCAAGGTGCGGAACGGGGCATGGCAAGGCTTATCTGGTGGTGTAAAAACATAAAAGTTATCATTTCTTTCAAACTCATGATCTTTCTTTTGGGAAAAACACTGGATCTATTTACAATATTTTGTAACAAACTATGAGTTTTCGATGAATGATAACTATTTTAATAAAACGTCTCTTTCGAGTCGTTTTCTATAATTATTGACTATGATCTCCATTCAAGTAACACCCGAATTAGTCTTCCGCTGTCATTAAGATTTTCGGGGGTGTTACACACAGCCTTATAGAGGCGTCTCATGTATGTACCCTATAAATACCCTTTGCCCTCCAAGGCAAAGGGTTGGAGCTTTCATAATACATTTCTCTTTGTCTCTCTAAAGTTCCCATCCTCTCCCACTTTCTCTCTCTAAACCCTTAACCTAACGCCGCCTAATATGTGTTTGGTATAAACCAAGATCCTACAAATGGTATCAGAGAGCCATGGTTTGATCATCCATCTCTCATGTTCTTGGTTTGATAGTGATGGTTGGGTTAAGGTTTAGTTTTGTTTTACGCGTAAAAGGGTTTTTATGAGTAGTCTCGTATACGTTTTTTTGTATCCTTAAAGCTATAAACTTTACACTTTTTATTCCAAGATTCTTGTGGGTTAAGGTTTATTGAGTGCTTAAATTTCAGTTTCTTGCAAAAAGTTTCAAACTTTACAAGTTTTTATTGGTTTTTAAGAGTGTTTGGATACGTGTGTACGGATCTACGCATAAGAGAGAATCGTGGTTTTGATCTTCAAGTCTTGGTGTTTTGGTGTTTTTAAGATTGTTTCATCATCTTAATCTAGTTTTCTAAACGGTTTTGTTCGAAAAATCGTGTTTGGCATATTTCGTACTTTCTACGCATATCAAAACCCTAATCCTACGCGTAAGGTATTTTTCACATGATCTTCAGTTCTGGTGGTTACTCAGTGTTCTTCTTGCTTGGATAAGCCTGAAAAACACTTCGACTTTGGATATCTCTTGCACTGTGAAGTGTAAAAGATTTTTGTGGGTATAACCCTAATTTTACGCATAAGCATAAAACTTACGCGTAGAAATTCTCACGCATAAGCTTTTTCTTACGCATAAGCCTGTCTTACGCCTAAGGGAAGTTTACGCATAAGGTTCTCACGCCTAAGCTTTGGTTTACGCATAAACTTAAGCCTTTTACCCTAAAACTCTACGCGTAAGCTCTAGTCTACGCGTAACCTCTGTCTACGCGTAAGCTTGTGTCTACTCGTAAGTTTATAAGTTACGCGTAAGTTTGCTGTCTACGCGTAAGCCTTCATCTACGCATAAGCTGGTGTTTACGCCTAAGTTGTTACGCTTAAAGTTTGTTGTCTACGCATAATTGTATAAGTTTTGCGGTTTATCTTGATTTTGTAAAATCCCGTGAAAGAATCTATTTCCCGGTTAAGTCTAAGATTTGTAAAATCCTGTAGAATTTAAACATGTCTTCCGTTGCTGATGATGTGCAAGCTGCAGGATCTGATACTCGTCCTCCCATGCTTGATAAAACTTACTATGAGTCTTGGTCACAAAGAATCAGGTTGTACTGCTTAGGAAAAGAGAATGGAATTAACATCCTTAAGTCAATTAATGAAGGACCTTATCGGGCTGAGACCACAAGAGACATAATTGATACTACAGCAGATGGTACAATGATCTTTGGATTAGACAGACGAAAGACATATGATGAGCTGAGTGATAAGGAGAAAAAGCGATTTGATGCTGATATCAGGGCTTCTAACATCATACTTCAGGGTCTTCCTAAAGACATCTACAAGCTGATCAATCACAACACAGAAGCTAAGGCAGTTTGGGATAATGTCAAGATGCTTCTCTCGGGTTCTGAATTAACTATCGAAGACAGAGAATCACAGTTGTATGATGAATTTGAACACTTTAAGATGAAACCTGAAGAGAGTGTTTATGAATATTACGTGAGATTCCACAAGCTGATGAATGATATGAGGAATATCAAGATGACTATGCCAAACATTCAGCTGAACTCAAAATTCGTAAACAACATGAATCCCGAATGGCACAAGTTTGTCACTTCAGTGAAGCTTACCAAAGGACTAAAGAACACCAACTATGAGCAATTGTATGTCTTCCTTCTTCAGAATGAGAAACATGCTATGTTTGAAAAAAGGATTCTTGAACAATTCAAATCTCAACCAGGAGAAACAAGCTCATCAAATGATACAACTGCATTCTTCACCAAAGCATCACATGTCACACCCACTGGAAATGATAATCACAAGCCCATTCCTGATTCGGGATATAAGCAACCTAATTCTGATGAAGTCATGGAGCACTTTATCAATAAATTGGCTTTTATGGTTAAACAAAACTTAACCTTCTCTCCATATACCAACAGACTTCACACTAACAATGAAATCAGGACTGCATCCAATCTACACAACCATGCTTTGGTCAGAGATGGAAAGGTCACTGTACAACCAGTTCAAGAAAGGCAGTACGAACAAGGAAGAGGTGGAGCTGGTAGAGGCTATGCTGCAAATCAGAATTGGGGAAGGAATGGAAACCAGGGTCAAGCAAAGCCAATCAAGTGTTACAACTGTGGTGGAGAAGGGCACATTGCTAGGAACTGTACTCAACCAAAACGTCCTCAAAACGCAGAATACTTCAGGGACAAGATGTTGTTGGTTCAAGCACAAGATAATGGTGTAATGTTGAATGAAGATGAGCTGTTGTTCTTGACTGATGGGAATGCTAGAACATATGATGGAGATGTGGACGAACAACCAGTGCATGCTGCTCAGAACAATCCCAACGCCTTTCAAGTTGCAGACTGTGATGCATTTGACTCGGACGTTGATGATGAACCATGTGCACAAACTATCTTCATGGCTAATATCTCTCCAATGACCTCTTCATCTGTCACACCCCCAAATTACCTGATTTGCAGCGGAATGGAATTCCTGGGGATTGACTGTCATAGCATCACAATCACAGTTATATTGAACGACCTAAAGTGTCGTTTGGAAAATACATCGTTTGATTTAATAAAATAATCAGAGTTTACAAAGTAGGTCCCAAATGAAAAAGAACTTGTGCGGAAATAAGTTTGCTACAATTCAAACGATGTTTTAAAGTACATAAAACCCAAGGGAGACGCGTCGTCATCACGACTCCATGAAGTGTCCAAATGCATGCCATGAAGTAATTGCCTTAGATACCTGAGATACAAACATGCTAAAAGTGTCAACACAAAGGTTGAGTGAGTTCATAGAGTTTGTTTTGAAATGTAAATCCTTTCAAAATCGTTAATGCAGCAAAGGCATTGAAAATCCACTCAGTTCCAAGTTCCGCCCATACAAAACTTGCAACCTGTGTGTTCACAACCCATTGCCAAAATGTGTATAGTTTATGTTCAAACATATGATTTCAATGAATTCACAATAGTACCAACTCGACGTAGAACAATAGCACTTAATCCATAGCACATAAGCAATAGCACATAAGCAATAGCACCTAACTCAATGTATCAGTAGTCAACTGATATAGTACTTTATTCGACGTATAACTATAGCACGCAAACATGAACAATTTATATAGTACAACATTCGGTTTTGAAATGATGTAATCATGATAGGAGTTATCCTTGAAAATATAAAGTACTTGTGAAAAATAGTTAAGCATGCATCTCCCCCAAAACAAATTTTGAAAACAAGTAAAAGCAGGGGCTATGAAACTCACAGTAATCCTTAAATTTAAAGTACTTATGAACGTAAATGAAAACAGTTTGAGCATGTATCTCCCCCAAAGAGTTTAATAACAGCATTAAAACAAGAAAAGTGGGGCTATGGAACTCACTTGGTAAACTGACGAGATGACAAGAGTGAGTACACTGAGGTATAATGTGATGCGTTATCCGGGACCTAGTACCAATGATATGATATGATATGTAATGAGTTGCAATGTAATGTTATGCATGCATTTCGTATGTTATTTATACCATTTACGAGTTTTTGAAAATATTACTTGTCGTCGAAAAATACTCTTTTGACGTCTTGACCAATCAAAAATCACTTTACATGTTTTTACGTCAAAATGTCATCCCACAATGGTTTTATAATGATTTTTGGTGAAATTACCACTTTTCGTCGCAAAACAATGTCGTCGGAAAAATCATGAAATTAACAAAAATGGCTCCGGAAAAGTAGTCGTAAAACGGTGTACGTCGATCGTTAGAGAACGAACTCGACAGTTTTGGAAAGTTTGTATCGATATCTAAAAGTTTCAGTTCAGGAGTTTTCGTCCAAAAGGTCTCGATCATAAAGATATTAAGGGCTAAAGATGGTGGTTTTTGCTAATTGTGTGCAGAAAATGAGTTTCGGCCAAGTTTGAACATCCGTAATTAATTTACTATGACTCCGCTTGACAAACAGCTTTTTGTTTTGAAAAATATGGCCGGTGAACTTGATTTTACTAGAAGACATTTCGTTCCAAAAAGTTTCACATCATGGTTAAAAACTGCCGCAAACATGGTCGTTACAGCTAATGTGATACTTGTATCGTAAAAATAATATAGATTTCCAGAAAATAATAGTTACGGCAACTTTATAAAAACGTGCATATCTTTGTCGTTTTAAATCCGTTTTCTACGTATAATACGTCCTTAGCTTCGTATCGAAGTAAACTAATATATTTTTGACTAGTCGAAATAATTTGTGAAGCTTAAGGCTCGTTTTTGATCCAAACAATGTCAAAACAGTTTGCTGAAAATTCTGAAAATAATACATTTCGTCATCAAACTTTAAAAATCCATAACTTCTTCGTTATAAGTCCGTTTTTATCCGTTCAAAAGGCCACGGATTCGTTTTAAAGTATATTTTCTAAATATCAAGGCCAAAGTTTCGTACCAACAGTAGGTTTTTCCAGAAATTCGAAACAAGGACAGAACCTTTTTAATACGTATTGAAAATAGTTTTTCTCGGACAAAACCTATTCTAATCCCTTCAAATCAACTCCAAAACTAATCTAATCCTACCATACACCTTCTTAGGGTGTCATGGGTTCCTAATCACCATCAAGACCAAAGAATACCATGGGAATATTTATAGGATGACCAATATGTATAAATAACTCTAAAATCATGAAATAAATGGTATAAATCACATATCATGCATATAAGCTCCAAAAATGAAAAGATACATATGAAATTGAAAAGGAAACACGAAAATGAAAGAAATATGCTTACAAGTGAAGATGATGAGGTGAAAGTAACAAGGATTACCCTAAATACTCTTGGTTTTTATTTCAAAACCTTATATAGAGTATATACTAGATTGTTATAACACTTGATCTAGCAAAAATTTTTGATCCCTTTTGATCTTGATGTTTGGCCGGTTAGGAGAAGCAAGGAAGAAGAGAGAAGCAATTTTTCTTGACTTGTGAAATGAAATGAATGAGATATCAAGTTAAGATGAAGTGTATACATATATTTAATTGGAAATTTTGTACCAAACTCTTAAATGCAATCCACCCCTAGCCGAAATTTGGGGATCATGTTCCTCAAAGATTTTTTTTTTTTTTTTTTTCTTTTTAGAATATATAAGCATTTACTTGTATAAATTGGTAAGAAAGTGTAAGTAAATTGGGTAGGAAATGTACAAGTAAAGGTAAATGGAAATTTTGGTACAAGTAAGTTTTTAATAGGTCAAAATAGAATGTAATGAAATAATAAAAATTGTTAAAATACATTCCTTGTGAAATTTGGGTGATAAAATAATTATCGTATAATTTTTAAGAAACACGTCGTAATAATTTAACTTTAACAATTTATGTACCAAATAAATTTGAGACACTAGGAAAACTAAAAATATAGTTTTTATAAACTAAATGTAAGTTTAAAAATACATCGGGATCATTTTTGAAAGTAACGGATTAATTATTAAAAATAATAACTCACGCGATAACGTTTATTAAATATAAAAATTACGCGATGAATGTGAAATAAAATGTCATGAATGAATTAATATGATGCATATGATGTCAATGAAATGTAGACTAATCATAGTCCATATGAAATGTACGTGATGTTATGATCATGAATTCGCCGCTAAACCTTTAAGGTTACGCGAATTTGGAACAAGTAAACCAAGTTTACTATAAATGTTGAAATAATGAGGCATAAATTGTGTCAAGAAATGACCTGAAAGTACGGGTTGTCACATTCGCCCATCCAAAAAGGAATTCAGTCCCTGAATTCAGTTCGTGTTGGTCTCTCGGGTTTAGGGTTTGATGTGGCAAACTTTCCCATTCCCGAGCAAAACCCTCAAAAGACCTTTTTACCTACCAATTTTCACTTAATCTCACAACTCATCATACAAGAACTGTCATGAGATTAGGCTAAATTGGTTTGAAGGAGGACTTTTGAAAATTTGGCTCGATTACGGAATTGTTTACACGTATAAGCCTACTACTCCCTTCATTGCATGATTCTTCCTGAATTAGACATAGGTGATCAGGCTATGTATAATTTAGGAGTAACTATGCAATGCTTGGACTAATCTACTCATATGTTGTTTGGTGTTGAGTCAACTGATGTTAAAATTGTGATGAACATCGAGGAGAAAAGGCATGAAGAAGTGTCGTTAAAATGATAGTTAAAGTAAAAAGAATTAAAATCCTCGTAAATGATAACAAATCGGAAAGAAAATAAAGTACGATAGATAAGAATATTTTACAACGGGTAGTTTAGAAAAAGTAGTACATCTTAGGTTATAAAGATTCGGATACGATGGAAAACATAAACTTAGTACGACATAGTACATAAGGAGAAATAAGACTGTTAGTCTCCGAACTTCTTCAGTCTTCCGCGTCGTTGATACCTTGACGAGCTCCTCCTCCTCCTTCTAACATATATACATTCCCATGAGCACCTTCGACTTGTTGACCTTGGTTTTGAGGACATTGGTTCCGATAGTGTCCTTGTTCCCCACATCCGAAGCACGTAACTATGGTCTTGCCCTTACAGTCCTTAGCAAGGTGTCCTACTTTGTGACAGCTAAAACATATACCACATGGACCATTATGATGTAGCGTGCATTGGTGGCATCGCGGTAAGTTTCCTGCATAAGCTCTTCCCCTTGATGGTGCATCAACATAGACCCTGGCGACTTCTTGTCTTCTATTCTGTTGTTGATGATGGTTTGTGTTACGGTTTTGGTTGTTGTTGTTATAACCTCCTTGGTCGTCTTCCCATTTTCTTTTGTTGTTGTTGATTTGGTTATCATCGTTGTTGTTGTTGTTGTTTTGGTTATTGTTGTAGTTGGTGCAGTTGTAGGGGTTGTTGTTGTTTTGGTTGGTGTTGGTGTACTTGCCTCTCTTCACTACCTGGGCCATGAGCTTTTGAGTCAATCGAATAGCTTCCTCAATCGTTTGCGGGTCAGAAGAAGTCACATCGCCTTGAATAATCTCGGGAAGTCCATCAATGAAAGCCTCCAGTAGCTTCTCATTATCCGAAACCATAGATGGGCATAACACGGCCAATTCTTGAAACCTTCGAATGTAAGTGTCAATATCGTACCCAATAGTCATTAGTTCATAGAATTCTGTCTCCAACTTTTTCACTTCCGTACGAGGACAAAACTTCTTAGTTACCAGATTCTTGAATTCATTCCACGTGAGCTTGAAAGCATTCTCCATTCCAATCGGTTGGGCGTATGAATTCCACCAAGACAATGCTCCATCGAGTAATGTGCTCGTAGCAAATTTGACCTTACTATCATCCGGACAGTTACAAAGCAAAAACACGGATTCCAACTTTTCAAACCATCGTACCATTGCTGTAGCTCCTTCCGTCCCTCTAAACTTGGTGGGTTCGCCACTTTTGAAATCTTTGTACGAACATTTCTTAACTCCGGATCCTCCTGCATTTCCAGTAGCAGCAGCAAGCCTTGCGGCTACAGCAGCAGTCGCGGCCTCGGCAGCAGCAGCAGCCACCGTTTCCCTTTCAACTCTTAGAGCATTAGCAATGCTATCATTCACTAACTTCTGAATAGCCGCTTGGGTCATTTCAACTGTAGCTTTCTTCGGTGCCATATCTTCTTCAAAACAAGAGGAAATGTGAGACGTAGCAAAATCCGATGTTAATAATAAGCGCTTCAAAGAAATGTGATAAGAGATGATAAGTTTGAGGTTATGTTTCAAAAATGATCGTCGGTTTCCGAAAAGATGGGTTATGAGGTGTTGTAAGTGCTTCAATGTATGATGGTTTAGAGACTTAATGTGTGAATAAAGTGTAACTTGACATGTTAGTGGTGAAACAAAGGAGTGAGAGTGATTTCGCCCTATATAAAGGTTTATCTCGGCATTCGTCGTTATCGATGATGAATCAGCTGGTATAAAAATTGTGATAGGGAATGACAAGGAATTCTCCACGTTAGAGTATGGGGAAAAGATAATGGGATGGGCATTTAAGGGCATCCATGTGACAATCGTTTTGAAATGAAAGTAAATAACTCGAAAAATGTACGTATAAATCGCATGCAAAGTGAACATGCACTTGTGATGAAATGATGAGATGCTATGATAATGTAGTTATAGTCTAGGGTCAATGATGCAACCTAGTTTTCTATAACTGAAGCTCTGATGCCAATCTGTCACACCCCCAAATTACCTGATTTGCAGCGGAATGGAATTCCTGGGGATTGACTGTCATAGCATCACAATCACAGTTATATTGAACGACCTAAAGTGTCGTTTGGAAAATACATCGTTTGATTTAATAAAATAATCAGAGTTTACAAAGTAGGTCCCAAATGAAAAAGAACTTGTGCGGAAATAAGTTTGCTACAATTCAAACGATGTTTTAAAGTACATAAAACCCAAGGGAGACGCGTCGTCATCACGACTCCATGAAGTGTCCAAATGCATGCCATGAAGTAATTGCCTTAGATACCTGAGATACAAACATGCTAAAAGTGTCAACACAAAGGTTGAGTGAGTTCATAGAGTTTGTTTTGAAATGTAAAGCCTTTCAAAATCGTTAATGCAGCAAAGGCATTGAAAATCCACTCAGTTCCAAGTTCCGCCCATACAAAACTTGCAACCTGTGTGTTCACAACCCATTGCCAAAATGTGTATAGTTTATGTTCAAACATATGATTTCAATGAATTCACAATAGTACCAACTCGACGTAGAACAATAGCACTTAATCCATAGCACATAAGTAATAGCACATAAGCAATAGCACCTAACTCAATGTATCAGTAGTCAACTGATATAGTACTTTATTCGACGTATAACTATAGCACGCAAACATGAACAATTTATATAGTACAACATTCGGTTTTGAAATGATGTAATCATGATAGGAGTTATCCTTGAAAATATAAAGTACTTGTGAAAAATAGTTAAGCATGCATCTCCCCCAAAACAAATTTTGAAAACAAGTAAAAGCAGGGGCTATGAAACTCACAGTAATCCTTAAATTTAAAGTACTTATGAACGTAAATGAAAACAGTTTGAGCATGTATCTCCCCCAAAGAGTTTAATAACAGCATTAAAACAAGAAAAGTGGGGCTATGGAACTCACTTGGTAAACTGACGAGATGACAAGAGTGAGTACACTGAGGTATAATGTGATGCGTTATCCGGGACCTAGTACCAATGATATGATATGATATGTAATGAGTTGCAATGTAATGTTATGCATGCATTTCGTATGTTATTTATACCATTTACGAGTTTTTGAAAATATTACTTGTCGTCGAAAAATACTCTTTTGACGTCTTGACCAATCAAAAATCACTTTACATGTTTTTACGTCAAAATGTCATCCCACAATGGTTTTATAATGATTTTTGGTGAAATTACCACTTTTCGTCGCAAAACAATGTCGTCGGAAAAATCATGAAATTAACAAAAATGGCTCCGGAAAAGTAGTCGTAAAACGGTGTACGTCGATCGTTAGAGAACGAACTCGACAGTTTTGGAAAGTTTGTATCGATATCTAAAAGTTTCAGTTCAGGAGTTTTCGTCCAAAAGGTCTCGATCATAAAGATATTAAGGGCTAAAGATGGTGGTTTTTGCTAATTGTGTGCAGAAAATGAGTTTCGGCCAAGTTTGAACATCCGTAATTAATTTACTATGACTCCGCTTGACAAACAGCTTTTTGTTTTGAAAAATATGGCCGGTGAACTTGATTTTACTAGAAGACATTTCGTTCCAAAAAGTTTCACATCATGGTTAAAAACTGCCGCAAACATGGTCGTTACAGCTAATGTGATACTTGTATCGTAAAAATAATATAGATTTCCAGAAAATAATAGTTACGGCAACTTTATAAAAACGTGCATATCTTTGTCGTTTTAAATCCGTTTTCTACGTATAATACGTCCTTAGCTTCGTATCGAAGTAAACTAATATATTTTTGACTAGTCGAAATAATTTGTGAAGCTTAAGGCTCGTTTTTGATCCAAACAATGTCAAAACAGTTTGCTGAAAATTCTGAAAATAATACATTTCGTCATCAAACTTTAAAAATCCATAACTTCTTCGTTATAAGTCCGTTTTTATCCGTTCAAAAGGCCACGGATTCGTTTTAAAGTATATTTTCTAACTATCAAGGCCAAAGTTTCGTACCAACAGTAGGTTTTTCCAGAAATTCGAAACAAGGACAGAACCTTTTTAATACGTATTGAAAATAGTTTTTCTCGGACAAAACCTATTCTAATCCCTTCAAATCAACTCCAAAACTAATCTAATCCTACCATACACCTTCTTAGGGTGTCATGGGTTCCTAATCACCATCAAGACCAAAGAATACCATGGGAATATTTATAGGATGACCAATATGTATAAATAACTCTAAAATCATGAAATAAATGGTATAAATCACATATCATGCATATAAGCTCCAAAAATGAAAAGATACATATGAAATTGAAAAGGAAACACGAAAATGAAAGAAATATGCTTACAAGTGAAGATGATGAGGTGAAAGTAACAAGGATTACCCTAAATACTCTTGGTTTTTATTTCAAAACCTTATATAGAGTATATACTAGATTGTTATAACACTTGATCTAGCAAAAATTTTTGATCCCTTTTGATCTTGATGTTTGGCCGGTTAGGAGAAGCAAGGAAGAAGAGAGAAGCAATTTTTCTTGACTTGTGAAATGAAATGAATGAGATATCAAGTTAAGATGAAGTGTATACATATATTTAATTGGAAATTTTGTACCAAACTCTTAAATGCAATCCACCCCTAGCCGAAATTTGGGGATCATGTTCCTCAAAGATTTTTTTTTTTTTTTTTTCTTTTTAGAATATATAAGCATTTACTTGTATAAATTGGTAAGAAAGTGTAAGTAAATTGTGTAGGAAATGTACAAGTAAAGGTAAATGGAAATTTTGGTACAAGTAAGTTTTTAATAGGTCAAAATAGAATGTAATGAAATAATAAAAATTGTTAAAATACATTCCTTGTGAAATTTGGGTGATAAAATAATTATCGTATAATTTTTAAGAAACACGTCGTAATAATTTAACTTTAACAATTTATGTACCAAATAAATTTGAGACACTAGGAAAACTAAAAATATAGTTTTTATAAACTAAATGTAAGTTTAAAAATACATCGGGATCATTTTTGAAAGTAACGGATTAATTATTAAAAATAATAACTCACGCGATAACGTTTATTAAATATAAAAATTACGCGATGAATGTGAAATAAAATGTCATGAATGAATTAATATGATGCATATGATGTCAATGAAATGTAGACTAATCATAGTCCATATGAAATGTACGTGATGTTATGATCATGAATTCGCCGCTAAACCTTTAAGGTTACGCGAATTTGGAACAAGTAAACCAAGTTTACAATAAATGTTGAAATAATGAGGCATAAATTGTGTCAAGAAATGACCTGAAAGTACGGGTTGTCACATCATCTCAACAAGCCAGTCCATCCAAGGAATCCATCATTAAAGAGGTACTCAAACTATATGATTTGGTTGATGAGCAAAAGATTCACCATGAAGTACAATCTACTGAAGTCATTGAGTCAGATATTGAAAATATGGGAAATAACAATGTTATCCCATATGAACAATATGTGAAACAAGATGACAGTCTTATTGTACCTAGTGATGAATCTTCTGCAATTAACAATGAATGCATGCCTGATGAATACACTACATTTGTGCCTAATGATTCCTTGACCACTGAGCTCAATACCTATAAGGAACAAGTTGCTATTTATGAACAGCGTGCTAAGTTTGAGTTAACTACCCGTGAGCAGGATATGGATAACCAAATTCGTACAATTATTAGAAAAAGTAATTTTAGAGAAGAAGTATTAAAACAAGAGTTAAACTCCTTACAAGAAAACCTTTCTAAAACTGCTAAGCAAAAACAAGAACTTCAAGAAAATGTGAAAATGCTTAAGCAAGAATTCAATGCTAAGGAATCAAAACTTTTGAATGATTTTTCCAATCTAAAAACTTTGAAAAACAAACTTGATAATAAGTTGTACGTACAAGGGAAAACCATTCAGACTACTCACATGATCACTAAGCATAGAGTTTTAAGCGACAAACATAGTGTTCCCATTATAGATAAACCCAACCCTGAGTACGGGAAGATAGCAAAAGCAGCTCAAAATGTAATATATGATGGCAATGAGATTCTTAAACCTAGACAAAAACCTAGTTGCTTTGAGTGCACAGAGGAAGATAAGAAATCTGATGAAGTCACTAGGGAGAAGATGAACAAGAAACTAGGTGATTCTAAATGTAAAGAGAAGAAAATTATTATCACACCTCATGATTACACTAAGGAAAACTGGATCTCCTTAAATAAGTTTAAGCCTCAGACACTTCTAACTCCCGAACAAGTGTTCTGGAAAATGGATTTAGACAAGCAAAAAGCAGAGAATCTTGTTGTAACTAACCCTCCCCTTAGGAAATTGCCAAAAGCAACTGTGTATCCTCCTAATACACCAATGAACCTAGTTCCTAGATCTATTGCCACTAATAGCAGGACCTTAATCAGCCTATATGTTGTTTATCAGCTGTTTGTTGATTTTGAGAAAACGTGTAAGAAGAGAATCACACCTACAGGGATTACTGAGGGGGAAAGGGGCTTTGAGCAAACCAAAGAATGTTATTTAACCGAGGTCATGCCGTTCTTTAAACAGTTAAAAGGTCAATTTGAGAGTCTTAAAATTGGAATAAACACTGATATTAAAGAAATGGAAAAGGAATTTGATGCAATGATTGTCGAGGTCAATGATTATGAAAGGGAACTTAAATATAATGAAATTGAAAGGAAGAATATGCATATATTAAATGAAAACTTGATTTCTCAATGTGTTGCTCAAGATGTGTTTTACGTCGCTACAAATTCTTCTATTACTGCATCTCAGTTTCATGAATTATCTGTTGCTTTGAAAGTTTCCCATGATCGTGTAATTGAGCTTGAAACAACGAATTCAAAATTGCATGAGAAAATCGAAAAGGATGATCATGATAACCTGGTTAGACGTTT
The DNA here is from genome assembly GCA_019973895.1 of Chrysanthemum seticuspe. Classification (NCBI taxonomy): domain Eukaryota; kingdom Viridiplantae; phylum Streptophyta; class Magnoliopsida; order Asterales; family Asteraceae; genus Chrysanthemum; species Chrysanthemum seticuspe. Next base: position 202,223,964 of record BPTQ01000006.1, on the reverse strand, counting down.
TTCTAAATTAGAAGTTGAACATCTTGCTTTGCAATTAAAATATCAACATCTCAAAGAAAATGTTAAAACCTCAAATATCAAGACATCCTCTGATGTTCCTGAGTTTGATGCAGTTTTTGAAATTAGCAAACGTGATGAACAAATTCGAGCTCATTATAACACGATCAAAAGATTGAAAGCCCAAATCTCTTAATTAAAGGGTGAAAAGACCAATGTGACTGGCTCCCAAATACCTCCTCCTTTAGATTCTCAGAATTCTCAAACGTTTCATCTTCAAAACGTAGTAAATGCATTACAAAAGGAAAACGAAAGTTTTTTTGAAGAAAATGAAAAGGTTAAACGTCATTTCAATGAGTTATTTGAATCAATAAAGGTCACTCGTAACAAAAACAATGAACAAATAGCTTCGTTGCAAAAAGAAATTGAGAATCTGAAGGGTCAGGTAAAAGGGAAAATGCCAATGACAAATGTGGAGAATGGTGCTTCAAAGGTGCATGTCTATAATAAATATGCTTTGACTGTGAAATATGTTCCTCCTCATCTTAGGAATAACAAACTTGCTATTCAAGCATATTTCTCATACCTTAAAGACAGCCTAGAATGTCTCCGTGAGATTGTAGAAGAGGATATGTAAAACCTGAAAATCTAAAACATAGATAAAGACTAAAATACCCTCGAAATCAAAAATTATAAAATTCGTAAAATACGTTTATAATCATTTAACGAAATTAAAACCTAACTTACGAATAATTAGAATTTAACTAAAATATGTACGTGATCGATTTTGTACGACGAAAGATTTAAACGTCTCGCATAAAAGTTTGGGCCTCGCCATTTGTTTGATTTTTGGATCCGATGGACTCGTTTCTTTTTGCCAAGCCGAGAGTCCAAGAAGCCCATAGGGGCGTTTGTTTTGTTCTTATGGATCAAGAGTCGAAGGCCATTGGGCCGTGGGTTTGTGTGCTCGGTTGGACCAAGCCGAAACCAACCCCCTCCTCAAGCCCTAACCGAAAATGCTACCACTAAAAATATAACACATAAACTCAAAAGTGAAACCCTAGTTTTGTTGCCTCTCTTTTCTTTTCTCCTATTCGGCCGAACCTAGCAACCTTGGTGTCGAGTCTTTTGCTTCATCAAAGCTAAGGTATAACATGTTTCTCGTCTTATTTTGATAACACCTAACGTATCAAGTGTTGTAGCTTGTTTGTTTTAGTCGACTTGTGTTTCTTTTTCTTTTTGTGTCGAGCCGTGTGAAACCAACAAAGGCAAACCATAATGTATTGAACCTTGTAATATTAAGAGAACATGATATGTAATACGTATTAATGAATCGGATCATGGTTAAGTCGAGCTATATAAGAACCGAACCACATGCATGTGAACCGAACCATGTATATGTTTCGGCCAAGGTATAAAAACATGATAACTTGAATATGTAAAGTACTTAGGTGAGCTAGGGCTTGCGTAAAGTGTTGTAACCGAAACCCAAGGTTTGAACCGAACCATATAAGAGTTTTGAAAGTGTGTTTAATAAGTAAGGTCATGTAAACCTAAATCCTAGTTTGATGTGTAAACGTGCATGGTAAAACATAAAAGGAAAGGTTGTTTTTCATTACATGTTAGGTTAAGTAGCGAGTCATTAAAAGACGTAACATGTAAAGTAAATGCATATTAATGTGATATTGAAAGAAGGAGAAACCCTAGAACATAATGAGAGTCGATTAGGGTTTGAAGCTAAGAGTGTTAATTCGTTATTTCATGTGTGAGTTATGACGTTTAAACTATTTTCACATTTAACCCTAAACTTTAATAAATGACATAATGAACCCTAATCTACGATATTAATTATAAAACACTTAAGTCTCATTTAATCATAAAAACCCTAAAGTATGAAGATCACTGAACACACTAAGTATAAACACCAAATATTAAAAGATCATTTCGACGATTATGGAATCATAAATAACATGGACGACCGTTAATGTGTATAGGTTCTGAGAAGAAGGAGTAATCCTTTGCTTTCCGTATTTCTGCTTTTCGATCATTTGCTTTGGAATAAGGTACAGATATTCTGACCTTTTCAGTAAAGGTTCCTTTTAACGTTTTCTTTCGTTAGCTTTTATATTAGGGTTTCCTAAGCCTTTGCTATGAACCCCATTCTGTTTCGTTTGAGCTGTTGCTTATCTGAACTCTGATTTCTGAATTATGAAACATCTGATTTTGAACTATATGATATGAAAACTCTGATTTTGGAAATATGAATGATCTTCTGATAAAATATGATATGTGTCAGTTATGACATTCTGATTTGACCTAAGATAGTTTGACACCCGAGCCAAATATTTCACTAGTCATGGGGGTTCCATGTCCGTATCAGTGATGCACCTCTGATATGACTCTAGGGCAGTAGAGTGATGTTCTGCCACGTCTCTGGATGGTGAAGCATATTTTGTATATGTAGGAAGGGGCGTATGGATGCATCCTAGATCTGTTATCTGTTATCTGTTATATGTTATCTGATGATTGATGCTGCGTGCATGCACGTCCTTCATAACTCTGGTAGGTCTCCCCTACAAATGTTGCCTTACGAGAAATGTTGCCTTATGAGAATATGATTATGATCTGATATTTGTTTCTGGGCTCGTGGTAGTTAACTATAAACTTTATTTATAAATTCTTATTTATACTTTGAAAATGATTATGATTTTGCTATCTTTCGTTCACTATATTTCATATTCGATATCGTTTAGTATTCGCTTTGCTTTCATATCTGTTCACTGGGCTTTTGAAGCTCAGCCGCATTTTCTTTTCTTCCGCGGCAGGTATCTAAGCGTTGGAAGCTGGGTTTTGCTTTGGGATGAGTGCTTGAGTGGACTTACCTTAGAGATTTTTAGCTTTGATCTTATGATGCCATTTAAGACTTATTATTTCAGATATTTTGTCGGAGTTATTTTCCGCTGGGACCTATGTATTGAAGTCGTTTTGACTTGAATTATTTCCGCATTTATGTTAAGACTTCTTTTGGATATTTATGTTTGCTTTGATATGACACCATTACTTGTGATTCCTTTACCCTTGTCGGGTCGGGGCGTTACAATTTATGGCATCAGAGCCCAGGTTTATTACTTGTAGTCAGGACCTGTGACATAAGAACCCTAGGTTTTGAGACCCTTAGAGCTTAGGCTTTGACCTGTGAGGATTGGGTATACTTTAGGTTTCCTTCTGCGAACTTCCATTTCGTATCTCACCTTTGTTCATTTTGCTAATCGTTTGAATATCGTTCAGATGGTTCGAACTCGTACTACCGGTAGCGCGGATGGAGACGATGATGCTACTAACATTGATGTTGCGGTTGCTAATGCTCTCAACACTCTTTTCCCTGGTCTTACTACACATGAGATGATGGAACAGGTGATCAACAACATTCGTAATCAGACTGGTGCTTCGGGTAGTGGTGGAGGAAATCAACCCACAGGCATTCACACTTGGCTCGAGCGTTTCGGTAAGCTCAAGCCTCTTTCTTTTAGCACTGCTGCTACTTCCACTGAGGCCGAGGACTGGATCACTCATATTGAGAAGCTGTTTGAAGTATTGGGTTGTGGAGACGAGTTTAAGACTCGTTTGGCTGCATTTAAGTTGGAAAGTGATGCTTTGAATTGGTGGAAGGCACTCAAACATGCACGAGGAGGAGATGCTTTTGCTGTTACTTGTACTTGGACTGAGTTTCGGACTATCTTCTATAACCGTTACTTCCCTGATGCTGAACAGCAAAGGTATGAGAGGGATTATCAAGGAATCTACCAGTTTGATCATGAGAACTCCAATGAGTACATGAGTAGATTTATGAGGCTGGTAAGTTTTGTGGGAACGAATGCTGGAGATGGTAGGCGCCAAGCTAAGCACTTCAAGTGGGGATTGAAGAAGTGGGTGTTGGACCGACTGCTTAACACTGAGTATGAGGATGTGTCGGCCTGCAATGACGCAGCTCGTAACATTGAGATCTTTCATGAGGGTTCGGGTTCCAACAAGCGTAATCGCGATGGTGATCGGATTCAAGGTAGGACTCAAAGTAATGATTATAAGGGAAATTCTAGCAGGAGTTATGATTCGAGGGGACAAGTGGATAGGAGTTATGATCAGCGGGGTCAGTCAGGAAGGAATGTGGACTCTAGGCTCCCTGAGGCGAGGAGTCAGGATAGCAGAGCTGCTGGTAAGAATGGAAATGATCGTCAGAATCAAGGTAACAATAACCAGCGTTACAACAAGGATCAGTCGGCTCGCGGATCAAATCAGGGTCGTGCTTCAGGATCTTCTGGTCAGCAAAGGACAGCTGAAGTTTTGCCTCCCCCACCTATCTGTACTACTTGTGGAAAGGCTCATCTGGGACCGTGTTTTAAGGCCACTGGTGGATGTTTCTCTTGTGGTTCCACTACTCACAAGATCAAGGATTGCCCTAAGAGGAACCCGGTGATTCCTGGAAACTACATCAAGCCGCCACCTACTACTGGACGTGTTTATGCTACTACTCGGAATCAGGCGGAGCGCACTTCAGGTACCATTACGGGCACTCTTTTCATTGATGATTATTCTGTCTTCGCTTTATTTAAGACTGGCGCCACACACTCCATTATATCTGTCACATTCGCTAAGAAACTTAATATGAAGCCCAAACCACTAACAAATCACTTATCGATATCTACGCCTATGAAAAACCATATGATCATTGATCATAAATACGTTAAGTGTCCTCTTCGTTTTGATGATCGTATTCGCTCTGCAAATCTGTATCCTCTCGATATGGTTGACTTTGATATCATTCTAGGCATGGATTGGTTGGCTTATCATAGAGCTTCCATTGACTGCTATGCTAGAACTGTGATCTTTGGAGACGTAAAACATCCTGAATTTGTTTATTATGGTTCTCAACCTCTCAAATCTGTTAAGTTCATTTCTGCTATGAAGGCACGGACCATAATTGCTCATGGGTGCCAAGGTTTTCTGGCATCTATTAAGGACACATCTTTGGAGAGTCCTGACATTGAAAATCTTTCTGTTGTTTGTGAATTCACCGACGTTTTTCCTGATGAACTTCCTGGTCTTCCTCCAGCTAGAGAAGTTGAGTTTAGCATTGAGTTAATTCATGGTGCTGAACCGATTTCGAAAGCTCCGTATCGTATGGCACCTGTAGAACTGAAGGAGTTGAAGGAACAGCTGCAAGAGATGATAGAAAATGGATTTATTCGACCCAGTGTTTCTCCATGGGGTGCACCTGTTTTATTTGTGAAGAAGAAGGATGGAAGCATGCGTCTATGTATCGACTACCATGAACTCAACCGTATTACTATTCGAAACCGTTATCCTCTTCCGCGTATAGATGATTTGTTTGATCAACTGCAAGGAGCTAAGTTCTTTTCTAAGATTGATCTGAGATCTGGTTATCATCAGCTACGTGTGAGGGAGCAAGATGTTCCTAAGACCACGTTTCGTACCAGATATGGTCATTATGAATTTCTCGTTATGCCTTTCGGTTTGACAAATGCGCCTGCGGTATTTATGGACCTAATGAACCGTGTTTTCCATGAGTTTCTCGACAAGTTTGTTATTGTTTTCATCGACGACATTTTAGTTTACTCCAAGTCTGAAGAAGAGCATGAACAACATCTCCGGATAGTTTTGGAGATTTTGAGGAAGAAGAAGTTGTACGCCAAATTTTCGAAGTGTGAATTTTGGTTAAGACAAGTCGCGTTCCTTGGTCATATTGTATCTGCTGATGGTATCACCATGGATCCGTCTAAGGTTGAGGCTATCACTAAGTGGCCAAGACCTACGACAGTGACTGAGGTTAGGAGTTTTCTAGGACTTGCTGGTTACTACCGACGTTTTGTAGAAGGTTTCTCTCGATTAGCTTTGCCCCTAACCCAACTGATGAGAAAAGGTGAAAAGTTCGTATGGACGGATGAACGAGAAAAGAGTTTTGAGGAGTTGAAACGGAGATTGGTGTCCGCTCCTATTTTGACTCTTCCATCTGGTTCTGGAGGATTTCAAATTTATAGTGATGCATCTAAGAAAGGACTAGGCTGTGTTTTGATGCAGCATGGAAAGGTGATAGCTTACGCTTCAAGGCAACTAAAACCTTATGAGGAGAATTACCCAACTCATGACCTTGAGTTAGCTGCTGTGGTGTTCGCGTTGAAGATCTGGAGACATTACTTGTATGGAGAGACGTGTGACATTTTCACCGATCATAAGAGTCTCAAGTATATTTTCACTCAAAAGGAACTTAACATGAGACAAAGAAGATGGTTAGAACTTCTTAAGGATTATGACACCAACATTCAGTACCATCCAGGTAAGGCTAATGTAGTTGCTGACGCACTTAGCCGGAAATCAGGTATTCTTGCAAGTATTGAGATTGAACCTAGGATTCTTCGTGACTTAGAGAGTTTGGATGTTGAGCTATGCGTACGAGGTTTTGATGGATACTGGGCTAGTATGAAGGTGGAGTCGAACCTTATACTGCAAATTAAGGAAGCTCAGAAAGATGACGGCGAGCTGTGGGTCGTGGCGCAAAATGTTGAAGAAGGTAAGCAGACGGAGTTTAAGGTTGATAATGACGGTATTGTATGGTATGAAGATAGGCTTTGTGTTCCCAATGATCAGGTACTTCGTGAGAAAGTTATGACTAAAGCTCATAGTTCTCCTTTCACTATCCATCCTGGTTCTACCAAGATGTATAGGGATTTGAAACAGTACTTCTGGTGGAATGGCATGAAGCAAGATGTGGCGACGTTTGTGTCGAAGTGTATGATTTGTCAGCAGGTTAAGATTGAACATCAAAGGGCTAGTGGACTGTTGCAACCATTGGATATCCCGACATGGAAGTGGGATAAGATATCTATGGATTTTGTGACTGGACTACCTCTTACTCGGAAGAAGCATGATGCGATTTGGGTAGTTGTTGATCGATTAACCAAATCTGCTCATTTCTTACCAATCAGAAAGGATTATGGTATTGGTAGATTGGCGGAGATTTTTCAGCAAGAGATAGTTAGACTTCATGGTACTCCGGCATCTATTGTGTCCGATAGGGATCCGCGTTTTACTTCTCGTTTCTGGAAAGGTTTGCAAAAAGCTTGGGGTACTCGACTTAATTTTAGTACGGCATTTCATCCTAAAACAGATGGTCAGTCAGAGAGGACTATTCAGACCTTAGAGGACATGCTAAGGGCTTGTGCTTTAGAATGGACAGGCAGCTGGGATGAATATTTGTGTTTAGTAGAGTTTGCATACAACAACAGTTGGCATGCTAGCATTAAGGCAGCACCGTTTGAACTTCTTTATGGAAGGAAATGTAGAGCCCCTACTTGTTGGGATGAAGTAGGTGAACGCTTAATTGAAGGTCCGGAAATGATTGAGATCACTAATGAGAAAGTAGCTGTTGCTAGAGAAAAGTTGAAGGAGGCTAGGTCTCGTCAGTAAAGTTATGCCGACAAGCATCGTCGTGATTTAGAATTTCGGGTTGGAGATCGTGTATTTCTGAAAGTTTCGCCGTTTAGAGGTGTGAAACGTTTTGGAATCAAGGGCAAGCTCAGTCCTCGATTCATCGGTCCGTTTGAAATTTTGGAGCGTATAGGAGAAGTTTCGTATCGATTAGCACTTCCGCCTCAGTTATCGCATGTTCATGATGTTTTCCATGTATCTCTCCTTAGAGGATACAATTATCATCCGTTACACGTTGCTTCGTATCCGTTTGATCAAATTCGATCCGATATGTCTTTATCTGAAGAACCGAAAGCTATTTTAGAAAGACAAGAAAGAGTCATGAGGAAAAAAGTCATTCCGTTCGTTAAGATTCTTTGGAAAAATCACCCGGAGCGTGAGGCTACTTGGGAAACCGAAGAGTCGATGCGAGCTAGTTATCCTCAATTCTTTGAATAGTTTGGTATGTTCTCATTTCGTTTTCGCTTCGTTTCATTTCAATTTTCGAGGACGAAAATTCTTCTTTTAGAGGGGAAGAATTGTAAAACCTGAAAATCTAAAACATAGATAAAGACTAAAATACCCTCAAAATCAAAAATTATAAAATACGTAAAATACGTTTATAATCATTTAACGAAATTAAAACCTAACTTACGAATAATTAGAATTTAACTAAAATATGTATGATAACGCTACACGCGTCGTTCGGGGTCAAAGGAACTTCCTTTTCTTCGATCAAGTTTTATAACACCCTAGGCAGTGAACCTAATCATTGTAGTGTAGTAATTAGGGTAAGCCACGGGTATTGATATCGTTCTCTAGGGGAATAGGAATGCTAGTAGGGAGTTACTACGCTAAGGTTAAGGTTGAAGAAGATTATTTTTTATCTTTTTATATTTTATGAAAAATGGAAAGGTACGAATCTCGGGTATTGGATTTGGGGGGTTGGTATTTCTACCGATTACTCTACTATTATCTAATTATCTAAACTAAGGTTGTGGGAGTCTATGTCTAATTAATGTGTGCTCGTATGATAGTTTAAAGATGTGTTTACTTAGTTTGTATTACTCCTTAATTATCTCCTATTGATGGTTGAGTGTCACGTCTTATTCCTAGTTGCGTTGTGTGTCTAAAGTTGTAGGGTATGCGTTTCTCCCTAACTCTTCGAACTTACCAAAGGGTCTTGTCTACAAACCCACTAGAGATTATAGACTCCTACTCTAAGGCGCTCTTCGGATGGTTTAGCCTACAATTACTCAGGTAATTATACTTTAAGGTTCACAAAGATGAATCAAGCATTAAGTACACAACGAATGACCTATCGCATTACTAGATCATTAATCAACTAAGATAAGAAACAACCAATCAATATTCAATAATTAAGTTTCATACTTCCTAAGCAACCACACAAATAACTTAGCCGGACATGGAGAACATGCAAGCATACACACAAATAATCAAAGACATAATTGAATTAATGAAGTAAAGACTTATCTTGATGTAAGATAGGGTTTAAAACCCTAAAATACTGTACAAGACACCTTAGGTTCGGTTTTAGGTTTTTACTCCAAAGACTCTCCACACAAAGACTGAAAAATTCGGATTCTATATATAAGATTACAATTGCGACGGCGTCACCTTATGTTTAGTGACGCCGTCGTGTCGCCGCCATTAGGGTTTCGTCTTGGCCACGTTAACCTGGCGACGGCGTCACCTTATGTCCGTGACGCCGTCCTCTTCAGCTTCTGACGTCGTCTGGATTGCATCTAGGCCGTCTGAGTAGCGACGGCCTACTCTTTCACCACTAGAAGCCGTCTCTTGAAAATACGAGTTTTGGGTTCTGGCCCGTCACAATAATTTTGGGACGGCGTCGCCAATAGCACCTGACTCCATCACCTTCTACTTTCAGCAATTGTGAGTGTCTCGATTTCGACTTTGGCCATTTTCTTCATATATTCGCGCCTTTTCGTCCAAATAAGTGCCATTCCAGCATTTTGCCTTCACGAGACCTAAAAAGTGAAAAGGAACGATATTAAGCAATAACGGATACAAAAGTGATCAAATAAGGACTTAAACGACCCCTCAAAATGGTACCTTTTAAAACCTTATCAAATATCCCTACACTTGTTATTTGCTTGTCCTCAAGCAAATGTGCTTTTAGCCAATTAATTTATAAGTTAGGGGTCATGAAGCATTAATTCAAAACGGTCCACAACACATATAAGCCCCGCAAAAGTCATAACAAGCACGGAAATTACATACTAGCACCTCACATGGGGTGTTTGGATACTCACATCTCTCTCGGGTGTATAAATGAAATATAACAATATAGGAAATGGAAGATAAACACTCATTAACCGGTCATAGTACATAGATTACCATAGGCTTGAGAATAGATCAAACATCCATCGCTTTGGCGTAAGCACCTAGGAAAGACTATCAAAGAGGTCTTTAAAGGGTTGTAACGTTAGGCTTACGGTAGGGAAATAAGGGTTTGGTGGGATAGGCTATTTAGTGGTGGTAAGTCAAAAATCTCTATGTTAACTGCATATGAAGAATGGCGTTGCTAAGCCAAGACTCGACACTCTAAACTCTAGATAACTGAAATAAACAAACATAAATTTAAAAGATAGATGTAGGATGGTAGCCCGTATGTTTTTTTTTTTTTTTTTTTTCACTCTATTTTTTTTCTTTTTTTTTTTTTTTTTTTTTTTCTTTTTTTTTCATACACTTTTACTCTACCATCCTCTATGATAACATCAAAATACTAGGGATTTACAGGCATATCCCTACACTTGAGTTTTTATTACTCTAACACTAATTTGACCCGAATTGAAAAGATCAAAACACTTGGGGTACATTATTACGCAAACAAAGGGAATTTGAATTTAACGTTCCCTTCCCGTCATTTCATAAACTTTAACTTTTCCCATGAATCCCAATCGTCCCAAAACTGTATATAAAGGATATGACTCGACTTAGCAACTTATGCAAGCAACTAGATAATTGAACTAAGGGTTTAGGGTGATAACAAACATTTGCACTAAAAGTGAGTGCATAAAGGGGTAGGCTAAGGCGATTTGGGTGTATATTTGGGGGTGGGGTGTAAACAATGCTCTTCATTGATATTCCGGAAAAACCGAAATATCAAGAGAACCGCGAAAAGGATAGGCTCTGAGGGGTTAACTAGGGGTATCTTGTACTAAAGATGAGTACAACGCAAAGGGTGTGGGGGAATTACTCAACCGATATGGAAGAAGTAATTATATTACAGGTATCAAACAAGGGTTATCCTAATGCCTCTTATCATTTAGTTATTCCTAACTACACAAGTGTAGCCTCACTTGCGATCTCGGAATGCATCACAAAACAAGTTCTAGAATCTATTATACTACCGGTTCACACTCTAAGCATTAAAGATGAATGCTTTTAATTCCTACTAATCTAAGGGCGATCCTCACATTTTGGGTGGAATTTGGGTGGTAACGGGTTTTTGTGCTAGTCATGCAACTTCCTATCCGTGAGACGCTTTTGTTAAGACTAATGGCCCACTCCTATATGTCATGAAAAATTTTAAATTTGGTGCCAAAATTACCCTAACCAACATTTTCTCATGGTTTATTACATAATCACAATTGGACAAAGCAAATAATCAAGGATAAGCATAGTTTCAAAGTTCCCGTTTTATTTTCCCTCCCTACACTTAAACTGAACATTGTCCCCAATGTTCCCCGAAAGTATCAAAGTTATGATAAAAGAAGGTAATTAAAAACGAAAGAAACTAGTACTCCCCTGATTAGCTCGGTAGGATCCGTGTAAAGTGGTGGTTAAACTCTTTTCCAAGAAGAATTATTGCGTGAAAAGCTCCTTCCAATCTTATGTAACTTCTTCTTGACAAACTAAACCTGCACACTTGAAGAAAACAAACGAAACCTTCGCGTAAAATCGGCGGTAATAATATATGTAAGACTCGATTTAAACTAGGATATAATGCTTGTGGAATGGATGTTTACAGAATTTCTAAGAAAATTAAGACCTGGAAAATTCCAAAAATTTATAAGTAGCTCAGAAAACGAGAAAAAGTAATCTGATGTTTTTACTCCTTCCTGACGCCGTCAGGTTGCAATCCTGACGCCGTCAGGTTATCCTGACAAAAACTGGTCTGCGATTTTCTGGAAAAAATTCTGGAAAATTTACATCTTTAGAATCTGGAAAAATTTCTGCAAAACATCCATTATGACTCGATACAAGCATTTGACTCGAACAAACAAACATAAATATCTTTTAGTTAATTGTTATTCTCATGTTTACGTTTCTTTTGAAAACGTGTGTAATCCTCCCTACACTTATCCCTTATGTAAAATACCTTTATATGCAATTAAGACGAAGTTAAAAACAAAATAAAGCATTTTTACAAATTTAAACATGAGGATAAACAATTAATAAAAGATATAAGACACTAACAAGCAAACAATTAAACATGGGTTGCCTCCCACGAAGCGCTTTTCTTTATTTAAGAGTCTTGTAGCTAGACTCATAGTCGTGCTGCTACGTTTCCTCACCACCGCCCTCTTGACGGCCTCTAATGGGGGATTCCATGTTGTAGAAGTGCCCTAAAATGCGCTTCTCTAAGAGTTCATCCTCTCCCCAATCGGTCCTGTATTCCGGTCCTAGGCTCAAGCAATCCTTGTAGAATCCGAAAATCTTAGCCATAACATAATCAACACCTTTCTCCCTATCCCCATCATTCCTATAATAGACCGATAGTTTAAGTTCCTTTTCATCATTAGAGAGTGATGAAAACTTCTCAATCTTAAACGGCATTTGGTAAGCTATGTCATCGGTCTTATTCTTGAATCGCACTACTCCTAATGAGGGGTCATAGGTCATCCCGGTGCTTTCTATGAAAGGTTTTCCTAGAATAACATGGGACAAGCTAGGGTCTATGGCCGTGCTAATATCATTCACAATTATGAAGTCCGTAGGAAACGTGAAACTACCTACATAAACGGGCAATCCCTTAACTCTACCAAGAAAATTGCAACTAACATTAGGATCATTGGGGTCTTGCCTAGTTGGAATAGGCTTCTTCAATATCCAATTGTAGTAGGTGCTAGTCATTATGTTGATTGGGGACTTGCGATCAATGTAAGCTTTTGCCACAAAAAGGTGTCCTATGACACATGGTATGTTAAGATTCCAAGGGTTCCCAAACTTAATTCGAGGACTTTTCCTAACATACATGTGACGGTGGTCACGCACTAAGTGAGGGTGGTGAGATAGTTCTTCTTCCGTAGGAAATTTGTTGAAATAGTCAATGTCTACTTCATCTACTTCCTCGGGTATTTCCTCATCCACAAGTGTATAGTCCTCTTCGTCATTTGTTTCATCAGGTTCAACTAAGGCGATGGTATTGACGAATTGGACATACTTTAGCTTGCTTGGATCCTTAATCTCTATGCCTGAAGGCTCGGGAGTTGAGATAGCACTAACCTTCTTATCACTAGCTATGGCTTTCAAAAGGTTGTCTATTTTCCTATCCATTTCGGCTTGTTGATTGTTAAAGCGGTCCGAGAGCTTAGCCATTTGGGTTTCTTGGGATGCAACTAGGTTTTGCAACATCCCTTCGATGTTTTGTTGGTTAGGACCGTTAGGTGGGGGCCATGAGAAATCATTAGAGGTGAATTCTTTGGTTTGTCCCCAATAAAAGTCGGGCTTGTTTTTCCATGCTTCACGGGTTTCATTGAAATTCCTAGGTCTGGGTGTTGTAGGGAATCTTCCTCCCGCTCCATTAATACGCGAGGATGCGTAGTCAACAGAAGCGTGTTCGGGGGATCGGGTGCTAGTGCGCGTGTTATGAGGATCACAAAACGGATCGCACGAGGAAGAAGCTTTGTTCACATGGTGTGAAGATTTAGGATTTTCGTAGGAACTCATGAGGAATTTAACTTGATCTTCAAGTTCGATCATCCTATGGTCGGGAGGAGGCAAGGAGATTGCCTTGACGGTTTTGGGCAGCTCACGGGGGTCATCCCAACTTTAGTTGTCATAGAGGGCGAGGTCCTCTATTATTTCCCATGATTCTTCTGCGGTGAGATCACTAAGTTTTCCACCGGCCGCTTGGTCAATGGATCGCTTAGTGGGAAAGTTGACATGATCATAAAAGATTTGGACATGGAGCCAAAGATCAATGCCGTGATGAGGGACTTTATGAAGTAAGTCCTTGAATCGGGTCCATGCTTCGTAGAGAGATTCACCTTGACGTTGTTGGAACATCAAGATGTCATTCCTAAGCTTAGTGGTTCTCCCCGGTGGGAAAAATTGAGCAAGGAAGCGAGAGGTAAGATCATCCCAACTTGAGATGGAGCCGGCGGGAAGTCGCTCAAGCCAATTACTAGCTTGGTCCCGTAGAGAGAATTGGAAGAGACGCAGGCGCGTGGTCTCCCGAGTAGTAGCATCAAGGTCGATGGAATCGACGATTTTGAGGAAATCCCTCAGATGCTGATTTGGATCTTCGGAACGAAGTCCATGGAATGCACATCCGTTTTGCACCAACCGGATGGTGTCGGATCGCAGGGCCGTAGTTTGGGCTTGGTCGGGAAGCTCAATGGTGTTCCTATAGCCTAGGTGGCTTGGTCTCGAGTATTCACCAAGAGTACGGGCTCTTGGCGGGTCATTTGGTGGTGGGTTGATGAATGGTAGTGGGTTATCACCTTCCATGATGAAAAGTGATGGAATTACGAATACAGGTCACGAAGAAGGGGGATAGACTAAGAGAAATCTAAAAATGAGAAAAAACTTTACTTGATAGGAATCAAGCAAAGAAACCTAAACGAGGTGGACTACTAACTAGCTATTCTATTCCCCGGCAGCGGCGCCAAAAACTTGATAACGCTACACGCGTCGTTCGGGATCAAAGGAACTTCCTTTTCTTCGAGCAAGTTTTATAACACCCTAGGCAGTGAACCTAATCGTTGTAGTGTAGTAATTAGGGTAAGCCACGGGTATTGATATCGTTCTCTAGGGGAATAGGAATGCTAGTAGGGAGTTACTACGCTAAGGTTAAGGTTGAAGAAGATTATTTTTTATCTTTTTATATTTTATGAAAAATGGAAAGGTACGAATCTCGGGTATTGGGTTTGGGGGGTTGGTATTTCTACCGATTACTCTACTATTATCTAATTATCTAAACTAAGGTTGTGGGAGTCTATGTCTAATTAATGTGTGCTCGTATGATAGTTCAAAGATGTGTTTACTTAGTTTGTATTACTCCTTAATTATCTCCTATTGATGGTTGAGTGTCACGTCTTATTCCTAGTTGCGTTGTTTGTCTAAAGTTGTAGGGTATGCGTTTCTCCCTAACTCTTCGAACTTACCAAAGGGTCTTGTCTACAAACCCACTAGAGATTATAGACTCCTACTCTAAGGCGCTCTTCGGATGGTTTAGCCTACAATTACTCAGGTAATTATACTCTAAGGTTCACAAAGATGAATCAAGCATTAAGTACACAACGAATGACCTATCGCATTACTAGATCATTAATCAACTAAGATAAGAAACAACCAATCAATATTCAATAATTAAGTTTCATACTTCCTAAGCAACCACACAAATAAATTAGCCGGACATGGAGAACATGCAAGCATACACACAAATAATCAAAGACATAATTGAATTAATGAAGTAAAGACTTATCTTGATGTAAGATAGGGTTTAAAACCCTAAAATACTGTACAAGACACCTTAGGTTCGGTTTTAGGTTTTTACTCCAAAGACTCTCCACACAAAGACTGAAAAATTCGGATTCTATATATAAGATTACAATTGCGACGGCGTCACCTTATGTTTAGTGACGTCGTCGTGTCGCCGCCATTAGGGTTTCGTCTTGGCCACGTTAACCTTGCGACGGCGTCACCTTATGTCCGTGACGCCGTCCTCTTCAGCTTCTGACGTCGTCTGGATTGCATCTAGGCCGTCTGAGTAGCGACGGCCTACTCTTTCACCACTAGATGCCGTCTCTTGAAAATACGAGTTTTGGGTTCTGGCCCGTCACAATAATTTTGGGACGGCGTCGCCAATAGCACCTGACGCCGTCACCTTCTACTTTCAGCAACTGTGAGTGTCTCGATTTCGACTTTGGCCATTTTCTTCATATATTCGCGCCTTTTCGTCCAAATAAGTGCCATTCCAGCATTTTGCCTTCACGAGACCTAAAAAGTGAAAAGGAACGATATTAAGCAATAACGGATACAAAAGTGATCAAATAAGGACTTAAACGACCCCTCAAAATGGTACCTTTTAAAACCTTATCAATGTACGTGATCGATTTTGTACGACGAAAGATTTAAACGTCTCGCGTAAAAGTTTGGGCCTCGCCATTTGTTTGATTTTTGGATCCGATGGACTCGTTTCTTTTTGCCAAGCCGAGAGTCCAAGAAGCCCATAGGGGCGTTTGTTTTGTTCGTATGGATCAAGAGCCGAAGGCCATTGGGCCGTGGGTTTGTGTGCTCGGTTGGACCAAGCCGAAACCAACCCCCTCCGCAAGCCCTAACCGAAAATGCTACCACTATAAATATAACACATAAACTCGAAAGTGAAACCCTAGTTTTGTTGCCTCTCTTTTATTTTCTCCTATTCGGCCGAACCTAGCAACCTTGGTGTCGAGTCTTTTGCTTCATCAAAGCTAAGGTATAACATGTTTCTCGTCTTATTTTGATAACACCTAACGTATCAAGTGTTGTAGCTTGTTTGTTTTAGTCGACTTGTGTTTCTTTTTCTTTTTGTGTCAAGCCGTGTGAAACCAACAAAGGCAAACCATAATGTATTGAACCTTGTAATATTAAGAGAACATGATATGTAATACGTATTATTGAATCGGATCATGGTTAAGTCGAGCTATATAAGAACCGAACCACATGCATGTGAACCGAACCATGTATATGTTTCGGCCAAGGTATAAAAACATGATAACTTGAATATGTAAAGTACTTAGGTGAGCTAGGGCTTGCGTAAAGTGTTGTAACCAAAACCCTAGGTTTGAACCGAACCATATAAGAGTTTTGAAAGTGTGTTTAATAAGTAAGGTCATGTAAACCTAAACCGTAGTTTGATGTGTAAACGTGCATGGTAAAACATAAAAGGAAAGGTTGTTTTTCATTACGTGTTAGGTTAAGTAGCGAGTCATTAAAAGACGTAACATGTAAAGTAAATGCATATTAATGTGATATTGAAAGAAGGAGAAACCCTAGAACATAATGAGAGTCGATTAGGGTTTGAAGCTAAGAGTGTTAATTCGTTATTTCATGTGTGAGTTATGACGTTTAAACTATTTTCACATTTAACCCTAAACTTTAATAAATGACATAATGAACCCTAATCTACTATATTAATTATAAAACACTTAAGTCTCATTTAATCATAAAAACCCTAAAGTATGAAGATCACTGAACACACTAAGTATAAACACCAAATATTAAAAGATCATTTCGACGATTATGGAATCATAAATAACATGGACGACCGTTAATGTGTATAGGTTCTGAGAAGAAGGAGTAATCCTTTGTTTTCCGTATTTCTGCTTTTCGATCATTTGCTTTGGAATAAGGTACAGATATTCTGACCTTTTCAGTAAAGGTTCCTTTTAACGTTTTCTTTCGTTAGATTTTATATTAGGGTTTCCTAAGCCTTTGCTATGAACCCCATTCTGTTTCGTTTGAGCTGTTGCTTATCTGAACTCTGATTTCTGAATTATGAAACATCTGATTTTGAACTATATGATATGAAAACTCTGATTTTGGAAATATGAATGATCTTCTGATAAAATATGATATGTGTCAGTTATGACATTCTGATTTAACCCAAGATAGTTTGACACCCGAGCCAAATATTTCACTAGTCATGGGGGTTCCATGTCCGTATCAGTGATGCACCTCTGATATGACTCTAGGGCAGTAGAGTGATGTTCTGCCACGTCTCTGGATGGTGAAGCATATTTTGTATATGTAGGAAGGGGCGTATGGATGCATCCTAGATCTGTTATCTGTTATCTGTTATATTTTATCTGATGATTGATGCTGCGTGCATGCACGTCCTTCATAACTCTGGTAGGTCTCCCCTACAAATGTTGCCTTACGAGGAATGTTGCCTTATGAGAATATGATTATGATCTGATATTTGTTTCTGGGCTCGTGGTAGTTAACTATAAACTTTATTTATAAATTCTGATTTATACTTTGAAAATGATTATGATTTTGCTATCTTTCGTTCACTATATTTCATATTCGATATCGTTTAGTATTCGCTTTGCTTTCATATCTGTTCACTGGGCTTTTGAAGCTCAGCCGCATTTTCTTTTCTTCCGCGGCAGGTATCTAAGCGTTGGAAGCTGGGTTTTGCTTTGGGATGAGTGCTTGAGTGGACTTACCTTAGAGATTTTTAGCTTTGATCTTATGATGCCATTTAAGACTTATTATTTCAGATATTTTGTCGGAGTTATTTTCTGCTGGGACCTATGTATTGAAGTCGTTTTGACTTGAATTATTTCCGCATTTATGTTAAGACTTCTTTTGGATATTTATGTTTGCTTTGATATGACACCATTACTTGTGATTCCTTTACCCTTGTCGGGTCGGGGCGTTACAGGATAAGTTAGAGAAACCACTTGATAATGCAATTGGCCATGCATGCTTATATGCCAAACGATCTCAAGAACTTCTAGAATGCTTAATTACAATATGCCCCAAAACCTTAGGTGAGCAAGTCAATCCCTTGATACCCTGTTCTATGCCTAGTGCCAAGCATACAACTCATTCAATGACCAATACCACGAATGTGAACTCTAGTATGCCTTCAAGTAGTTCAGAACCCAGCACATCTAAACAGGAAATGCAAAAAGTAGCAAAACCAACTAATGTTCCCATTCCCTCTACAGGAGTAATCAGTGACATTAAAGCGAGCAGGTCAAAGTCTCAAGACAATAAAAGGAATGATAGGACCTCGCAAGCTAAGAATGTGCATTGGAAGAGAGTAGAAGACCAACCTAGGAACTTTAAGTTTGAGCCGAATAAAACGAATCGTGTTGATTCTAGTATTTGCCATAGGCATACTGTATTAATTCGAATTCGGATACTATTTGCAAACCTTGTAATGATGTCTTCTTGAATCCTGTTACTAATCATGAATGTGGTGTGAATGTTTTGTCTAAAACTGTCAAATATCCAGTTAACATTGTTAAAGCAAAATATCATGCTAAAAAGGCAAAAAGGCAAAGGCTAAAGAAAGTTAGAAAACAGTGGAAGCCCACAGGAGGAACTTTTAGTAAGATAGGTTATCAATGGATACCTGTTGGCCATAAGGTTAATCAGACAATGCCCTCTAGAAAATGGATGCCTACTGGTAGAAATATTTCCTTAAGAAGTGAACATACTTTGAATAGGACAAATACAGACACCAGAACTGCATCTATTCCTAATGATTCTATTGCTTATATTTCTGATGTGGGTGTCCCAATCACTGCTACTAACAAAATGGAACCCATTCTTACATGGGGATCCCAATTATCCAGTTATCCATTCTTGTCTGTGTTCAACTGCAGATCGTTCAAATCGTTCTGTGGTACCTGGACTCAGGCTGTTTCAAGCATATGACTGGAGACCGGTCGTGGCTCAAGAACTTCGTGAGCAAATTCATCGGGACAGTTAGATTCGGAAACGACCATTTTGGAGCTATTATGGGTTATGGAGATTATGTGGTTGGAGATAGTGTAATTTCCCGGGTATACTATGTGGAAGGTCTTGGTCATAACTTGTTCTCTGTTGGTCAATTCTGTGATTCCGATCTTGAAGTGGATTTTAGAAAACATACTTGTTTCGTTAGAGAACTTGATGGTGTGGAATTGTTAAGAGGAACTCGTGGTTCAAACCTATACACCATCTCTATCGAAGACATGATGAAGTCCTCTCCAATCTGCTTGTTGTCAAAGGCTTCAAAAACAAAGTCATGGTTATGGCATCGTCGTCTCAATCACCTGAACTTCGGCACCATTAATAACCTTGCCAGAAAGGATCTTGTCAAAGGCTTACCTATTTTAAAGTATGAAAAAGATCATCTTTGTTCAGCCTGCCAATTGGGAAAAAGCACGAAATATGCCCACAAACCAAAACCCACAAACTCAGTAATGGAAGGTCTTGATACCCTTCATATGGATCTGTTCGGACCAATGAGAGTACAAACGATTAATGGGAAGAAATATATTTTAGTCGTAGTTGATGACTACTCTCGATTTACTTGGGTAAAGTTTTTGAGGACAAAGGATGAAACTCCAGATGTCATCATCAAACTTATCAAGAAACTTCAGGTTCGTCTTATCAACACGGTTAGAATGGTTCAAACTGACAATGGCACAGAGTTCGTTAACAAAGACTTAATTCAGTTTTATGAAAGTGTTGGAATCAGTTATCAAAGAAGTGTTCCACGAACTCCTCAACAGAACGGTGTAGTTGAAAGACGAAATCGAACTCTTGTGGAAGCCGCTAGAACAATGCTAATTTATTCAAAGGTTCCAATGTTTTTATGGGCTGAAGCCATTGCCACTGCTTGCTACACCCAAAATCGTTCCCTTATACACACCTCTCATGGAAAAACTCCATATGAACTAGTTCATAAACGAAAACCTGATCTCTCCTACCTTCGTGTGTTTGGTGCCTTGTGCTATCCAACGAATGACGGTCAAGACTTAGGAAAATTAAGAGCAAAGGCAGATATTGGAGTTTTTGTTGGTTATGCACCAAACAAGAAGGGTTACAGAATCTACAACAAGAGAACCCGAAATATCATGGAAACAATTCACGTTACGTTCGATGAGCTGACCGGTCAAATGGCTCCTGGACAATCCAGTTCTGGACCCGCACTTTAAAACAGTCCCATTGGTTCATCCCTTGTACCAAATTCTTCTCCAGCAACTCCATATGTACCTCCATTTGAAGATGATTTAAAGAAATTGTTTGATCCTATGTTTGATGAACTCTATGAGCCAAGTGCTATTGAACCGTCAATTCCCACAACAGAGGCTGCTCATAACACTGAGAATGAAGTCAATCCAACAGTCTCAATATCGTTAAGTCAAGAAGCGCCTGCTGCTGATCACTCAGTCTCATCAACAAATCATCAATCTTCGAATGTACATCATGGAACTGTTTCTGGCATCAATAATGAAGTTAATCCCTTTGCTACTCCCGAAGATGCTCCATTTGAAAACATCTTTGCCCCTGAACCAACACCTGAACCATCTTCATCAGGGGATATAAACTCTGCTACATCAGTCCTTTAACAACAACCACACGAACACCTTAGAAAATGGACACATGACCATCCATTGGATAACATCATTGGGAATCCTTCTCGTTCTGTATCAACTCGAAAACAATTAGCTACTGATGCCTTATGGTGCTTCTTCAACTCAGTACTCTCCAAGATCGAACCAAAAGATGTTAAAACTACAATGTCTGAGGACAGCTGGTTTAATGCAATGCAAGAAGAAATTCATGAGTTCGATCGTCTAGATGTATAGTGTGAAAACGTAGAGGGGGGGTGAATACGTTATCGTTTAAAATCGTTAGATCTTTTGTATCAAATCACTTATGAAGCTTGTTATTATATGAAAGTATCAATTATTGTTTATGACTAATATAAAGCATAGTAAACCAAGTTGTCACACAAGCATCATCATCAAACCACATCATAAGCAATTATAAAAGTAAAGAGATAAAGAAAGGAAAGTGCAAACCGAACACGAGGATTTATAGTGGTTCGGTCACGGATCTCCTCTCCGCCCTACTCCACTCCCCGAGTACCCAACTCGAGAGTTACTTCACTAAATCAACAAGCTCCCTTCTCGGCGGAGAAAACCTTACAATCGTCGCTTACACTTTTTCCGGTACAAAGCTAAATACCGGGTTCTAGTTCGAGGTAGAACCAACCTAACATCGCCTATACAATATTTCCGACACTAAGCTAGATGTCGAGTTCTTTTCAAGGGTACAACCACTCCCACTATGTTTTATGGCCCAACATAACAAACCTTGTGTTTTATGGTACAAACACATAAACCATCTAATCTAGTTTGGTGAAAGTGTTGTGATGATGCAATGATGTTTACAATGATGATCCATGACATAAATGTCTAATGGATATGAATGACTAATCTAAATGATCTTCTTAAATAAGAAGTCTTCAATCAATGAGGATATCAAGAGATCTTGAATCTTCATATGTTGATATGCTTTGGTGAATGAGGATGGCTAGATCTCCAAGCTTTCCTTGGTTGATCAAAATGTAAAGTATGCTTACAACAAAGATGAATGTTAGAAGCATTATGATCATGTGATGACGAGGGTGATGTATGTTACTACATGGTTATCTATAGATCTAAAAGATGAAAGAAAGATAGAAAGAATGTGTGTTGGAAGGGATGATTGAAATGAGAAGACAATGGGCTCTATTTATAGCCAAAAATGTAATCTAAAAAATAATACTTTATTAGATTTGATATCTTAGAATATCTTTCAAGATCTTTCAAATCTAACCAAATATTGACCAAATCTTCTAAAGATATGATGATGCATGAAGTGATGTAAAATTGTATTTTCATTTAGATTAAAATGTTCATGAAAATAAACTTGTAAAATGTATTATGTAACTAGTTTATAAAAAGTCTAATTGCCTTTTATAAAATAAAATATCTAGTTAGGTGCTTGTCAAAATAATATATATTTTGTCAAGTGTAAGTAAACTTTAGTACTTGTATGAATATTATAGTTAGTTTACTTGTACAAATAAAAGTATATATTTGTTAGACATTTTACAAAAGATGTATTTGTATAAAATACTTGTGAATGCAAAATGTAAAATGAGGTTCGAAATAGAATGATTAACCTATTAAAATACTTAGTGACTCTAAACGTATTTTAAAAATTCTAAATGATTTGTTAATGGGTTTGATCATAATGCCACATAACAAACATGTATGAACCTGTGTTGTAACATACGAGGACTTGAGACATCGAGAGGTGTTGAATGTATGTTGAGACAAATGTAATTACAAGTAACTTGTACATTTTACGTTATGTATTACAAGTTACATGTTTGTCATCAATCAAAACAAACGAGACTGTATAGATTAAATATCGTAATATTTGCACTAACAATCTCCCCCTTTTTGATGATGACAAAGATATGTAAACGTAATAGAAAGTAAAATGTAAAAAGTTACTTGTATCCTTACTACCTTTACATTACCTTCTCCGTTTACACTCTTCTCCCCCTTTTGTCGAAACAAAAAGGGCGTGTCCTTGGAGTTTAACTTAATTTCTCCCCAAAAAGGCGAGCTTGCATCATCCCTAGTGAAGTTAAATCGTCTACTTCAATCCGTCCCTTGTTTGGTAGCGGATCCATGGATCAAATAAAGAGGCTTAACCTACATCAAGGTTAGTTTTATGCAACAAAAATTATGAGAAATATATGAAAAAGAAAAAGGCATAGCAATGTTAGCCTATTTTCTCCACTTTTTATCGAAGCACAAATGCTTGTTGAAAAGTGAGAATGATGCTAAATGCGTGCATGCTCCCCCTTGACGGTTGCTCCCCCTTGTTTGAGGCGTCAGGGTATGATTAAAAACCTACAAAACAAATATTAGTGCAAAACTATATCCGTCATTGGACGAGTAAGTGATATACAACAAAGTGTGTATAAGATGCATTCAGTAAATTCTTGACGGAAGCTCCCCTTGCTCTAGGGCGTCAAGATGAACCTTCAAAATAAATATTAGTATAATAGAAGCTTTGTCTTTAGACAAATATGTCATATACAACCAAGTGTATAGACGATGCAATATAAGTGCTTAAAGGATATTCCTCCTTGTTCGAGGGTGTCAAGAAGCACCTAAAATAAGAAAAATAATTGATGCAAACTTCATCCTTAGATGAGTAAGTTATATACAATCGAGTGTATATGATGATGAACCTACAATGAAAAACATTAGTGCAATATATTTCATCTTTTTCACAAAGAAAAATAAGATGTATATATGTGATAAATGATATAATATGATAAAAGCCTACAAAATAGTTCCTAGAAAGAAGATATGGAGTCTCCCACCGGGTGTGCGACTAGTGGTGCTAGTGTTGGTGTCGGTTTACTAGTAGGATTCATGTGGTGATGGTAGATGACTCGAGATTTACAAAAGTAATTTTTCGCTAATCCATGGTGGTGATGATTAGTGAAAGTGGTGATGGAAGGTGGTGGTGATTAGGTAGGAAGCTATTAAGGAGTTAGAAACTCGTATGTATAGCAAATATAAAAATATGGATTCATGCAATCCTTTCGTCGTGTCAAGTGACCAAAGCTAAGAGGAAAAAAATATGAATGGACATTGCATTTCAATGATGCATAAGGGTTATGATTTGAATGATTTATTGATGCTAACAACCTATTGTTTTGAGCAAGTTCTCATATGCTTCAACCCTAGAGTAATCAATAATGCGTTCTATCTAAGAGTATTATAATGAAGATACCAAAAAATATAAAAGTGATAACATGAAGATAAATTCGTTCATTGATTGACACGAATTATAAAGATGACCTATTCTAGGTGACAATGGGAAATGTAGTATTAGCATGGTATTGACCATCATGGATGATTATCATATTGAAAAGAAGTGAAGACAATATGAAAAATACTAATAATAATAATGAGTACCTATATGAGGATGACATCATTTGAGAGTTGGATAGACCAACGTGTTGAAAAGGTGTTGGGAATGGCTGTTTTGATTAATATATCGTTTGCACTAACAATGATGGAAGGTGCTAGTTTAAGGAAAATCCTATATGTGGAGATGAAGACGTTTTGTAAAAACACATGATGCGTTTTTCACTTGATGAGGTATTGGTGCGAAAAAGGTTGAACTAGTTGTGGTTTCATGAACCGGTTTTAGCTAAGTGGTGTTTACCTATGTGTTGGTATTGTAGAGTCTAAGAGACATAAATTTTGACAAAAGACAATTATGTGAATGAATTTCTCTCCCCCTTAATTGGTGGACATCCAACATAATGTGTAATGTATCAAATAAGGAATGACAACAAAGTGTTTAGGAGGTTATTTGGTGTTAACGAAAGAGGTGAGCTTAGTGATGTTTTACTGGATGATGGTTAGCATACAATGAACTTCATCCTTAAAGTCACGTACCTCTTCTCGATTAATACGAGATGATCGTATGATGAGGCATGTGGATTCCTAATAGGAAGTGAAGAGGATTAGAGTATTGTTATAACTAAATAATGATGGAGATGATTTTTGGAAAGCGGAAGCAAAAATGAGATTTGGAAAGAGGTCGGTTGAAAGACAAAAATGCAAAGCCAACCCTCTAGAACTTAATTTTATATGCTTTTAAACTATATGCAAGTTTAGGGGTCCCATAAAGCATAGTACTAATCTACATAGCAATAAAGGGGATTATGCAAAAATGAGCATATAAAAGTTAGAACCAAGTGAGATAACAAATAATTTGTTATCAACCTACAAAACAAATTTGTTGGTGACAAAAGATGTTAACATGATAGAAATCAAATGATAACATATTATATAAGAAAAAACACATTGCACTTTAGTAGACAAGAAATCACCATACAAGATAGCATCAAGACAATCATATTATGCAAGAATACAACTTTATTCAAGACATTTCATTTTGAGATTGTTTTGTCGTTAGACTTAGACGCTTAAGCATACTTGGCTTGTAAATTAACACAACAATCTATGTGATTAATTTGTAAGATAAAAAGGCTTCTAAAAGTTTTTCATACCAAAAGCATTTTGACATATTATATGTGCATATGTAGCAAACAAATAGTGTGACAAGAAGCAAAAGAAACAAGATGAAAGATTCATGCAAGCCATGTTTAAGACATAACAATTTGGAGCATGTATCATTTGGATCGTACTACACATAGATATAATGAATGCCAACTAATAGCTTTCAAACACAAACTTATCATATCAGAATTATCACGTATCAAAATGACATATTATGATTTCATAAGTAACATGTTAATCATGCTAAAATTAATTCAAAAGTAAGTATCATGCAAATAAAGTTTTAGGTTTAAACGTTTAGTAGCATGAAACAAGAATACAAGCATTAAAAAGATAAAACCGTACTGAGGTTTACACATTCGACTAGTTATCAAATACTAAGATAATGTCAAATCAACTTATCGTATTAAACAAGAACATGTAATCAACACATGTAAGTGTAATGCAAGTGGTTTTACTAAGGTTTACACATTTGACTAGTTATCAAAAACTAAGATAATGTCAAATCAACTTATCGTATCAAACAAGAACATGTAATCAACACATGTAAGTGCAATGCAAGTGGTTTTAAAAGAAAAGTCATATATACTACTTGTTTGATTAGTATTCCTAAGGCGAGGCAAACTATCAATGTTTTAACACTTACTTTAGGCAAGTATAGGAAAACAGATTTTTCAAGTTGGAGAATGAATATGAGACTATTACTAGCGGTGCTCAATTAAGGCTAAACACGACCATTTTTACGGGTGATTCCACAAACCCAACTTCTCTCCAGGAAGCAATTCAACCGTTAGGTCAAATTGAGTTTCTAGTGCAATAGATTCTCCAGTAATCATTCTCATGTTTAGAAAGATGGGAACTCCTACTTTTGCCTATTAAAGTGTATAAAAGATGATAGTTTACCAATACTTGGCTTAATGTGACACAACTAATATGCAATATAACTAAGGAGATGAAGATGTCATGTTATACACATGAATTTTAACAATGGTGTGTTTGATAAACAATGTATTTTAATCTTGTGTTTAGAATCGAAAGTTGTTCAAATTACACAGCTAATTGTATGATCTAATGGATGACATCTTGTACTTTAAATGTGAATTAATCATCTAAGACTAGAGAATGGAATATGTTAAACTAAGAACGTTCTCAAGAAAGCTCTTTGGAACATTATTTAACAAGAATCTAAGTGAGGTTACCAACTTCAATAGATCTTGTGTATGCTCTAAAATTGTGTAGTTTTAACCTTGGATGTGCACTCGATTTGAGCAAGGTTAGGTTATGATGTACGCTTGAAAGGAAATAGATACTAATAGTATCTTTCAACAAATGAGATTATCCCATGGGATAAAGTTATCATGCTTATGAAAACAAGTATGACAAGATGAATTGGATATGCTAGTTCACAGAACTTGTAGATGTTTGTTTCAAGATCATTTAGCCAATGAGGTGTAATGAAATCTCTTGTAGCACAACTATTTATGTCGCAAGAGTGATGCATAGGATATACAATATCCTTTTAACAAAATGAAAGCTTAACGCATGAATCTTAGTCATAATGTTCTTCAAAACATCATGTTTTCCTAAATGAAGATATGAAGCCAAAGTGTTTGAATCGGATAGTCCCATCTAAATAAACTTGGTCTCAAGATTATATTCACTAGATGATGACAAGAGGAATTCACTCGAGTTTCTTATGTATACTCCTCAAGAGTCATTGTTTCTTGGGGTGTATGATGTTGGCTTTGAGATTTCATTTTAACATATGTTGTTAAAATGTTGATTTGAAGTTTAACGAAATTTATGCAGAAGTTTATCGACAAAGTATTACTAATACTTTGATAATTTGTGAAGGTAGTACTACTTATACCTAGTGGACATTGACAACAATTACCAAGAGCACCATGCTTATTTGATAGTTGAGGTTCTAGCCATAATGAATTATCTAAGTCCTTATATATGGGAAAGGATGGTTGAGTTTGTTCAAACGTGCATTTGATTCAGTACAAGTGTTGGACACAAAGGCTTTTTGGGCAATACACTCAACGAATTCAATTGATGGTAAGGATGGTGGATTGGTTGATCTAGGTGGTATGTCTTCTAGTGTGTCTAAATAAGGATGTGGTGATGTAGGGGTTTGTTGTGCTATGGGAGTACTTAGGTTGATTATTTGTCCATAGACGTTGAACACAAAGAAGTACGGATACTAATTCTTATGGTTCATTGGTTGCTACAACTAGTGGGTGAAGTGCTTGAAGTTTTGGTCATGTCTTATGAATCTTAGGGGCTGAGGTATAGGTTCACCTTGAAAGGGGACGTTTGATTTAAAGGATGCTCTTGGAAGATCATGAGCAATACGCTTAATGGTGCCAAAAGATGGAAGATGGATAGTAGGTGTCAAAGAGGGATAAGTGGCACAATGGGTTGTTTGTTTTGGATAAGTGTTTCAACATGTGTTGTTAAAATACTTGGGTGTTGATTTTTTTCGGATATGACTTTTAATGACTACAATCGTAAGTCGCATATACTTGAATATTTCGGATGAAATACTTAAGTTGTCAATCCTAATTTGTTGAGATTATAAAGATTAGATTGAACTCAAGGATAACAAGATTTGATAGTATGTCTTTAACATATGTGTGAGTTATGACTCTATGTAAATACTTATTGTCTTAAAGGATGACACATTATTTTCATGTTAACCAAGTGAGGCAATACATGTAGATACAAAACAATATCTATACTCATATTTTAGACTTGTGTATGATATCTTTGCAAATAATGAGTCCAGATTTGTTAGTCTCGGTAAGTCATCTAAGTCATCCGCAAACGGGTGAGGAGATGTTGGTGGTGTTGCACAAAGTACAAGTTTTGGAGACTTTGGTTGTGATGGTGTTTTTGATGGTTGTAAAGTAGTCATAATGATGGGTGATTTTGGTGGTGGACTTGGACTACTTAAGTTTAGAAAGTTCACATCTTGAATGGGTGATGAGATGTTGAGAGGTAATGAGTCTGAGGATGAAGAGCTCAAGCTAATGAAGCAACAAGATCGAATGCTAATCCTAGTGGTTTTCTTAAGTGGCTTATTTGAGGTTAAGGATTTAGTCATTTTGACTTTGCTTTAAGAAATCCTAAGCTTGAGGAAAAGTAACAGTGAGGGTGTGAAAATGATCATCTTGAATGTGTCGATTTATGGAACTAAGGATTCATGGATTTGATGTTAATCCATACAAAGATGGTAGTTTCTAATGAGATGGAAGTGTCTAAAATCATGTCAAACATCCTAAGTTAATCCATTGAGGATGTGTTGAGTGAGGTATGAAAGATATGTATTAGCAACTATCCTAGAAACGAAGTTTGGTAAATTAGATTGCGGGTTTTAGTAAAATTCAATAACTTACCTGTAGGATCCACGGCACCATTTCTTTACACAGGCAGAACCCTTAAATTGGTGCCGCCTGGTCCGTCTGTACAGGTATGGCGGTACCAAAATGCATAACAGACGGTACCAACATTTTGGTGCCGTCTGATCCGTGGACACCAGAAAAGTTCACAGACCCATTTTTTAGGTGTCGGGGATTTTTCCGAAACCTGAAATTTTGCTTAAAATATGTGACATTAATTACTTCTAGTTAGGAAAAGTCGATAACACATATACAAACATAGTGGAGCATAGACTTTGACGAAGGGCTAACGATTTTCACATAAAAGTGAAAATGGGTAAAATTTGATAACACACTTGTGCTATCCACCTGCATAAACCGGTTAGCATACAACATTGTTTTAAGTCATATTATCATCCTACAAAGTAAAAACAAATAAATTACATCATACAACATTGTTTTTGTCCTTGTACCAAACACTCTCTTAAAACCTCTATTTTTCAAAGTACTTGACTAACTTACTTAGTACTTATTGCTAAGCGAATCATGACATTTCATAAGTTATGCGAGATGTTAGTATAACCTATGCAAAGGAAGTGATCTAAGTCTATAAGTGATGGTAAAACAATTTTCCAACTAAGTGCACAAAATCTAGCAAATGTCCTATTGTGCATAAACAAGAAATCGTCAAGCAAGCGAATAAATAACATGGCAAGATTGACATTATATTATGCAAACAAACAAGTGTAAACAACAATTTGAAAATAAGCAAGCAACATGTATGCAAACAGCATAAACAAGTGGTCATTTAGCATAGCATAACAAAAAAACACTTTTCGTCATTTTGCGTTTAAGAATGACGATGTATACCAAGCTTAATTAGTTTCCTTTAAACATATTACCAAATTATTTAGTTTCAAAAGAAATTGTATCCAAGTTTCAAGAATACCAACTTAAATTACTTGATTCAAAAAATTTGAGTTTTTATGTTAAAGCGAAACTTAATATCTTAGATATACGGTAGTATTTGGTCTATTTCACCTATTTAAAATTTGACACAGGCCATGAGAGTATTTTTAAATGAAAGTAGACTCAATTCCCTTTAAAATGATAGGTGGTTCGACTCCTACGGACTTACGGTTAATAAGTTATGAATTTTTTAAGTTGGCCAAAAAAACTGCGTACTGTGCAGACCAAGGAACCAAAAGTTTACAAGCAAGGAGCCCTTTTTTTGGTTCCGCCCAGTCCGTGGTCTTCACAGAAAGTTGAAAAATGTACTTACTCATGGCGAAAAAGTGTAGGACTTACTAGATTTGATAGAAAAAATATAATACACATATTTTGTTTATTATTTTTACTAATGTGACTTATCTAAACATTTAACAACAAAATTTCTAAGTATAATTAGCAAAACATTTTTCATATTATATTTCGCTTCAATGGTAATTTGATACATGGATCGTGCTCCATTTTAAAAACCATTTGTTTTGAAAATAAGAGCTACGAGGCTCTGATACCAATTGTGAAAACGTAGAGGGGGGTGAATACGTTATCGTTTAAAATCGTTAGATCTTTTGTATCAAATCACTTATGAAGCTTGTTATTATATGAAAGTATCAATTATTGTTTATGACTAATATAAAGCATAGTAAACCAAGTTGTCACACAAGCATCATCATCAAACCACATCATAAGCAATTATAAAAGTAAAGAGATAAAGAAAGGAAAGTGCAAACCGAACACGAGGATTTATAGTGGTTCGGTCACGGATCTCCTCTCCGCCCTACTCCACTCCCCGAGTACCCAACTCGAGAGTTACTTCACTAAATCAACAAGCTCCCTTCTCGGCGGAGAAAACCTTACAATCGTCGCTTACACTTTTTCCGGTACAAAGCTAAATACCGGGTTCTAGTTCGAGGTAGAACCAACCTAACATCGCCTATACAATATTTCCGACACTAAGCTAGATGTCGAGTTCTTTTCAAGGGTACAACCACTCCCACTATGTTTTATGGCCCAACATAACAAACCTTGTGTTTTATGGTACAAACACATAAACCATCTAATCTAGTTTGGTGAAAGTGTTGTGATGATGCAATGATGTTTACAATGATGATCCATGACATAAATGTCTAATGGATATGAATGACTAATCTAAATGATCTTCTTAAATAAGAAGTCTTCAATCAATGAGGATATCAAGAGATCTTGAATCTTCATATGTTGATATGCTTTGGTGAATGAGGATGGCTAGATCTCCAAGCTTTCCTTGGTTGATCAAAATGTAAAGTATGCTTACAACAAAGATGAATGTTAGAAGCATTATGATCATGTGATGATGAGGGTGATGTATGTTACTACATGGTTATATATAGATCTAAAAGATGAAAGAAAGATAGAAAGAATGTGTGTTGGAAGGGATGATTGAAATGAGAAGACAATGGGCTCTATTTATAGCCAAAAATGTAATCTAAAAAATAATACTTTATTAGATTTGATATCTTATAATATCTTTCAAGATCTTTCAAATCTAACCAAATATTGACCAAATCTTCTAAAGATATGATGATGCATGAAGTGATGTAAAATTGTATTTTCATTTAGATTAAAATGTTCATGAAAATAAACTTGTAAAATGTATTATGTAACTAGTTTATAAAAAGTCTAATTGCCTTTTATAAAATAAAATATCTAGTTAGGTGCTTGTCAAAATAATATATATTTTGTCAAGTGTAAGTAAACTTTAGTACTTGTATGAATATTATAGTTAGTTTACTTGTACAAATAAAAGTATATATTTGTTAGACATTTTACAAAAGATGTATTTGTATAAAATACTTGTGAATGCAAAATGTAAAATGAGGTTCGAAATAGAATGATTAACCTATTAAAATACTTAGTGACTCTAAACGTATTTTAAACATTCTAAATGATTTGTTAATTGGTTTGATCATAATGCCACATAACAAACATGTATGAACCTGTGTTGTAACATACGAGGACTTGAGACATCGAGAGGTGTTGAATGTATGTTGAGACAAATGTAATTACAAGTAACTTGTACATTTTACGTTATGTATTACAAGTTACATGTTTGTCATCAATCAAAACAAACGAGACTGTATAGATTAAATATCGTAATATTTGCACTAACATATAGGAATCAGTTCCAGTTCCAGATTGTGCAATGATCATTTCTCTCAAGTGGATCTTCAAAGTGAAGCTTGATGAGCACGGTGATGTTCTGAAAAATAAGGCACGGTTAGTTGCTAAAGGTTATCGTCAAGAAGAAGGTATCGACTTTGAGGAATCTTTTGCTCCTGTTGCACGCATCGAAGCAATCAGAATCTTCCTGGCTAATGCTGCAAGTAATAATATGATTGTCTATCAGATGGATGTAAAGACGGCTTTTCTCAACGGAGATCTTAAAGAAGTCGTATACGTCAGCCAACCAGAAGGTTTTGTGAATCCAGAGCATCCTACTCATGTCTATCGCTTGAAAAAGGCCCTTTACGGTTTGAAGCAAGCTCCAAGGGCATGGTATGATACGCTATCAAAGTTTCTTCTATCCACCGGATTCAGCAAAGGAGCAGTTGATCCAACATTGTTCACTAGAAAGTCAGGCAAACATTTAATTCACGTTCAAATTTATGTTGATGATATTATTTTTGCCTCGACTGACCCTAATGAATGTGATCGTTTTTCTATGGAGATGGGCTCCAAATTTCAAATGTCAATGATGGGACAAATGTCATTTTTCTTGGGATTACAAATTTCACAAAGTCCTGGAGGCATTTTTATAAATCAATCTAAATACGCTAATGAAATCTTAAAGAAATTTGGATTTACCTCCTATGGTGGAGCGTACAAAACTGGATGAGGACCACTCAGGGATAATAGTAGATCAAACGAAATATCGTAGTATGATTGGATCCCTGATGTACCTCACAGCCAGTAGACCAGACATTTTGTTCGCTGTATGCATGTGTGCTAGATACCAGGCTAAGCCTACCAAAAAGCACCTTGAAGCGGTTAAACGGGTCTTTCGGTATCTCCAAGGAACCATTAACATGGGACTTTGGTATCCGAAGGATTCCGGTATGTCTCTAATGGCCTATGCAGATGCTGACCATGCAGGATGTCAAGATACACGTCGAAGTACGTCAGGTGGTGCTCAATTTTTAGGTGACAAGCTTGTAAGCTGGTCTTCAAAGAAACAAATGAGCACTTCCATATCCTCTACAGAGGCTGAATACATAGCCATGTCATCCTGTTGTGCTCAAATCTTATGGATGAGATCCCAATTATCTGACTATGGCTTTGTATTCAACAAAGTTCCTATGTATTGTGATAACAAAAGTGCCATTGCTCTCTGCTGCAACAATGTTCAACACTCTAGAGCAAAGCACATCGACATTCGACATCATTTCATCAGGGAACAAGTTGAAAACGGTGTGGTTGAACTATACTTCGTAAGGACTGAATATCAACTAGCAGACATGATAACGCTACACGCGTCGTTCGGGGTCAAAGAAACTTCCTTTTCTTCGAGCAAGTTTTATAACACCCTAGGCAGTGAACCTAATCGTTGTAGTGTAGTAATTAGGGTAAGCCACGGGTATCGATATCGTTCTCTAGGGGAATAGGAATGCTAGTAGGGAGTTACTACGCTAAGGTTAAGGTTGAGGAAGATTATTTTTTATCTTTTTATATTTTATGAAAATGGAAAGGTACGAATCTCGGGTATTGGATTTGGGGGTTTGGTATTTCTACCGATTACTCTACTATTATCTAATTATCTAAACTAAGGTTGTGGGAGTCTATGTCTAATTAATGTGTGCTCGTATGATAGTTTAAAGATGTGTTTACTTAGTTTGTATTACTCCTTAATTATCTCCTATTGATGGTTGAGTGTCACGTCTTATTCCTAGTTGCGTTGTGTGTCTAAAGTTGTAGGGTATGCGTTTCTCCCTAACTCTTTGAACTTACCAAAGGGTCTCGTCTACAAACCCACTAGGGATTATAAACTCCTACTCTAAGGCGCTCTTTGGATGTTTTAGCCTACAACTACTCAGGTAATTATATTCTAAGGTTCACAAAGATGAATCAAGCATTAAGTGCACAACGAATGACCTATCGCATTACTAGATCATTAATCAACTAAGATAAGAAACAACCAATCAATATTCAATAATTAAGTTTCATACTTCCTAAGCAAACACACAAATAAATTAGCCGGACATGGAGAACATGCAAGCATACACACAAATAATCAAAGACATAATTGAATTAATGAAGTAAAGACTTATCTTGATGTAAGATAGGGTTTAAAACCCTAAAATACTGTACAAGACACCTTAGGTTCGGTTTTAGGTTTTTACTCCAAAGACTCTCCACACAAAGACTGAAAAATTCGGATTCTATATATAAGATTACAATTGCGACGGCGTCACCTTATGTTTAGTGACGCCGTCTTGTCGCCGCCATTAGGGTTTCGTCTTGGCCACGTTAACCTTGCGACGGAGTCACCTTATGTCCGTGACGCCGTCCTCTTCAGCTTCTGACGTCGTCTGGATTGCATCTAGGCCAAAAGCAATAACGGATACAAAAGTGATCAAATAAGGACTTAAACGACCCCTCAAAATGGTACCTTTTAAAACCTTATCAAATATCCCTACACTTGTTATTTGTTTGTCCTCAAGCAAATGTGCTTTTAGCCAATTAATTTATAAGTTAGGGGTCATGAAGCATTAATTCAAAACGGTCCACAACACATATAAGCCCCGCAAAAGTCATAACAAGCACGGAAATTACATACTAGCACCTCACATGGGGTGTTTGGATACTCACATCTCTCTCGGGTGTATATATGAAATATAACAATATAGGAAATGGAAGATAAACACTCATTAACCGGTCCTAGTACATAGATTACCATAGGCTTGAGAATAGATCAAACCTCCATCACTTTGGCGTAATCACCTAGGAAAGACTATCAAAGAGGTCTTTAAAGGGTTGTAACGTTAGGCTTACGGTAGGGAAATAAGGGTTTGGTGGGATAGGCTATTTAGTGGTGGTAAGTCAAAAATCTTTATGTTAACTGCATATGAAGAATGGCGTTGCTAAGCCAAGACTCGACACTCTAAACTCTACATAACTGAAATAAATAAACATAAATTTAAAGATAGATGTAGGATGGTAGCCCGTATGGTTTTTTTTTTTTTTCACTCTATTTTTTTTCTTTTCTCTTTTTCTATTTTTTTCGATATTTTTTTTTTTTTTCATACACTTTTACTCTACCATCCCCTACGGTAACATCAAAATGATAGGGATTTATAAGCACATCCCTACACTTGAGTTTTTATTATTCTAACACTAATTTGACCCGATTTGAAAAGATCAAAACACTTGGGGTACATTATTACGCAAACAAAGGGAATTTGAATTTAACGTTCCCTTCCCGTCATTTCATAAACTTTAACTTTTCCCATGAATCCCAATCATCCCAAAACTGTATACAAAGGATATGACTCGACTTAGCAACTTATGCAAGCAACTAGATAATTGAACTAAGGGTTTAGGGTGATAACAAACATTTGCACTAAAAGTGAGTGCATAAGGGGTAGGCTAAGGCGATTTGGGTGTATATTTGGGGGTGGGGTGTAAACAATGCTCTTCATTAATATCCCGGAAAAACCGAAACATCACGAGAACCGCAAAAAGGATAGGCTCTGAGGGGTTAACTAGGGGTATCGTGTACTAAAAATGAGTACAACGCCAAGGGTGTGGGAGAATTACTCAACCGATATGGAAGAAGTAATTATATTACAGGTATCAAACAAGGGTTATCCTAATGCCTCTTATCATTTAGTTATTCCTAACTACACAAGTGTAGTCTCACTTGCGATCTCGGAATGCATCACAAAACAAGTTCTAGAATCTAATATACTACCGGTTCACACTCTAAGCATTAAAGATGAATGCTTTAATTCCTACTAATCTAAGGGCGATCCTCACATTTTGGGTGGAATTTGGGTGGTAAAGGGTTTTGTGCTAGTCATATAACTTCCTATCCGTGAGACGCTTTTGTTAAGACTAATGGCCTACTCTTATATGTCATAAAAAATTTTAAATTTGGTGCCAAAATTACCCTAACCGACATTTTCTCATGGTTTATTACACAATCACAGTTGGACAAAGCAAATAATCAAGGATAAGCATAGTTTCAAAGTTCTCGTTTTATTTTCCCTCCCTACACTTAAACTGAACATTGTCCCCAATGTTCCCCGAAAGTATCAAAGTTATGATAAAAAAAGGTAATTTAAAAACGAAAGAAACTAATACTCCCCTGATTAGCTCGGTAGGATCCGTGTAAAGTGGTGGTTAAACTCTTTTCCAAGAAGAATTATTGCGTGAAAAGCTCCTTCAATCTTATGTAACTTCTTCTTGACAAACTAAACCTGCACACTTGAAGAAAACAAACGAAACCTTCGCGTAAAATCGGCGGTAATAATATATATAAGACTCGATTTAAACTAGGATATAATGCTTGTGGAATGGATGTTTACAGAATTTCTAAGAAATTAAGACCTGGAAAATTCCAAAAAATTATAAGTAGCTCAGAAAACGAGAAAAAGTAATCTGATGTTTTTACTCCTTCCTGACGCCGTCAGGTTGCAATCCTGACGCCGTCAGGTTATCCTAACAAAAACTGGTCTGCGATTTTCTGGAAAAAATTCTGGAAAATTTACATCTTTAGAATCTGGAAAAATTTCTGCAAAACATCCATTATGACTCGATACAAGCATTTGACTCAAACAAACAAACATAAATATCTTTTATGTAAAATACCTTTATATGCAATTAAGACGAGGTTAAAAACAAAATAAAGCATTTTTACAAATTTAAACATAAGTTTAAACAATTAATAAAAGATATGACACTAACAAGCAAACAATTAAACATGGGTTGCCTCCCACGAAGCGCTTTTCTTTATTTAAGAGTCTTGTAGCTAGACTCGTAGTCGTGCTCCTACGTTGCCTCACCACCGCCCTCTTGACGGCCTCTAATGGGGGATTCCATGTTGTAGAAGTGCCCTAAAATGCGTTTCTCTAAGAGTTCATCCTCTCCCCAATCGGTCCTGTATTCCGGTCCTAGGCTCAAGCAATCCTTTTAGAATCCGAAAATCTTAGCCATAACATAATCAACACCTTTCTCCCTATCCTCATCATTCCTATAATAGACCGATAGTTTAAGTTCCTTTTCATCATTAGAGAGTGATGAAAACTTCTCAATCTTAAACGGCATTTGGTAAGCTATGTCATCGGTCTTATTCTTGAATTGCACTACTCCTAACGAGGGGTCATAGGTCATCCCGGTGCTTTCTATGAAAGGTTTTCCTAGAATAACATGGGACAAGCTAGGGTCTATGGCCGTGCTAATATCATCCACAATTATGAAGTCCGTAGGAAACGTGAAACTACCTACATAAACGGGCAATCCCTTAACTCTACCAAGAAAATTGCACCTAACATTAGGATCATTGGGGTCTTGCCTAGTTGGAATAGGCTTCTTCAATATCCAATTGTAATAGGTGATAGTCATTATGTTGATTGGGGACTTGCGATCAATGTAGGCTTTTGCCACAAAAAGGTGTCCTATGACACATGGTATGTTAAGATTCCAAGGGTTCCCAAACTTAATTCGAGGACTTTTCCTAACATACATGTGACGGAGGTCACGCACTAAGTGAGGGTGGCGAGATAGTTCTTCTTCCGTAGGAAATTTGTTGAAATAGTCAATGTCTACTTCATCTACTTCCTCGGGTATTTCCTCATCCACAAGTGTATAGTCCTCTTCGTCATTAGGTTCAACTAAGTCGATGGTATTGACGAATTGGACATACTTCGTTAGCTTGCTTGGATCCTTAATCTCTATGCCTGAAGGCTCGGGAGTTGAGATAGCACTAACCTTCTTATCACTATTAGTTATGGCTTTCAAAAGGTTGTCTATTTTCCTATCCATCTCGGCTTGTTGATTGTTAAAGCGGTCCGAGAGCTTAGCCATTTGGGTTTCTTGGGATGTAACTAGGTTTTGCAACATCCCTTCGATGTTTTGTTGGTTAGGACCGTTAGGTGGGGGCCATGAGAAATCATTAGAAGTGAATTCTTTGGTTTGTCCCCAATAAAAGTCGGGCTTGTTTTTCCATGCTTCACGGGTTTCATTGAAATTCCTAGGTCCGGGCGTTGTAGGGAATCTTCCTCCCGCTCCATTAATACGCGAGGATGCGTAGTCAACAGAAGCGTGTTCGGGGGATCGGGTGCTAGTGCGCGTGTTATGAGGATCACAAAACGGCTCGCACGAGGAAGAAGCTTTGTTCACATGGTGTGAAGACTTAGGATTTTCGTAGGAACTCATGAGGAATTTAACTTGATCTTCAAGTTCGATCATCCTACGGCCGGGAGGAGGCAAGGAGATTGCCTTGACGGTTTTGGGCAGCTCACGGGGGTCATCCCAACTTTCGTTGTCATAGAGGGCGAGGTCCTCTATTATTTCCCATGATTCTTCTGCGGTGAGATCACTAAGTTTTCCACCGCCCGCTTGGTCAATGGATCGCTTAGTGGGGAAGTTGACATGATCATAAAAGATTTGGACTTTGAGCCAAAGATCAATGCCGTGATGAGGGACTTTATGAAGTAAGTCCTTGAATCGGGTCCATGCTTCGTAGAGAGATTCACCTTGACGTTGTTGGAACATCAAGATGTCATTCCTAAGCTTAGTGGTTCTCCCCGGTGGGAAAAATTGAGCAAGGAAGCGAGAAGTAAGATCATCCCAACTTGAGATGGAGCCGGCGGGAAGTCGCTCAAGCCAATTACTAGCTTGGTCCCGTAGAGAGAACTGGAAGAGACGCAGGCGCGTGGTCTCCCGAGTAGTAGCATCAAGGTCGATGGAATCGACGATTTTGAGGAAATCCCTCAGATGCTGATTTGGATCTTCGGAACGAAGTCCATGGAATGCACATCCGTTTTGCACCAACCGGATGGTGTCGGATCGCAGGGCCGTAGTTTGGGCTTGGTCGGGAAGCTCAATGGTGTTCCTATAGCCTAGGTGGCTTGGTCTTGAGTATTCACCAAGAGTACGGGCTCTTGGCGGGTCATTTGGTGGTATGTTGATGAATGGTAGTGGGTTATCACCTTCCATGATGAAAAGTGATGGGGTTACGAACAAAGGTTACGAAGAAGGGGGATAGACTAAGAGAAATCTAAAAATAAGAAAAAAGTTTACTTGATAGGAATCAAGCAAAGAAACCTAAACGAGGTTAACTACTAACTAGCTATTCTATTCCCCGGCAGCGGCGCCAAAAACTTGATAACGCTACACGCGTCGTTCGGGGTCAAGGAAACTTCCTTTTCTTCGAGCAAGTTTTATAACACCCTAGGCAGTGAACCTAATCGTTGTAGTGTAGTAATTAGGGTAAGCCACGGGTATTGATATCGTTCTCTAGGGTAATAGGAATGCTAGTAGGGAGTTACTACGCTAAGGTTAAGGTTGAGGAAGATTATTTTTTATCTTTTTATATTTTATGAAAATGGAAAGGTACGAATCTCGAGTATTGGATTTGGGGGTTTGGTATTTCTACCGATTACTCTACTATTATCTAATTATCTAAACTAAGGTTGTGGGAGTCTATGTCTAATTAATGTGTGCTCGTATGATAGTTTAAAGATGTGTTTACTTAGTTTGTATTACTCCTTAATTATCTCCTATTGATGGTTGAGTGTCACGTCTTATTCCTAGTTGCGTTGTGTGTCTAAAGTTGTAGGGTATGCGTTTCTCCCTAACTCTTCGAACTTACCAAAGGGTCTCGTCTACAAACCCACTAGGGATTATAAACTCCTACTCTAAGGCGCTCTTTGGATGTTTTAGCCTACAACTACTCAGGTAATTATATTCTAAGGTTCACAAAGATGAATCAAGCATTAAGTGCACAACGAATGACCTATCGCATTACTAGATCATTAATCAACTAAGATAAGAAACAACCAATCAATATTCAATAATTAAGTTTCATACTTCCTAAGCAAACACACAAATAAATTAGCCGGACATGGAGAACATGCAAGCATACACACAAATAATCAAAGACATAATTGAATTAATGAAGTAAAGACTTATCTTGATGTAAGATAGGGTTTAAAACCCTAAAATACTGTACAAGACACCTTAGGTTCGGTTTTAGGTTTTTACTCCAAAGACTCTCCACACAAAGACTGAAAAATTCGGATTCTATATATAAGATTACAATTGCGACGGCGTCACCTTATGTTTAGTGATGCCGTCGTGTCGCCGCCATTAGGGTTTCGTCTTGGCCACGTTAACCTTGCGACGGCGTCACCTTATGTCCGTGACGCCGTCCTCTTCAGCTTCTGACGTCGTCTGGATTGCATCTAGGCCGTCTGAGTAGCGACGGCCTACTCTTCCACAACTAGACGTCGTCACTTGAAAATACGAGTTTTGGGTTCTGGATCGTCACAATAATTTTGGGACGGCGTCGCCAATAGCACCTGACGCCGTCGCCTTCTACTTTCAGCAACTGTGAGTGTCTCGATTTTGACTTTGGCCATTTTCTTCATATATTCGCGCCTTTTCGTCCAAATAAGTGCCATTCCAGCATTTTGCCTTCACGAGACCTAAAAAGTGAAAAGGAACGATATTAAGCAATAACGGATACAAAAGTGATCAAATAAGGACTTAAACGACCCCTCAAAATGGTACCTTTTAAAACCTTATCAAGACATCTTCACCAAAGCTCTTTCTCGAGAACGCTTTGAGTTTATTCTTCCACGAGTAGGCTTAAAGAGCCTTCAACCAGAAACACTCAAACGTCTTCAGGAAGACATCGAGGAGTAAAGGTGTTCGACTCTATCTATTCTTTGTATATATCCTTTCAAAAACCAAATACAAAAATACAAAACCAACAAAACAAAAATAGAAAAATATAAAAAATTTCAAAATCCATAAAAAATCAGAAAATCTTGAAAATCTTCAAAAATATTGTTTATGTATCATGTTTTACTTGTCGGTTCGATAACATCTACAAACTTTGAGATGTCACTCTAAGAATGGCACGGGTCTCTAGATGAAGTTCGAATTAAAAAAAAACAACGAGATGGAGAAAAATGTTGGTTTATTGTCATTTCAGGCAGTAACCCGATTTTCAAAGGAAGAACAGAGCCATACTTTATCATGTTTTTCAAATCTCATGCTCTGATTCTATAAACATTTATCTACTATCTAATGAAAACCAATTGCTTTGCAATATAACTCGGACTCTATTTTTTGATAATCATCTGGACTTATTTGTCAAAATATCTATCTCTCAATCAACAACCTATGTCATTGATTGAGGGGGAGAATGATTTCAATTAAATTAACAAGTTATTTGTCATTCAATTGTTTTCAAAAGATACTCATGCATGTTTAATCAATGGAGTTTAAAGTCTTAAAATCCGATCCTTATCAGTTAAAACGCTTTCATAATCAAGTCACAATTCTCCTTAAAAGCTTTCAAAATTAATTTAAATCTACAAGAGATCACAAATCTCAAAGGATTTGATAATTGTGATCGGGGGAGAATTTGTGATTTAAATTGGACTTAAACTGATAATTCGGTAAATGGTTATATAAGGATGTACAAGCTCTCCTTCCCACATGTGCCGAACGATTTCAAATTTTCCATGCACATGTTGAGGGGGAGCATCTATCTTAAACCACAATGATTTGAAACGTGATCATTTATCTCAATGTGAAGGTTCCCTCTAGTATGTGCAAAACTCTTTTCAAACCTCGAGGCACATATTGAGGGGGAGCAAAACTTTGAAAACCTCATCCTTCCCCAAAATGCTTTATCTACTTGACTTGATTAGGGAAGTGATGTTGATTTCTTTTAGAAAATGGAATTCAAATAAGTTAACTCTTTCTCTTGCCTCCATGTGCAAAACGATTTCAAACACTTGATGTACATGTTGAGGAGGAGCTCTTGTTCTAAAAATATCAAAAACAATTCAGGTACAAAATGCTTTGATAATATATCATAAGTATCTGGATTGATTTTCAAATGATTTTCAATTGGTTCCAATGGCAGATGAACAATACCAAATAGACCGACCAACTTTACTTTATGTATGGTGATATAAGGATGATAAGGTTAGGTATTTGTTCCCATGATCCGCCAGAACCGGAGGGATCTACCCAGGGACAATCCACTAGTTAGTGTAGAAGTCCTTAGGTATGATGATAAAAGGAGAAAAATGAGATATGGGAAGAGTGCGGACTGAGACAGAGCAAGTACTGGAATAAACCCAACAAGGTTCTTGCTATGAAGTCTCGGTAAGCACTGAAGGGGTTGAAGAATGAAAAAGAATTGAATGAGAAAAGGGTGAAAACAAATAGCCCTCCAATTATTCAACCTTAGGGCAGAAACCTGGTTCAATTCATTTGTTACTGGTGGTTACCAACGTAACACTGGTATTGAAGACAAGACGTCATGGACCCAGTGACGCACTGCACTTCAACTTCCCAAACCACTCAAGTTCCTCTTAAAAGGACTTGTTTCATTCTCACGGGGAACCTACATTATCTATCGACTTTCTCTTAGAGATTGTTGATATTGAAGAAGGAGACCCTCTCCCTAGTCTCCAATACAGGATCCAAATATGCACAAATTGAGTCTAGAGCCACGAGATCATCAATAAATCTCCTTAGGACACTTTCAATGAAGACTCTCTGGTTCACACAATATGGAAAGAGAGATTATATCTTGAGTCCTACGCAGTATCCTTGTGGTATTGCCAGAACATCCGAGTGATATGCATACATATTCACAATGAAGATGGAAAGCCATCTGGAGCCAACATCAAACAAGCTCCTGGTAGGTGGCATGTGAGATCTATTCTATAGATCAACCATGTGACAACTGAACAGAAACAATGGGGCGATTCAATCTTTTGAATCAATCCTGGTTCAGGTTATGGATTGACAGATACCTTTGAAAAACCGGTCGTTGTGCTTAAAACTCTTTTCTTTAGCTCATCGACCGTGTACGAATATCTCAAATCAAAAGGTGATTTATGATTGATAATTGATTTTCATTAAAACCTTCGTTGTATTGCAAAAACAATTTCTATTGAGCAATAAACGATTGTTCTTCAAATCTCTTTTCATCAATCAGTGAATCTATATTCGCTGGTTCACTCACTCTGTGTTGTCATCTTTGAG
Source organism: Chrysanthemum seticuspe (assembly GCA_019973895.1). NCBI lineage: Eukaryota > Viridiplantae > Streptophyta > Magnoliopsida > Asterales > Asteraceae > Chrysanthemum > Chrysanthemum seticuspe. The sequence goes on along the minus strand of BPTQ01000006.1, from coordinate 202,180,955 downwards.
ACGTTCCGGTTTGAGAACAGCTAGAGCAGCTGCGAAACCCTGTCAAGGAAAATTCTTCGGAATTATACCTGATCACAGGCAGTACTTGTACTGATCAACGGGGAACCGTGGGCCGTGTACCTCAATTCAACGAAAGTGATCAAAGACACTTTCGTGCGATTTATTGCTAACTGTTGTATGCAGATGCGCCCTACGTTTGCAGCTGATCAGAATGTTGCGGTCAATCCATAGCCGCATGCTCACTCAACACATTCATCTCGAAAGAAATCATGATTAGTGCATCATTGACTCTGATATTTTCACTCCATACTTCTGCTACACTGCTGCAAATATCATGAATCAGCTAAAGCTTCCGCTACTCTGATAAGAAGTTATCATGATCCAGAATGTGAGCATGTCGGTCCAAAAGTCACAACATCACATACTATCTACACCACAATGGAAGAGTCACAGATTTACTGTTGCTGATTATCTCAATGCTGGTTCAAATACTCTAACATCACGTGGATCAGTTTAAGATCTCCACTCGATATCTCAAAACATGCAGAACATGATGATTCAAAGACTACGAGCTAAAGAAAAAAATGATTAATCAAAGAAACCAAGAACAACGAAATGTTATATCAGTTTGTAATCATTGTAAGTTGAGGTGACCTCCCTTAGGGGGAGATTGTTAGGATTTAGTAAATCCAGTACTTAAAGTGTCGGTCACCTCAAGTATGTATGCTCGTTAGAAAGCTCGTAGTCATAGTGAGTCTATGATAGTATTTAGTTTACTTTGTAACACCATGGAGGACGGACGGGTCTTTACCCACTGTATGCCTGATCCACAGCCTTATAGAGGCGTCTCATGTATGTACCTTATAAATACCCTTTGCCCTCCAAGGCAAAGGGTTGGAGCTTTCATAATACATTTCTCTTTGTCTCTCTAAAGTTCCCATCCTCTCCCACTTTCTCTCTCTAAACCCTTAACCTAACGCCGCCTAATATGTGTTTGGTATAAACCAAGATCCTACATATTATATAACACAAATAATAATATGTAAAGTCAAAATTGAAAAAAAAAATACTTTATAAAGTCAAAACTGGACAAAGTGAGACGGAGTGAGTAACATATATGATACAAAAATGTGATGAAGGGCTTTAAAGTAATGGCGACCAACAAACTCGAAGAAACTCCTAAAGATTGACACAACAACGTTACCACTAATACTTAACAACTTTCAATAGTTAGCCAAGAAGTTTCGGAAGACCAACAATCGGGAGCTAGCTTGGAAGGTCTTTCTTTACACGGAATCTTGTTGAAAGCTATAACTTTTGAAACTAAAAATAACTTGTATTCCCTCCGTTTTAAAATTATTGTTAGAAGACAATAATCACATAATTTACACGGAAGTTGGGCTATTTTAATTTTCAACCATTTAAACAGAATATTCTCTTATTAAATTCTTTAGTTTTTACTTTAAAACAAAAATAAATAATTATTTTAAAACCTCATGAAAAGAAAATATAAATATTATTTTGAGACGAAAGAATTATAAAAAACAAGACCTAATTAAAAAAAGGAATCATATTCATGAAATTCAACGTACTTTGCATATAGACTCGTTATGTTGATCAGTTCTTGACAATAGCGTGGTTGTCAATTTCACCTTTATTCCTACTTCTTAGGACATTTAAACTCTTATTTGTCCCACTATTCAAGATGGTTGGTAATCTTTGCTTGCGCTTCGTAATCTCTCATCTTGTCTCACATGAACACCCCTTACAACTTTTCCAGCACTAAGAGGATTCCCATCAATAACATTAGTTATCCATTAACACCGTTCACGTCAGCGTCACATCAGCTTTAACATCTAAAAACAACACCCACATCGATAACATCTCAAATTAAACTTTAACATCCCCAAAAAACACCCACATCAATAACATCCCAGGTTTAGAGGATGAAATGATTTTTTTTTTTTTTTTTTTTTTTTTTTTTTTACACTTAACGCCCGTTATGGGCATAACTTGGACCATATAACGTCGTTATACTCCCTCCCTCCCATCGGTTAACGCCTACTAACGCCCCAAAATTTGCACCTTAACGCCGTTGCAGCGTTACTACTGAAAATGCTCTAACATACCGAATTTTTTTTAACGAATATCAAGTTTGATATCGAAGTTGCCTACGAAAACCTCTAACGAATCACGTCACGTAATTAGATGGTTGAGCTCCAAGTATTGAGCATACTCAATGACGTGCCATCATCATTTTAAATCTGACTCTTGAGAGTATTGACCAAATGACCACATTTAAGCATTGGAAATCATCATCCCACAATACATTAGGCTGACTCCAATAGATCGATCGACCCATGGCTCGATCGATTCATGAATCGATCTTCCTTGATGTGGCATGTCGATCGAGAGAGATTTGAAGGCCAACTTGGTCGGCATCATGATCGAATACAATTTCTACTTATGTGTGTGTATTAATAAATATAAAAGGTATATTTATGGGGTATGTTTTTTTGTAGTGTAGGTCGCTTTACTGGTGCACCCAATCGCCTGAAGGTCGTTGGAGAGAGAAAGCTGACGTGACAGAAAAAATGAGAGGGATTGAGTCCCCTTACCAGCCTTAGTGATTATTTTATCTCATAATGCGCAAGTGCAAACTGAGACCTCTAGCTATTACACTTTATAATACTATTAAAATATACATTTTACCACATGTAACATTGTAATATGGGTCAGTTCCTAACGAAACCATAATGGCAGTGTTTGCCCCATCAAACTCAAATCGCACCTGGTTTAGTCATCAGCCTCCATAATTGCTCGCCTCACATCCCATCAACACTTGCCTAACTCAAAGATTCCACAGGGAAACAAAAGAAAAACTTATGGTCGGGGGCCGATCACCTATGCAACCAGCTAATGACACGTGTTTCAAAACAAATAATACTCACAATTTTGTCTGTCAATTGAGAAATTCTATTATACCAGTTAATTTTAGCGACTTTCATTTCATCTGTCATATCAGTTTTCTTTCTCTGATGACCTACATACGACTTTTGACCACATTAAAACGACCTTCATATATACTCCTTCCATCTCAAAATTATTGTCAAAAGACAAAAAATACAAAATTTAATAAAAGTATGACCATTATTATTCTCAACAACTTAAATAAAATATTCTTTTAAAAACTGAATAATTATTCTAATACATCAAAAAAAATATAAACTATTATTAGAGCTCGATCTATTTGTTGTGAGTTTCACTTTTAAACAAACAGATCGAGCTCTAAAAAAATAAAAGTATACTGTAAGATGGAAAAAGGATAAGAAAATGGAGAAACAAGCGAACAAGATGGAAAAAGGATAAGAAAATGGAGAAACAAGCGAACAGTAGGTATAAATTGGAGATTCTTTTGGGTTATGGAGATAGATTAAATTACCATGGTACCCTCAAGGACTTAAAAATTAATTAATCTTTTCTTTTAAATGAAATAGACACTTGTCAAGTTCTAGTTGGTGCCTACTGTATTTTATTTTAAAGTGTTCACCACAAGAACACAAATATATATATATATATATATATATATATATATATATATATATATATATATATATATATATTTTAACCCGCATATTCTTTATTTTCTTTCTCTTATACAATAATTTAAAAAAAAATTGTACGTCGAACCACTTTTAATCCTGATTCTAGCAGTATCTTTCTAAACTTTTATTACATTAAATTTCCTTTCTACTGGATGGGCTAACTGTTCGTCTAGTTCTACATTTGGGCCATTGGCCCACATATGAAAGCCCATTAAAAAGAAGCACACCTAAGCGTGTAAGGGTTTTTATTGCCTCACAATCTTTTTTGTTGCGCCTCTTCGTTTCATCGTCTCTAACAGATCCCGGGTTTGTTTTCTGTCATTCAGTCATATGTTCTAAATATGATCAATGAAATGGTCTTTGGAATGAAAAGCTTGTGTTTCATGTTAATTTTGTAGTTTTGTGTTTGTGTTATTTCGGTCGAGCAAACGATTGAAACACCAAAAAAGTCGCTCCGACGACCTAGGCCGACCGAATATCCACATCAACAGCGACCGAACTGCTGTGAGCCTTAAAAAAAAATTTAGAACAATATACTAGTTTTATAATCATATGCATGTACAATTTTGATACTATTTTGATATACTTCAAATAAGAAAAAAGAAATAATATGAAGTTGTATCTACTTTTGTAGATACATCTCAAATTTGAATTATAGTTTTTTTTCATTTTTTTTTTATCTTAATTAAATTTCTCATTTGATCCTAAGTCTATTAGTATTTATAAATTATATCATGTGTATACTCGGCGTTTTAGTATAAAATTTAAATTTCATTGATAACAATATTATACGCATTGTTACTTTTGAAAAATCTAAAGTCCAGGTCTCATATAAGGATGGCAACGGGTTGGGAAATTTCGGGGATTGCATTTCTCATTCCCATCCCCGTTTCCTACTTCCATCCCCATCGGAGAATAGTTTTACATCCCCATCCCCATCCCAACGAGGATCGGGGATCCCCATGGGGATTCGGGGATTATCCATCCTTATCAAGAAAACATAAAAAAAAAAATCCACAAACTCATTGAAAATATAAAGAATTTGAGGATAAAGTGTCTCAAAAAAAGGACATCGCGCATACTTAAACTAGTAAAAATATTAATCCAACTTTAAAGCATCGTACGACATTACAACACATATAATCTAAGAATAACGTGCATTGTATGTGAGTTCGGACAAAACAATGGTTAAATAATACGTACTATATAATAATTAATGTTTAATTGTTTATATTTTTAAGCTATTTGATCACTTTTACATGTGCATATACATTACATGTTAATGCTCATAAAAATATACATGTAAAAGTAAATATTGTATGGCTATACATATAATTTTCATATATTTATACATTAAAAGATTGGGGTCGGGTTCGGGTTCGGGTTCGGGTTCAAGGATTGATGTTATTCTCATCCCCGTCCCATACCCGATTACGTAATTCGGGGATTCCCTATCCCCGGTCAATCGAGGATTCCACAATCAAATCGGGTTTGCGGATCGTGCTTTCATCGGGTACGAATTTTTTTGCCATCCTTCCCTAGTCTCATATGTTTATTGGTGTATCAATAACGCTTGCTTCCTCATTATAACCGGTACATATATGATATTTTTAGTATCAAAATCAATAATAATAATAATAATAATAATAATAATAATAATAATAATAATAATAATAATAATAATAATAATAAGTCCAAAAGTAGAAAAAATAAATGGTTTTATTCTAATTGTTTTAAGTACATGGTGTGTTTGTTAAGTTTACTAAAAGTTATTTAAAATTAGTTAAATTAATAAAATAAAATTTTAGATTAGCCAATTTAAAAGTTTTGTATATGATCGTAAATTTTATTAAACATTAATAAGGTGATCGTAAATTTTATAAAGTCCAAAGAAAAAGCAAGTACCAAAGGGACACGTATTATTATTATTATTATTATTATTATTATTATTATTATTATTATTATTATTATTATTATTATTATTATTATTATTATTATTATTTATTTATTTTTATTATAAACATCACTTTATTAGAAATTTAAAGGATTTACAAGAATTCAGTGGGGAGCCGAGATACTAACTGGGGTCCCACTCCTCTAGTTATAGAAAAGCTAATCCTACTAAAGATATGAGAAGCAGCACGTGCACCAATGTCTTGGGTCATCGAGAACTTTCGGATTCTCTTTAGTAAGGTCACAACATCATTCTCATGTTCCCCAAAATAAGAGAATGAGAAGGGGAGAAACCCATATCCAATATCCGCGCACTTGGCCTCATACTTGACGCGTTTACGTTGGGCGGCAACAGACACCGCGCGACCATGCAAAAAATCAGCCATACCAGATTGCTTCAAGGGCGAAGACCCAGTCAAATCAACACATACATCAAGCCCTCCATCCCATGAGTAAAGCAACATATCAGCTGGACGTAAGGGTTTGTCCTTTTCTCCACTAAGCCCGATGTCAACTTCCTTACGAGCTGAAATCTCTGATCGAGAATAGATGTCAACCAAGGTATCGCGCACCACGTTATGCCGATGTTTAATACCAATAATGCCAGCACACGATATAACATGGTCCCCATAAATATCCCCAGTAAAGACCCTGGAACAAGCTGGGCACGGCATCTGAATAGAAAATAAAGGAACACCCAATCGATAACATAATACACACCGATAGGTCCTAGCATTCATAGTCTGCCCCAACCCGGAGATCGGAACCACCCTAAGCCAGTCAGAAGTATGGTCCTCCATCTGAGATTTCCATGAAGCCATTTGTCGAGTAGATAGAGAAAAAGAGGATTCTGCCATTTGAGTAACACGTGTGAAATATATATCTGCCAGTTTCTTCATAAGTTTGGGGGCAACGATCTCACTTGGATTACTCAAAAGATCAATCTCCATTTTCACATTAAAAGCACATAAAGCATCATCAAAGGAAGGCCCAGAAGTTACAATACCAGAATGTCGGAGCAGCTTAGTTTGCAAGCTAGCAGATTGGAGTCTTGACGCAAGGAATGCATAGTTCAAGACATCACCAGCCGAGTAAACACTAAGCCCCCCAAACACAAAGGGTAAGGTGGCAAGCCTCCATTTCCAATCACCAATGCGTGAAAGTGTGTCCAGAGCCTCTGCCTCTAATTCTCTAAACATAGAAAAAGCAAACGGAAGAAACTTATAACCGTTGTCCTCACATTTAGATGCATACTTTCTCTTTTTTTCTCCACATCATTACGCAAGGCAGTACCAGGAGCCCATGAAGACGCCTCAATACCAGCAAACGGAAAGATCCCAGTCACATCTAAGCATGCGTCTTTGCCTTGGAGCCAGTTAAGTAATAGCAGGTATGCGGGACGAAACTCCTTCCCATCCACCGAAAAGAACCCCAATTGAGCCTCCTTACGCACTAAGATCTCTACTACTACTACTACTATTATTATTATTATTATTACTATTACTACTACTGCTACTGCTACTGCTACTGCTACTGCTACTGCTACTGCTACTGCTACTGCTACTACTACTACTACCACCACCACCACTACCACTACTACCACCACTACCACCACTAACTACTACTACTACTACCACCACCACGACCACCACTACCACCACCACCACCACCACCACCACCACCACCACCACCACCACCACCACCACCACTAACTACTACTACTACTACCACCACCACGACCACCACTACCACCACTACCACCACTACCACGACTACCACCACCACCACCACCACCACCACGACCACTACTACCACTACTACCACTACTACCACTACTACCACCACCACCACCACCACCACCACCACCACCACCACCACCACCACGACCACCACGACCACCACCACGACCACCACCACCACCACCACCACCACCACGACCACCACCACTACCACCACCACCACCACCACCACCACCACCACCACCACCACCACCACCACCACCACCACTACTACTATTATTATTATTATTTTAAAACATCACTTTATTAGAAGAATCTAAGATTTACAAGAAATTAGTAGGGAGCCGAGATACTAACTGGGCCCCCACTCCTTTAGCTATAGCGAAGCTAATCCTACTAAAAATGTGAGCAGCAGCACGTGCACCAATGTCTTGAGTCACTGAGAATCTTCGGATACGCTTTAGTAAGGTCACCGCATTCTTCTCTAGTTCCCCAAAAGAAGAGAATGAAAATGGGAGAAACCCATATCCAATATCCGCGCATTTAGCCTCGTACTTGACGCGTTTACGTTGCGCGGCTTCAATAACCGCACGACCGGGCACAAAATCAACCATACCAGTTTGCGTCAAGGGCGACAACCCTGTCAGATCAACACATACATCAAGCCCACCATCCCACGAGTAAAATAAAATATCAGCTGGACGTAAGGATGTGTCCCTTTCCCCAATAAGCCCAATGTCAACCTCCTTACGAGCCGAAAACCCTGACCAAAATTAACCTGCTTAAATGTTGACCAAAATTGATTTTTTTTTTCTTTTTTTTAATTGACAAATCATGTGTTTCTATTTTGCTACATGACAAAATGATGCCCTATTGATCCAATATAGTTTTCTACTTTTCTTTAAGATACCTTTTATAAAACTAATTTTAGATTCTCGTGCATGCATGGGGCTTTGGATCTAATTTTTGTTCGATTAATTTTGGTTTATTAAATATATAAATTTCGTATTGTGCGAGTACAATCACACTCATTAAAATAAGAGTAAATTACACCATTTGTCCATGTGGTTTGCCCAAACTAACACCCCAAATTTCTTTGTTTTTCATTTTTGCGTCATGAGTTCTTATAATGAAGTTTGGTAACACCATCAGTCCCAATCTCTAACGATCGTTAGCTTTCTCCGTTAACTCGTCCGTTTTCTTACGTTTTTATCCGTTTTCGTTCGTTTTTATACCTTTTCGTCAGTTTTCATACGTTTTTATTCGTTTTCGTCCGTTTTTATACGTTTTCGTCTGTTTCTTACGTTTTTATCCGTTTCCGTCCATTTTTATACGTTTCGTCAGTTTTCTTATGTTTTTATCCATTTTCGTCTGTTTTATACGTTTTTGTCCATTTTCTTACCGTTTCATACGTTTTCGTGCATTTTTACAGGTTTTCATCAGTTTTTATATGTTAACTCGGTAGAACAATCGTTTTCGTTCGTTCTTATACGTTTACGTCCGTTTTCATTAATTTTTATACGTTTTCGCCCGTTTTTGTCTGTTTTTATATCTTTTCGTCCGTTTTTATATGTTTTCTAACGTTTTCATCCGTTTTTATCCGTTTTCATCCGTTTTTATACGTCTTCGTCCGTTTTTTTACATTTTAATCCGTTTTTATACGTTTTCGTCCGTGTTCATCAGTTTTTATACGTTTTCGTCCATTTTATAAATTTGTATCCTTTTTCGTCTGTTTTATACGTTTTTTTCCATTTTCATACGTTTTTATCAGTTTTCATCTTTTTTATAGGTTTCATCCGTTTTCTTATTTTTTATCCTTTTTCGTCCGTTTTTATACGTTTTTGTTTATTTTGTTATGTTTTTATGCGTTTTCATCCATTCTTAAAGGTTTTCATTTGTTTTTATATGTTTTCGTCCATTTTTTTACGTTTTTATCTGGTATACGTTTTCGTCCATTATACGTTTTCGTCCGTTTACAGGTTTACATCTTTTCGTCCGTTTTTCAACAACAGGTAGTATAAAGGGCTTTTTTGAGGTACTGATAACCACACCCTTATTTAAATACCTGTTGTTTCTTCATTTTTATACGTTTTCTTCTATTTTCTTACATTTTCGTCTGTTTTTTAAAATGGACAAAAACGTATAAAAGCGTATGAATACCTATAAAAACGGACGAAAACATATAAAAACACACGAAATTATTAAACGGGTCTTTTGGTATCTCCAAGGAACCATTAACATGGGTCTTTGGTATCTGAAGGACACCGCCATGACACTAACAGCCTATGCAGATGTTGACCATGCAGGGTGTCAAGATTCTCATCGAAGTACGTCAGGAGGTGCTCAATTCATGGGAGATAAATTAGTGAGTTGGTCGTCAAAGAAGCAAATGAGTAATTCTATATCTTCTACAGAGGTTGAATACATTGCCATGTCATCATGTTGTGCTCAAATCTTATGGATGAGATCCTAACTTTCTGACTATGGCTTTGTATTCAACAAAATTCCTCTGTATTGTGACAACAAAAGTGTCATCGCTTTCAGCTGCAACAATGTCCAACACTCAAGATTAAATCATATTGACATTCAACATCATTTCATCAGGGAACAAGTAGATAAAGGTGTGGTTGAACTCTACTTTGTAAGGACTGAGTATCAGTTGGCATACATCTTCACCAAAGCTCTTCCAAGAGATCGGTTTCAGTTTATCCTCCTGCGACTCGGCATGAAGAGTCTGCAGCCGAAAACGCTCAAACGACTTCACGAAGAGAATGAGGAGTAAAGGAGTTTCTTCACCAATTCTTTGTACATATTTTTCAAAAAGCAAAATACAAAAATATAAAACCAAAAAAAACTCATAAAAGTTTGAAAAATTAGAAAATTCCAAAAATATTATTTTTCTCAAGGCATGTCTTTTGAAATCGATAACATCTACAATCCTATAAATGTCATTCAATAATGACACGGGGTTTTAGATGAAGTTCGAGCAGAAGTTCAAATGTTTTTCAAAACATGCCTAAACAATGGTTTACAGTTGCTTCAGACTGTAACCCGCGCTTAATAAATGGCTAACAGTTATTTCAGGCTGTAACCCATTTTTCAAAGAAAGGAAAGTGCTACGCAAAATTGATTTTTATAAACATCGAGCACTTATCATAAAACTAAATGAGGAAAGCACGTCGCCAAAAAGACAATTGTTCCTATACAAATGTTTTCATTCTAAAGATTCTTTAGAAAAAAATTTTTATCTTACATGGTGGTAACATTGTTTGAAAATGAATCAGACTAAAAATTTTGAAAATCAATTGGACTCAATTTTTTTCATAAATTTTCTATCAATCAATCTATGACTTGGGTCATTGATTGAGGGGGTGAGTGATTTCAAAATTCATATTTTCAAACAAAATATCATCAAATTAGTCCATTTGTACATTATAAAGTGGTGAATAAAGTTTTTGAGAATAAAGTTTTCTTTCAAAACCTGAAACTAACACTCTCTCTCTCATAAATTTAGGGGGAGCGATATAATGTTCCTTATCAGTAAAAGTTTAAAAGAAAACCATATCTTTCCCTAAATTTTTCTAAATTATTTAAATCAATTGGGATCACAAATCTCAAAAGGTTTGAAATTTTTGATCGGGGGAGAGATTGTGATTTAAATCTCAAATCTGATAAAATGGTGATTGTTTTAGACGTTAAAAGGTACTTCATCCTCCATGTGCTAAACGATTTCAAATACACGATGCACATGTTGAGGGGGGGGGGCATTTATCTAAAACCAGAAGGAAACGTTGACACCAAAGTAATAGGTTGAGCATTTATCTAAAAAAACTGATAAAAAGGTGATCGTTTAAAGACTCAAGCAAGCACTCCTTCCTCCATGTGCTAAATTATTTCAAAAACTAATGTACATGTTGGGGGGGGGGGGCATTTGTAAAAGATCAAAAACAATTGAGGTACAACTGCTTTAATATTATATCACAAGTACCTTGATTGGTTTTTTAAAATTGTTTTCCAATTGGTTTCAAGGTGGAAAGAACAGTACCACAAGACCGACCATTTTATTTAATGCATTGGAGTTATAAGGATGGTAAGGTTAGGTATTAGTTCCCACGATCCCGCCAGAGCCGGAGGGATCTACCCAAGGACAATCCACTAGATAGTGTAGAAGTCCTTAGGTATGATGAAAAAAGGAGAAAAGTGAGAATAAGGGAAGAGTGCCGACTGAGATAGTGCTAGGACTGGAACAAATCCAACAAGGTTCTAGTGATGAAATCTCAGTAACCACTGAAGGGGTTGAAGAATGAAAAAGAATAGGAAAGTGAAAGGGTGAAAAGAAATAGCCCTCCAATAATTCAATCTTAGGGCAGAAATCGGGTTCAATACATATGCTAATGGTGGTTACTAAGGTAACACCGGTATTGAAGACAAGACGTCATGGACCCAGTGATGCACTACACTAAACTTCCCAAGCTACTCAAGTTCTCTTAAAAGAACTTGTTTCATTCTCACGGGAAACCTACATAATCTATCAACTTTCTCTTAGAGATGGTTGATATTAAAAAAGGATACTCTCTCCCTAGTCTCCGCTTAGGAAACCAAAATGCACTACTGAGTCTAGAGCCAAGAGATCATCAATAAATCTCATTAGGACAAACGTTCATGAAGACTTGTTGTTTCACACAATGTGAAAAGTAAGAATATATATATTGAGAATCCTACGCATTATCCTTGTGGTGTTGCCAGAACATCCGATTAATACTTAAAGTATTCACAATGAAGATGGAAATCCTTCTAGAGCCAACATCAAACAAGCTCTTGGTAGGTGACATGTGAGATCCTTCATGGATCAAACTTGTGACAACTGGAAAGAAACGATGAGGCGATTCACTCTTGAATCAAACTTGTTCTAGGAAATGTATTGACGTATGCTTTTAAAAACAACTTTCGATGTACTCTATAATTGTTTTTCTAGCACATCGACTGCGCATTAACTTTTCAAACAAAAAGTATTTATGATTGATACTTGATTTTTCTCATAAAACTTTCGTCGTATTGCAAAAATCTCTCTCTCTTAAGCAATACGCGATTGTTTTTCAAATCAATTTCTTATCAATTAGAGAATCTCAATTCGCTGGTTCACGCACTCCGTGTTGTCTACTTTGAGACGTTCCGGTTTGAGAACGGCTAGCTCAAGCTGCGAAACCCTGTCAAAGAGATTCTTCAGAATTCTACCTGATCACAGGAAGTATTTATACTGATCAACGGGGAATCGTGGTTCTTGCAACCCTATTCAACGAAAGTGAACAAAGATACTTTCGTATGTTTTATTGCTAACTGTTTTTTGCATGAACATCTGACGGTGGCAGCTGATCAAAATTAAGAAGTCAATCCATAACCACATGCTCACACCTCACTCTCACATTTAAAGAAATCATGATAATCTAAAGACCTAAAGAAACGCTTCCGCAACTCTGATGCAAATATCATGATCCCACAAAATGTGAGCATGTCGGTCCAAAAGTTACAATATTACATGGAAGCGATACAACAAAGGATAATTCAGAGATTTATTGTGGCTGATGATATCAAAGAAAGCTCAAAGATCACCAAGTCATGGAACATTCAAAGACCTCCACTGGAAGTACAAAGTATGCGGACTTTGAAGAATCAAAGACTACGAGCTACAAATCTAAAATGTGTAATATAATGCTAGAATTCAAAATTTATTATCTATATGTAAATGAGGTAACCTCCCTTAGGGGGAGATTGTTAGAATTTAGTAAAATTTGTAAGTTAAAGACTCGGTCACCTCAAGTATATGTTAGCATTAGAAAGCTCGTAGTCTTAGACGTTTGGTTATTATGAGTAGTTATTTAGGTAAACACTATGGAGCACGGACGGATCTTTACCCACTGTATACCTGATCCATAGCCCGTAGGAGGCGTATTTTGTAAAAACTATAAATACCATCTACCTCCCAAGGTAGAGGGTGGAGCTTCATAATATTACTTACACTTTCTCTCACTAGAAGTTCCCATCCTCTCTACTTTCTCTCTCTAAACTTTCATCCATATTCGATCCATAACTTGCGTTCTAGTGTGTTTATGATAACCAATATCTTACATTATTTTTTCCAGAAATCTGCAAACATCCATTTCACAAGCATTATATCATACTTGCTTTCTAGTGTAGTTTTGTTTTTATATAGTTTACACCATCGATTTTAACCGAGGTTTCATTTTTGTTTTCTTAAATGTGTGCAGGTTATATTAGACAAGAAGATAAAGTACATGATGAAAGCAACACTTATTACTTATTCATTATTTTTTGAGGAGGATTTAACTGCAACTCAACGCATATCCTACCGAGCTAATCAGGGGAGTATTAGTTTCTCTCTTTTATTTTACCTTTCTTTATCATAACTTTGATACTTTCGAGGAACATTAGGGACAATGTTCAGTTTAAGTGTAGGGAGGAAGAATAAAATGGGAACTTAAAAACTATTCACTCACTTGATTTTTGTCTTATCCTTGGTAAATTGTGTAATAAACTATGATAAATATTTTTTAAGGTAACTGTAGCACCAAATTTAAAATTTTTTAAGGCATTTATGAGTAAAAATTTAGTCTTAATAAAGCGTCTCATGGATAGGAATTATATGACTAGCACAAAAATCGTATACCACTCAAATTCCACCCTAAAAAATGTGAGGTTCGCCCCTAGATCTTTAGGAATAAAAGCATTTATCTTTAATGCTTAGTGAGTGTACCGGTAGTATAATAGATTCTAGAACTTGTTTTGTGATGCATTCCAAGATTGCTAGTGAGACTACATTCGTGCAGTTAGGATTAACTAAATGATAAGAGGCATTAGAATAACCATTGTTTTAAACCTGTAATTTAATTACGTTGACCACATTGGTTGAGTAATTTTTCCCACACCCTTGCGATGTACTCATCTTTATTACACGATACCCCTAGTTAACCCCTAAGAGCCTATCTTTTTGCGTTTCTCGTGATGTTCCGGTATCCGGAATATCAACGAAGACCATTGTTTACAATCCACCCCCAAATGTTACACCCAAATTAGCTTTACCCACCTTGTATGCATTCATCTTTAGTGCATTATTGTAACCATTGTTTAAACCTTTAGTTTAATTATCTAGGTACTTGCATGGTTGCTGAGTCAAGTCATATCCTTTGTATATAGTTTTGGGACGATTGAGACTCATGGGTTAAAGTAGTACTTTATGGAGTAACGGGAAGGAACGTTAATTTCAAATTCTCTTTGTCTACGTAATTAAATACTCCAAGTATTTTGATCTTTTCAATTCGGATCAATTAGTGTTAGTGAAATAAAAACTCAAGTGTAGGGATGCTCTTATAAATCTCTTTATTTTGATATTATCTTAGAGGATGGTAGAGTAAAAAGTTATAAAAAAAATTAAAAAAAAAATTAAGTCGAGAAACAAAAAGGGCTACCATCCTACATCTATCTTTATGTTTTATGTTTATGTTTGTTTCAAGTTGTTATCTAGATTTAGTGAGTCGAGTCTTGGCTTAGCAACACCGCATTTTACATGCATGTAACTTGGATTTTTTACTTGCCACCACTAAAAATTCCCCAAATCCAACAAAACCCTTTATTTCCCTACCCGAAGCCTAACATTATAACCCTTTGTAAAGACCTCTTAGATAGTTACTCCTAGGTGCTTACGCCAAAGCGATGGAAGTTTGATCTATTTTCAAGCCTATGGTAATCTATGTGCTATGACAGGTACTGAGTGTTTATCTTTCAATTTCTTATATATTATATTTCATAAAAACCCGAGAGATGAGAGAATCCAAACACCAATTGTGAGGTGCTAGTGTATAATTTTCGTGCTTGTTTTGATTATTGTGGCACTTGTAATTGTTGTAGACTATTTTAAACCAATGCTTAATGACACCTAACACATAAATTGATTAGCCAAAAGCATATTTGCTTGAGAATAAGCAAATTCCAAGTGTAAGGATATTTAATAAGGATTTAAAACATATGTTTTTAGAGGGGTCATTTAAGCCCTAAATCATTACATTTTATATCTATTACTGCTTAAAAACGTTCCTTTTCACATTTTAGGTCTTTTGGAAGCAAATTGCTGGAATCAAGCACTTTTGGACGAAAAGGAGCGAAAACATGAAGAAAATGACAAGGTCAAGATTTCAAGGTTGTTTTTCACACCTGACGGCGTCCCAACTTATAGGACAACGCCGTCGCTCACAAGGTTTTCTAAAAAGTCTCAAGCGACGGCTCAGGTCATATTTTGGTCCTAACACCTGACGATGTCACGCCTAAATCCAGAAGGGAGTCACCCTTACTTTCTTCACTAGATGACCAAGATCCTTCCCAGACAACGTCTTTAAGCAAGCCAGACGGCGTCACATTTTCTCACCTGACGACGTCCTAACGATGACTTATACTAATTGAAACCCTAATGATGGCGATCAGATGGCATTACCATCATAAGGCGACGCCGTCACGAGTGTAAATCTATATATAGACTTCGAATTTTCTGTATTTCGTGTGAATTATTTTGGACAGCAAATCCAATTCTTTAAGAGTCCGACTTGGGCAGTATTTTAGGGTTCCAAACCCTTCTTTACACTTAAAGATAAGTTTGTTTATCCAATCTATCACCATGTTTGATCTATGTTCAATTGTTTATTTGTGTTCTTGCTTATCTACCATGCTTAACTAAATTAATCTAGTGTTTGCTTAGATCCAATGAAGCCTAGTTGTTGATTATTGTTAAGTTGTCTCTTGTTTTAATTGGTAGATGCTAGCGTAAGGAAAACTGGCTTCTTCTTTAATTGTTGCGAGCTTGAACGTCCTAAATAGCAAAAAGCTTAAAAGTGCACTTAGGCCATCGTTGGGTTTATTGTGTGAGTTGTAGCTTAAGGATAATAGAGTATTCGGGGGAGATACTTCGGTACTTGGCGATCCCGGATATTCTAGAGGAGAGTTACGATTAATAGAAGTAGGGAATTAGGCACCCCCTATGACTAACACGGAATACAACACACCTATTAAAATGACGATATGACAATTGTTGATCCCAGTTGAGCAAACGATCCTTAATAGAAACTGACTTAACAATAACCTGTTAAACACTACGCGGAATATAATGCTTAACCTTAAGAAGAAGAACAACAGAAATCACTAAACACCTCAATTATATTAATAACGAATACTCTGAATAGTATTAGGGTTTTACAACCTTGAAGTATTAGGGTTTTACAACCTTGAAGTGTATCGACCTTAGATATATCAAAAACACATGTATATCTAATCTAACCTAGGACCTCCTTTTATAGACCAAGGAGTCCTTTACAATATACAATACGTATCCTACAAGATAAATATCTTTTCCATATTTATCTAATACAAAATATTAAACCGACTAAACAGACTAGCAGTGGTTACAATACATTAGCCGTGGTTATATAATACTACTAGCCGTGGTTTAACTCCAGCAGTGGATTCCTTCTTCTAACCGTGGTTTCTTTTGCTCTAGCCGTGGTTCCATACTTAGAGTAATTCCATTCAGTGGAACCTAAAACCCAACAATCCTCCCCTAAACTTGATATATTCAAACAGAATTGTCAAGTTTTCTTTAAGCTCAAAGCATCTGACTTGGAGGATGTATCCAAACACTTATCATTTTTAAGAATTTGCTCATATTTCAACAACAAACTATAAGCTTGATCATCATAAGGCTTCAGCATCTTTAAACCAGTAGGTTTTACCATCTGAGTAAGAATTCCTGGATAGTTATTCAACTTAGGATAATCACCTTCTACAAGCATATGAATAACTTCTCCAGAAATAGTTAAAAACATGAACTCCACAAGACTGATATAAGAACCATCTTGTAACATTGCCATTGTAGAGTCCTTTCCATTCAGGTTCATCATGAGTAGGTTCAAATAAAATCTTCAAATTATGATATACAAGCCTCTCATGATAATCATCAGGATGTGCATCACCAAAATTGTCCTTGTAAAGCTTCCAAAGATTCATCAAATCATCTATATCCAGGTATTGAAGCATTTGTGAAAATTTATCAAACTCAGAAACTTCACCATTTACTCTTAGAATCTTCCAACACCCTTCACTTCCATTTACTTCAAATGTATAAGAAACAATTTGGTGATCAGTAGAAGTTTGCACAGCATCATCCACTTCAGATTCCATCTCATCATTCCCTTTTACTTTCTTAGAACTAGAATCCTCATGAACACCAGCTTTTCTCTTTTGTTTATTCCTTAACCATTTAGCTTCTTTCTCAGAGTTCATAGGAAGAAAGTCCTCTTCAACACTTCTTTTACATCTCTTATAAATTTCTTCAACTCTCTCAAATGTACACTTTCTCAAAGTCTCACCAATGTGCATGTCCATGTGTCTAATGACTTTCATCATTTGATTTCTCATCTCAGTCTTAGTAGGAGGTTTCTTTCTTTTAACTTGAGTTTTCTCCTGCCTTATCTTTCTTGCACTCTCAGCTAAAATCTTAGACCTTGTAGCAGCATCTAATAGCATCCATTCAAGAGTAGTGTATTCAGTCCTTATTTCTGCAGAGGCTTCAAGGAAAGGTTGTTCATTGTTCCAATCTTCAATCAACTTCATAGTAGCTAAATTGGCTTCTTCTTCCTCTTGATTTCGTTTCTCTTCAGCTGCCTCTTCTTCAGCTTGTAATCTCTTAGAAAATTCATTATCATAGTTAATCTGCTCTTGCCTATTCTTGAATTTCAAAACTGGCTCAGCAATGCCTTTCCCCTTTCCAATGTCTGGTAGAACCACTTTCTTTGCAGGCTCACCAATTGTTAATCTTAGCCAAGGGTTTAGGTGTTATGATAGGTGCAGAGATTTTACTTAAGTTAATCAAGGTACCAGCAGCCTCCTTCTCAACTTCTTTAGATTTTGGTGGTGATATAGTAGTGGTTGTGACTATTGTGGATGTGGTTGTTACAGCAATGGGTGTGTTTAAAGTAGCAGTGGATAAGTTTACCTTAGATGAAGTTGCAGCAGTGGTTACAATTGAATTAGCAGTAGTTGCAGCAACACTAGCAGTGGTTGTTGCCTGCACCACTTCCTTCTCTTTGTCTTCTACTACACTCTTCAAAGTTTCAAGCACTTCTTCATTTCCATCCTTAACACACACCACATAATCACCTCCTTGATTTCCACTATCCAAATCATCATCCATGTTCACAGCCTCCCCTGAATCTATGCACTCACTCCTCCCCTGTTTGGTTACATCCTCCAAATGCACATCCTTAGAGGAGTTTGCCTTCTTGCCCTGCTTTCTAGCTTTCCTTACTACAACAATCCCTGGTCTCCTAACTCTCTCCAAAACAGACACCCTATGTTGCAGTCTTCTGATATGGCTTCCCTGAAACACTGAAAGCTCTTAAAGACCAGTGATAGTTTCTTCCATTTTTGTACACCTAGCCGTCAATTCATTCAATTATTCAAGAATATCCTCCCCACTTCGACTTGTGTCAACTGGTCCGAGAGGTGGTTCATTGGTAAAGTCATTATGTACCTGTTCAGGATCCGTCAATTAAATTTCATGTTCCAAACTACCCTCATCACTTCGAGCTGTGTAACCTGCTCCGAGAGGTGAATCCTTGGGTAAAGAAAACATAGCATCAGACCTAGCCTGATCATCTATGCACCCTGAATTAGCCAGTTCGCTAGGGATTCCTCTACTTGTATTGAGTTCCAAGGAACTCTCCACATTAGGAGTTGCCAAAGGTTGGGTCTTATTGATGATTCCACTATCCTGACCAGCATCTAAGCATGAGTCAGTAGTGGAAGCCTTTCCAATCATGTCATCTCCACTCCTTATGACAGTCTCATTAGCTACACCACTAACACCAGCCCGAGGTAGCTTGGTGCCCTTCCTCCTCCTAGTAAAAAAAATCCTAGTTGGTTCAGAAGTTGAAGTTAAGGGTTCAGCAGTGGGTTTAGGTGTGATAGCAGTGGGTGTAGTTGTGATAGCCGGGGTTTCAGTTGTAGCAGCAGGGGTTTCAGCATCAGTGGGTTAGGAAGTTTGTGGTTCAGGTACATCATCAAACTCAGGAATATCTGGCAAATGTATCATATTAGGAAACAATGGTGTAACTCTTCCTGTGAAATTTGGATTCTGATGCCTCATGTGTGCAAATACTTTAGGAAGCATATGATGAATCTCATACTTCCTATGATGACCAATAGGTTCTTCAATCTGACTATCCACAATCAATTGAACAAACCTAGGGTACAAGTAATACTTACCTTTCTCCCTAATATTCTTCAAAAATCTATCAAAAATCATCCTAGACCAATTGAATTCCCTCCCTTCAGAAAGACAGATAATGGCAGTTGCAATTCTGGAGGGAAACTCATCAAATCTTGTGGTCTTATTGCTCACACACATCAGCAAAGTGTGAATCAAAAACTTCCACTGAGGGGAAAACATACCTTTAAGAAATTTAATTTTATCTCCCCTTTTTTCATAACCCAATCTCTCTAACCCTTCAAAAATGGCATCATTAGAAAGATTAACTACTCTAGCAGCATCCTCTAGCTCCAAGACACCTCTAATTACATCCTCATTGACCAAAATCTCATTTTTATCCACTACAGTCCTAAGAACCTCTAACCCATCTCGCTCCTGTATCTCAGCATTCCACCAAAAATGATGTACATATGTTTTAAGGATTATGGGTGCTACGGTTAATGCAAAGTGAATTGGATTGTGGTTAAGGAAATCAATCATCTCATGAAAGCCTTCTGATTGATTGTTCTTGATCAAATATGCATCTAGGTTATGGGTTTTGGAATACAACGTCGGCATTGTGATTAGTGATGGGATATGATGTGGGATGTGAATTAAGCATTTGGGAATGGTTAGGGTTTGTGTTAAGCGCCATTTGGAAGTGATTTGAAGATAAATTAAATGATCTAGCAGTGATTTGGGGGAATAAATACATTATCACCAAAGTTACAAAATAGCCCCTCAAGGATCCAACATCAGCAAAAATGCACTAGCAGTGGTTTGATTATCACTGGCAGTGGTTTTAAATGCTCTAGCAGTGGATACATCACCAACACTCCAATCTTTTGAGCAGAACTTCAGCAGCAAATTCTGAATCAATTATAGGGATAACATGCATGTGTTTGAAGGATTTCTAAACTACAAATTTTTTTTTACTCCTACATACTCCAAAAGATCCAGAATGTACACAACTCCTTCAAACCTACAAGTCACAAACACAAACCAAACACTTGAACAATGTTAAGGTTAGCAGTGGTTAGAAAATAACTAGAAGTGGGTTCATAAGTGATGCAGGTTTTACTGACCATGTCTTAATATTTATAGTGTCTCACTATACCTATGGTCTACCCTAATGCACTAACGGGCAGTGTACCCGATCGTGTGTAGTGTAGTAAATGGTAAAGTCGAGGTCGTCCCAAGAGCTATGTGTGTCGGATAATTACTAAGTCTAATTGTCACAGAATATAAATTGTTTGATAGGGTTTTAATTAATTAAACTACTAATGCAGAATATGAAAGCAAATAATTGGTAGAAGGGAAATCAATAGAGGAATAGTGGTGCTAACCTAGTTAATCCTCCTAACTAGTAATGTTTACATCTACCTACTTCCAATTACTTCAGGTGGGGTCAAATTCGAGAGGACAACATTTGGTCAATTCGCCCTAACCTATCAGCAAAGATGCCACCACAGGAGAAATCAGGCGCACCGTCATAAGTCCTGTTGTTCCTGGTCCCCTAAGCCGAGTCATTAAGTACCGCTACATGCTAGATTCTAAATAGTGAGTGCCCGGCCGTTAGGAACTTTGACGCTACACCCCCCAATTCTTAAGTTCATCCAAACGATAGGGGATCAGTTGGTCAAATCGCACAAGTAGAAATGGTCGTCAGTTGGTCATATCTTACCCTTCCCGTCTCAGTCAGCTCACCTAGGGTCAGTTGGTCATATCTTCTAGGCAATTGGCCTCTACCGCCATTCAAAACTACCGAACCAGGGGTGACTACCAAAGAACTATGCATGCATACACTTAGAAATAATTGTACGGAAATAAAGGTAAATGCAAACAAAACAATTAAGGAATCATAACTAGACTAGCACCAAAGGGTGCTTAGCCGCTCATATTAATCATGCAAATCAATTCAATATTCAAAGGTACGAAATACATGAATTGAAAGTAAAAGAAATAATAAACGCTAAAGCTTATCGTAATGGTGTGACTTCTCCCTTGGAAACAGCTCCGTATGCTTCCCTAGACCTTCCTTGAGCTTTTTCCCACGTTCTCAGAGTGTTGTGTATGGAATGGGATGATTAGAAATGCTAAAATTCGTGGGGTATTTATAGGCCAGGTCTGGGTTACGGCGTAACCAAAAGATGAGTTACGCCGTAACCTTCTATTTCTCCGTAAATGCACTAGATCTGCTTGTTACGGCGTAACCTTATAAGTGGTTACGCCGTAGTCTTCAATAAACATGGTTACGTCGTAAGTGATGCAGTAGTTACGGCGTAAGTATCAGCGGCGTGGAACCTCTTTTGACCTAATGGAGTTACGTCGTAATCTTTGGAAGGAGTTACGCCGTAACATCTTGATGAGTTGGACTTTAGGGTCACGCAATAGTTACGGCGTAATGTGAGAGATGAGTTACGCCGTAACCTCTTCAAAATAAGCATACTGTGATAAATCCTTAGTAACGTTTCCATTTCCGCGTCTCTTTAGCTCCAATGCTCACAATTTACCTGAAAGTGTAAAACAATGGAAAATAAGTGTAAATCCATATAAATGATATAAATAACGAGCATTAACGGGGGAAATTGACACTTAATATTCAGGACTATTTGATGTTATCAAATATCCCCCCACTTGAACTCTACTTGCCCTCAAGTAGACCTTATTAGATAGATTCCGAAAAAGATATCTTCCAAAACCTGGAAAATATGAGTTTACAAATCCCTTATGCTAGAATAAAACAAAGCCAAACACCTCGCGAAAGGGGAACAAACATTCAAATCTCTCAACTATTCTAAGTGTCAATTTCGGGGTGATCACTCAATCGCACAGTCATAGCATGTATTCTATCATAAGCTTGGCGGTTACACAAATCTCCACCACTGGAGTTAAGGGCTAAACAATTCTCGAAGGCAATATGGGTAGACACGACAAAGGTTAAGGGGTGACTTGTCATTACTAACATGTCACGGCGAAGTGGACAAAATCAATGATACATGACCAAATCCATGGCCAAGACACCAAAGATTGCTCGCTGCATCACCTAGACATGCTTCCTGACTAAAGGGTAGGATAAGACATGGGATGTATAATAGGTGTAAAATGAAAAACAAGCAGGTAGTCTATATCTATAACTAAGTCATCACCACTTACCGTCCGCCCAAAGTTCAAGCTTAGAAGTCTAGAGACCGGATCATGAAATGCAAGGTAGATGTGTCATTAGAGGACGTCGTGATGGGCATACTACCTTTTCTTCTTCAGTTGGTATAACTCCAACTCCAATATTCAAATGTGACCGAGGTGGCCTCCTCGATACTAAACAATAAAGCTCATACTATAGTGCTTATAACATCGCACTTTACAAAATCAAATTCAATCAATTTTTTTTTTTTTTTTTGAAATCAAAACATGATAACATAACATCCCCCCACTTGAGATGAACAATGGGAATTCGGGGGTTCTTCAATGATCTTCATAATTGTTGTCGATGAAAGCGTGATTTCCAAACCTTTCCACTCGAACCTTGAACTTAGGCAAATGATGACTTCCCAATTACCAATAAAGACTACAGGGTAGGCTAAGGTGTAAGGGTGTAACAAAACAATATATTGGGGTGACAAAATGAAAGGAATGGCTCAGAAGGGTGTATCTAGGGGTATCTTCCACTAAAGGGGAGTGCAACAAAAGGGTTTCACATGGGGGTCGAAAAGTCAAGGTGACTAATCGATAGACTCACAATGGTAGGCTGTTTGGGTGATAATCCTATAATACTGCCTTCTAAAACTGAAAAGTCCAAATACATTGAGCTAACTCAACATACCTCGTCTATGGTCTCGAAATGATGCAAAGGCCAAGTTCTAAAGTTTACAAGCTACCGGCACATTCATAATTTGGTAGATTTGGGGTAAAATATAGGAAACGAATAAGGCTAATCTCACCATGTAATATCAAGGGTTGTATGTGCTCGGCTAAGGTCTAATCTAGTTAGGTTCGGAAAAACATGTCAAAATATAAAAAATGGCATAATTTTTCAAAATAAACTAGAAAAATGAGGGTGAAATAATGTTCATGAGATAATTCTACTCCCGTCCCCCCACTTGAATTGTACAAAGTCCCTTTTGTACTAGGCATTAAAATAAAGGTGAAGAAAAAGGTAGAATTAGATCGAGAACTTCCCTGAAATTTGCTCCAAAAAGAAGAAGGCCCACGAGAAAGGATCGTGCCTTCGTTAAAGCGTCATGAGCAAACTTCAATCCCTGAAATCACAATACCGACAAGCATAATTCTAAAATGAAAATATAAAATGAAAAATAAACCTAACTCACTTTCGTAGGAAACACGGTTGCATTTAGCGAATGCAACAAGCCTTTTAAACCACTTGATGTCCTAAGTGGACGAGTGAAGTCTCGTGAGGGTTTACAGGGAACACACCCACAAAGTTCATTTAAAAAGTAATACAAGGTTACTGTGTTTTAAAATGAAAGAATTAAAGCAGAGGAGAGTTACGTCGTAACTCCAATAAGAGGGTTACGCCGTAACTTTCAAAACCTGGTATGAGCTGAGAAGCGAATAGTTGCGGCTTAACCACTGAGATGGTATTACGCCGTAATTGGTAATGCGTCAAGAATTCTGCTGCTAAAATGTTGGTTACGGCATAATCACCAAGATGAGTTACGCCGTAACTCTGTTCAGATCAGCAACTGCAGCAGTAATTACTTCATTGTCTCCTGCAAAATGGTTAGAAAACGCAAAACCCCAACAGAAAAGAAATAAAAACAAAAGAAAGGTATAATTCGGGTTGTCTCCCAAAAGAGCACTTTTCTTTATTAATGAGTCTTTAAGTTAGACTCAGAGTTGCTGGCTACCAGTGTTTGTCTGTCACTTCGTGGAATGAGCGATCTTCATGTTGAAGCCAGCTGATCAAATTCTCATCCCGTTTGTATCCATCTCCAAGTTCTAAACATCCTAAGTAAAAAAATTTGATCTTTTGGTAGGGGTGATCAAAACCTTTGGCTTTATCTTCTTCACTAATACCAAGCAGGGGTTTAGCATAACTCAACTGTCTTTTAGTCCAATTTTTAAAGTTTTTGACAGTCCTTGGCATTTTGAAAACAGTTTTATCATCCCCAATCTTTAACCAAACCAGTCCTTCCTTTACGTTTTTATCAAGCCCAAATATTTCTTTAAAGGGTTTTCCGAAAATCACCCCAGTCAGCCCGTCTGCCACGAATTCGCTAACATCATCCAAAACCACAAAGTCGACTAGAAATGAGTGTGTTCCTACAAAAACTCATATGTTTGTTGCTATCTCGAGGAAGTTGTTTCCTTTGTAATCAAGCTCCTTTTCCATAACCTGGTTGTAGCATTCCTTAGAGATAATATTGACTGGGGAATCTGTGTCGATAAATGGGTGAAAGTCAATGAATCCAATTTTTCATGAGATCTTCAGATAATAGGGATTCCTATGATGGATTCATGCCCCCATCTCATAAAACTGCGGTTGGTTCGATTGCAAGAATGTTTTTTCAGAGTTGTCTTGCCAATGGGTCATCTCGACATCACTAGAGAGGTCTTCAACACTTAATCCTAAGTTATCTTCTTCCTCAAAATTCACGAAAACATCAAAATCCTTCCCCGAGTCAACCTCTCCAGGATCCGGGGGGTCGCTAAGAAACTTTTCAAGGGCTTCACCAAAATCGCCCACTTGGTCAATAGCACACACCTTCTCCGGGGTAGACAAATGTTTATTAGGTCCGAATGTGGCGACCTCTCCATTAGCCTCCAGAGTCAATTTACCGGCAAAGACATCTACTTTAGTGTGAGCGGTAGCAAGCATGGGTCTTCCTAAAATGACAGGTATCCTGTTGTCTTCCGGGATATCAAGAATCACAAAATCTACTGGAAAAAGGAATCTCTTTATTTTCACTAATACATTTTCAACAATTCCTAATGGCGATTGCATGGATCGATCGGCCATTTCAATTTTCATCTTGGCCGGTTTTAAGTTGCCAATTCCCATACGCAAAAACATCGAACAAGGCATTATACTAATACTAGCTCCAAGATCAGCCAGGGCATTACACAAGTTCAGGCTCCCGATATAGCAAGGGAGAGTAAAACATCCTGGATCTTTTTCCTTTTGTGGTAACTCGTTCCTCAAAACCGGTGAGCATCTTTCGTTGAGGCGAATAGTCTCATCATAACTTAATTCCTGCGTAGTATTATTAGTATCATTGGGAGGGTTTACCAGCAGAGTTTGGTCCAAAAGTGATTGCTTCTCCATGCTGATCCGTCGTTTAACCTTTTCTGAAAAGGTCAAAGGTTCTTCGAGGATAGTTTCTATAGTGTGGACAACTTCTTCCTCCCGAGCTGCTAGGTAATCAGAGATGGCTTATGAACATGAACTGACACTTTCCTCTAATATTTTTATCCTATCATCGTGAATTTTAATAGAAGAGACTGTATTATCCACGAATGCTCTCATCATTTTTTCAATCCTATCGTCGTGCTCTCTTGATTCTTTGATGTGGTCAAGAATCTTTTTCTCAATATTGCTTTCGGAATCGGTCTCAAATACACTATTAACTTTTTCAACCCTGCATACTTCAGCTTCTCTTTCCAATCTCTGTTTTTCGAAAATTTCCCCGTAATTGTATTCTTGCTTCGTTATAGTCTTCATTACTTTATGATGAAAGTTATCTCTCGGTCCGTATCCAGTATCCATGTACCACTTGTAGCAATGTTCAGAAATCCACTGAATACATTCCAAGGCCTGATCAGGAGTCATGCTAGGAATGGGTCTTGGTGAATCAAGGAGTTCTCGTGTTTGCGCATTAATCCCCCGATAGAAAACGTATACGATCTGATGTTTGTTTAAATCATGAGTAGGGCAACGATAGAGAAGCTCATTGAATCTTTCCCACGCTTGGTACAGTGTTTCTTCACCAATCTGCATGAATTGATAGATTTTCCCAAGAAGCCTAGCCATTTTAGAAGGAGGGAAAAATTGCTGGACGAACTCCTTTCTTAGTTTTCCCCATGCTTCTATACTTTCACTAGGAAGTTTGTTATACCATCTCTTAGTTGTTCCAGTGAGAGTCATAGGAAAAATCCTTGCAGTGACTGAGTAACTAGGAGTACCCCTGACGTTGAAAAGGGATGATAAGTGGAGAACTTCATCTACGTGAACCTGAACGTCCTCATCTTTGTCTCCAGAGAACTCAAGCTCATGTAACTCTCGAATAATATGATCTGGGATGGAGTATTTTTGGGCAGGAGAATCCTTAGTGAAGCTTCGTTGGCAGTTATCGTTTGGTCGGTCCAAATACTACTCCATGGTAAGGTCATTGATATTACTTTCATTGATGAATTCTGGTTCAGTGTCCGACTGGTCTGATTCGAAAAATGAGAAGATATTGTGAATAGGAACCGGAGAATAGATCCTCTTTTTCCGAAATTGCTTCTCCGGGTCAATAAATGGGGTAGCCAGAAAGGGCCTAGAGCTGCGAGTCTTGTATCCTGACATTATCAGAAAGAAAATTAAAAACAGACTTAATATGAAATCCTAAAATAGCTCCCCGGCAGCGGCGCCAAAAACTTGATGCAGATTTTACTGGCCAGGTCTTAATATTTATAGTGTCTCGCTATACATATGGTCTACCCTAATGCACTAACGGGCAGTGTACCCGATCGTGTGTAGTGTAGTAAATGGTAAAGCCGAGGTCGTCCCAAGAGCTATGTGTGTCGGATAATTACTAAGTCTAATTGTCACAGAATATAAATTGTTTGATAGGGTTTTAATTAATTAAACTACTAATGCAGAATATGAAAGCAAATAAATGGTAGAAGGGAAATCAATAGAGGAATAGTGGTGCTAACCTAGTTAATCCTCCTAACTAGTAATGTTTCCGTCTACCTACTTCCAATTACTTCAGGTGGGGTCAAATTCGAGAAGAGAGCATTTGGTCAATTCGCCCTAACCTATCAGCAAAGATGCCACCACAGGAGAAATCAGGCGCACCGTCATAAGTCCTGTTGTTCCTGGTCCCCTAAGCCGAGTCATTAAGTACCGCTACATGCTATATTCTAAATAGTGAGTGCCCGACCGTTAGGAACTTAGACACTACACCCCCCAATTTTTAAGTTCATCCAAACGATAGGTGATCAGTTGGTCAATCGCACAAGTACAAAGGGTCGTCAGTTGGTCATATCTTACCCTTCCCGTCTCAGTCCGCTCACCTAGGGTCAGTTGGTCATATCTCCTAGGCAATTGGCCTCTATCGCCATTCAAAACTACCGAACCAGGGGTGACTACCAAAGAACTATGCATGCATACACTTAGAAATAATTGTATGGAAGTAAAGGTAAACGCAAACAAAAAAATTAAGGAATCATAACTAGACTAGCACCAAAGGGTGCTTAGCCACTCATATTAATCATGCACATCAATTCAATATTCAAAGGTACGAAATACATGAATTGAAAGTAAAAGAAATAATAAACGCTAAAGCTTATCGTAATGGTGTGACTTCTCCCTTGGAAACAGCTCCGTATGCTTCCCTAGACCTTCCTTGAGCTTTTTCCCACGTTCTCAGAGTGTTGTGTGTGGAATGGGATGATTAGAAATGCTGGAATTCGTGGGGTATTTATAGGCCAGGTCTGGGTTACGGCGTAACCAAAAGATGAGTTACGCCGTAACCTTCTATTTCTCCGTAAATGCACTAGATCTGCTAGTTACGGCGTAATCTTATAAGTGGTTACGCCATAGTCTTCAATAAACATGGTTACGTCGTAAGTAATGCAGTAGTTACGGCGTAAGTATCAGCGGCGTGGAACCTCTTTTGACCTAATGGAGTTACGTCGTAATCTTTGGAAGGAGTTATGCCGTAACCTCTTGATGAGTTGGACTTCAGGGGCACGCAATAGTTACGGCGTAATGTGAGAGACGAGTTACGCCATAACCTCTTCAAAATAAACATACTGTGATAAATCCTTAGTAACGTTTCCATTTCCGCGTCTCTTTAGCTCCAATAGTCGCAATTTACCTGAAAGTGTAAAACAATGGAAAACAAGCGTAAATCCATATAAATGATATAAATAACGAGCATTAACGGGGGAAATTGACACTTAATATTCAGGATTATTTGATGTTATCAATAAGTCACACTGGCAGTGGTTAGAACAATATTAAACACCCAGTCAAATGGTCAACTCTAAGTCATTAATCCGTCCACCAAAGTCAAAGACTTCATTTACTCCTCAACAACTCACACCTTCCCCACATTTAACCAACTGAATTCATATTAACTCTATTTAATACCATCTTACTCACATACCACACATATTACTCACATTCCAAACATTTTCTCTCTAGAAACACTTTCAAAAACCATCTCACCAAAATTCACAAGATCAACATGAGCAACTCAAACCCCATCAATCTTTCAACAGAAAACTCTTCTTCAGACAGTGTGTGGGAAGAGTTTCTGAAAACAAGTAGGGTTAACCAGGAAGGTTCATCAAAGAAAAGATCTCATTCTGTCATGAGCACAAACCCTTCAGCAGCTGGGCCTTCTACTATCCAACCAAGAGCACATGGAGCATTGAAGAAGGAAAGCAGTTTAGAATTGAGCTTAATGCCTAGCTATGTATCTCCCTATGAAGACACTGATGATGAGACCTCTTCAAGACTCTTGGTTGTTCCTCTCCTGGCTTCAATACCACCACCAGAACCTCTACAAGCTTCTCCTATGCAAGCACTGCTTCCACCACCAGTTGGTCCATCTTCTTCATAACCACCCATCAGAGAAAGGGTGATAGGGCTTGCATGCCCCAAAGTGTGACATGTGATTGGAGGGCCAAGAGTTCAGAAGGAGATACCAAAGTGGGCTATTCCAAGGAAGCCTTAGGTGGTGTTGGTGTATGTTGTGAAGCTTGTTGTCTTTAGATGGTTGTAGTAGAATGTGGTCTTTTGATGTACTTTGCTGGTAGTGTGTAACCCATGGTTGTAACATCTGCATCTTGTATGCAGATCTTTTCAATAATAATAACACCATGCTTTCCTTTTAAGTCCATTGCATCATACTGGTTGTGTTTTATTTGTTTGATCTGCAAAACAGTTAGTGGAAACACAAAGAAACAAGCAGTGGATAGAATAAAACAAGCAATGCTAAGATCAACTAATAACAGTACATAACTTTTACACACTTTTACAAAACAAATTTGAGATTTAGAGATTTATCATTCCAATACTAACTACACGATACTGAAACCTCCCTACATCAAAAGCTTTGGTGAGAAGATCAGCAACATTGAAATCAGTATGGATTTTTACCATTTGAATTAGCCTTTTCTCATTACAATCTCTAATAAATTGATGCCTTATCTCAATATGTTTAGTTCTAGAATGCAAAACAGGATTTTTAATTATGCATATTGTACTGTTATTATCAATGTAAATCTTAGTATGCATAAAATTGTACCCAAAGTCCAATAATTGATTCTGAATCCAAAGCACTTGACCACAGCAACTAGCAGCAGCCACATATTCAGCTTTAGTGATGGAATTGGCCACAACTGTTTGCTTTTTACACTGCCATGAGATTAGCCTGCTTCCCATAAACTGACATCCTCCAGTAGTAGACTTCCTATCCAAACTAGCTCCAGCATATTCACTGTCTGTATAGGCCACCAAATCAAATGCTGAATCCTTAGAATACTAAAGGCCTAATTTAGGATGACCCTTAAGGTATCTAAAAATTCTCTTCACAGCATTCAAGTGTGTTGTGTGTGGTGTGACTTGGAATCTTTCACACACACATACTGAGAACATAATATCTGGCCTAGATGCAGTGAGATACATCAAAGATCCAATCATGGATCTATATAGCTTCAAATCAACTTTGGGACTTCCATCATCTGGTAGAAGAGGTTTATGTGTCTCCATTGGTGTACTAGCACTCTTTACATCCTGAAACCCAAACTTCTTCAAAACATTTGCTACATACTTTTCTTGACTAATGAAAATACCACCAGTCCTTTGTTGAACCTGTAGCCCCAAAAAGAAAGTGAGTTCACCCATAGAACTCATCTGAAACTTATCATGCATAAGTTTCTCAAAGTCTTTGCACAGCTCCTTATTGGTTGAGCCAAAGATGATGTCATCAACATAAACCTGAACTAGCAATATATCATCCTTTAGCTTCCTTATGAACAAAGTCTTATCAATCAGTCCCCTCTTGAAACAATTGTCCATCAAATAAGTAGAAAGGCATTCATACCATGCCCTTGGAGCTTGATGCAAACCATACATAGCCTTTTTCACCCTGTAGACCTTATCAGGATGGTCAGGATCTTCAAAACCAGGAGGTTGACATACATATACCTCCTCATCATTAGTACCATACAGAAAGGCACGTTTAACATCCATTTGATACACAAAAAAGTTTATGAATGAAGCATATGCCAAAAACAATCTTATAGCTTCAATTCTGGCAACAGGTGCAAACACTTCATCATAATCCAATCCTTCAGTTTGAGTGTATCCTTGAGCAACCAACCTTGATTTATTCCTTACCATTATACCCCTTTCATCCCTTTTGTTTCTAAATACCCATTTAGTTCCAATAGCCCTTTTTCCATTTGGAAGGTCAACCAATGTCCATGCCTCATAAAGCTTAAACTGCAATAGCTCCTCTTGCATTGATTCAACCCATCCTTCTTCTGATAAAGCTTCTTCAACTCTCTTAGGCTCCTTTTGAGATAGAAAACAAGCAAACAAACAATTTTGCAGGTCTTTATGACTATTCCTTTTGTGAAGTGATCTGGCAAAGAAACCTTGTTCAGGAAAGGTTTGATTGTTCAAAGCTTTGCTTCTTGTTTGAACTGGAGTATTCAGATCTCGAAGAATTTGCTCTTTGGGATGATTCTTATGCACCCTGGTGGTAGGAATTGGACTTTCTGTAATGACAGTTTCCAAATTAGTGATATCAGCATTGTTGAAAAAGTCATCCATATTTTCATCGTTAGTGGGAGTATCCATTTCTTCCAAAGGAGGCATATCAGGATCAGTTGGATACTCATCATCACCAAAAAGTGGCTTGGCAGGGATTCCAAAGTAAGTACTGCTATCAGAATTTGCAGCCGGGGTTTCACTTGAACTAGCAGTGGTAGAACTTGGCTTAGCAGTGCTTTAATTATGCTTAGCAGTGCTTTCAGAATTTTTCTTCTTCCTTTTAATTTCTTCTACCGACACTGAGTTATCTTGCAACAACTCTTCCTTATCTTGATGATGATCACCCTTGCTTCCAGAATCCAAATCATCATCATCAGTGGGTCTCTTCTTTTCAATAATGGGTGAGATAGGACCAGTTTTCCACTTTTCAAGCAAATATAATTCCTTTGGAGAATCAGCTTTCTTAGAATTTGCTTCTCTTTCAGAATCCTTTTGAGTACCTGCATCAATATATGTGGATGTACCTGCAATGATAGGCTCATAATTCATATATTTGGTTAGCATATCAATGTTAAACAACCACTCTGGTCCTTTTGTCTCAATACTAAGAGTCTCTTCATTAAACTTAACATGTAAGTTTTCTTCTACAATTTTGGTCCTCCTATTGTATAGTCTAAAGGCTTTGCTATTGGAAGAATATCCAAGAAAGTATCCATCATCTGCTTTTTCTTGAAACTTGCCTAGGTAGTCTATGGTATTCAAGATAGTAACAGGACACCTAAAAGGTTTTAGGAATGCTATCATAGGCTTCCTATCATGTAAGAGCTCATAGGGGGTCTTGTTATGAGGCTTCACTACCTTGCTTCTATTCTGCACATAACATGCAGTTCCTACAGCTTCAGCCCAAAAGGTAGTTGGTAACTTAGATTCTGACAACATTGTTCTAGTAGCCTCAATTAGTGTTCTATTTTTCCTTTCAGCTACACCATTCTGTTGTGGTGTCCTAGCAACACTAAATTGTCTTTCTATACCCTTATCCACACAGAACTGATACATTACATTATTTTTAAACCCAGTTCCATTATCATATCTGATTACTTTGACCTTATGGTTTACTTGATTTTCTATCTTAGTAATGAAACTCTTGAGGATCTCACTAGTTTCACTCTTAGCAGCTAAAAAGTATACCCAAGAAAAGCTACTATAATCATCAGTAATAACTAGGCAGTACTGCTTATGGTTCAAACTTTTAACAAAGTTTGGGCCAAATAAGTCCATATGAAGCATAAACAGTGGTTGTGTAATGGTGTTAATAGTCTTGGTCTTACAAGAGGCTCTATGTTGTTTTCCTTTCTGACAAGCCACACAAAGTTCTTTACACTCAAAAACCTTAGAAGGTAACCCTCTCACTAAGTTGCCCTTTACCAGTTTATTGATTGTTTTGAAATTAAGGTGACCTAGCCTTCTATGCCACAATTTTGACTCATCAACAGATGCCTTAGCAAACAAACAAGTTAAGGACCTATTAGGAATTACATCTTTCATGTTAAAGCAGTATATGTGTTCTTTCCTAGGTACTCTTAACTGCACATACTTCTCATCAGGCATTTTAAACTCAGGAGACAACACCACACACTCATTTTCTCCAAAAAGTATCCAGTTTTTCTTATCACACATTTGAGAAACACTAAATAGATTGTACTTCAGTCCCTGTACTAGATAAACCTTCTCAAAATCCAGCTTTCCTGTTCTGATAGTTCCTCTGCCAACAATTTTTCCTCCTTTTGGATCATTGCCAAATGCCACATGTCCTCTATCAAAAGCTTCAAAACCCTCCAGGTTGATCCCATCCCATGTCATGTGCCCAGAGCAACCACTATCAAAAATTCCTTTGTCTTGTAGCTCTTCCTGTAGATTGCCTTGCACATGATTTTAAACGAGTTAGTTCCTTTTGTGGACCCAAGCCAATACTGACTTGGGTCTGCCCTGTGCATCAACATAATCAAATTTCTTTAGGTCCATTGATGCACTACTGGCATTATGTAAAACTTTGGTCTTAGGCTTCCATTGTCAGCTAGTTGAGGCCTTTACAGCATAAAAATGGTTTCCAACCACTGTGTCAGTAATCACCTTTGGTACAGTTAAAACTTCTTTTGTTTCAGTGGTGATATTCTGCTTATCAGTGGAAACAGTTTGCTTAGCAGTGTTTACATTTTGCTTAGCAGTGGTTGGAACCCATTTGGGTGTAGCAGTGATTATTGATTTTGTAGTTCCATTTTTCATTAGCACTGCTCTGGGAACCATATTCTGGTTAGGATGAGGGATTTTTTTCTTTGAAAAGTTTTGATGATTTACCCTCCTCCAATGGTTCCAAACTTGTGGTTGGTTTTTATAACAGTTTCTCTGAAGATGCTCAAAACTACCACATTTAAAACAAGCCTTCTTAACACATTGAAACTCATCTCCTAATCTGTTTGAAATTAGGCCATTGAAGTTTCTCTGATTACCTGAAGGATATTGGATTTCACTTACATAACATAAAGTTAATACACTAAGCACATAGATGATTTTAGAGAGAGATAAAGTGGGATATTCTAGTAAGAGAAACTTGTGGAATATTAGATTACCAAAGAACATCCAACCCTCTACCTTGCAAGGTAGAGGGTATTTATAGGTTACAGACTAAACGACCTCCTGACGGCCTGTGGATCAGGGATACAATGGGTAAAGACCAGTCCTTCCTCCACGGAGTTGCACTATACTAATCTACGCTACTACTTATTTAATAACTACCATAAATAGAGACAAGTCTACGAGCTAGCTTTTGCTAGATAATACTTAGGGTGACCGACTCTTTTACTTATGGAATTTCTGATTCCTAACAATCTCCCCCTAAGGGAGGTCACCCCATAAATTACATTGTGTATCCTAGCTTTCAAGTAAGTCTTCATTCATGAGCTCGTAGACTTCTTTTCAGCAAAGTAATCAAACCAAGTGCATATGTGGAGATTTCAATATTGAACAACAGAAGTGAGTAATTCGTGGAGGTAGAGTGTCTGATCCACTGTGGTTGTAAATTTGAGCCAGCTTTTGAGATCATTAGCTACTTAAAAATCTCTGAGATATCCATTGTGGTGTTGGAATTTTGAGATGTTGTGACATTCGGACCGACATGCTCACATTCTGGATCATGATATCTTCTCATCAGAGTAGCGGAAGCTTTAGTTGATTCATGATATTGGCAGCAGCGTAGCAGAAGCATGGAGTGAAAATATCAGAGTCATTGATGCACTTATCATGATTTCTTTTGAGATGAATGTGTAGTGTGAGCATGCGGCTATGGATTGACCGCTTCATTCTGATCAGCTGCAAACGTAGGATGTACCTGCATAAAACAGTTAGCAATAAAGCATACGAAAGTGTCTTTGATCACTTTTGTTGAATTGAGGTACACGGCCCACAGTTCCCCGTTGATCAGTACAAGTACTGCCTGTGATCAGGTATAATTCCGAAGAATTTCCT
This sequence comes from Chrysanthemum seticuspe, assembly GCA_019973895.1. Classification (NCBI taxonomy): domain Eukaryota; kingdom Viridiplantae; phylum Streptophyta; class Magnoliopsida; order Asterales; family Asteraceae; genus Chrysanthemum; species Chrysanthemum seticuspe. The sequence goes on along the minus strand of BPTQ01000006.1, from coordinate 202,145,873 downwards.
GGACAGGGTTTCGCAGCTGCTCTAGCTGTTCTCAAACCGGAGCATCTCAAAGAAGACAACACGGAGTGAGTGAACCAGCGAATTCAAGTCCACTGATTGATGAAAAGAGATTTGAAAAGCAGTCGTGTATTGCTCAATAGAGATTGTTTTTGCAATACAACGAAGGTTTTATTGAAAATCAATTATCAATCATAAAAACACCTTTTGATTTGAAAAATTAGTACACGGTCAATGTGCTATAGAAAAGAGTTTTTAAGCACAAAGACCGGTTTTTCAAAGGTATCCGTCAATCCGTAACCTGAACCAGGATTGATTCAAGAGATTGAATCGCCCCATTGTTTCTGTTCAGTTGTCACATGGTTGATCTATATGATAGATCTCACCTGCCACCTACCAGGAGCTTGTTTGATGTTGGCTCCAGAAGGTTTTCCATCTTCATTGTGAATATGTTTACACATCACTCAGATGTTCTGGCAATACCACAAGGATAATGCGTAGGACTCAAGATATAATCTCTCTTTCCACATTGTGTGAAATAGAGAGTCTTCATTGAAAGTGTCCTAATGAGATTTAATGATGATCTCGTGGCTCTAGACTCAATATGTGCATATTTGGATCCTGTGCCGGAGACTAGGGAGAGGGTCTCCTTCTTCAATATCAACAATCTCTAAGAGAAAGTCGATAGATAATGTCGGTTCCCCGTGAGAATGAAACAAGTCCTTTTAAGAGGAACTTGAGTGGTTTGGAAAGTTGAAGTGCAGTGCGTCACTGGGTCCATGACGTCTTGTCTTCAATACCGATGTTACCATCAGTAGCATATGAATTGAACCCGGTTTCTGCCCTAAGGTTGAATAAATGGAGGGCTATTTGTTTTCACCCTTTTCTCATTCAATTCTTTTTAATTCTTCAACCCCTTCAGTGCTTACCAAGACTTCATAGCTAGAACCTTGTTGGGTTTATTCAAATACTAGCTCAGTCTTAGTCCGCACTCTTCCCATATCTCATTTTTCTCCTTTTATCATCATACCTAAGGACTTCTACACTAACTAGTGGATTGTCCCTGGGTAGATCCCTCCGGTTCTGGCGGATCATGGGAACACATACCTAACCTTATCATCCTTATATCACCGTACATAAAGTAAAGTTGGTCAGTCAATTTGGTATTGTTCATCTGCCATTGGAACCAATTGAACACCATTTGAAAATCAATCCAGATACTTGTGATATATTATCAAAACATTTTGTACCTGAATTGTTTTTGATATTTTTAGAACAAGTGCTCCCCCTCAACATGTGCATCAAATGTTTGAAATAGTTTTGCACACGGAGGCAAGAGGAAGAATTTACTTCTTTGATTACCATTTTCTAAAAGATATCAACATCACTTCCCTGATCAAATCAAGAAGATAAAGCATTTCCGGGAAGGATGAGGTTTTCATGATTTTGCTCCCCCTCAATATGTGCTTCTAAATTTGAAAGAGGGTTTTGCACATACTGGAGGGAACCCTTTTTGAAGTGCAGACATAATCACCAAAATATTAGAAGCCATATAATATACAATCAAGGTACCTTAGAAAAATATGAAAGTTGTGTACCCTGATGTTTTGAATTTGTTAAAAAAAATGCTCCCCCTTGATATATGCTTCGAGATTCGAAAATTGTTTAGCATATATTAGAGAGTAGTATGCACAAAAATTGGTCATCTTTTAACATCTTTCATATTTATATCACATTTTCTCCCCCGATCAAAAATTTCAAATCCTTTGAGATTTTGGATCTCAAGTGATCTAAATATGTATGAGACAAAATATTTGTTGGAGAAAAATGTGTCCGGTTTTATATGATCAGAAGTGGACAACACAGATGTTCCCCTTTTTTTTCAAGGGGAAACCACAGTACATAACCTAGCACTATTACATGCATTACAGTTGTTCACAGTTAGTACACCACATATTACACATATTTAAAACCCAACATAAGCTGCTTCCTGAAGATGTCTTCATTCAGTTCTCTGAAGAAGTTTGTAATGACCACCCCGAAGCCTACCACCAACAAAACTTTCAAGGCTGCGGAAGATCCTTCGAGTCTTGAGTCTTCGCCTAATTGCAGCAATGAAATCTTCACACCGCTTTTTGTCATCATCAGTCCAAAAGGTAGTCTTTTCCCAAGATTTCATGTCGATTTTGATTTCTTTCACTCTGGTGTCAAGTTCTTCTTCAACCAATTTGAGAGTACCATCACTAAACTTGTAGAGCTCACATAGTCGCATAAGCATGCGAGACCCATATCTGTCGGTGAAGATGACGGCTCTAGGGGTGTCAAGAACTTTGTATTCGCGATGAAACTCATGCCCAGTTGCATTCCAATGTGGTCTTGTAAGGTTGATCCTGGTTTGGTAGCTTTCTATGCCAAGCTGAAAGTCCTCAACTCGTTTTCGAATGACTAAGCCCCTGATCCAAAGAGTGACAGCTGCAGAGAGGGCCTTTTTCTCACGGACAGGTAAATGCTCAAGGTGTCCTTAAAGATTCAAGAGATAGAGATCTTCGAAATCATTTGGCAGAAGATGTTTGAAGTCGTTTTCCTTAATAGTATACTCTTTGAAGTCTGCTCTTTTAAGGACTATCTTCTTCAAATACTCATATCCATAGATAGGGAAGATCTCCACACGAACAACACTTAAGATTTGCAGCTTTGATCGAACATCATTGCGTCTTTTATCAGCACCATGTCTTTCGATGTAGAACTTCTTCTTTTTGAACCACCAGTGAGAGATACCATATGAAGCGGCAATATCATACTTTTGTTCTTCATCAGCCCAGAATAGATCAGGAACCATCTGTTCAAGCCCCTGATCAGAGTAGGTTGCAGCTTTCATCTTTGAAATTGATAGAGCTGGTCTTCTTTCAGCAGAGCGAGCACACAGATAGTCCAAGTCATGATTGAAGAAGAATTCAGCCTGAATGGTCATCTGACCAGGTTCACCACCAAGAGGAAGAGATTTGTTGACATTGAAGCGACTGATTTGCTCACTGACTTGGTCATTCAGCATCTTATGGCATTCTTCCATCTGATATTGAAGATGATTCGCATCTGAGTGGAAGACTTTGATAATTTCATAAGCTTGTCCTTCGAGATCTCTTGGATTTATGGATGAGATACTCTTCCGTTCACAAAACCATCTAATGAAGCTTCCCATATCACCAGTGTAGTGCAGAAGAGAGTCTTCAGCTGGAACTTCATAATTATTGGTGACAATTGATGCCCAATTGTTGTCAGGAATAATCGAGTCAGACTCTGGGATGGTCCATGTAGGTTCTGGAGAAGGAGGTCTATCTTCAACAATGCAACTTTGAATTGTGTCCCTTGAACGTGCCACTCTGGATATGCTAGTGCGATTCCCAGCCATGTAAGCATCAAACCAGTCTTTTGATGGCTTAGGAATATGCTTTGTTGATGCATCATCTTCATCTGGTTCTGAATCTGCCATGACGTGCGACTCTTCGTGAACCATTTGATCATCAGGAATAGAGGTGGATGTGGATGTGAACCTAGAATCAACCGTCGTCCAAGCAGCAGATTTCTTCTGAGTGCCTTGTTCACTTGTAGGACTTGATTGATTGGAAGGTTTTGGCGGTGATGATGGTGGTTGTGGTGGAGGTGTGTTGGTTGTCATAGAAGGTTCACCAGCTCCAGAAGTTCTAGCGCCCCCCGTTGGTGGTGGAGGTGGAGGAGGATCTTTACGGTCTTTCCTCAATGTTTCCAACACAATAGCTCTCCTTTTCTTTTTAGCTTCCTTTTCCCTGATGTCAATCATATACTGCTCATAATTGTCGAACTTAATGGATTCTTCAAGTGCCTCATAGAGTTTCTTGTGAACCTCATGCTTGTCCTCTTCAGCTTCATTCATCTTTTCAAACAGAGCTGCTCTCATATCGGTGATAGGTAGGTCCTTGAATCGTCTAAGAAGTGGAGCCTCCATTGCCCATTCCACAGCATCCTTGACTTCCCCTTCAATGGCGGCAACAACCCCTTCATTGAATTTGAGGTGCTCGAATCTATAGACACGATCCACAAGGGAATCAACAGATTTAGGAAGTTGCCTTTCAAGGGCTTCTATCCTTTTTACAGCTTTGTCCAGTAGTTGATCTGAGGTAAGGATCTGAGGTGGTGACGCAGGTGGAGCATTCGTATCAACAACTGTGATGACCGGTTCAGGGGTAAGTGAAGATGCTGACATCGGAGGAATGGTTGATGTATCTTGCTGAATGTTGACCGTAAACATGGATTGTGCAGTATCTAAAGGTTTGTCATTTATGTATTGATCTCCGAAAGTGAAATCTGTATCGAGATCCTTAAGTGAAGATAGAGAGTTGGTAGACAGATTTGGTTCATCCATCTGCAAGGTCTCATCAGATCTTGTCTCAAGATTCTCCTGCGAGCCTTTTTGCAACAGAGCGTCAACATTCTGGCCAGATTGAGTCTCACTAAGTGTAAGATTTTCTTTAAACGTTTCAGGCACTTTGTCCACTCCAGATTGTTCTTTAGCAGGAGATGATTCTGTTCTTCTCTTCAGCTCATATTGATTGGTGGTTCTTGATGGAGATGATGAGATCGTTAAAAGCATGTGAGCGGCTTGTTCAGTTTCAACACTAGCAACCCCTTTTCCTTTGTCTTGTGTTATTGGGGTTGTTTGTCGTGGCAGTTGATCAGGTTCTCTTAACACAAATCCACCTACTGGTGCTTTCACATTCAGACTTTCTAGGCTTTGCTGGATTCCAAGTTGTAGATCAGCATCATCTTCATCAGTTAACCTTGTAATATTCCTTGATACCTCAGTATTTTCACCAATTTCCTTTTCCACTTTCTTCCTTTTTACTTTCTGCTTCTTGGATGCGGTGTCTGATTGTTGTGACCTTTCAAGTCTCTTTTTAGGAAGAGAGGCATAGGATGCTTGTGAGGCTGAAGTGGACTTGGGAGCATTGGGTTGTGGAGGAGAGGGTGTGACATCAGCAGAGGAACTGGTAGCTCTTTTCTTGTATTGTTTAAAGTAGTCCTTCTTCTTGATATCTTCTGTGAGTAGAATATCAGGAATTGGCAATCCAAATATTTCATTATCCATACCTCTAGGAACATATTTCAGGTTTCCTAAAACAAATTCATCTTCTGCTTTATGTAGAGTTGATTCAATCCTAGGATTGAAGTTGTGAGTTAGTTGCAAGTACTGGATAACAAGCTTAGAAAATCTGATGCTGGGAATCACAAGCTTGTTCTGTTTCTTTCGGCCCTGAGCTTTGTTCTGGAAATTTTTTCTATCAGATATGAATGTGTGCATTGATAAAGAAAATTCTTCCCAAATACGATCTGAGACATTCACATCAACCCTATTGATAATTCCCCATAGGATTTGCAAGATGGGAATTCTCACTTTATCGAACCCTGATGTTTTGCCAGATAAGCACAAGTTGAGAATAGTTGTAATAGCTCTCCAGGGTTGATACATGTGTCCAGTGATGATGTCGGAAGCCCTTAAGATGTTGTTCTGATAACCCAAACCAATTAGAAAGACAATTAGATCGTCAGCACCAGGTGGAGATTCGGAACGAAGGTTGGGGTTACATGGGGTGATTCCAAGAGCCTTGCTAAGAATGGCTGAATCAATCGTGAACTCCCTATCATCCAGTTTGCAAGAGTATTGAGCTGTGATTTTGTCCCATTGAATGGTGTTCCAGAATTGTTGAATGTAAATGATGGGAATTGAGCATTGCTTGGTAATGGCACCGAAGAAGTTTTTGTTCTTGAGGATGTCAATAGACACTTTGAGTATCGGATTCTGTTGTAGCTTTTGTAGGTCCACATAACAGTTACTTTTTCCAATATCAGCCCATTGACTCCTGGGAAGGATTTCTTCGTCTGAGAGAACTTTGGATGATGCCGAAGGGGTAACGCTCTTTTCAGGGTTTGAACTTTCCATTGATGATCTGAGTAAACATACAATCAACAATAATGATTGGGAACAAGTTAGATAATAAATGATAAGTGAGACAACATTGAGAGCACCCTTATGACATAGACACATAGAAATAGTAACTCAGAAGAAGTCCCCAAAACTCATATAGAGAATGATTGAGTGGCATAAGTGAGATATTTCAATGAAGTAGAATCCTTTAGATATATTTTCACACGACGAGTTGATAAGGGATTAAAAGGTTAAAGAGTGCATTGCAAAGGGATCATGTCATGAGCCAAGATACAAATGTAGAAGTGATATAACAAATATGTATGAGGCAAAAAGTAACATTTGGTTGTCGTGAGAGAAACCAAGTACCGTTTGCCTAAACAGAAATGTCATAGCAGATTACATAGAGTATGTTGACTCAACAAGTTGAATCAGGAGATCCTAAGTATTGTGAGAATGAGATCAACTTTAGCAATTAACCTTTAAACATTTAATAACCCTAGACCCTAAAAGATCCACCAAACATGTCTAAAGTTATAGATAGACAAGCTGTTAAACTGGACTAATTCGCTACATGAAAGTGAACAATGTCGCTAACTTGTAAAGACAAGTCGCCATCACTAGTACCACAGACAAGTCGCTAATAGTTTAGCTCTTTAAGTCACTATATATGCTAATTCGCTAACTTGTAAAGACAAGTCGCCATGAACAGTAACATACCCAAGTCGCTACAAATCTGTTAACTAAGTCGCTACTGCTACTAATTCGCTAACTTGTAGAGACAAGTCGCCATGAACAGTAACATAACCAAATCACTACAAATCTGTTAACTAAGTCGCTAATGTTACTAATTCGCTAACTTGTAAAGACAAGTCGCTGAAAACTAAGTCGCTACCCAAGTCGCCAGAATATAATGCACTAATTCGCCACAGCAACTTAGTCGCTAAGTTGAGTGCTAACTCGCCACGATGAACATTTAAGCTAAGTCGCTACCAAGAACAACGTTAAGTCGCCATCAAGAACAATAACGCTATCAGTAACACTACCTAAGTCGCTACCAAGAACACTTATAATCTCAACAAACAAACGACCCAAACCACCAATCATTCACCACCAGTACATGGAAACAAATTAACAAGCACTCAAGATAAGATATACCAAACAATTTGTACACTTGCAACATCATAATAACAACAAAACACGATTACATGATAAATCGAACCTAGGTGGGAATCAAACAGTCATAATTCACGAGCTCGGAGGGATCTGGTTAAAATGACAATTTAGAAACGAAACACAATCGCGTAAGAGAGAACAAATAAGGAGAGATTCGAGACATACCACTGTTAAATCGCTAAGATGAACTATTTATTTTGACGAGAAGGAAAAAAAACGAGAGAAAAGAGAAAAAGAAAAGAAAGAGAACTTATTTAAGAAATAAAAAATTAGTAAGTCGCTAGGGGTATAGGAAGGAATTTTGGCAATTTGACGCATTCGGTCCCTGTGGTTTTAGAGTGAAGTGTTGTAAGTCGCTAGTGCAAAACTCTTTTGGCTATTTGACACATTCGGTCCCTGTGGTTTAGAGGCAAGAGTGGTAAGTTGCTAACAAGGATTTTAGACTAAGTCTCTAGCATAGATAATCACAATGATAACCATGAATCAAATAAACATTTAATCAAATAAGCATTTAATGCAAGGCACTCAATACATGGGTACAGAAGGCTAATTACATGAGCAAGATACGACCACAACCTATAACTGAGAGAAACACCATAACCAGATAGTTACAAAAGCATAACCAGTTAGTCACAAAAGCAAGACACAACCACAACTTACAAATGAGAAAACATCATAACCAGCACAGAAGCCAATGGCATAGATAATCAAGAAAAACTAATAAAAAATCTCCCCCTCAATCAATGTCATCAAAGACCATTGATTGACATTAACCAACCCCGTTATAAAACAAGAATATATCATTTGTTCGAACTTCATCTATGATCCCGTGCCATTATTGAATGACATTTCTAGGACCGTAGATGTTATCGATAACAAGGAATGTATTCTTTATTAGATTGAGGAAAATGATAAAATTGTGAATTTAAAAGAATGAAATATATAAAAGGTATATAAGACTGATTTTTTTTTTTTTTTTTTTTTTTTTTTTTTTTTTAAACTTGATTTATACACAGATATAACAGAGCGAGTCCTGATTCAAGATGAATAGGAGTCAAAGTAAGAAGTACATCAACTCTGGCAAGCTATAGCTCCTGAATGAGCTATGTTCATTTCTGATGAGAACCAAGTCATGAAGTTCCTGATTGAGTTGAGCATTGTACCTGAAAAAGACTGAGAGCACATTGTACTGGAAGCACATGTAGAATTGCACATAGAAGGGTTAGTGACATGTTTAATCTCACATTTGGATGCATCACAGTATAACACAGACGTATCATTAATGGGGATCCTATTAGGTTCTACATTCTTGAAGAGTTTTCCTGTGGGAATCCACTTGAGGCATGATCTAGGAATGTAAGTTAGTTTAAGTCCTGTAAACTTAAAAAATCTGCCAGTGGGAATCCATTTGAAACCACTGTTGGTTGAACTAAATGAGTGCACAGCCTTGTTTTGACTATTTGTCCTTTTGTGATTAGAGTATTTCTTAGGGGATTGATCAGTCAAATGATGTTTTGCATGAGAGCTAGTTATACTTATTGCATTTCTGATCTGAGAGTATTGAACATAAGTCCGAGGTTTGAGATTCATCATATCTGAACTAGGCAATAAAGTGACCGATTTTGACACAACAGACATATTATCAACTTGGGAGGTAAGCTTAGATTTCGATGGTTTAACTCTTTCAGACCTAAAGGCATTAGGTTGTTTAATAACTGTTCGTTTCGAGTGGTTCTGAACATTTGACTTTCCCAAAGTTGAAGGTTTTGCAAACTTAGTGTTCATCCTATTTCCAACAAACTTCCTAAGCTCATTTTTTTGGGCAACAATATTGAAGCTCTTATCCTGAATTTGGGCTTTGAGGTCATCAATGTCTTTCATCAAGAGGTTAGATTGATTGACTAACTTAGAATTTGTTTCCTCAAGGTTCTTTCTTAAATGCTCATTTTCTCTTAGTAGGTTGGACACACAAAGAGCAAGTTCAGAATTTCTAGATTCTAGTGTATCACTCATCTCATGACAGTCATATTTCTGGACTTCTGAAAGAAGTAATTTCAGATTGCCAATGGTCGAATCTTTGTCCTGAATCTGGGATTTTAACTGATTAATTTCAAAAAATTCTCAAAATTCTGGAAGTTCCTGATTAGTACACGGTTTTTTTGCATAAAACATTTCATCCTTTTGTTGTATTTCAATTTGCAATGAGATACAATGTTTTTCAAGAATTGAAAATTTGTTTGAAAGCTCATCATATACCCTTTTTTTAATCATGTTATTTGCATTAGATTCAGGCACAACAAAGATCGATTCCACGATGTTATGTTCAGATTAAGAGTCAGGTACCTTTTCATGAGAATTTATGTTATCAGATAAGTGTACCTTATCGATTGATACCTTTTTTGACTCTGAGAATTTGAGATCAGTGCTGTTCTCTTCATCCTTTTTCATTACAACTGAGATTCTGCAATTAGTGTCATTCGCTGGTTCAACTGGAATGTTGCATGACATGTCACAATTGCTCCATGGTGTCTCTTGGCACTCATTCAATTCATTCAGCTTGTTATTCTCTTTTGCAGCTTCCTTGATGTATGTTTCCATATTACTCATAAGTTGAATAAATGAGTTTCTGAACTCATGAATTTCCATTCCCGTGTGTTTCTTGAAAGATATTCCAGTCATGATATCATCAAAATCTGAGGAGTATTCTTCCCGGATAAGTGGCTGAAATTGATTGAAGATAGTTTGAAGAGTGGCATGAGAATCATCAGTTGAGAACTTTTCTTTGGTAATTTGAATCCTCAGTCGTTCTAAGTTAAGTAACACAGTTCTTGTCAAAGTGGGAAAATCCTGACGAAGGATGGCACAACTTGTTCGATCCATGGTTGTAGATAACAGTAGTTTGAGAAGCTGACTGAGATGTTGAAAGGGCTCACTGGTGCATTCCATATTCTTAGCATCATTTGCAAACATTAAGAGTGAATCATTTAAGTTGTTTTGATTAATTGATGCTGAATCATTAAATGTCGAGCATTTAGGGAAGCATTCTGTTTCACTATTCTGTGCTGTGTCATAGAGAGCAAGTACTTTGGTGATTAAAAGATCAGTGATGACTGACATTGTGTTATTTTGAATTACTCCCCAAGTTATTGGAAATCCCAGTAGCAAAATACCAAGTATCTAAGATGTTAGTATCAAATTACGAACCCCCAAGTCGCTAGAGATTTTGAACCAACTCGCTAGTAACTAAATAGCAATAATTCCAAGTCGCTAACACCAAGTCGCCAATACCTAATTCGCTATACCACCAAGTCGCTAAAGTCCCAAGTCGCTAAACAAATGCAAGTTGCTAAGTAGTAACTCGCTAAGCCTCAAGTCGCTAGCAAAATTTTGGCAGCAATTCGCTAGACAAGTCGCTAAAGATTCAAGTCGCTAAAGAGCAACTCGCTACAGACCAAGTCGCTAACACCAAGTCGCTACCCGTAGTGGAGAGTCCACTACTTGTACTGTTAGTCGCTAGGCCTAAGTCGCTAGCTCCAAAACTGTAACTCGCTACAAAATTGCAAAGCAAGTCGCTACTAAGAAACAACTCCGTAGGTCAAGTCGCTAGCATGAAAAACAACATAAACATCACTTTTCAATCCAAAAACAACCCAACCAAGATGATTCAAGCTTACCAAATGAAAACCTAAACACTTGTGATGATTCTAAACATAAAAGTACTAACAAAATCCAAGCTTTAACACAAGAAATCAACCAAGTGATGCACAAACCACTAAACTTTTTCAAACTCAAAAACCACCTAAAAACCACTAGAAATCCAAAGATGTGCAAGATATGATCTAACCATGGCTCTTGATACCAATTGAAGGATATTGGATTTCACTTACATAACATAAAGTTAATACACTAAGCACATAGATGATTTTAGAGAGAGAGAAAGTGGGATATTCTAGTAAGAGAAACTTGTGGAATATTAGATTACCAAAGAACATCCAACCCTCTACCTTGCAAGGTAGAGGGTATTTATAGGTTACAGACTAAACGACCTCCTGACAGCCTGTAGATCAGGGATACAATGGGTAAAGACCCGTCCTTCCTCCACGGAGTTGCACTATACTAATCTACGCTACTACTTATTTAATAACTAACATAAATAGAGACAAGTCTGCGAGCTAGCTTTTGCTAGATAATACTTGGGGTGACCGACTCTTTTACTTATGGAATTTCTGATTCCTAACATTACCCCTAGGTATGTATCTTTTCATTTGTTCCCTAGGTATCTCATTATAGTCTACCACTTTCCTAGAAATTGGTGCTCCAAATCTAGGCATAAGGTTGGCTTGTTTATAATCAACAGACTTAATAGAAACTGACTTAACAATTTCTACCTTCTCAGACTGTGTTGATTCTGACTTATCTTCCTCAGAATCTGACTCCCAATCTTCAATAATTGGTCCATCAGATGACTTATCAGAACCTATCTTAGGTGATTCAGACTTACTAGCCTCACTAACAGGTTTGTTGAAACTGAATTCACTGCTAAATGACAATTCTTTTCTTGGTGGTGCATGTTTCATAAGAGAGGGTGGTGGCATATTGTTGTAACCTATCCTAGAACCCTTTTTCATTAATTGACATCCTATTAATTTATGAACCAGATCAGAAGCAAATTGTGTTTTAACAACCCTGACTACATGATTCTCTCTATCTTTTAGGGCTTCTTGTTTTACACTCTCTGCTTCTTTAAGTTTTTGTTTAAGCACTTTAATTTCTTTGTCCTTCAGATCAATTTCACCACCTAGTATGCTAATCTTATCTACATACTCAAACTCACATTTAATACATAATTTAAGTTTCTCCTCTACACTTTCAAGACCTACTTTATATCCTAAGTTATCTAATGCTAGTCTTTCTACTTTTTTTCTTAGACTCTCATTAATTGCTTTAAGAGATTCTAAGTTATCTTGACACGATTTAAAGGAACAAGTAGAATTATTTGGCTCATTAGATACCTCAGAATCAGAACCAAAGGATGAAGCATAGGCCATAAGAGCAAAGTTATGCTCTTTTGAAGCTTCACTAGCAAGAAAGGCAGCATTGGGTCCTTCTTCAATTTGATCACTCCAGTCATAATCACCAAGTCCATCCTGAGCAACCAAAGCAGAAGAAGGAACTGGTTCTTTCGTAGCCTTCACCAATCCTCTTGGGAGCTCTACATTCCATAGCAAAATGTCCCTTCTTCTTGCAGTTGTAGCACTCCATCTTGATTTTGTCAAACCCAGCTCTCCTTTGACCATCATACTTGACTTGCCTGCATGTTCTCCTTAGAAATCTCCTAGCTTGCAATGTCAACATTGCCATTTGCCATTGAAGATTGATTTCATCAAGATCATCAGGATCAATTTGATCCAGATCTTGATTTAACACAGTGACACTAGTTGTTAAATCAGCCAGAAAAGCACATATGGCTCCATCACTAACATTATCACTAACAGTGGTATTATTAGCAATAGCAGTGGAAATTCCATAAGCAGCAGTGGATGCTTCTTGAGAACTCTTGTGGTTTGTAGAGATAAAAGCAATGTTTTATGAAGAAGAGGATGATCCAACAATGTTCTTTTTAGATTCATAAACCTTCAAATTGTTGTAGAGATTGTCCAGAGTCATCTTCTCAAAGTCATCTTTGTTCCTCCATACAACTGTGTGCACATCCCATTCAGGTGACAAACTTCTGATGAACTTTAGATTTATGTCTTCTTGAGCAACTTTGTAGTCCACCAACTTCAGATGAATGATTAGCTTTTGTAGTATGTTATAGGTTCCATCAAGACTTTCTCCATTAAGTGCAGTGAAGTTTTCAAGCTGATGCTTGAGCATGTTTTTCCTGAATTTTCTGGTAGCTTCATTACCAGCAAATCTTGTTTCAATGGCATCCATTAACTCCTTAGCAGTCTCATATTGTTCAAAGTCCAAAGCATACTCATTAGGTATTCCCATGCTGAGAATACTATGAGCTTTGATCTCCAATTTCCTCTGTGCCTTGTCAGTTTCACTAACAATTCCAACAAGCTTTCCATCAGGACCCATAGTAGGTAACTTATCACCCTTCTCAACAACTTCCCAAATGTTGTAATCAATCATGCGAATATATTGCCTCATTAGCATTCTCCATACTTGATACTCACCCTGCCTTAGCATGGGTACCTTTGATGCAGTAACCATATGAGTTTCGTCAGAAATCTTTACTCTTCTTGAATTAAAGTTAACTTGACTTCTTCTTGATCACAGTTTCTAGATCACAAGCTCTGATACCACTTGTTGATCCCAGTTGAGCAAACGATCCTTAATAGAAACTGACTTAACAATAACCTGTTAAACACTACGCAGAATATAATGCTTAACCTTAAGAAGAAGAACAACAGAAATCACTAAACACCTCAATTATATTAATAACGAATACTCTGAATAGTATTAGGGTTTTACAACCTTGAAGTGTATCGACCTTAGATATATCAAAAACACACGTATATCTAATCTAACCTAGGACCTCCTTTTATAGACCAAGGAGTCCTTTACAATATACAATACGTATCCTACAAGATAAATATCTTTTCCATATTTATCTAATACAAAATATTAAACCGACTAAACAGACTAGCAATGGTTACAATACATTAGCCGTGGTTATATAATACTACTAGCCATGGTTTAACTCCAGCAGTGGATTCCTTCTTCTAATTGTGGTTTCTTTTACTCTAGCCGTGGTTCCATGCTTAGAGTAATTCCATTCAGTGGAACCTAAAACCCAACAACAATTCAACCGACCAATAAAAAATAACTAGAGAGTAAGAAAATCTAAGTAAACATGTTTTTAATTATCATAAGAAACACATTCAATCAATCCATAGCTTTTTACCTTTCTTTAGTTTAGTTAGTTTTTAGTTTAAATTGTTAAGTAGTTTAATTGATAGAATTACCAACCCCCACTCTTCAAACCCCGAAATTTTACTTGCTTTCCTAAAAAATATAAAAAGCTAAAAAGAATCACCCTCAACCTCACATTTTCGTCATACATCTCTACTAGTATCTCTACTCCTCTAGAAAACGATCAATCTCATGGGCTTACCCATACTACACTACAACGATTAGGTATACTACCTAGTAGATTGCAAAGTTTACTTGTTGAAAAGGAAGTCTTTCGACCCTGAACTCACGCATCAGCACGCAATCCTAATGGATTAAGGAGTACTAATACAAATAAAGTGAAATCGACTAGAAGGGGGTTGAATAGTTTTACCGATTAAAACTTGGTTTTAAACTATTTAGATCGACTTATGTCAATCTATTTAAATGTGTGTGTTGGATGTTGATATACAAGCATACATAAATATGTAATGAAAGAATAAGGAGTAAGAAGCACAAAACCACAACGCGAGTATTTATAGTGGTTCGGCTACAAGGACACCTTCCTTGCCCTACTCCACTCCCCGAGTCACCTACTCGAGAGTTCGTAAACACTACATGACACCAACTCCTTATGGCAGAGAAGCCTTCACAACGTCGCCTACTCTTTATCCGGTACAAGGCTAGATACCGGGTTCTTCCACAAGGTAGAACCAAACCTATCACTACGTCGCCTACCCTTTATCCGGTACTAGGCTAGATACCGAGTTCCCTTACAATGGAGGAACTACTACCCAACACTACACCAACAACTAACCCCAAAGGAGATCTACTCCTTAAATATCAACAAGGATATCAATATCCTTTGACCCAATACTAATCTATCTTGTACATCGAATCACACCATATCAAATGTACACCTTAGGCACCTTTCACTAATGCCTTTGACTCAATCTCAAGGCACCCTTCACTAATGCCTTGTGACTTGACATCTAGGCACCTTTCACTAATGCCTTTAGCCTTGACTTCTAAGCACCCTTCACTAGTGCTTTCAATACGGACGTTCGACACCTTTCACTAATGTCTACGTCTTGACTCTTTTAGACATCTTTCACTAATGTCTTCAACACTACACTTCTTATGAGAAAGAAGAGAACTATCAACAAGAGAACCTCAGTAGTCTTGATGATAACGAAGCATGGAAACTCATGGACTTGAGCTTGCTCGACTTCAAAAGGTGGTGATCTCGCCTTTACGAGGAACCTAGAGAATCACACAAAAACAAAACTACGTACATAGATCACTTGGATCTGAGGTTAGAGAGTTAATAACTCAAAGAGAAAATATGTGAGAAAAGGGTGAGAAACAATGAAGAAATGGCTCACTATTTATAGAGAAAAAGTGGCTACTGTTCCACGGATCCCTCACTTGAGGGATCCGTCCAGTGTATTACTGGGGATCCGTGGGACGCTCCCTTTTGCCCATGGGTTTTGGGTCATGGGTCATGGGTTATGGATCATGGGTATCCAAGTAGATACAATGTATCTACAAAATGCAATGCATCTAGTCCATGGTTCATGAATTAAAACCATGGGTCATTGATTAAAACCATGTATGACTTAAGCATGATGTCATGCAATGGGTTATGGGTCAAGCTCCATGGGTATGGGTCATGGACTTTGGGTTGTACCGTTGTACCCAACTACATTCAATGTATTTGGTCAATGGGTCAAATACTTAAGTTTCTACCCAATTGTATTACCCATTATAATACATACTAGTTATGTATATATTCACCCAATATGTAAACACTAGTTGTTGTACATATGTATTACTATATTATAAAATCACTTATACTTGTTTTAGTGTTTTATGTGAAAACGTAAGTGTGTTAGAAAACTATTGGCTCAAACCATTTACGTATTTTATTTGTTTCGTTAAAATGATTTTACGTTTGTTATCGACAAAACATTAGAAGATAGTAAAATATAAATAAACGTTTTTACAGCTTATTTGTATTAACAATATCCCCCTTTTTATTGATGACAAAACATAAAATTATTTTAAGGAAAAACTAAAATTCGTAAAAGTTTGAATATGTAGTTTTTACTTTCTTCTCCCCTTTTTTTGTCGAAACAAAAGGAGCTTCGGATAGGAACTAACATATTGTTTTAAGAAAAACATGTGAAAGGAAGAAAAACAAAAAAAATATAAAGAGCAAGTGACGAGAAGAGTTCTCGTCTTAACTCCCCCTTGACGAGTCCATCTCTTTGTGAGGGCGTCAAGAGAAAAAAAAAATACTAAGCTAGTTCATTTGCAACTAAGTTTGCAAAATATTTCGTCTAAGTGACGAATATGCTCCCCCTTGATGATTGCAATTTTGAAAAGAGACGTCATGAAATGTAATTCTAATATTGCAAGTGATTTTGCAATGTAATGCTTTGACACAAAGCTCCCCCTAGCTTAGTGTGTCAAAGTCTTCACGTGTAAATTAAAAATCTACAAAACAAAGGTTAGAAGACAAGTATATAATGCATAATTTCCTGCAAATAAGACTCAAGTTAGTATCAAAACGCGTCTTTGAAATGTCAAATCTCAGAATATGAACAAGAACTTGCAAAAGTTAAAAAAGAATATGGTGTCATATTGGATTTACTCAAACAGACTCGTGATGAAGCATCAAACGAACTTGATCATTATCTTGTACATACTAAAGAAGTCACAAATGTTTATGGAAACCTTCATTTTGAAAATCACGATTTGTTGCACACTGTCATTGAGTTAAAAGAGAAGTTAGGAAAGTATGAACAAGTTCAGATTAGCAACATTAAGAATCTTGCACCTGTAACACTTGGAAAAAGTGACACTAGAATGCCTACAGACAAATCACAAGATACTAATGTGCTTCCCTCTACTGAAACAGGAATAGTTGCCTCTTTTCCCAACGTCCGCACTTCACAGCGAGGAGCAATACAAGGAAGAATAGGAAGTTGCAACCTAAGAAAAGAACAATAAAGAATGTTGAAGTAGAAGAACACCCTAGGACTTTGTATATGATTCAAGTTGCACCCACTTTAGATATTGCGTTTGACAAATGTAATGGAAAAAGTGTTGTAACGAATGCTGAACCTTTAAGTACTTTTGATGTTAAGTTTGAAGCTTCTTGTGTTATATGTCATCAAAGTATGCTTTCTGATTGTCATGACAAATGTGTTGCTAAAACTATCTTGTCTCGTTTACGGAATCCTAAGAAACAGAATACCCCTAGGCCCACTAAAGCTTCTAAGTCTGTGCTTGGTAAACCACCCTCTTTAGATTCTAAGAAACGCATTGATGTCCCTGTAGCTCCATTATCACCTCCAAGGAACGTACTACCACCTAGTGCATTCACTAAGACTAAAGCAAAGACTAGTTGGAGATAGCAGAAATGGATACATAATACACTAGGATTTAAATGGATACCTAAAATCATTGATGTGTGTATTTCTCCTATAACTGCTTCGGAACCCTCTAACTCTTCGGGTTCCACATCTACTTCTATTCCATCTGTGTCGTCTGTGTGTAATGCAGGTGATACAGATCATCCTTTGGGTTGTTGATAGCGGATGTTCCCGACATATGACAGGCAATCTCAAACTGTTATCAAACTTTATTGCAAAGTTCATTGGCACTGTCAGATTCGGGAATGATCACTTCGCAGCTATCATGGGCTACGGAGATTACATCAATGGCAACATCGAAATTAGCAGGGTTTATTATGTGTAAGGCCTCGGTCACAATCTCTTCTCAGTAGGTCAATTCTGTGATGGAGATTTGGAAGTTGCTTTTCGGAAGAAAACTTGTTTCATTCGTGATCTACAAGGAAACGATCTTATGTCTGGCACTCGCAATTCAAGTCTCTACACTATCTCCATGCAAGACATGATTGCTTCATCTCCCATCTGTCTACTTTCAAAGGCAACATCAACAAAATCAAAGCTATGGCACCGTCGTCTCTCACATTTAAACTTTCAAACCATAACTAACCTTGCTCGATACAAACTAGTTGAAGGTCTCCCGAGATTCCGATATTCTAAAGATCACCTATGCTCAGCGTGTGAACAAGGGAAAAGCACTCGTGCTCACTTTCCTTCAAAGATGGAACACAGCTCTCAGCATGTGCTTCATCTTCTTCACATGGATTTGTGTGGCCCGATGCGCGTGCAAACGATTAATGGCAAATGCTACATCTTGGTAATTGTCGATGACTACTCACGATGGACTTGGGTCTACTTTCTTCGAAGTAAAGATCAAGCTCCACAGATGACCATCACCTTTCTCACGAAAATTCAAGTTCAGCTCCGGAACACAGTCAGACAAATCAAAACAGACAAAGGAACTGAATTTGTGAATCAAACTCTTCGTGCATTTTATGAGAAAGTGGGAATTGAGCATCAAACATCTATTGCACGTACACCAGAACAAAACGAAGTTGTTGAAAGACGAAACCGCACGTTAGTGGAAGCTGCAAGAACGATGTTAATTAATACTAAACTTTCGGATTACTTATGGGCTGAAGCCGTGTCAACTGCATGCTACACTCAGAATCGCTCAATGATTACCAAGCGCCACATAAAAACACCTTATGAGCTTATCCACAACCATAAACCGAATCTCAAACACTTTCACGTATTTGGATCCATTTTTTATCCGAATAATGATCGTGATGACTTTGGTAAGCTCAAAGCCAAAGCTGACATTGGAGTCTTCATAGGATATTGTGAACACTCTAAGGGTTTCCGGATCTGGAATCGTCGTACAAAGCAGGTTATGGAAACGATTCATGCAAATTTCGATGAGCTTACAGAAATGGCTTCTGAGCATAACAGCTTGGAACCCGGTCACAACCGTTTAAACTTCCCCCAAACCCCATCATCAGCTGAGCCAAGCCCCCAGCTTACTCGTCAACAAATGGAAAAGCTCTTTGCTCCACTGTTTTGTGATGACATTGATGAACGTGCTCCAGGTGTATCCAATGTTTCCGCTACTCAACCTGATCATATTCCAATACCTGATACACCTGCTACAACAACTACTGTTGAATAAGTACCACTAGTTGACTCTACAACAACAGTTGAACAAACTGCATCCAATGACGCAGAACCAGCTGATGATGTTCTAAACAATGAAGTACCCCCACCTGCAGATTTTGATCCAAATGCGTTCTTCAACCCGTTTGCTAATGACTCTGCTGCACCAGATGTTGCGAAATCATCTACAAACCATTTGAATCCTCCCAATCTGCACAATGTATATCAACATCAACCTTCCACACATCAGTGGATGAAAGACCATCTTCTTGAGAACATTATTGGTAACCTGAATCAACCAGTCGTAACAAGACAACGTCTTCACACAGACGGTGAACATTGCATTTATGCACTCACTGTCTGCCAATCTGAACCTAAAAACATTAAAGATGCAATGACCAAAGACAACTGGATTGAATCCATGCAAGAAGAACTCAATCAGTTTAAACGTCTTGAAGTATGGAAATTGGTTGAAAGACCAATAGGGGTCTTCGTCATTGGTCTAAAATGGATTTGGAAAAACAAATTGGATGATGAAGGAACAGTAATCAGAAACAAGTCACGTCTGGTGGCTAAGGGTTATAGACAGGAAGAGGGTATTGACTTTGAAGAATCATTCGCTCCGGTTGCTCGTCTTGAGGATGTTCGGATATTTCTGGCATTCGCGGCTCACATGAACATCACGGTCTTTCAAATGGATGTCAAAACTGCCTTTCTGAATGGGAAACTGAAAGAAACGGTCTATGTCAGCCAACCAGAAGGATTCGTCGATCCAGAGTTCCCGAACCACGTTTATAAACTGAACAAGGATCTCTACGGTCTCAAACAAGCCCCTCGGGCATGGTATGATAAGTTATCATCCTTTTTTATCGCCAATAATTTCTCTTAAGGCTCGGTCGACCCAACACTTTTCATACAAAATCACGGGGAACACATTTTAATCGTTCAAATTTATGTGGATGACATCATTTTGGGTCAACACATCTAAAATACTCAAACGCTTTTTCAAAACTTATGACAAAACATTTTGAAATGTCCATGATGGGTGAACTTACCTTCTTTCTTGGATTTCAAGTTCATCAATCACCCCGTGGTATTTTCTTGAGTTAGTCCAAATATGCCCTTGAACTTTTAAACAAATTTGGAATGCAATACTGTGACACCTATGCCACACCAATAGCGCATACCAAGAAACTAGACGCTGATTTACATGGGAAATTGGTGGACCCTACCAAATACCATAGTATCATTGGGTATCTCATGTATCTAACAGCTAGCAGACCTGATATTGTGTTTGTCGTATATCTTTGCTCCCGTTATCAGTCGAGACCAACTGAAAACCACCTCTCCGAGGCTAAAAGAATCCTCAGATACATCAAGGGAACCATTAACTTGGGAATCTGGTATCCGAAGGATTCTGGTTTTGAACTAATCGCTTTTTCAGATGCTGATCACGCAGGATGCTTAGATTCACGAAAAAGTACTTCAGGAGCATTACAATTTCTTGGTGATAAACTAGTGTCATGGCAATCTAAGAAGCAGGATTGTACATCGCTGTCATCAACCGAAGCAGAATATGTAGCCATGTCGGCGTGTTGTGCTCAAGTCATTTGGATGAGGACACAACTCAAAGACTATGGTTACGTATTTGACAGAATCCCGATGTACTGCGACAATCGAAGTGCTATTGCGATCTCGTGCAACTCTGTTCAACATTCGAAATCAAAGCACATCGATATTCGATATCATTTCATCAAGGATCATGTGGAAAGGGTACTGTTGAATTATACTTTGTGGGTACTGAATACCAACTGGCAGATCTTCTCACCAAAGCCTTAGCTCCTGCTAGGTTTAATGAGTTGGTCCACCGGATTGGTATGCGGTGTTTGACTCCAGAGGAACTGGATGAACTTTTAAAACATTCTTAAAAACCAGTCAAACACCAAAACCTCTTTTGTAAATATTTTTCAAAAACAAATTACAAAAATATAAAATCTAATAAAACAACAAAAATATTCTTCTATCTGTATTTCTTTTAACATGGCAAGTACAAATCTTCCGTCAACACTCTAATCTTTCAAAATTTAGTATTTTCTCGGTCAAGTGTTGAGGGGGAGAAAGCAAATATTTTTCGGTTTCATAAAACCTTGTACTTGCATGTTACTTTATCTCAATTGTTACTTTGTTTAATGGTGGTCACATTTCTGGTTCACTGACACTCCTCGGACTAAAATTTATAAAATTTCATTATTTCTTAAGTCGAGGGGGAGTGTTGTCAAGTTTCTTTCCAAATATCTTTCGATTGGTAACCAAAATAGAAGTTATGGACGTTGGATGTAAATGTTTAAGGTGGAGGGACTGAATGTGCCAAAAGTTCAAAGTATTTTTTAACTAAAACACTCCACCTAATTTTATTAAACACATTTACTCACAACATTTATTACACAACCACCCATATCTTACGCCTAACATTCAACCATCAAATCCGTGTTTCTAATCATCAATTTGTAAGTGTTAAAACGTTCTTTGTAATCATCTAAACATGGGTTTTGAATCGTTTTTAAAACCAACGGTTAGATTTTTATCTAGGTGTGATTTTGTGTTCTACGCATAAGCGTATGAACACATAATCAAGTGTGAGTGTTTTTGGTTAAGATGGTAGTGTCAAAACGTTTGTCTAATCTCTATGATACCATTTTTATCATTAAAACTCACCCACAAACATGAATTGATTGATTTTGAAAATTAGGGTTTATGCGTAATTTTGGGTATTTTCAAATGTGAGTGTTTCTGGTTAAAAAGATAGTTGTTTGATTTTGTTTACATGTTGAATTGATCATATCCAGGCTAAGCCTAGTTTACGCATAAGCTTGCAAAACCTACGCCTAAGCCTAGTTTTAACCTAAATTATGAATTGTTACGCGTGCAAACATGTAAATAAATAAATCATAACGCCACGAAACCAAATTTGTCACTAATAAGCTTAAATGTTTAATAAGTTGTGAAAAATAAGTGAAAACTTAGACTTTAAAACTCAAAGTTAATCAACTCACGAAACTTATCACGACGTCTTTGGACAATTGGACTAACAAGTGACATTGGACTCGTAACAATAATCGACATATCACATTCAATAAATAGACAACAAAATCAACTGTTGACTAACGTAATGTCTTTCGATATGTTGGTTCTTTTGGCTAAATATCTTTCAGATCACGACATGGACGCTCAAATGCAAAATGTGGAACCACTAAATGTTCTCACTGTTGAAGATATCTTCCCTCATGGTTACCCAATGAAGATCGGAAAGAACAACCTTAGAGTTGATTTTGATAGTTTCACCTGTTCAGAGTCTTCATGTGAAATTGCAGTGGATATTCTGAAAACTCACACCTATCAAAACATGCTCACCAACTCTGCTACAGTGCCAGAGATCTACATTCACCAATTCTGGCATACAATGCGAAAGATCAAAGGTCAAAATGCTGTGACGGTGACGCTTAACCACAAACAAGTCACCATCACACCAGCAGATTTAAGGGCTATTCTTCTTATTCCTGTCATCGAGCCAACTGAATACAATGCCACACCAACTGAAGAGGTCGTTCTACAGTTCATGGTCGACGTTGGCTATGACGAAGCTACAGGAGTAATCACAAAGCATTCATCCGTGGATCTTAAGAATATTCCCCAGCCATGGAGAACCCTCTACATTATGATTGCCAAATCCGTTTCTGGACGTGATAGTGGTCATGAGCATCCCAAGCTCATGGAACTACAGATCTTTTGGGCTTTGGTCAACATGAAACACATTGAAGTTGAAGCTCTGATATGGGACGACATGATGTCTTTCCTCAAAAAGCTTGGCACCAAGATCCCATATATCAGATATACCAAACTATTGATCCAAAGAGCTCTAGGGTACAATCCTGATATTCCCTTGAGACTCAATGACCCCAACAATCACTCCACGTTGTATGAACCTACACTCACAGTCAGATTTAAGGAATCAACAACAAAGAAACAAGGAGCAGTGTTGCCAGATCACCTTCTTACTGATGTGGTCAAACAACTTTATTCATACAAAAGGTATCTGGTAGCAGTTGATGAAGGCAAAGTAGGTTTTCTTGATGAAAAGTCCTCTGGTACACCTACTAGGAAAACCAGGAGAGGCAGTGCAGGAAGCATAACGAGCACTGAGAGTCAGAGAAAGTTTCCTAAGAGGACACATGTTCTCAAAAGGAAAATTCCCTCTAAGGAAGCCATTCCTATTCCCAAGCCTGAACCCAACAAAAGCTAATGGATGAAAGCTCTGAGGATACTGAATCAGACGAAGAGGTCACCTACTCTGAAACACCAATTGATGACACTCAAACAGTAGCAAAACCTCTCAGTCCAAAAGCCGACAAAGGTAAAGGGAAAACTCCAGTGCTTGAGCAAGAAAAGGAAAGCTCAGATGAAGAGCCATTTGATGAGGAAAGAGACCATCAGAAGAAGTTGAAGAACCTCAGACTCAAGCATCTTGCCACAGAGTTCGAACAACAACAAATGCGTGGCCCCGGAGGGTCAAGTGATGGAGTCCAATCTACACCAATTCCTGATGCGGTTAATCAACCCGATAAGGGAACTGGTGCCACTACTCTTGAGCAACAACAAAGGCAGCTTGAGGACTCTATCAATTATGACTTTGAGGAACCAGAAAAGGAGAAGTCTAAGAAAGAAAAAGTTGATGAAGAGGCTGCAGCTCAAGCTAAAGCAGATGAAGAAGCCAGGATTAAGGCTGAAGAAAAGGCAAAATCTGGACAAGATGACGAAGTTAATTATGATGATTTTCTTCTCTATAGTACAGTACATTCCAAGGAAGAAACTTCTGAACCGCCAAAAGACCCTGAGTCTCCTCATGTCTCATCATCATCAGACTCGTCTTCTCATTCTTCACCTCCACCATCCAAAGGCACAACCAGATCCACATCCAAGTCAGTAAAGAAACCAACAGACTCTTGGATATCCCGAGCTAAGACAAAAATTGTCAAAGCTATCAAGCAAGTCAAGAAGAAAGACGTGATCAACAAAAAGCTAAATCAACTAGCTGACAGGATCAACTTTCTTCAAGACGGGATAAACGAGATGTTGAAAGAAAGGGAGCAAATCCAGGAGCTTCTAAAAGGAGATTTCCAAAGGGAAATGGAGAAGACAGCTAGAGAATATACTCACAAGTTTCTTCTCGACACTGTCCCTGGAGTGACAAGAGAGATGTTCAACAGATAACTCTATCCGAATCTCATGCAATTGGCTAAGCAAACTATAAGATCAACACCTCTAACCGTAACAATCAACCCAACTGATCCTATAGTGTTCTCTGATGCTGAATTGGTTTCCAGGCTGGTAACGCAAATGTCAAAACGATCTGCAACATTTACCTATGACGAAGGTAAACTGTTTGAAGCATTGCTGGAATACCAACTCAAAACAGCATGCAGAGTAGAAGCTGAAAGGCCTAAGCGTCCAAGAGATGATGAAGATAAGGATAAGGATAAGGATAAGGAGCCTAAACGTCCAAAGAAGTCTGGTGAACCCTCCTCTATGCCACCACCACCCCAAAGGACTCCAACACAAAGACGTTCACCTCCACGCTCTTCTGCTGACAAACCTCAGGACTCTGAGTCACCACGCCAGACAGAGAAAACCGGTGATCATTTCGAATACACTGGTGGTGACGATGAGGAAGTCCCTGAGCCCCAACAACAACCTACCTCTCCCGACACAGCAAAGAAACCATCATCCTCATCTAGGCCAAAGAAGAAAAAGAAGACGACTAAGGCTGATGTCGTCTCATGGCTAGACGAAGATGACACCGAATATGACTGGTTTTCTACACTTGTTGATGCTACTCCCTCCCTACCTGAAGGTCAAGATATGGTAGAAGGTCGAACATTGGAGCATGCTAAATTACTTCAAGAAACGTTTCGGGTGAAGAAGATGACCAAGTCAGAGTTAAAACGCATCAAGAATGAAGCTTTTCAACTGCTCAAAGACAGCTCGGAAAGTGCTATTGAAGTTGAATATCATCTTGAAAACATAGCACGAGCTATGTCTAACAACATCGATTGGCTCAACCCTGAAGCGAACATTGACTTCACCAGACAAAACAAGGCTCCATACTACACAGACTGGACCAAACCTCTACCTACCATTGGCCAACCAGATCAACCTAAGATTCCATTCCGCTACTTCTTCAACAAAGACCTAGAATTTCTTCTACATGGTAGCGATGTGTCAAAGAAATACGCTACATCACTTACACTTCCGTTCCCGGCAGCCATATACTCCAACTGCATAGCCATCGAGGAAAAGGCTACTCACATGTTTGCCAACAGTGTGGAAAAGTATGACCTTGATGTGATGTATGGGATTCACCATTGGCCTGAACGTCGAAGAATCTTCTACAAAAGCTGCCAGGTTCAAAAGTCTACACATGAAGTGTATAGTGATAAAGGGATCGTTCTGTTAAGCATGTAACTCTCTCGTCTAAATGGGACTACACATTTCTCAAGAAAATCGTGGTCAAAAGACAAGACGAAGAGGACTATGCTTTCTGTGAAGCGGACTTTCAGAATTTGTCTCTCAACGACATTGAAGATATGTATCTTGCTAAGGTACAGGGAAGAATGAGACAATCCTCGACAGAAATCCAACGTGAATACATCAAGTCCTTGCTTATCTTCATCAGAAGCATAGTGATCCAGGAACGTGTAGAAGACTTGCAACTTGCCGTGGAATCGTATCAGACATATGTCAACCTCACCAGACCTCAGCTAGAACTTCCTGACATCAACCACCTTCCTCAATATACTCTCATCAGCAAACCGTTTGGCGTAGTCTACCGTAGTGAACTACACCGCAACTGCTTGATGGCGTGTAAAGAGCTTCATAAGTTTGGGGATCATACAATGAAGAAAGTCAGGGATGGGTTAGCTTACCGGTTAAAGGCGATACAACAAGGCATTGGGTCACCGAAGAGATGGAATTCAAGGGAGAGAAGGGATGTGAAGAAAATCATCACGCGGATTGATGAAAGGTTGTTCAGAAGGGATCAATTCAGAACTTTGGAGAGTTTTGTAGGTGGTCGTCCCAACATATCTCTCACAGGCTATCAACGTCCCGAACGCATTACTGGAGTTATTGTTGGACTACCGGATTCTCCTGGTAACCCTTGATTTGGTTCATTATCTTAACATTTGGATGTGTGATTTTAATGACTATGGCTTGTGCACACATAACAATGTACAAACCGTACTTGTAATGAAAGGACCCTGTGGTACGCTTCAGTGCCACAATCCTTATAAAAGGAGCGAAAGCTTCTTACTTTTGAGTAAAACTATCAAAACTTTCATTTTCCAAGTTTTGCTCAAAAGAACAAGTACTTCCCCTTATGATTTTTTTTCAAAACCTCAAACGTTAATATCACTTGTTGAGGGGGAGTATTTGCTTAAAACACTTTGTTCACAAAATTGTTCTTAGTGATAATCTTCCCACAAAACTCGAAATGGTCATATTCGATATCAAAATTACGTCAAAAATAACATTTATATGCCATTTTTTAGGGGGAGAAAAATTATGTGATAAGAAATATGTTGTGAATTGCTAATGAATCATCGTGTGATAAGACTTCAACCCATGAATTGACGAAATCTGAACAGTCATACATCGAAAAGATCTGTCTTCCAAGACTTATCCGAGTAGATCGTACCTTTCGAGAAACTCTTGGTAGACATGAACTTTGACAACCTTTCGAGGTTTGTCTACACCTTCAAGGTAGTTATTAGAGCTAGTTGTCACCTAAAAGCTGACAATGTAACTCTTTAACTATGCAACATAACCGTGTCTCGCGGGGAATTTTCTATATTGAGTTGATCAATTCAAAAGTGTGCGCTCTTCTCTCACCGTGCAGATTTCTGTCAAAACACTTAAGCACGTGTGGAGGGGGAGTTATTCTGCAAAATATAAAACTCTCGA
This sequence comes from Chrysanthemum seticuspe, assembly GCA_019973895.1. Classification (NCBI taxonomy): domain Eukaryota; kingdom Viridiplantae; phylum Streptophyta; class Magnoliopsida; order Asterales; family Asteraceae; genus Chrysanthemum; species Chrysanthemum seticuspe. The sequence continues at coordinate 202,118,753 of BPTQ01000006.1, read as the reverse complement.
AGTATTACAAAATGTTTCTTATAAATACTTTGAGAGATTTTCATGCAAATTGGTTTTCTGGCAATGGAGTTATAAGGATATTAAGGTTAGGAATAACCGTCCTATGATCCGCCAGAGCCGGAGGGATCTACCCAAGGACACCACCAATAGTTAGAATTAGAAGTCCTTAGGTATGATTATAAAAAAAGGATAAATTGAGAATCGGAGAAAGAAGGAGTTGAAGAATTAAAAAGAAAAGTAAATCAAAGGGTGAAAATAAATAGCCCTCCAGATTATTCAACTTAAGGCAGACACCGGGTTCAATTCATATGCTACTGGTTGTCACTAGATGACACCGGTATTGAAGATTAAAAGTCGTCATGGACCCAGTGACGCATGCACTATACCTTCTTAGCCACTCAAGTTTCTTTCAACAGAAGCTTGTTTCATTCTCACAGGGAACCCTACGTAAACTATCGGCTCTCTCTTAGAGATTGCTGGTATTGAAGAAGGAGACCCTCTCCCTAGTCTCCGCTCAGGAAAACCAAAGCGCACTATTGAGTCTAGAGCCACGAGATTCACCAAAATATCTCTTAGGAACACTTGACAATTCATCGCTTGTCGTTCAACAATAAGAACACAAGTGATATATTATAGTGTCCTTCACAGATCCTAGCAATCTGTCGAGAACATTTATGAGGGGTTCACAATTGTGATCCTCAGTGATTGAATGGAAACTCCTGCCATGGTCAACATCAAACAGCCGTGACAGCATGTCACTTCGGTAACTCCCCGTGGATTACGCTTAGTGTGTCTCAAACGGTCTATAGTCGTGGGGTGATGCTTCGGTATACCTCAGCGACTCATCTGAACTGTAGATGTACTTCGGTACATCGCGTTATCTCACTTGTGGGACTCCAGTTCAGGAACAGCCTTTGTGAGAACTAGAGTTGTGTTTTCACACTATGCTGTTAATACTCTCGAAGTTCAAACTTGTAAGCGTTGGATTATTTCTAACCCATGTTTTATGTTTTTCTTCTTATGGAAGCTTGCGGGTGGAAAAGATCGTGCAGATTCTCCACATGCTCATACTCACATCATCACTAATTGAAGTTCTCTCAAAAGGCAACACAAAGTCATAATGATTCTTCGTCTAAGTCAAAGAATCTACAAAGTTAAAGACTAAGAGAACTACATAAGTACTGAAATCCAACGTTAAAAAGCATGCGAGCATGTTGGAGAAAGACGTGGAGACACTGGAGCAACGAAGCAGACCTGATGCAGATAACCACAACATACTATCACTTCCATCACAAAGAACAACGATCAAAGAACAAAGAAATTGATGACGTCAAAGCAGAATACTTCAAAGGAAACAATTTCTCTACACTGGGGAGATTGTTCGAATCAAGGCACTTCTTCTCACAAGAAAGAAGAATGTCAGAAGACGTCAAAGCTTCTATTACATCAGCACCTACAACGTTTATATCATCAATCACTAACACTTAGGGGGAGATTGTTGGAATCACTCCTAAACTAGAATTCAAGTGTTAGTAATTAATATGTAATAGTTAGCTTAATTATGGCTTTTATGTTAGTTATCATGCCAAGGCTTATGTAGAAAGCCCATGAGCCTTGGCCCAAGCCCATAAGAAGGGAAGAGTTGCCCTAGCTCCTTGCCCTATAAATAATCCTTGTAAACCCTCACTTGAGGGTTGGTTGTTCACTTAATACATTCTCTCTACGCATAACCTTTCTATACTATTCGTGTGTTTGTGTTTCGTGTTCATCCGATCATTTCTCTTCTCTATTTCTTCTATTGTTGCTTGTGTTACAAACATGGTGACCTAACAGTGGTAAGCATCACCCCACGGCTGTAGAGGAACTAACAAATGTCAAAACAATGTCAAAACAAGATTGAACAAAAGTAGAGGAACTAACAAATGGAAGCCGCACGTGCTTGCCAAGCTGGCAGGCATGACAAAGCACGGGCGACTTCTCCTTATTACATGAAATAGAATTATTGGAAATGACATTTCGTAGCACTTCACTTCCTGGGTGTCCAAGACGTTGGTGCCACGTGTACTGACTGGTGAGATAGACATGAGGAATTGGATAGGGCTTCGTAACAGGGTAGAGAGGTCCAGTGCTATCACAGCGGAGCAGCACCTGACGAGTTTGGAAGTGTGACACCCTAGGCAAATCCCACATCGGCTGTGGCCTGGAGAGATGCTGGACTCATAAGATAACATTCGCCTTACAATGACACAACGCGTTTTGTGGTCTACTGCGGGTGGAGTTCTTAGGAACTGGCAGTTAAGCGTGCTCATGTGAGAGTAGTACTGGCTTGGGTGACCTGCCGGGAAGTTTTCAAATGAGGCCACAAAAACAAAGCCGTGAGCCTGCGGGCAAAGCGGACAATATTGTGGTCTATAAGGCGGGGTGTTACAAGTGGTATCAGAGCCACTCCAGAGCCGTTCGGGATGGTGGGGCAAACCTCATCGAGGACGATGAGTCCCTAAGGGGGGGTGATTGTGACACCCTAGGCAAATCCCACATCGGCTGTGGCCTGGAGAGATGCTGGACTCATAAGATAACATTCGCCTTACAATGACACAACGCGTTTTGTGGTCTACTGCGGGTGGAGTTCTTAGGAACTGGCAGTTAAGCGTGCTCATGTGAGAGTAGTACTGGCTTGGGTGACCTGCCGAGAAGTTTTCAAATGAGGCCACAAAAACAAAGCCGTGAGCCTGCGGGCAAAGCGGACAATATTGTGGTCTATAAGGCGGGGTGTTACAGGAAGTCCTTAACAGAAAAACCAAAAGGATCAAATTCAACGGTACAATAATTGTCACAAACAAACTGACGAACGGAAATTAAATTTTTTACGATATTAGGAGTAATTAAGACATTATTTAAATGAAGTGGTCGATATGGTGTAGGCAAAACACTATGGCCAGAGTTGGTAACAGGAATAGAATGCCCGTCACTAACCGCGACAGATGGAAAAATGCACGAATTAAAAATATCACTAAGACTATTGATAGAATCATTAAGAAGAGAAGTCGCACCTGTATCCATGTTCCAGTTACCTGTAGCAGGATCCTAGAGTGTTGCAGCATTAAAGGCACTAGGTAAAATTGTTTCTTGCCCCGATAGTTGACCTGGTTGACCAACAATACCCGGTTGACCCGAAGTCTGACCCGCATGCCCAATAATACCCGGCTGACCCGAAAACTTACCCGCGTATCCAACATAACCCGATGGATAAATCGGTGGACCCAGCTGAGGTGTGGTACCCGGTGGATAAACCTGTGGACCCGCTGAATTGGGTTGACCTAGGGGTGTTTACGGATTGGGTAATATCCACAGTAACCGAAAACCGAAACCGAACCAAACCGAAAATAACTGAACCGAATTCATAACCGAACCGAATTGGTCAAAACCGAACCGAACCGAACTAAATATTTGGTTATCGGTTTGGATATGGTTTTAGCAATGAAAACCGAACCGAAAACCGAATCCATATAAAATATATATTTTTTCTATGTATATATATGAAAACAAAATCACTAAAACTCTTCTTTAGTATAAATATAACATGATTTAAGTTTGAAAAAAATATTTTGTGCTAAAAACATATATAAATAAATAAAAAAATTGTTAAAATTATATAATTCGGGTTATTCGGTTCGGTTTTCGGTTATAGGGGTTCGGTTTTCGGTTATTCGGTTCGATTGAATCAAATTTAAATTCGGTTCGGTTCGGTTTTCGGTTATACCCAGAAAAAAAAATTACCCGAACTAACCGAACCGAATAAACCGAAGAACCCGATAACCGAACCAATGAACACCCCTAGGTTGACCTGTGGTACTCATAAAATGGGGCTGTGACATAAGATGGGCCGAGAGGTAAATTGGTTGGGCTGCTAAAGGGCTTTGAAAGCCTGGTGGAGCAAAACGTATTAGGGGGAATTGCATATATATCCCTCCAAAGGTGAATAATTCCATATATATCTTTCTTACAAGTTTTTGATGCACATAGTACAATGATTTTTATGCATGCAAAGGATATATATGCAATTTTGCATCTTTGGAAGGATATATATGCAAATGACCCGAAGTATTAACATGCGAGGGTCCACTGTATAAGGCCATAGGAGATGTCAATTTGAGTGTGCTGTTAACAGTAGGTGCATGTGAATTAATAGTATCATTCGTCCCATGCAAACCCATTTTAACCGATAGACTTTGTAAAGTCTTTAAATCTCTTTGTGACAAATTTGTGGAACACGTACCAGTAGAGCTAGGGGTGCGAGAGGACATCATAGACGAATTACCGTGCACTCCGTTGTGAAGAAATTTGCAATAGTCACCAAACCGACAAGCATCCTTGTTAAAATTAAAACAAGGCTTTTGTACCTTTTCCATAGAGGACGTAGACCGACGAGCAGGGCTTTCTTTGAGGGTGTGCAAGGTGAGCGACCGCTCAGGGCCTCAGAATTTTTAGGGCCCTAAAATTTGTTCCGTTAATAATTATATGCATGTTTAGACATATTTTTCATGAAGAAAAAAGTATTTAGATTGGAAAATATCTTAAATGAGTAATATGTTAGAATATTTAGATAACAAATTGCATTATATCTTATACACGGTGACACTTCATATATAATATTGCTTAACGAAAGGCCTCATTATATAATTTTGTACAGGGCCATCAAAAATTTCGCCGATTCATGAGACGGACCTGCCGACGAGTATTGGAACCAGAGTTGGCCAACAAAACCATGGGTGACGAGGATATGGAATCAACATATGTGTCTTGTACCCGTGACTTCAACCGCATTTCCTCCGTAGTTAGCATTGAATGAACGGTCTTGAGATCCGGAAAAGGGTCACGATGAGCAATGATGGTGGAAATGTTGTCATATTTGGCGGGTAAACCTTCAAGTGCGAAGGTAACTACATCATCATTATTCATTGATGACCCAAGACTAGTCAAGATTGTTGCAATGGATTCAATCTTACGAAAATATGCATCAATACTCAGGGGCGGAGCCAATGGGGTGGCTAGCGGGTGTTCAGCCACCCCCAACCTATCCAACTAGCCCAGCTTATAACGTTGGAATATAAGTAAAAATATGAAGAATTAGATCTATAAGGTGTTCGGCCACCCCCAACCTTGGGCGAGTGGGCGAGGTGGGCAACAGCCCAGGGCATCATATTTTTTGGGGCATCAAACTTTATATTCATCTTATATTAAAATAGTATCAAAATAAAGATTATGAAGTAGATATTGTTTTTTTTAATAATGGAGGAAGAGAACTTAGGAAGAAGGGACATGCAGGAGAGAAGGAGAAAATGGAATAAATAAATATATATCTCATTGGTGGGTAGTTGACCAATAGCATTATTAGTTCTTTTTTAAATTAGTTTTAATCAAAACTATTAAAATACACCTTTAAGTTTCTCAAATAATTTATCTGCTTGCTCCATACGCCAAAAAAAATCCATTTCTTTGCTAACTAAAGTATATATACATTTTTTTGTATTGCTGTTGCGTAAACTATTAATTAAAGATGTTGATTTTGTACTTGAAAAATAAATCATTTTTATTAGTTTATTTCATATTAACATATAGAGTATACATTGTATATATTATTTTAAATAAATTAGAGTGCTAGGATTCACAATACATGTTTAAATTTATAGTTAATACTGACATTTTTTTCTTTCTTAATTGAGTAATGATGCTTAGTAAATGTTGACTAGAATAAGATAATCGGTGATTTTGCTAAAAGAACTGTCGGACAACATTGTGTTAGGTGAAAAAATGGCGTAAGGTTCAATTCGGAGTCTATTAAATAGGCACATTGTGGTATAGTGTTCACTTTCTAGCATGTCTTGTTTTAGAGATTTTAGAATCAGTAAATATCAAATTGAATTTTCGAAAGATAATATTGAGTTCATTTCTAACATATATGTACTTCATAGCTACTTTGTGCGTCTCAATTTTATTGTCCACATTCTCTTTAAATTACAATAACTTTGGATACAAATTAGCAGACTCAGAGTCATATATTGATGTGAAATTGTATACAAGTGAAAACAAGTAACAAAAAATTACTGTGTATTATTGTTTACTTTTGGTGATAACCAAAATTAATAGTCATAGTATTTACTTTTAGTTTCTTTATAAGATATATCGATATTTGTCGTTAGTTGTTATTGTTATCGTTAAAATTTTTTGGCCCCCCTTAAGTCAAAATCCTGGCTCCGCCCCTGTCAATACTCAAATCACCAAGTTTCAATGCACGTAATTCCGCCTTCAACGCAATAGAACGTGTACGTTTATTGTCATGAAAAATATCGGCAAGAAGATCCCATGCTTCCTTAGCCGATTGAGGGTTTTCAACAACTAGTCGTTGTTGAAGAGTTTTGGATAAGGTGATGAAGATCCACGATAGCATGATGCTATCAATCTTCAACCATTCGGCATCGGGAGGTGGTGGATTAGTGCTTGCGGATGCCTCACCCTCGGTTTTACCCACGATGTGATCCAAGATACAGTAACCTTTACAAAGATTGTTGAAGAAATAGACCCAAGATGAGTAGTTCATCTCTTCTACATCCAACTTGACGGGAATAAGGTTGTTGAGGTTGGTTATAGTCATGAGTTTGTCGGAAAGCAAGATGATGGGTTGTGGTGGAGGATCGATGACAGTCATGGTGAATGGATGTGAGTTATGGCTCGGTTATTGGTAGTGGTAAGAGTAGGGGTCATAGGGTTAGATCACGTAAAAGTGCACAGGGAATGATTTAGGGTTAAAGGGTGTGAAATAACTAATTAGTGAGAGAAGCATTACCAAACAAGAGAACAGTAACAAATATAAAAGTCAACCGGTGATCTTATTTGCACCAACGATCGACTAACAAGACAGAATACGTGTGACTGGCTATCAAACAAAGCCAACGATCAACGTAAGATAACAAAACTTAGTGACTGGTTATCTTAGAACCAACGATCGACCAAGCAAAAACAATCGACTGATTTGTAGTGAATACAAAAAAAAATGGAATAAGGTTTTACTGATGGTGTAGGGATCGGCTAAAAGCTAGGCTCTGATACCATGACAGAGATATCAATTGTGTTTTTGTGTCTATTACTGACCAAGAAGATCCGTACATATAGAGCCTATGATTGAACTATATTAGGCCAATACTAAAAATACACTAATTAGACACGTAATATAATAAATATACAGTTCATCAAATGACAAGGATACTAATCATATGGATAATAGACAGCTAACAGCCAAAACTATAGGAAATATTAGATTACTCAAATTATTGAAATAATATACCTTTGTAATCACATTGAAACATTACTACTCGCAAAACCAATAATAATAAATTTCGGTCAGAAAATGTTCGAGCTGTGCCAAATATTACCCATTTAAGGAGATGGGAGAAACAAGGTATAATTTCATTAACAAAAGGCAACTGTGTATAATATGCCAAAACTGACATCTTTTTTCTTATCTTTACTTCTTTCAAGCTCATAATAGCAAGTTCAAATGTTGAAACATTTGTAAGCAGACTAATATAAGAAACAAAATCTGCAACTCGATTATTTTAATATGAAGAAACAGCAACTCCCTCGATTTCAGAAAGATGTCAAGAACGAGCGTAGCGTACACAGATGCGGCGCTGGATGGGTCCTCTACAAGAGGGGCAATCTTTCATTCCTTGCTTTTCATGAAGCTCGTTGCATTTTGTACAAACCACTTGATGGGCACAAGGAAGAAAAACAACCGACATTTCTTCTGATAAACACATAACACACTCTCTTTCCCGCTTCACACCTCCATTACCTGTCACAATGTCAGGTACATAAGGTGTGTAAGTTTGTGGGGAAATATATGCTTTGACGTCAGTCACTTTACTCGCATAGCTTCCATCTATGCCTCTCTTTAAAGCAGCTATTTTTGAAGAATCGGATTTTAGTTTCAGTAAGGAGATTTCTTGCTCGAGCTTTTCAATATCATCTTTGTATCTTTGTAGATTTTTATCTGCCTTCAGTTGAATTAAATCCTCCCTTGATTTTGCAAGAACTTCACCTTCTTGCCTTTGAGTTCTATACATTATAGCTTGAATAACCAATTCTTCCTTAGCTTTCTCTTCATGTTTCCATTTTGTCTGTAAATGGAGAACTTTTATGAGAAAGAGAGAAAATATGCAAGAGTTCAGCTAAATAACACGTCTGATTTTAAACAAATTAATAATTTAATATAACTTCTGGAGTCTAGTATGCCTGTTCCATAAGTTTGTAAACATCATACCCATGATGTCTGAATATACTTGGCGTTTACATTTTTGACGCATTTACTTATAAACGGGTCAATTTGGGTTCTTATATCTCAAATGGGTCAAACAGAAAAAATGTTGAGCTAAAAGGGGAACATAATGGTGGAACATGTTGTCATGTTATAAGTCGCCCAAAGTATATTTAGAATGTGATTAACATCCTAACTGCCTCAGTCAAAGATTTGGACTACTATTATATTTGTAATCATAATAACGAACTTATTGTTTAACGGGAAAGATATACAATGAGTGAAAAAGTGTTGGTGGATAACCAAGCCCAGACTGGCACATTATTATATGCGCTAAAAGTTTATCTGTTTGAGCCTGAATCCACTTTTACCAGATAACCTAAACACTCATCCCACCTATCTTTCCAATTCTAGCTACAAGTTTCTTGAAGGAGTAAGGTGGATCCGATATTGGCCATATAGATTACGGTTTTACTGCAAAGTGTAAAAGCAATCCAGCTAAAGAGATTACAAACAGAAAGGGAGGATGGTGGATGGTCATAGTCAACGCCAAAACATGCCAGGTAGAAGATACATCAGTAAATCTTTAAATCTCTAATAGAACCATACACATGAGCCAAAAACCACATGATAAACAATATTTTGCTAGACATTAAAAAAAAAAGTAAATCGATTAATTCCGTTGCATCCCTTTTCGCCAACTGTGCGTATCCATGCATTGTGTAACTAGAATATCCACATGAACATTTTATCTCTCACCCATGAATCATGACTTAGCAGTATAATATTTAGATAAATTAACACATAAATATGTCACAGTTCGATCAATAATCTTAGAAGTACAGGTTTATGAGATGATCACTGAAGTTTCATGGTTTAGACACTTGCATACCTGGAAAATTAGATTTTTTTTGGTGTAAAGGGGATTACCCCGGTAAAATAGAAAAAATAAATAAAATAAAAATAAGATTCATCAACCACAAACTTAAACTCCCGAAACTATGTTATTAACAACATGCCAGTCCATTGAAATGAAAACACACAAATCTAAATTTCCAAGGCATCTATTGTATCCCGTATGGAGCAACCAGTTTGATGATCTACGCTTCAGGTCAAAATCAATAACTTTGTTTCAATTTATTGTTTTGTTACACTCTCTAAACCTCAAATATAACTTGTCAATTAGAATCACAATTATATTGTAATGAAGTAATTGATTAAATTGTAAGAATATTAGCATGTGACTCAAACGTCTTTCTTTAGAGGTATGTGGTTGAAAGAACCATGGACGTTTAAAGACCACCTTATCTAATTCTCCATTATCAACTAATATGGTCTCATCATAACAGTTTTAAGACAAAATGGTACATAGCAGCGGATACAATGAAAGCAAGGCGTCAACAAACACGATGACACATTCCATCCCTAAACACGTGTTTGCTAGACCAGTATGTTATAACTCATAAAAATATGATATAAATTGGTATAAGCTTACTATTTATGAAGGTTATACCAAAATTTCCAAGAGTACCATGACACCATCATGGACCCCATGAGTTTACTCACAGGAACCATTGTTTTCTACCATCATAGCGGAAATCACATGTCACATCTAACATTTCGTCATGATAGCAATACAAGACATTTTAGCTCGTTATAATCAGACAAAAAAATAATAGATATGTTGGTTTAGTAGCGTGAACATACCTCAAGTTGATCCCTTAGTTCTTTAGCCTGTTCAAGGTTTTCTTTCAACTGAGCCAACTTGCGCTTCTCAGCTATAAGTTCCTCCTGAAACAATGTCTTTTGCTTCTCCCACAACTGTAATTGCATCAGTGTCTTCTTCTCTCTTTTCGATATCTCTTCACAGCTAACAGATGATTCAGCAGCCTGTAGTTTTGCAGCCTCCATCTCTAGCCTCAATCTAGTATTCTCGACGTCCAACTTACGAACAGTAGCATTAGCTCGTCCTACCTGACTACCAGCCTTGGACAAAGCGTTCTCCATTTCAGTAAGCTTTTTCATGGTACTTTCCTCCAATGTCTGCTTCTCTTTCTTTAGTCTCTCCACCTCTTCTTTCTCTTGCTTAAGTGTCTTAAGCTCGGCTTTATCTTTACCCAACCTACGAGCAACTTGCATAACCTTTTGATTAGCCCATTCTGTCCATTCCTGCATCTGATTTTGAAGCTCACTCACTCTTGTGACAAGTTTTAAAGTTGTTTCATCCTTTTTATCTTGAGAGATACACTGCTCAAAGGAATTATTATATGGCATGGCCGAAAAACCAGCATTAGAAACATCGGGTATTGGCGTGTTGTTGGTTTTTGCAGGAAGTGAAAGAGATAACTCGGTTTCGGCTACTGATAATGCTGACATTGGTTTGATATTTGTTTTTGGTAATGTAGAAATGTTCTTGTTTGCTATTTTGGTATTAAATAGTGACGTTGAAATAAGGCTATTATTGTTAATAGTACCACGAGACTCATTAATCTTCAAGGAAGCATTTTTAAGACTGATACTAGTAGTTTCCGACACATACTTTAATTTCTTATCCAAAATAAAACCACCAATGTTACCAAGTTTAACAGTTCTAGAACTGCCTCTCAATCCATGTGAACGATAGCCTTTCTCCAGATGAACTGACTTTTGTCTCAGTATATAATCTCTCTTACCAGTGACCTTCCTACTCCCAACACCTTTTTCTTCAAGGCTGAACGATTTAGTCATCGTCCGATAAGCAGTACCTTTTTTCCCTTTCTGTGATACAAATCCATCCAAAACAAAAGAAGCCTTCTGTTTTGAATCAGGAACTTCTGCCTTTGGTAAGGAAGCCACTACAGGTGCCGCTTCTTTCTTCGGCTGGGTCTCAACCGAATTAGAAGAGCAGCCATTTGAATCCTTATCACCAACTAAACCACTTGACGACTCACCATCCATAGCACAAGCTTGAGAAACATTCATATCAGATATCAACAAACACCACATTGCATCCCCAGTACTAAAAACCGGCCTAACTTCACGAACAACACAAACAAGTTCCGCCAATATATACTTCTCCATTTCCTCCAAATTTTCAAACTTATGCTCCCTCAATGGTTCAACCTCTTTCCCATTTTTAAGAAACACCAAACTATTCTCCACTATATTCGACACAACATCTTTACTACCACAGCAATGACCAGACCTAAGAACACCCTTAATAGCAACTTCTTCACTATAGCCATAAGACACAATCCTCTTAATCGCACTTTTAAACATAGTATCCAAATTAGCTAAAACAAGCTCTTCCAGCTCAGTTTCCGTAAGATCACTCCAATCAGCATCATTACATTCATCATTCACATCTGATACTACAGCTGAATCAAGTTTAACCGAATCCATCTCCTCACGACCAAAATTTTCACCGGAAAACATATAACTCAAGCATTCGTCTTGCAATGAAAAAGCCAACTTCTCGGAATCACTTAAAGGTGTTTGATAAGCTCTAAATTTTCTCTTATTCCTACTCACTTTTTCTTGAGCTGTCATAACAGGCGATACATTACTCGAACTACTAGTACACGATTTCGCAGCAATAGCCGCCATTGTTTACACCTACAAAATAAAATCTCCTATAAATTTCACAAAACAATCAATACCCATTTCACAAAACACAAACAAAAAATTCTAAACATACAAAACAGCTCATAACATAACAAATAAACAATAAAAATAACCAAAAATAACATAAACTACAAATCATACCAGAAAAAACGGGATGAGATCAATAAGTTATCTGCATACAAAAAAAGTACTTATTCAACAAAAATGATCAGTAAATAAAAATAAAAAATAAAAAATTGATTTTGTGATTTTGTAATGTTTTGTCACAAAGATTATGAGATACCCTTTTGATGAAATTAAAATTACGGCAGCATCGGATGATGTTTTTGTTAGCAAGAGAAAATGAAAATCTGATCGTTTTTGGTTTTGTTTTTTGCTATAGAGTATTAAACGTGTCTCTTTCTCTGCCTCTATACTTTGTAAGAGTCCGTTTATTTTACTTACTCGTAAATCAATGATTACCGAGGGACATAAAGATAAATCTTAGGGAAAATTTCTCTCAGTTGCCTAACTAATTTATCTCAAATGCCTCATTTTCTTTTTACTTCCCTCAATGCTCCATGGGCAACTCTTTAATTGGCAACTCTATCATATATTTGGGCCCACTTTATACTTACATAGTACAAATGTAAGAGTTTGTATGTTGGGCAACTTTGACCTACTATATTGGGCAACTGACATTTTTTGTCTTTTACTGAAAAATCAAAGTACTTATTTTTTGTTTTTTAAATACATATAACTTGGGCAACTTGGTCCCACACATATGTACTTTTGGGCAACTCTCTATAAATAGCACTTTATAACATACAAATACACCTTTAATAAACCAAATTATACCTCCCAAAAAATTATTTATTATCCTTATACACATATTTTTTTAAATACAAAACACAAAATACCCAAATCCCACACACAGTTGACTGCTTCTACCACACACACCTTCCCTCTCAAACTCACACCTTCATTCTGCAACTTGAAACAGATCTCCTTCCCTCTCAAACTCAAGAACTCAAAGCCCTAATCCTACTGCCTCATTCTGCTTCCACATCAAATCAATAGTTCTTCTTCTTTACATTTGCAAAACCGAAGCCCTAATCCAACTGCTCTTCTTCGTACAATCAAATCAATCCCACGCATATTCGTACAATCAATCGCTCTTCTTCCACATCTCAAGAATCCAGCGACGAAAATGTTTGATGCAAAGCTAACGGTGAGATCTAGATTAGAACATATTGCTACAATTAAAGGTGCATTGAATGTGAATAGAACCAAATTGTTTAGAGACACTGTGTTTGGGCCTTGGTTAGATTTTCCTAAATATTCCCCTGACCACCACTTATACAATTATTTATATCAAAATGCAGTTGAGGTGTCTAAAGTTAGTGATTGTTGTCCACCTCTAACTTTTGTACTAGGTGATAATGTTTTTGATTTTGGTCGTGAACAATTTATTCTTCTAACTGGGTTTCGTTTAGGACTCGTAGATAAAAGAGAAAGTGACCACGGCAATGTTGTTAAGGGTTTAACAGATAGTCCTTTTTTTGATCGGTTGTTTCCCGATAAAAAAAGAATTAAGAACAAGAAAGTTAAGGGTGATGACCTTTTGGCGTTGGTGTAGTCGGGGGAAAGGTGGGATTCATTATCCGATGAAGATGCTGTGAGGGTTGCTTTGTTGGTTATTGCAATATTTGTATTTATTGGTCGGGAAGGAAGGTTTAATGTTCCTGACCATTTGCTAAAGAATGTTAAGGATTTTTGTATATGGAATGAGTATCCATGGGGTGAATACATGTGGGCTCATCTGTATAAAAGAACGGTGAATGTTGTTCCTAGGCATCTCGAGGCAGAATCAAAGAAGCCCGTTCCAAAAGATCCAAAAAAAGAACAAACATACACTCTGTATGGATTTACATGGGTGTTGAAGGTTAGATTTTACTTGTAACATACATTATTTGTGCTTGTATATATTATGATGGTTAATCTAAATAATGTGTTATATGTTAAATTTGAGAAACATAGTTTAGCAGAATAGTCATTCAGGCATTGGCATTGTTCCATAGGCATTGTTCCTTATGCATTGGCTTTGTTCCCTAGGCATTGTTCTGTAGTCATTGTTCCTTAGGCATTGTAAGGCTTGGTGTAGATTTAAGGATGTTATGGTTGATGGTTTCGCACTAGATAAATACATAGAAACGATTTGTAAACGGTTGGTTCAAACCACTGCCAATGTCGCTTCATCCACTGCTAGTTCAGAAGAAACCACTGCTGCAACTACATGTTATGTAATTGCATCCCCTGTTACTACAGATACACCCACTGCTATCCTAACCACTGCAACCATAATCACAACCACTATAATCACAACCACTAAGTCTTAATACGTTGTATTTGTCTTTTCAGATTTGGATTATGGAGACATTCCCTAACAGCTCCCAGTTTTGGACCAAAGACCCAAAGAAGATCCCACGTTGTGTAGCATGGTCAAAAGTAAAAAACTTTGAAAAAAAGCATTACACTATTTTATTTGATCCGGTAAGTAAAAATTCAAAATTAGTTAAGTGTTGTATGTTTTTATTGCATTTAGCATATCAGGGTATCCCCTTTGTTATGTAGGCTGTCAGACCATTACAGAAGATTGTACCAACAAATGCCGAGCTGAGTTGTGCATGGTACATTCGAAGTATGGACTACATCCGTGGACTTGATTCCCAACTTATTGAAAGAAGAGAAGAGTTGGCTGACCAACTGATGGTGGAAGAAGAGGAAGCTATGGCCGATGGGGATGTATGTCGTGGACTTCAAGCCGATTTAAATGTTCCTTTCTGTGATGCTGATGAAGTTGTTACAGAAGGTCAAACGTTTAGGGTCAATGACAAAGCTGAAGAAGAAGAGATTTTTGCTGGGTTTGGTGAAATGTTGAAGGTGAATGAGCATGAGAAGCTTGAAGATCTTGTAGTCGGTAATGTTGAGGTTCCAGATGGGAACAAATGTGACAAAGCGGAAGCGTCACATAACTTGGATAAAGATGACATTCGAGCCGAGCTTGTGTCCATTAAGTCCAGGGTTTGTAGTATCGAAGAACGTGTAGGAGACGCAGCGTTAAAAAGAGAGATACGCAGCGTTAAAAAGAGAATTGGGGTAATTGAGGAAGTTTTAGGAATAAAGTCACAAGATGATGTTGGTGAGAATAAGGTAACAAGCTGTTATTTGAAATTTTTTTACTTCATTATGTACAAAATGGTCTCTTTGACGAAAGTACGTTTACTTTTTTACATGTTGAGAGTGTTGATGCCAACAAACCGTTGGCTAGTTCTGATGCACACACCCCCATCAGGACCAATGTAGGAACCGATGAGAAGCAGAAGCTGTTTTATACGGATTCCGAGGAGTTTACCGGACCTATGACGCAAGTTGTGAAAGCTGCTTTATCGGGAAGTCCTGAAGATGCTCATCATTCCAACAATTTTATTCAGGTGGATAACAAATTTGACTGTGTTGCCTTACCGAATTTGAATGATGCATTCTCAGACATTGCTTATGATGGGTTTGATCCAACTCCTGTTGACGTACGTATATATATAGTGTTTTATTTTTCCGTTGTTTTACTTTTTCTATTTCAATATAAAACACACATACCCTTTATTTAATCTTTATCTAGGAATCGATGGATATGAATGGTGCGGAAAAAGAAATTGACCGGGAGAAGAGTAAGGAAATGGTTGTGTGGCGGCCACCTATTTGGTTTGGATGGTTTGTGAAGTGGACTCTTAAACTGTTAAAACCGCCTATGGAGGAGGTGGATTCACAAGTAGAAAACATTTATGATCCGGCTGGGGAAGGGGCTGCACAAGTAGACAAAGTGCATATGGAGGTTGACGAAACGGCTAGGGAAGGGGCTGATACACAACCTGTTGAAGTGATTTGCCTTGATTATGAGGATGGGCAGGATGTTGTCAAGGTACATTTATTTATCTTATCATTTGTTATGAAGAATGCATGCATAATAATAGTACAATCCCCTAAGACATGAGAAACATAACTTGAGCAAATACATTTTTAGCAAGTACATCACTTTTACAAACTAGGAAATATCATTTAGCTTCTTTTTCCTTTTTTCTTTGGATCATCATTACACTTGCGCAATATGGTTGACTTGCCTGTTAGGGTCTCATTCATTTTTAGTTGCTTCCGAACATTAGTGTTACGGCTACTAGGACCCACATGTTGCGGATTGGTTCCCAACATTAGTGATTGCTTAGAGTTACCACCGCCAGTTGGTTCTGTAACTTCTTCTTGTTCGATACTGTATATATATCTCTTCTTAGGTCTTCTAGCACTTCAGGTGGTAAACGGTAACTAGCTTCAGCATTTGGTCCATATAATTCATATATCTCAGGAAACATTACCTCTCTTGCTACCTTTATTGACCACTCCCTTTCATCTTGATTTTTCTCAAACCTGACTCTTTTAGAACTCGACATAATTCAATTAATGTGATGGAAATATGGTTATGAAACTGAAAATAATAAGGAGCAAATATGTTGAACAATTATATCATGGTTTCACTATTAAAAAGGCACCACATGCTAAGTCACATGTAAATAGTTAAAACATACATAGTCAACTTTGCAGAAGATTTACTTTTGAAAATAATAAAGGGCCCTCAACAAACAGTCATGATTTGTTGTACATGTCCTTAAAATTTTCAATCACATGCTAAGTCATGATTAGAAATATTTTATGCCGTAGAATATCACATTTCCACTTTACTTCAGTTGAGTATTTAAGTTATTTAATTGTTGGATAGTAGAGCTGTTTGGTAAAAGATGATTCGTTTTTGTTATTTAGGCTGCAAATATCAGATTAGTTTTCAACTCGCTTAAACGGAAGAGGAAGCCAGGGAGATATTGCACCTCACCCTATACTACTCCACCAGCCACTACTCCAAAGAGAAGGCGTTCATCACGGATTAATTGTCAAAACCCATCCCCTCCTAACGCTCCAGATTTTGATGATACATTGTGTTAATACAAATATCGTCATTAAACGTTATTTATATTTTTGATCTTTGCCTAAGTTTTGTTAACGACAAAAGTAAATTTAATTTGTATAAAAGCTTAAAGCTTGTCAAATTTAATAGATATTAAAACAAGCTTTTTCAAATAATATCTTCATCATTTAAGCATTTACATTGAGACTAATCATATCTCAATATGAGTCTAAGCATAATGTATGATAGTAGTTTTTAGAATGTTTTAGTTTCTTAAAAACTAAACATTACTTATGCATTTGCATATTTCTAAATATAGAAAGACAACACATGACATCATGTAATGCATCATGGAAATCATTGAAAGATTTCATTAGATATTTTGTGTGGATTTGTACTCTTCATATCTTACACAATCTTACATAGATATGGTTGACTTTGGCAAGATCTTGATATCTTGGCTGTCAGACCCGGCGGCACCAAAATCCACAACGGGCGGAACCCTTTTAAGGGGTCCGCGGTCCGTGGATGCTGCTGATGGTTTTGGCTATAAATAGCAAAGCCAAACCAAGTAGTTTTTCATCCCTTTCTATCTTACTCTCTTACATATCTTCTCTCTAACCTTTCTAACTCAGTTTCATATCATATTAGTGATCTCTTTTGTAGCAAAGAAGATCAAGTTACATTCAAGCTTCAAACAAGAAGTTGGAAGTCTTGTTTGTTTAGTGTTGTATGATCTAGTGTTGATTCATACTTCATTGTTGTATTAAACCATCATAATCTTGTGAGTGTGAGTGGTTAGTATTTTAGTCCTCAAAATAGATTGTGTGTGGGAGTGGTTGTACCCTTGGAAAGAACTCGACATCTAGCTTAGTGTCGGAAATAGTGTAAGCGAAGTGTAAAGGTTTTCTCCGCCGGTGAAAGGAGCTTGTTGACTAGTGAAGTTAAACTCTCGAGTGTGAGACTCGGGGAGTGGAGTAGGGCAAGGAAAAAGAGTCCTTGTAGACCGAACCACTATAAACAACTTGTTGTGGTTTGATCATTTCTTTCCTTATTTACTCTTTACATATTGCTTGCATATTTCATTAACATATCAAAGATCAATATCAATTGATCTTTCAATAAGTTTCAAAACTAAGTTTTTAATTGGTAAACTATTCAACCCCCCTTCTAGTTTTCTACAATTGGTACCAGAGCCTCGTTGCTCAAGAATTTCTAAAATAACTTGTATTTTATAAACTTGAAACGATCCATGGATTCTGAAAACTTTAAAGAAGGGCAATCTATGCAAAGACCACCACTCTTTGAAACCAATGGATTTATCTATTGGAGAAACCGTTTTGAAACATATGTAAAATCAAAAGATATAGATCTTTGGTTTATTATTGTTAAAGGGGATTTTAGTTTTACAACAAAGGATATTTCTGTTGATGAACAAAAAATATTAGTTGCTAAAAATAATGAAGCTAAAATGATGCTTTATAATGCTTTACCTAGAAAAGAATATGAAAGAATTTTTATGTGTGAAACCGCCAAAGATATTTGGGAATCTTTAATTGTTACACATCAAGGTAATTCACAAGTCAAGGATAACAAAATTGATCTTCTTGTTCAACAATATGAACAATTTGTTATCCCTGAAGATGAAACCATTGATTGTGGCTTTGCTCGCTTCAATACTATTATTACATCACTTAAAGCACTTGATGAATCTTTTCGTAGTAAGAACTTTGTCAGGAAATTTCTTAGAGCACTTCATCCCAAATGGAGAGCTAAAGTGACCGCTATTGAAGAATCAAAAGATCTCTCAAAAATGTCACTAGATGAGCTAATTGGCAACCTCAAAGTTCACGAAATGGTAATGGAGAAAGATTCGGAGATCATCAAAGGAAGAAGGGAGAAGATCAAATCCGTTGCTCTAAAAGCAAAGGCGGAATCAAGCGATGACGACGAATCTTGCTCCGGTAGTGAAGATGAGGAGTATGCCATGGCCGTTAGAGATTTTAAGAAGTTCTTTAGAAGAAGAGGAAAGTTTGTGAGACAACCTCGAGAAGAAAAGAAGCTATTCCGAAAAGATCGGGATGACAAAAAGGGTAAAGGTAAAATAAAGTGTTTTAGATGTGGTGATGCAAGTCATCTCATAGGAGAATGTCCCAAGCCACCTAAAAGCAAAACTGAACGAGCTTTTGTAAGTGGTGCTTGGAGTGATAGTGAAGACGATAAAGAATCAAGCAAGGAAGAGATCGCTCTAATGGCACATGAGTCAAACGAGGTACTTTCCGACTCTTCTTATTCTTCTATTGATGATGACACTTTGCAAAAACAATATAATCAATTGTGTGAGCTAAGTCTAAAAATCATAACTAAAAATAAATTTTTAAAAACCAAAAAGGAATTTTTGGAAAATGAAGTATATGAGTTGAAAGAAAAAGCAAAACGACTTGAAAAAGGAAAAGCAAATGACGATGATTGTAAATCATGTCAAGAGCTTAATCTTGAAATAGAAAAACTAAAGCTCACACAAGAGGTTCTAATCGAAAATAATTCTAAGTTTAAAAGGTTTAACAAAAACATCGCTCTTGCCGATGAAATAGTTAAAATCCATAAAACACCAGGAGACATGAATGGGCTAGGATTTAATGAGGTATTAATTCCAAAGAGTCAAAACAAAACGGCCGAAAAGGACGAACATTCTGTCAAAACTGCTGCAGTACAGCACGGACCAGACGGAACCAAAATAAGGGTTCCGTCCGTTCAACAAAATAGTACCGTGGGTACTTCAGCAGGACAGAATGTTTGCAATATGGACCGTACTGAATTTGTCAAAGTAACAAAGAAAACCAATGATAGTGTTAAACTAAAACCAGCTGTTACATCAGGAGTAGGACTTGCCAAAAATGAATTTAGATCAAAAACTACTCAACAACGATATAAAACACCTTTTGCCAAACGCCCCTTTCCTAAAAGCAACCACAACTTACAACCCAACTACCAACACAATGGTTGGAATCAAAACTTTCCTAGACCATATCAAACTTCAGATTACATGTCATGGAACTCTTACCCATCGTTTCCATACATGAATCAAATAAATGGTATGTTTAACCCAAACGGACCCATGAGATATTGGGGACCAAATGCTTGAGTTATTTGCTTCTTAGGTATGCTTGAAAGTTGGATTGGAACCTGATGAATGGATAAAAGATAGTGGATGCTCACGACACATGACGGGCAACAAAAGTCTCTTCTCATCATACCAAGAGTATGACGGAGGTAATGTCACTTTTGGTAGCAATCTCAAAAGCAAAATTATTGGCAAAGGTACGATTGCTCATAACTCCCTAACTATTGAAAATGTTGCTCATGTGGATAGGTTAGGATTTAATCTACTTAGTATTAGCCAATTATGTGATAAAAAGTATAAAGTACTATTTGATGAAAATGGTAGTAAAATACTAAAAGATGGTATCACCATAGCTAAAGGAGTTAGGAAAAATAACATATACGTCATGAAAATAGATAAAACATCTAATGACAAACTTTGCCTAACAATGTTAGATGATATCTCATCTCTTTGGCATAGACGCTTAGGTCACACTAATATGAGACTTATACAAAACCTATCTTCAAAAGAGCTAGTTAGGAATTTACCAAAACTAAAATATGACCAACACTTTTGCGACGCTTGCAAAATTGGTAAACAAACCCATAGTAGTCACAAATCTAAAAATATGGTGTCCATATCTAAGTGTCTAGAATTATTACATATGGACTTGTTTGGACCATCCGCTATAAGAAGCTACGGAGGTAACTTATACACTTTGGTCATAGTAGATGATTACTCAAGGTTTACTTGGACGTTGTTTTTGAAAACCAAAAATGAAGCTTTTGATAAATTTGAAATTCTTAGCAAGAAAATTCAAAACCAACTAGGTGTTAAAATTGTGTCGATCCGAACGGATCATGGTCGTGAATTTGACAACGAAACTCAATTTGGAAACTTTTGTGATACAAATGGTATAACACATAACTTTTCCGCTCCACGGACACCTCAATCAAATGGAGTAGTAGAACGTAAAAATAGAACAATTCAAGAAATGAGTAGAACAATGCTTAGTGAACAAAACATTCCTCAAAAGTTTTGGTGTAACGCCGTTGACACTTCTACATATATTTTGAATAGAGTCTTAATACGTCATTTCTTAAACAAAACACCATATGAGCTTTATAAAGGTAAAAAGCCAACGTTAGGATATTTTAGAGTCTTTGGTTGTAAATGCTTTATTCTTAATACTAAGGATTATCTCACCAAGTTTGACCCAAAGTCTTATGAAGGTGTATTTCTTGGTTATTCTCAAACTAGTAAAGCTTATATTGTCCTAAACAAAGAAACAATGATAGTCGAGGAATCGTTGAACATAACATTCAACGAAAGTCCACCTCCCTCTAAGACATCACCTTTGGTAGATGATGACTTAGTTGAAAGTCAAATGATAGAAAGTCAAGAAATAATTAATAATAACAAGGAAGATGAACCATTAAATAAGGAGATTGTCAACATCAAAGAATCTAAAAGTCATCCTTTAGAAAAGGTCATAGGACAACTTAATCAAAGAACCTTAAGGTCACAAGCCCAAGATCAAAGTAATTATTTTTGTTTTGTATCCACCATAGAACCGAAAAACATAAATGAAGCAATAAAAGATGAATCATGGGTAATTGCCATGCAAGAAGAATTAAACCAATTCGTTAGAAATGATATTTGGAAATTAGTTCCAAAACCTAAAGATCAAACCATAATTGGAACGAAATGGGTTTTTCGAAATAAAATGGATGAAAATGGTATAATATCTAGAAACAAAGCAAGGCTTGTTGCACAAGGTTATAATCAACAAGAAGGTATTGATTATGATGAAACTTATGCTCCGGTAGCTAGACTCGAATCTATTAGAATATTACTTGCTTATGCATGTGCTTATGACTTTAAATTATTTCAAATGGATGTTAAAAGTGCCTTTATTAATGGGTTTATTAACGAAGAAGTGTATGTTGCTCAACCTCCCGGTTTCACCGACTTTGAGAAACCACATCATGTCTTCAAACTCAAGAAAGCATTGTATGGTCTTAAGCAAGCACCAAAAGCTTGGTACGACCGACTTAAGACTTTTCTTATTGATAATAAATACACTATGCGATTAGTAGATAATACTCTTTTTACCAAGAAAAAGGAATCACATATTATCATTGTTCAAATATACGTTGATGACATTATATTCGGATCAACTTGTCAAGAGCTATGTGATGATTTCTCTAAAATCATGCACGACGAGTTTGAAATGAGTATGATGGGTGAGTTAAATTTCTTTCTAGGACTTCAAATTAAACAACTTGAAGACGGCATATTTTTTAACCAATCTAAATATATAAAAGACATGCTTAAGAAATTTGGTCTTGAAGATTCCAAACCAACTAAAATACCCATGTCCTCGGACACTAAACTTACCAAGGACGAAGAAGGTGAATCCGTAGATAACACTAAATATAGAGGAATGATTGGTAGCCTACTCTATCTTACGGCTAGTAGACCCGACATTATGTTTAGTGTTTGTCTATGTGCTCGCTTTCAAGAAAACCCAAAGGCATCACACTTAGAAGCCGTAAAAAGGATTTTTAGATACATTAAGGGAACAACGTGTTTAGGATTATGGTATCCCAAAGGAACGGGTGTAGAAACCATAGTGTATGCCGACTCGGATCATGCCGGTGATTATGTCGATAGAAAAAGTACAAGTGGTATTTGCACTTTTGTTGGACATTGTCTCACCTCATGGTTTGCAAAGAAGCAAACGGCCTTAGCCATCTCAACTACTGAAGCCGAGTACGTCTCAGCCGGAAAAGCATGTCAACAAGCTCTTTGGATGAAGCAAGCTCTCGTAGATTACGGAATTCATCTCAACGATATTGTGATACTTTGCGACAACAAAGGAGCCATCGATCTCAGCAAGAATCCCGTTCAACATGCTCGTACAAAGCATATTGAAATCCGTCATCACTTTCTTCGCGACAATGTTCAAAAAGGAAACATCTCAATCGAGAAAGTATCCTCCGAAGACAACATTGCCGACATCTTAACTAAGCCTCTTAAACGATAACCTTTTAATCTTCTTAGACTTGGTTTAGGGTTAATGGAACCAAACATGTAGGATAAATAAAGCCCAAAACATTAGAATAGTCAAAACAAAACAATTTTGTCTTGTACCTGCTACTGTAGCCACGGCACCAAACGACAACACAGACGGAACCAAAATTTTGGTACCGTCTGGTCCGTGGTGTCTACAGAAGCAAAACTGCTATATACAAAACATCCTCTTCCTCAAAACCCACTTTACCAAAACGTGTAAACATTAAACCAAGCTCATTATTGATACCTTCCCACTCACTAATCACTGAAGATAATATCATTGTAAGTATCCTAACTACATTTTATCTCTTAATTCTGAGTCTAGGATTCTTATTTATGCACAAAACTATCACAAATCATTACATGGGGTTTTATGTATGCTTTTATACCAAATATGAATTCAATTGGCAAAATGCATAACTAGTCATTGAAATTAGGTACTACATTATCATATTGCATAAACAAATCATGCTTCCCACTAATTAATAGATAATGAATATAAGGCCTTATTCAAATAACCAAACACCCCATGTCAAAAATTTTGAAAAGCTTCTCACTTGTAGGAAAACAATTTTTTCATTGTTAATACAAATAGAAACGTTAGATTTTCATCACTTGCATGCTCTTGAATACTAAAGGTATTGCATAACTAATATGCATTCCCGGGTATATTCAAATGAAGCCACATTGAATTAGGAGCATTTGGGTTATCTCATGGTATTTTCCAAACACCCCACTAAAACCATTTTTGTGCATAAAATGAGTCGAGATAACCGCAACTCCAAATTGTTTTCATATAGGCACACACTAGAACCAAAACGTCAAAGTTTATTCTCATTTTTAACATATTAATTCTTGTCCTTAGGAATAACCATGGTAGCCGCAAGATTCTATGATCACAAAGACACCCTTGGCTATATTCCCAAACATCACAAAACCAAAGGACTTTCCAAGGAATAAGTAGAAATATTTAGGGGTCTAGAATCAAGGTATTTTCATGAGGGTAGAACCATTCACTCATCCTTCCTTGAAAATACTAATCTCCGTGAAGAAATAACCGCCATTCAATTCGATTGTCTTCTTGACATCGATGAACCAATTTGTCCTAGGTTTGTGTTAGAATTCTATGCTAGTGTGACCGGCTTTAATGATGAAGACGATGATGAATTTTGTCTTAGGTTTAAAATCAATCAAAACGACTACACCATCACCTTAGCCAACTTTGCTTAAGTGCTAGGAATTCCCAACCGAGGGACTTGTGTCTACTCGGATAAGTGGTCACTCACCATTCTTGATGCAATCAATGACCGCACTCCTCCCTACCAAACCCGTTTGGCCGATAAGGATGCCATCCGCGAAAACCTTTTTAACCCAAAGGGTGATACAACCCGAGTTACCCGAAAGGGAAAAGAGGTAAACCGAGATCCATATGGAATGGAGCTAAATGAACTTAAGCCCGAATTTAAGAAATGGGAGGAGCTACTTAGAGCCAACGTCATTAGCACCATAGGAAATAGGGATCACATAAACGCTTGCCTTTGTCACATGCTCTATAACTTGTCCACCCGACAACCATTCAATTTAGCCTACTACATCGCTAGGAGAATGATTGATATTCCAACTCAAGGATCGGTTGCTCTTCCATATGGGATGCTTCTCACCCGTCTCTATAGAAAATTTGCACCAATTCCACCAACCCCAAAAGGGATGCACCTTCACTATGAACTCATCCCTCACATCTTTGTACCTTCGAGTGATGAACGAGTTGCTAAGACAAAAGGCAAGAGAGCAAAACCTCTAACTCCATCATCATCATCATCAAATAGCTCCGAGGATGGTCTTCCAAGCTCTCATCTTCCACCTCATGAGTATTATGCGTCTCTTCCCGAGATCGAGAATGAATCAGCGGAATTCAAGCAAACTAAGGGAATGTTCAAGTGCCTTGGTAGGATGATGAACAAGATTTACAAGAAGTTGGACAAATGAGGGTACTTTAAGGAGTGTTTGGAACAATACATTATCGTTAATGTTTAATACTATTTAGTTGTTTTTATTATGTAGGATGATAATATAACTTGAAACAATGTTATATGCTAACAATCTCATGCAGGGGGATAGCACAAGTATGCTATCAAAATTTACCCATTTTCACTATAATGTG
The DNA here is from genome assembly GCA_019973895.1 of Chrysanthemum seticuspe. NCBI lineage: Eukaryota > Viridiplantae > Streptophyta > Magnoliopsida > Asterales > Asteraceae > Chrysanthemum > Chrysanthemum seticuspe. The sequence goes on along the minus strand of BPTQ01000006.1, from coordinate 202,093,504 downwards.
GAAATCACTAGGCCTTGCTCAAAATATATGCTCCACTATGTTTATACATGTGTTATTTACTTTTCCTAACTATAAATGTTTAGTGTCACATGTTTTGAGAAAAATTCCAGGTTTCGGAAAAGTCCCCGACACCTAAAAACTTACTCTGTCTAGTTTTCTGCACTGCACGGACCAGACGGCACCAACGATTTGGTACCGTCCGTTATGTAAAATGGTACCGCCGTACCTGTACAGGCGGACCAGACGGAACCCTTTTTAGGGTTTCGGCCGTGTAATTTTTTGGTGCCGTGGATCCTCCAGGTAACTTTCTGAATTTCGACTCTTTCGTGATTCCAAATTACCATCCATTACTTATAAGTCAATCTTAACTAGTTTATACTCTTATTAGAACTAGTATAATTCACTTAGGTATATAAGAAATCCATTTCCCACCACAATTCAAAAATCCACCCAAGGAGCCCTTTGGCATAAAGGAAGGAACCAAATTTTTGGTACCTTCAAATCTGTGGGTAATCTGATTGTTAGGAAATTCCACTCATTAGCACACATTTATTGCAAATCTTTTCTTCTTCACTCCATCTCTCTTATATGGATTGACTTGGGTGATATGACTAGCATTCAACCCACTTCCAAATCATTAGGAACCTCATCTCTTCAATGGTTTAACATCAAATCAAACACATTTCTCCATAATTTTTCACTTCTATAAATTGAGAGGTTTTACCATGATCATCCTCACACCTTCTTCATTCTTACCATTATCTAGCAAAGAAAAACCCAAGTAAAAAATGACAAAATCATCTCCTAAACCTTGCAAGAAAACCGCTAGAATTAGTGTGAGGCCTTGTTTCTTCGTTAACCTTAGCTCCTCATCCGAGTCTTCTCCACTCACAATCTCATCTCCCATCCGAGATGATACAAGCCTTACATTGGCTACACCTACTCAATCACACATTGTGATCACCACTCCACCACCTACAAAAACACCAACTTCACCTCCACCGGCACCCATCCAAACATCCAAAACACCCTCACCACCTTCACCACCTTCACCACCAAGGTCTCCAACTCTCATTCCTATGGAATTATTTTCCACTCCACCAACTTCACTAAATCCTTTCTTGGAGGACTTGGATGACTTGCCTCCTAGGCCAAATCATCCACCACCATTGCCATCCTTTGGCACAATTGAGCGGATCGCTCATGAGTCACCTCGGTCATCTTTTGACCCAAACGCCCCATTAGGGCCTAAGCCTCTTCTCTTCCACCCCATTCACAAAGACATTCATGGTCCTTTGTATGGGGACCATCCACTCCCCACATCAATGTCCCCTCATCTTGAGGACATTGAGGAGTGCATGTGGGATGCCAATCCCACTAGAGAGGAGATTCAAGCGGAACTTCACAACCTCCACCTATTCAAAGGCATGGTGGATTCTCACCTTAGTGAGACTATGCAAATGCAAAATGCTTTGCTAGCCTCCATCATGACCACCCCAAACATCCCCAACACCACCAACACATCTACCATACCACCACCACAACCTTCCCAAACATACTACCCCTAGGCATGATTGCTTAACTTGTGAGCAAACGGCCCAAACCGTTGAAAGGACCCGGGTTATGGTCCATGACTTCCAAGAGGAAATGAGGTTCATCCTCAATCACATCCTTGAGCGCCTCAACGCTCTTTCTCATCCTCCATCTTATTAGGATGATCATAGATTAGGATTTCTAAGTTTCTCTTTTCTTAGGAATATTTATTTTCTTGTACTAAAAACACATCATTGTGTTCTCTTTTCATGATCTTTATTCAGGAAAAAATTTTAACTAATGAATGATGTTTATTATATTGTTGGTGCCATTACATAGTATTTGGAAATGCTTGTGAATGATCATTATTACTAACATTTTTTTTGTAGCTTTATTTTCACAATCCATGTATCTTCCCATTAAGTACCCAATTTAGGGGAAGCTTTGATCAAGGGGGAGATAATGGCTCTGGCTCATTACATTTCGCATCGCCTCTTCTTTTTGTTGAGATAAAAAGGGGAGAAAATATAGAACTTGAACTTGTTTATATTTGACTTTTCTGAAAAAGTCAAACTGCATACATTGACTTTCTGAAAAAGTCAAACAGGATACTTCATTGGTAATACTTGACTTTTCTTAAAAAGTCAACTGCATACTTTGACTTTCTGAAAAAGTCAACATCATGCATCAACTAGTGAATACTTTGACTTTCTGAAAAAGTCAAACACCATACACTTGCATTATCATTTCCTTTTCAAGTTCTAAAACTAATATTTATATTGTAGGATCGATATATTTATTGTGTTGATGATTCGGGTGGTCTTGGATGATCAAAATACATGTTATCCATTAGAGAGAGAAAGTAGAGAGAGAGGGAGTTTCTTGGTAGAGACTTGGAGAACAAAATATTGAAAGGTTAGATTGAAAGCTCCACCCCTTCCATGAATGGAAGGGGTATTTATAGTTACAAACATACCGTCCTCCTATCGGACTATGGATCAGGCATACAGTGGGTAAAGACCCGTCCTTCCTCCACGGTGTTACACTAAACTATTCTACGCTACTAATTAACTAATTAACTACAAAACAACGTAAATAACTACAAGTCTACGAGCTAATATATGCTAGACCATAATTGGGGTGACCGACACTTTAACATGGAATTTCCAATTCCTAACAATCTCCCCCTAAGGGAGGTCACCCCATGAAATACATTCTGCATCCTAGCATTCATTCTTTGTCTTTAGTTCTCGAGCTCGTAGACTTTAATTCTTGAAATTCCGCAATCTTTGTGCTTTAGTAGCGATTCTTCAAAGTCTGCATTGATTTGTACTTTTAGTGGAGGCCTTTAACTGATCCACATCTTTGATGATCTTTGAGCTTTCATTGAGATCATCAGCCACATTAAATCTCTGGATCACCCTTTATTGTGTTGCCATCATGTGATGTTGTGACTTTTGGACCGACATGCTCACACTTTTGAATCATGACATCTTTCCATCAGAATAGCGGAAGCCTTACTGGTTCATGATATTTGCAGCAGTGAAGCAGAAGCATAGTATGAAATATCAGAGCCAGGTTATGTAGATATGCACCAGTCATGATTTCTTCAATTAAGTGTGGATGCTGTGAGCATGCGGCTTTGGATTGACGTCTTAATTCTGATAAGCTGCAACCGTCCAAATGTACCCGCAAACAACAGTTAGCAATAAAACACATGAAAGTGTCTTTGATCACTTTCGTTGAATTGAGGTACATGGCCCACGGTTCCCCGTTGATCAGTACAAGTACTGCCTGTGATCAGGTAGGATTCCTAAGAATCTCCTTGACAGGGTTTCGCAGCTGTTCTAGCCGTTCTCAAACCGGAACGTCTCAAAGAAGACAACACGGAGTGAGTGAACCAGCGAATTGAGATTCACTGATTGATGAAAGATTGATTTGAAAAACAATCGCGTATTGCTTAGAAGAAAGAGTTTTGCAATACGACGAAGGTTTTATGAGAAAGATCAATTTTCAATCATAAATACTTTTTATATTTGAAAGAGTACACATTCGACGTTCTAGCAAAAAGAAGAGATTCGCACATCGAACGGTTTTTCCAAAAGTATTTTTTCAATCAGAGATACTTTTTAAATTTGAAAATGAATACACATTCAATGTGCTAGAGAAAAGAAGATTTGCACATCGAACGGTTTTTCCAAAAGTATTCGTCAATTCATTTCCTGGACCAAGGTTGATTCAAGAATGAATCTCCCCATCGTTTCTATCCAGTTGTCACAAGTTTGATCTTTTGAAAAGATCTCACATGCCACCTATCAAGAGCTTGTTTGATGTTGGCTCTAGAAGGCTTTCCATCTTCATCATGAATATTTTACGTATCACTCGGATGTTCTGGCAATACCACAAGGATAATGCGTAGGACTCTTAATATATTCTTACTTTTCACATTGTGTGAAACAGCAAGTCTTCAAGAATTTAGTGTCCTAATGAGATATTGTGGATGATCTCTTGGCTCTAGACTCAATAGTGCACATTTGGTTCCTATGCTGGAGACTAGGGAGAGGGTCTCCTTCTTCAATATCAACAATCTCTAAGAGAAAGTCGATAGATTATGTCGGTTCCCCGTGAGAATGAAACAAGCCCTTTTAAGAGGAACTTGAGTAGTTTGGGAAGTTTAGTGCAGTGCGTCACTGGGTCCATGACGTCTTGTCTTCAATACCGGTGTTACCTTAGTAACCACCAATAGCATATGTATTGAACCCGGTTACTGCCCTAAGGTTGAATTATTAGAGGGCTATTTATTTTCACCCTTTTTCAATTCAATTTCTTTTTCATTCTTCAACCCCTTCAGTGCTTACCGAGACTTCATTACTAGAACCTTGTTGGGTTTATTCCAGTACTAGCTCTGTCTCAGTCCGCACTCTTCCCATATTCTCATTTTTCTCCTTTTTTCAACATTCCTAAGGACTCTACACTATCTAGTGGATTGTCCCTGGGAAGATCCATCCGGTTCTGGCGGATCATGGGAACTAATACCTAACCTCACCATCCTTATAACTCCATACATAAAGTAAAATGGTCGGTCTTTTGGTACAGTTCATTCCTTCTCGAAACCAATTGAAAAATCATTTGGAAAAAGAATCAAGGTACTTGTGATACGAGATCAAAGCATTTTGTACCTTAATAGTTTTGATCATTTAGAAAACCTCCCCCTCAACATGTGCATATGATTTAGAAATTGTTTAGCACATGGAGGCAAGAGGACTTTGAAATATTTTCTTTGATCACAATTTTCATAGAAAAAGCCATTTGATTTTCTTTAGTAAATTCTCCCCCTCAATATGTGCATAGGATACTTGAAATCATTTTATCACATAGAGGCAAGAGTTCTTTTGAAGCACTTTTCACAATTTCCAATAGAAACCATTCGCTCCCCCTCAATATGTGCTTCAAGATTCGAAAGCGTTTAGCACTTATGAGAGAGCAGCCTGCACATTTGAATCAAATCGATCATCAATTATCAGATTTCATTATTAAATCACAAATTCTCCCCCGATCAAAAATATCAAACCCTTTGAGATTTTGGATCCCAAGTGATTTAATAAGGTTTATAAAACATTGGAGAATATGTGGCCAGGTTTAAATACTCATCATGTTTTTGGATAAATCCTCCTACTCAACATGTGCATCGTGTATTTGAAATCGTTTGGCACATGGAGGCAGGAGTGCCTTTAAAGGACTAAACCAATTCCATTTAAACAGATAAGAGATTTAAATCACTATCTCTCCCCCGATCAAAAATTTCAAACCAATTGAGATTTTGGATCCCGATTGATTTAAATCATTTAGAAAATTTTGGGGAAAGACGTGGCAAGATTTGATTTTGAAAAAAATGACAGATAAGGACCATTTTAAGACATTAAAGATTGTTAGTGTCAGGTATGATTGTTTTAAGAGATCTTCAAGTAAAATAAAACAATTTCACAATCAAACAAGAACAGAAAAAATTTCATTTTGCAAGATCTTTGAGTTTTAAAGAAAATCATACCATGACATAACTTTAAATCTTTAGATCACCACTTTTTATTGTACAAAACGGACTTTTATGAAGAAATATTGTATGAAAATAATTTATTTTAAATCACTCTCCCCCTCAATCGATGACCGTAGTCGTTGATTGAGTGACTTAGATTTTGATAAAAATGAAGTCCGGTGATTTTCAAAATTTAGTCCAATTTATTTTCAAAAACAATACTTTTCATTTTCAAAAAAATTTAATCAAATTTTTTCAAAATTGTTTAGAAATGATATCCTACACAAAGATACGTTAGGTGGTTGAGAAGCTTCCGTTGTTGTTGTAGGGCTTGGAAGAAAACCGTCTGCAGATGCAGTGAGACTTCTTCTTACGTTGCATTTTGAATGCCAACTGAGGTCAAATTAAGCTCCGTTTCTTCAATCACTTAGAAGAAAACCATCTGCTGATGCAGTGAGAGCTCTTACGTTGCATTTATGCCAACTCTCCATTGAAGTCCAATTAAGCTCCGTTTCTTCATTTGTCAATCCAAGATATAGTTACCCTTTCCTTTCGGCATCCAATCATCTTCAATTGTGGGATCCGGATCGGGAACATTCTTATAACCAATGATATCTGCATACGTTAGTGAACATACATACAAATATATGGTGGTCGACAACACCCAAACAGCAATCGACTAATAAAAGTCAATTCAACATATCAATCAGTTCATATAAGGTATGGGAATAATGTGTTAATCAATCTATAATCATCTAATCTTAACAATCACATGCTAGAAACCTAGTCCTTCAACATAGGCAATTAGATTTTTTTAGATAAGCACGTAGGATGATTAAGAAAGTCCATTAGAAGATGTAAAATTGAGAAACATTCTCCCCCTCAATCAATGACTTATTTTCTGAAAATTTTAAAAGCGCTGAAGTCATTGATTGAGTTTGCAAATTTTATAAAAACTCTGAAACTGATTGTTTTTAAAGCAACTCATTTTCCACCATTTAAGAGAACAACAAATATTTTTCTGAAGAATTTTAGATGGAAAAACATTTGTGTAGGAACAACAGTCTTTTTGGCGACATGCTTTCCTTGTTTAGTTTTAGGATAAGTGCATGAAATATTTTGAAAATAGTTTAAGCGCAACACTTTCCTTCCTTGAAGAGCGGGTTGCTATCTGAAATAATAGCAAACCATAGATTTAATCACGGGTTACAGTCTGAAATAACTGCAAGCCATAGTTTTTGACATGTTTTGAAAAAGAATATTTACACCTCCTGCTCGAACTTCATCTATGGTCCCGTGCCATTATTGAATGACATTTATAAGACCGTAGATGTTATCGATACCAGAAGACATGTCTTGAGAAAAACATATTTTTGGTATTTTTCAAATTTTTTGATTTTTATGGGTTTTTGAAGATTTTATATTTTTCTATTTTGTTTTGCTGGTTTTATATTTTTGTATTTTGATTTTTGAAAAATATTTACAAAGATAGAGTAGATGATATAGTATAAGAAGATGATGATACGAGTACCGAGATAAGGATATCGAGCAACCCCGTTGTAGAAGATAGAAATCATCATCTCTTAAACATTCACCACCAAAGCTTTCGAGGCTCCTGAATTGAGAGAAATTGAACCGTCTGAAAGTGAGACTTTGGCAGCTTCCCCCCAAACCGACAATCCTTTAGCTGAGCAGATTCAAAGCTTTCTTTCAAGCTTCTCTTAACCAGGTGCACCAAGAAGCACACCATTATCATTGATCCTGCTGCTCCTTTTAAGAATAATCACCGTGATTCTTCGTTCGAGGTTATATCATCCAATAGAACAACAGCAACGTATCATCCCACATTTAAATAACCCTCTCAAATTCCATACCCACTGAAGTCTGAAGCAATCCATTCCAAAAGGTGTCGAGAAATCACTTCCCCCGAGTAGTTGAATTGATGCAGCCAATTTCTTAGACTAGAGCTCACGAACTCGAATACACATACCCACAAATAAAGAAACTTATACCATCGAAGTGTCAGATTAAGTCCAATAGCCAAAGAAAAACCCCGATGAATACTTTTCTCTCCCCCCAAAGAAAGTGTTTGAAGCTCAAGAACCCGAAGTACCCGAATGCCCAAAGAGAGAATAACTGATAACATTGAAGAAGCAGGCCGAATCACTGATTATCTCTGTGTATGTCCACTCCGGAATAAGTGATTATATCTCTGAATCACTGATTAAGCCCTCAAGTAAAATAGCTGAGCATCCCCAATGTACACAATCTCTCTCCCCTGATGATTGTGATAACATCAAAATCATCACACACTTGTGTACCTCTTTTTATCATCAGAAACTAACTCTTACATCTCTTCCCCCACGTAGTTGGAATAAGAACACTAAACGCCTTGATGAGTAAACCTTGAGTTTCTCTGCGGTCATGACATATGTCTTCCCGGGATATCTTCAATTACTTAGAAGAATTAAGTTCATCAAGTTTACTTGCCATGAGTCAAACCTTGAGTTTCTCTGCGGTAATAACATTTGTCTTCCCGGGATATCTTCAATTACTTAGAAGTATTAAGCTCATCAATGTTTACTCGCGTTTAGATGCGTGTCTCCTTCCTCCTTGCTGGTTTTGACACTTCAGAATCAACAACATATTATCAGTCCAAATACTTGAAATTTGTTGAGAAGAACATCATTAGCTCAGATATATCTTGTGAGAATCAACTTGCTGAAGAAACGATGTGAGCAAATCTAATTGGGGTTTAACTTTGGCTTTTAACTCTCCCCTAAACCGACAATCTTTATTATGAATGCTTGAATTAAGAAGAAGTCTTTAGGTAATCAAATGCAACTCGTCTTTAGTCTTCTAACATATAGCAGAAAATGTAGAATCGACTGTAGACTCGACCTTCTTCAAGATTGTCCAGTTGGGGAATAGATAGTTAACATCTTCAACTGACACCAAAAAGCATCCCACCAAAAAGCATCCCAATTAACTTACATCTTGCAAATCCCCTTAACTAAAATCCCTCCCAATCAAACAAGAACAGAAAGATGTTCATCAAGGAAATCAGCAATCAGGCCGCAACGAACACACAAGATGGTAACACCAAACTACCAATCACATCAAACAAGAACAGAGAGATTGTTCGAAATCATCATGTTGATGTATACGTGAAGTATTAACTGGAAGCACTTTGTCGATAAACTCATCAGTCCGTAAGAAGATGTCAACCAACGGCTCTTAGAAGAAAACTCCATGTGAAAATGAACCGATAAGAAGAAGATCGGTTCTTACATGAGTTTGGAACCGTTTGACCATTTATTCTCATAAATCAATCAACCATGCAGTAATTTCACACTTCTTCTCCCCCTCAAGAATTGCATACGGAGTTGCCATTCTTGATTAAATAAGTGAAAATCATCCGAATGTTCTATTCACACTTCTCTCCCGCAAAATCAGCACATGATGTCGCCATCTTCATTATAATCGAGCAAGTGGAATGAGAAAACAATCAGTGGTAGCCCGGTTCACTTGATGACTGAAGCGCATGGAAAAAGTATGAAGCATGTTGATGAGAATGGTCATAATAAGAAGATTTCTCTTCTTCATAAGATAAAGCGCACTGAAGCGTACACTTTTCTTTTCTTTAAAGTACGAGGCATGAACTGTTGTGTTCATACGTCATAAGAAGATTTCTCTTCTTTTGAAGATAAAGCGCACTGAGACGTACACTTTTGTTTTCTTTAGAGAACGAGGCATGAACTGTAGTGTTCATACGTCATAAGAAGATTTCTCTTCTTCGGAAGATAATGCGCACTGAAACGTACACATTTCTTTTCTTTGGAGTACGAGGCCTGAACTGATGTGAACAGACGTCATAATCTCCTGAACTGATGTGAACAGACGTCATAATCTCTCTCTTTTCAATCTCTTTTGGCAAAACATGTACTCCACCCCATTATCATTCAGTAGGCTCTTTGAAGTGACAGCTGATGGAGAAAACCCAATATGATGAATTTGACCCTGAAGTAAAATATCCCGAACTCGTGACTTAAACTTGCACATATGTAACAAAGAGCGGTACCGATTTTCGTTAGCATCTCTAAGTACTCTCTATGTCCTCTATACTCTTCAACCAACCAACCAACCATCAAGTATAAGACGTACATTACCTCTTGAAAATCCACAATCGAATGTGACACTGAGCACTACAACGTAACTCCTTAAAGTGATAGTTATTTTGTGGTGGCATGAGCCCAATTCCCCCAAGTGGTAAAAGAAAAGGTAAAAGACACTCAAAAATAACTAGATTTCCAAGTCTTCATTTTTGATAATAAGCTCGAACAAGGATCTTGAAGAATCTTCATCCATCCATCCCCGATACCTTCAGATACTAAGTACACTTGCCCGTGATATTTCACTTCAACCTCAAATAGATAATAGTGAATTAACCCTGTTGTCACATCTTCTGGTTAAAAGCTCAACTCTAGCCTCTTTTGACGTTTAAAGTGAACTCTGATAATGGTGTTCATCTCGACCATGGTTAGTAGCACATAACCCCGTAAAACCATATAATAACAAAACTGCCATGACGAAAATCCAACCACACATCCAATTCATGAAGTACACCCTTTTATCCCTTCTTCGAAGTAGAAACTGTAGCACCAACATCAAAAGAGATCTCGAAATACACTTTCCTTTCTCCAAGATGGTTCCATCATTACTGGATTTTACAACTCTATGGTTTAAACCGAGAAATAGTTTCTTTCACGGGATTTTACAAAACCAAGAATAAACCGTAAGATAGATCCGGAAATGAACTTTACAATTACCAGGATGTTTCCACTGTCACGGGATTTTACAAGTCTATGATTTAAACCGAGAAATAGATTCTTTCGCGGGATTTTACAAAATCAAGACAAAACCGTAAACAATGTTAGCTTGAATGTGTTATGACAACTTTGGTTTTGGTGAATATCTGTTTTAGGGGAACATGCAGCGGTTCATCAACCAATACCAACAACATCATCAACCATCCAATAAACACTTCGGCAAATACATCATTCACGCATTCTGTCGGCAATTGCAGTGACAACATGGTGAAGTAAACCCGATATGCCAAACTTGATCATGAAGTGAACTTCCCCAGATTTGTTACTTAAACTTGTACTAATCCTCGTGAAAAAGAAACGGTGTACCCAATGTACAAAACCTCTTGACATTCTCAACTGAGTGAGACACCGACGTGATAGTTACGTTGTGGGTTAAGCGAGAAAGAATCACAACCGTAACTAAATAGTCAAGTCTTTATCATCCTCAATAAACTCCCAAACAAGTCATCTTCGCGGAATGGTAGAAAGAAAGAAGACGAAATAAGTAAACGCGCCCGAAAAACCTCACTTCAAATCCAAATAAGAAATATCATACAAACAACTCCGTAGTCACCCTAGTTCCAATATCGATTCAAGCCGTGACACAATAACCTCTGTGAAAATGTATAGACCAAAGTACCCAACAACTTTCATCATTAAATCAAATTATCATCAAATCTCTTCAATAAACCTCAGTTAGTCCAATTTTCACAAAAATTCAAATCACATAAAAACTCATAAATCATATCTCAACCATGAGAACCCCATCTTTTAATCATTCAATGCCCATGTTCGATACACATTATCGAACAGGAATTAAATCCGTACCAAAGTTAGTACCATTCATCACAAGGTTCATAGAAATCATTAACCACATTCGATCAAGAGTCCGGTTCCACCTCATCCATCCACAAAATACATTCGGATAGCAAGTTGATGTTACTTAACATTTTCATGTTAGCGTGAACATTTTCATGTCAGCGTTTAAGTCCAAGAGACCAACTTAACTTAGTAATTTTGAAAATCTTTTCCAAGACTACTATATATGATAGATTAATGGTCTCCTCAGTTAGTCTTAGGAACATAAGTCCCAATTGGTTCAAGTAATATCACACGTTAATGTCCATTCTGTTCAATACCATGTGAGATGAGATAAAGCAATGGCCCAAAACCAGTCCACAAACATTCGGCCCATGAGCTCACTCGGCCCACCATGAAGAGTTACACATGATTCAAAATTAGCTTAACCTAATTACAAGGATATAAAACTTCACCTTATCACACATTACCAAAACTCTTGTAACCCTAAACTCACTCCACAATTTATCCGCCTCTAAAAAAAAACGTTTCTTTCACCTCTTGACTCAACCAAAACTGGATCTAAAAACAAACTCATCTCATGAAACCCTAATCACTTTCTCAGAACCAAATGCACGCCCCCATTTATTTCATTCACAAATATCCGAACTCAAAACAAATTCCATTTAGTATTACTTCTTCAGTTTCTAAAGAAGACATCAAACTCTTTTGAGTTAATCCTCGCCACAGCGATGGCTTGACGGATTGGAGCTGCCACAGGGATGGTAAGAAGTCCGATAAGTCTATTATTGTACCACGACATCAAGGTCTTGTGGCAACCAAGATCTCGGGTAGGTTTTATATCTCAAGTTTTAATTATGTTGTTGATAAAACGAACCAAGATAAAGGAAATAACACACTTGTTATCTTCCTTATCTTTTAGTTTCGGATAAGTACTAGAGGCTTTAGATGAGTAACGAGCCTTAATCGAACCAAGGGAAAAGATATAACACATTTGTTGTCTCCTTTTTCTGATGTGTCGGATATGTCAACCAAAGATTGGTGATGAAAAGCTCGTTAGAAAGACCTTCAAGGTTCTTGATAATGAATACTAACGAGTGGACTGAGATCTTTGAATATCTTTTTCCTTTTTGTTTTTAATTTTGAGTCTTGGATATGAGATGGGGATTGAGTTAGGATAGGTTTGAGGTTGGTGTTAGGTTGAATCTGCTGTTGGTGATTGAGAGGTGGACTGATGATGGTTATAACCTGAGGTTGTGTATGTTGGTATAGGTATTTGTTTTATGGTCATGGTCTTGTCGTGGTCAATCATCTTCATCTTCTTTTCTGAACATGTCAAGTTGCAATAGAAGTTGAGTTAAGTCGCTAACTATCTGTCAACTCGCTAGCTAGAAATCTTGTACAAGTCGCTAGTAAGATGTTTGAGTCAAGTCGCTAGCATAAGTCGCTAAGCCAAGTTGCTATGCCAAGTTGCTAAGCCAACTCGCTACAGTTGTTGACTCAATAGTCAACAACTCGCTACCAGGTACAAGTCGCTACAGCGAGCATACCAACTCGCTAAGATGAACCCAGAAAAAGTGACAAGAAAAACGGCTTCATTTGACCCACGAATATGACCAGTAAAAGATGAACTAACATAAACTTGACATAAAACTGTTTTAGACCATAGATGGCACATGACAGTTATGCTAGCACGAGACTGTTTTGGTGAAAATGATGCAAATACATAGTTGAAAACTGTTTTATCCACACTAATAAAAAGTAAATTCAGACCATTAAAGCGTACCAAAACTGTTTGAAACAGATATGACCATAACACCTTTTTGATCATACAAAACACAAAGCTTGTATGTAAAAACAGTTTACCCATAACAATGTTCCGACCACACAAATACACAAAAAAAAAACAGTTTCAAACATGAATCAAAACCACAAGAAATCATCAAAACACAACAACCTTGGCTCTTGATACCATTTGTAGGATCGATATATTTATTGTGTTGATGATTCGGGTGGTCTTGGATGATCAAAATACATGTTATCCATTAGAGAGAGAAAGTAGAGAGAGAGGGAGTTTCTTGGTAGAGACTTGTAGAACAAAATATTGAAAGGTTAGATTGAAAGCTCCACCCCTTCCATGAATGGAAGGGGTATTTATAGTTACAAATATACCGTCCTCCTATCAGACTGTGGATCAGGTATATAGTGGGTAAAGACCCGTCCTTCCTCCACGGTGTTACACTAAACTATTCTACGCTACTAATTAACTAATTAACTACAAAACAACGTAAATAACTACAAGTGTACGAGCTAATATATGCTAGACCATAATTGGGGTGACCGACACTTTAACATGGAATTTCCAATTCCTAACATTTATAACTCTTGCACAAACTTTGTATCTTTTATAAAAATAAAATTTATATTTTGTCTTCAACAAAAAGGGGGAGATTGCTAATACAAATATCGTCATTAAACGTTATTTATATTTTTGATCTTTGCCTAAGTTTTGTTAACGACAAAAGTAAATTTAATTTGTATAAAAGCTTAAAGCTTGTCAAATTTAAGAGATATTAAAACAAGCTTTTTCAAATAATATCTTCATCATTTAAGCATTTACATTGTGACTAATCATATCTCAATATGAGTCTAAGCATAATGTATGATAGTAGTTTTTAGAATGTTTTAGTTTCTTAAAAACTAAACATTACTTATGCATTTGCATATTTCTAAATATAGAAAGACAACACATGACATCATGTAATGCATCATGAAAATCATTGAAAGATTTTATTAGATATTTTGTGTGGATTTGTACTCTTCATATCTTACACAATCTTAAATAGATATGGTTGACTTTGGCAAGATCTTGATATCTTGGCTGTCAGACCCGGCGGCACAAAAATCCACAACGGGCGGAACCCTTTTAAGGGGTCCGCGGTCCGTGGATGCTGCTGATGGTTTTGGCTATAAATAGCAAAGCCAAACCAAGTAGTTTTTCATCCATTTCTATCTTACTCTCTTACATATCTTCTCTCTAAACTTTCTAACTCAGTTTCATATCATATTAGTGATCTCTTTTGTAGCAAATAAGATCAAGTCACATTCAAGCTTCAAACGAGAAGTTGGAAGTCTTGTTTGTTTAGTGTTGTATGATCTAGTGTTGATTCATACTTCATTGTTGTATTAAACCATCATAATCTTGTGAGTGTGAGTGGTTAGTATTTTAGTCCTCAAAATACATTGTGTGTGGGAGTGGTTGTACCCTTGGAAAGAACTCGACATCTAGCTTAGTGTCGGAAATAGTGTAAGCGAAGTGTAAAGGTTTTCTCCGCCGGTGAAAGGAGCTTGTTGACTAGTGAAGTTAAACTCTCGAGTGTGAGACTCGGGGAGTGGAGTAGGGCAAGGAAAAAGAGTCCTTGTAGACCGAACCACTATAAACAACTTGTTGTGGTTTGATCATTTCTTTCCTTATTTACTCTTTACATATTGCTTGCATATTTCATTAACATATCAAAGATCAATATCAATTGATCTTTCAATAAGTTTCAAAACTAAGTTTTTAATTGGTAAACTATTCAACCCCCTTCTAGTTTTCTACACATTGGAACCATTTGTGAAGGTATGTGAGTGTGTAAACTTATATGTCTCTAACTTTTTAATACAAACATTCACTAAAAGATGTAATTTGTTCTAATTCAGAATCTGTCAAGAACTGGAACGGGGAAGAAAAAAACAAAAAAGGTAACTGTGCCATGTTCCATTCAAAAATTTTTGAATGAGAATAATGGTACTAGGTTTATTTTCCCATGGGGCAATGAAGACACTATTGCTGATCGCCGGTTCTGGGAGTGTTTATTGGCTACGGGTGATAACAAGGATGGATGGCTGAGGGACGAGGTGCGTATAAAATCGGTTGTTAGTTTTGTACCATATATGTTTCTTTGTGTAACCCACTTGTTTTTAATAATGTGCCCAAATGTATAAATAGCACCTTGACCTATGGGTAGATTTGATGTGGCAATTCCGACCATTAGATGCCGACTCGGCTATGGTGGGTCCCTTTTTCACACCACAAGTCATTAATGACTTCGTACGAAGCTATTGGGCAAATGGTGTAAAGTACCCGGTGCCTTGGTGTGATGTCGAAAAGGTGTTTATATCTTTCCATATAAAATTACGTATAGTATTGTGGTTTTACTAGATTCTTCATCGGGTGCGTTGTGCTGATGTCGTAAATGATGTAGGTACTATTTCCAATAAACGAGCCTGACAAGCACTGGGCGATAGGAGAGCTGCATTTACGTACGGGTATTTTGACATTGTATGATTCGCTGCCAAAGTTTACAAACAGACGACTTTGGTGGAAGGATACCATGCCTGCAAAATTTAAATATTGGCTGCCAAAATTACTAGACGAAACGGGAGTGTTTTCAGAAAAAGGCATAGATATCAATACTTATCATATTAGCTTTCAAAAATGTCATGATGTCCCCAACCAAGCAGGTCAATACGGTGACTGCGGAATATGGGCTTGCATTAACCTATATAGGCTGAGTCATAACATGCCATTAAAGTCTGACGATCCTGCAGAAACAGCTCTTGCCTATCGCGAAAGAATGTTTGAGTACCTATGGAAATACAAGGTTGAGTATGCTGGTCATTGACTGTATTTATTACTAGTTGTGGTATCGTCAACTCTCATTGACTATGTATGTATATAATCGGAACAAAAAGGTGTTAGATCATTTGCTGCCCTTTACTTTCAAGTAGGTTATATTGCTTCTATCATGGGCATATTTACTTTGGTCATTCATTGTGTATGTATAAACAATTGTAGTAAGCATTCGAATGATAAATCTGTAAATCTCCAATATGTTTTGTGAAAGTTTGTAAATATTTTAAGTTGATATTAGTATTGCTTCATTGTATGATAATAATGACTAACCTAAACTAAATACGTATAAATGATAATATTACAATTAAACCAGCTTCCAATCTTCTACTAGCCGTGGTTTCATCCTAGTAGCCGTAGTTCCATCTTAATAGCCGTGGTTTCAACAATTCTTCTAGCCGTGGTTTCATCCTACTAGCCGTGGTTTCAACAATTCTTCTAGCCGTGGTTTCATCAATGATTCTAGCCTTGGTTTCAACAATTCTTCTTATTAGATATACTTGCCATTCTACTTAACCTTCCTTGAGACTTTTATGGCCACATGATCTTGTACACCAGCAATCTTTTGAATCTTCAAGAGCAATTGATCTATCATTGGATTTGTTGATATGGTTCTTTGTACCACAAGCTTTGCTTCCAACATTTTCCTGGCAACAGTTTTGGACAATGGATAGTGTTTATCAATAAACATGAAAAACTTATCCTTAGTAGATTGTACAGCATGTACTCTGGAATGCTGATAAAGCATCCATTCAACTACTTCAAAATCTTTCCAAAATTTGTCCACTGGATTAGGTTGACACATGTTTTTCACTGATGTCCACACAAACCTTGCTAATTCTCCAGTTGGCCCATGCTTTCCATATTTAAAATCCACGACTTTCCATAACTGTTCCAAATCCTCTTTAGATAGAAAGAACAACAAGCTTCCAAAATCTAAGTATGTACTTCCGCATCCATCTGCTCTTGTTATTTCAATCACTTCTCTACCATTTTCAGTGATTATTTTCCAATCATTAACTGGATGAGTTGCGCTTAGTGGTGTAGGATTAATCAGCTCTTGTCTATCACTCACCATAACATACACATCCATTCTTTCTTTCCTCTCCATCTCTTCATCCAATTTCTGTTTCTTAGACCTCACAGCCTCCAGAATTTCTCCTTTTCGCTTTTGTGCGTTCTTGATCCACTCAGCTTCTTTCTCAGAATTCATAGGATTGAAATCATCATTCATTCTTATCCAACGTTCATACATATCTTCAATCTCTTCGTACGTGCATTTTTTCAAATCCTTGCCTTTGCACATGTCCGTGTGCCTGAGAATCTTGATCATTGCATTTCTCATTTGAGCCTTAGTTGGAGGTTTATTATTCTTACCATTATATTCTACCACAGTTCTTTCCTTCTGCATTTGTCTCACCCTCGCAGCCAGAACCTTAGCCCTTGATGGAATGTCTAATAGTGCCCATGCTTCAGTACTCCATTTCAACTTTAGCATTTCAGAAGCTTGAAGTAAAGGTTGTTGCTTGTTCCACCGTTCAATCAGTCTCAGACTAGCTTCATCATCCTCTTTCTTTTTTTTTCAAAAGCAAGGTCTTCAGCCTTAAAAGTTTCATCTAAGTTTTTTGACAATTCATAATCATGTGCAATCTGATCCTCTTTACTATCAAATTCAAGTTCTTCTTCTTGAGGTTCACCAATAGCTTTACCCTTTCCTATGTCTGGTTGAGCTACCAATTTCTTAACTTGCTCCCCAATCTTCAAACTATTAGCCAATGGTTTATGTCCAGTAGGTTCAATTACATTGGGAACATGTGCAATAACAGAATCAGAAATTGCTAAGGTTCTACATAAGTTCAGCAGTGTACCTACAACCTCCTTCTCAACTTCCTTAGCCTTCGATGGTGGTGTTACTGTAGTTGTGATTATCGTACCATCAGTGGATGTAGTAGCAATATGTGTATCTGACGTAACTGTCGATGAAATTACCTCTGAGGTTGCATCAGTGCTTTCATTTGTAGTATCACTCGATAGAGCCTCCACAACTTCTTCCTCTACTTCTTCAACTACAACATTCAAAGGTTCTACCACTTGTTCTTTTCCTTCCTCTACCAATTCTGCTTTTCCAACAACGTTCGTGACTGTGTCAACAAACTTCAAACCTTTAGCCAAGGGTTTAGGACTAGTGGGTTTAAGTATAATAGGAAAATGTGCAGTAACCGATCCACTAATGGGTAAGGTTTTACATAAATTCATCGGGGTACCAGAAACCTCTTTGTCAACTTCCTTAGACTTGGGTGGTTGTGTGACTGTGCTTGTCATTAAGGTAGCATCAGTGATTTCATTTGTACTAGCAGGGGATTCAGCAACAATAGGAGTGGTTGTTGCCTGCCCCACTTTGAACTCTTTATCAACTACAACCTTCAAAGCTTCAAGCACGACTTCTTTTCCTTCCTTGTCAGTAACCATATAGTCACCACCATGATCTCCACTATCCAAATCCAACTCAACATCCATGTTTACATCCTCCCCTGAATCAATGGTCTTGGTCCTCCCCTTTGAGGACCTGGCCTTCTTCGTCTTCTTCTTGACTCTATTAGATGCAGCAACACTTGGTCTTCTTAGTCTCTCCAACACATAAACCCTGTGCTTCAATCTTCTTATTATATTTTCCATTTGTGTACATTTAGCCTTCAATTCATTCACTACTTCTATAATATTTTCACCAGATGTGGTACCAGTGGGATCAGATATTGTGGCATTGGGTTGAGCGTCAGTGGTTTGGGTGTGTTGTGATTCAGGTAAAGGTAATGGTTCAGCAGTGGATTCAGTTGGGTTAGCAGTGTGTTCAGACGTGGTAGCAGTGGGTTGAGCATCATTGCTTTCGTTGGGTTGGGATTCAAGTACCTCCTCATTATCAGGAATGTCTGGCAAGTTAAGCATATTAGGGAATAAAGGTGTAAGCTTTCCTGAGAACTTGTCATTCTTTTTCCTCAAGTGTGTAAACACCCTAGGTAACATATGATGTACCTTATACTCCCTTTTATGAGGAATGAGTGCCGTGATCTGTTTCTCCACTATTAATTGAACAAACCTAGGATATAAGTAGTATTTACCCTTTTCTTTAGTGTTCTTCATAAACCCCTCAAAGATCATACTAGACCAGTTAAACACCCTCCATTGTGATAAACATATGACAGCAGTTGCTATTTTTGATGGAAACTCATCAAAGCCAGTTGTCTTATTGCTTACACACATAAGCAAAGTATGTATTAAAAACTTCCATTGGGGTGAGAACATACCTTTATGATACTTAATTCTTTCCACATTTTTCTCATAACCCAATCTTTCCAACCCCTCAACAATATCATCATCAGACAAATTGACAACCCCATCAGCATCCTCCAGCTTCAAAACCTCCCTAATCACCTCCTCTTTAACTATAATCTCATTCCCATCAACAAAACTCCTAATAACCTCTGCTCCATCTCGTTCTTGAATTTCTGCCTTCGACCAAAATTGATGAATGTAGGCTTTAAGAATGATAGGTTTTACACTTAATGCATAGTGAATTGGTGTGTGTTTGATAAAAGCAATCATCTCATGGAACCCTTCAGTATGATTGTTCTTGGTGTCACACCCCCAAATTACTTGTTTTGCAGCGGAATGGAATTCCTGGGGATTGACTGTCATAGCATCACAATCACAGTTATATTGAACGACCTAAAGTGTCGTTTGGAAAATACATCGTTTGATTTAATAAATAATCAGAGTTACAACATAGGTCCCAAAAGTTTACAAAGTTTGCGGAAATATAAATATATTACAAGTCCAAACGATGGTTTTAAAAGAAAGTGCCATAAAGTACAATGATGTAAGTCGACGCCGCGACTCAAAAGGTGGTTCCTTAACCATGCCATGATGATAATGCCTTAGATACCTGAGAATAAACATGCTAAAAAGGTCAACACAAAGGTTGAGTGAAATCCATAGGTTTAAGTAATTCGTTTGAACACAATAATCGTAGTGTGAGTTAAATGGTTTCACACTCATCGTTAAAAACAAAATCGTATTTATTTCACTAAGTTCATGACACCAAAGCGTAAACATCGCACCAATAAAAATTGGTAATCATCGTTTCATCGCCGCCCTAATAGGTAATTTGCCAATTTACCTTAATGATTCAAATATAGTGCGCTCGATTTCCCCTAAATGGGTCAATAGGAGCGGGAGTGTTAATTCCAATAGGCCTATTCACAATATTCGCGCTCACTCGCAAGTGACTAATGGTTCATGATGTAGGGACTTCGAACATGGCAAATACTTAGTGACAATAAAACATTCGGATATAGCATATAGTTCAAAGCATTTGTGTTCGATTAAAAATGTAGCATGTATCTCCCCCAAGAGTTTGTAAAACAGTTAAAAGAGTAAAAGTGGGGCTATGAACTCACTTGGTAGACTGGTGTGATGACAAGAGTGAGTACACTGAGGTATAGCGTGATGTTTCAATCTGGACCTATTACGAATGATATGATATGTAATGAGTTGCAATGTAATGTTATGCATGCATTTCGTATGTTATTTATACCATTTGCGAGTTTTGAAAATAATACTTTTCGTCGAAAAATACTCTTTTGACGTCTTGACCAATCAAAAATCACTTTACAAGTTTTTACGTCAAAATGTCATCCTACAATGGTTTTATAATGATTTATGGTGAAATTATCACTTTTCGTCGCAAAACAATGTTGTCGGAAATTTCTTGAAATTAACAAAAATGGCTCCGAAAAACTAGTCGTAAAACGGTGGACGTCGATCGTTAGAGAACGAACTCGACTGTTTTGGAAAGTTTGTATCGAAATCTAGAAGTTTCAGTTCAGGAGTTTTCGTCATAAAGGTCTCGAACATAAAGATAATAAGGGTTAAAGATAGTGATTTTGGCTAATTGTTGTGCAGAAAATGAGTTTCGGCCAAGTTTGAACATCCATAAATAATTTACTACAACTCCGCTATACAAACGGCTTGTCGTTTTGAAAAATATGCTCGGTGATCTTGATTTTACTAGAAGACATTTCGTTACAAAAAGTTTCACATCATGGTTAAAAACAGCCTCAAACATGGTCGTTACAGCTAATGTAACACTTGTATCGTAAAAATAATATAGTTTTTCAGAAAATAATAGTTACGGAAATTTTATGAAAACGTGCATATCTTTGTCGTTTCAAATCCGTTTTCTACGTATAATACGTCCTTAGCTTCGTATCGAAGTATACTAATATATTTTTGATAAGTCGAAATAATTTGTGAAGCTTAGGACTCGTTTTTGACCCGAATAGAGTAAAAATAGTATGCTGAAATTTCAGAAAATAATATATTTCGTCGCCAAACTTTAAAAATTCATAACTTCTTCGTTATAACTCCGTTTTTATCCGTTCAAGCGGCCACGGATTCGTTTTAAAGTATATTTTTTAAATATCAAGGCCAAAATGTCGTGCTTACTGTCGGATTTTCCAGAAAATCGAAACAAGGACAGAACACTATATATACTTATCGAAAATAGTTTTTCTCGGACAAAACCTATTCTAATCCCTTCAAATCAACTCCAAAGCTAATCTAATCCTACCATACACCTTCTTAGGGTGTCATGGGTTCCTAATCATCATCAAGACCAATGAATACCAAGGGGATATTTATAGGATGACCATATATATATAAAACTCCAAAAATCATGTAAAAATGGTATAAATCACATATGTCTTGCATGTTGCTCCAAAATGAAAAGATAAATATGTAATGAAAAGGATCATGAAAAAAATGAAAGAAACATGCTTACAAGTAAATGATGAGGTGCAAGTAACAAGGTTAAACCTATACACTCTTGGTTTTTATTTCAAAACCTTATAAAGAGTATAAACTAGATTGATTAAACACTTGGACTAGAAAAATTTTTGATCCCTTTGAGCTTCTCTTGATGACCGGTTATAAGGAAGAAAACAAGGAGAGAAAAAGACTTGCTAACACTTGTGAAATGATTTTGTGAAGTGAATGAGTGAAGCAAATAATGTAGTAAGACTTATATGTATAAGTAACATTTATTACAATCAAAGGCCATTCATCATTAAATGAATACCCTCCCCCTTGGTCGGCCAAGGGGGGAGGGATGTAAGATATTTTAATTTTTTTTTTTTTAAAACTTGTGTATATATAATTGTATACAATTTGACAAAAGTGTAAGTAAAGTGTAGATATTATTAACTTGTAGAGTAAATGGTAATTTTTTTTGTACAAGTAAGTTTTTAATAGGTCAAAATAGAATGTAATGAGATAATAAAAATTGTAAAAATACATTCCTTGTGAAATTTGAGTGATAAAAATAATTATCGTATAGTTTTTAAGAAAAACGTCGTAATAATATAACTTTAACGATTTTTATACAAAATAAATTTAAAACACTAGGTAAACTCAAAATATAGTTTTTATAAACTAAATGTAAGTATAAAAATATGTCGGGATCATTTTTGAAAGTAACGGATTAAATATTCAAAATAATAACTCACGCGATAACGTTTATTTAATATAAAAATTACGCGTTAAATGTGAAATGAAATGTCATGAATGAACTATCATGATGCAAATGATGTCAATGAAATGTAGACTAATCTTAGTCCATATGAAATGTACGTGATGTTATGATCATGAATTAGCCGCTAAACCTTAAAGGTTACGCGAATTTGGAACACGTAAACCTAGTTTACGATAAATGTTGAAATAATGAGGCATAAATTGTTTCGAGAAATGACCTGAAAGTTCGGGTTGTCACATTCGCCCATCCAAAAAGGAATTCAGTCCCTGAATTCAGTTCGTGTTATTCTATCGAATTTTTGAGTCCATGATGAATAACGAGGAAAGAAGGTATGGAGAAGTGTCGTTACGGTTATCGATGATTGAGAGCGTACAAAACATCATAGTACAGAAAATATCGGATGAATCTCTCATAAGTAACACTTTGACTTTGAAATATGTGAAGATTTTTCTTGCACTAAGATTTATAATTAACTGCTCCCAACATAACATGACCCCTCCAGAATTAGACATAGTTAGCTAGGCTATGTATAATTAAGGAACGATGATGTGACGTTCGGTTTAGTTGTTATAACGGGGGTTGTATTTCAATCAATGTTCACTCACTCTTATCTCGTGACATTGATTGAGGGGGAGAATTTTTCAAGTTGTCTCTGCATGATTGTTTGATGTATGTAATGTGTTTTCTAGTTTGCTGCTGCATCTTTCTTTACGTGGAATGACTAAGTCATGGTTCTTTATGTACATTGTGCTAGATGGGTTATCCATGTTATGTCTTATATGGTACTTGTCATATTCTTTACATGAATGTCACTTATCCACCGTATCAAGGGCTAAAAGTGTCAATAGTACAAATTTATGTGTGATACTAAGATAGGTAGCGACTTGTCTCCATTAGTCATAATACAAGGACCGAATGTGTCATTCATTGAAAATTGAGAATGGTTCTTAAACTGTAGCGACTTGTTTCAATCTAGTGTAGAGATTTGTCTCAATTTGGGTGTAGCGACTTATCTCACATATCAAAACCTCTAGCTATCGAGTTGTCTCAATTAGGCCAAATACAAGGACTGAATGTGTCAATATGTGAAACTTGAAAACAATACTTAAGCCCTAGCGACTTGTCACACTTGATATAATTTCAAAAAATCCCAAATACTTCTCTCTCTCTCTCTCACGTGACCGGTTTTGTAGCGATTTGAGTGTGGTAGGTTGATATTTATGTTTTTGTTTCGAATCTTTTATGTCTAATACCTTCTCTAACGCACCTCTATTAACAGATCCCACCGATTGATTCATCTTCGACGATAAATTCCATATCTAGGTTAGTTTGTGGTTTTGTTTAATGGGAGTGATTGATATATAATTGGTTGTATTTAGGGTATCTTGAGTTAGAATTGATGGTGCATATGTGTGTTTTCATGGTCTCCCTTGTGCGCACTTTTGTAAAATTTTATGTGATTGTTGGGATGATGCTATGCGTTTATGTATACGCTTGTGTCGTGGTTATATTCAATCGTTGTAGTGCTTTTGGTCATGCTTGATGTTTCATTTGCTTGTGTGATAAGTGTTAGTTGGATATGTCAATACATGTTCTTGTTGGCGACTTGTCATACAGCAGGTTGTTCTTGGTGGCAATTTGTCTTATATAACCTTGATGGCGAGTTGTTAATGTTTTAGACACTCTCGATAGCGACTTGTTATACAATTGGGTGATACTGGTAGCTACTGTTTGGTGGCGACTTATCCTTGTCTTTTTAAAAGGCGACTTGTCTTGACAAGTTGTATGAAGCGACTTGCTAAAATATTTTCACAAAGGTGATTTGTCACTGGTTTTTCTAATAGCGACTTGTCTTGACAAGTTGATTAAAGCGACTTGCTATAACATTTTCATGAAAGCGACTTGTCTCTGGTTTTATTTGAAGCGATTTGTCTTGACAAATTTATCAAAGCGACTTGCTATAACACTTTTGTAAAAGCGACTTGTCTCTGGTTTCTCTTGAAGCGACTTGTCTTGACAAATTGATTAAGCAACTTGTTATAACACTTCCATTATAGCGACTTGTTTCATGAAACCTTGATTAAAGCGATTTGTCTCTTTTGAACTATTAAAGCAATTTGTTTTTAACAATTAAGCATAAGCAACTTGTCTTTAGAAAACCGTGTCAAAGTGATTTGTTACTCTGAGAATTACTAAAGCAACTTAACCTATTTTCTGAGTATATCAATCTACTTTTAGTTAATCTGTTATGTATGCTACTCATTGTGCTTATGTCATGAGGTTGCATTAAGGTTGATTAGCTAACCATGTCTAACCTAACATGCTCTCGAATACTGTTGTTGTATGTGTGATACTACAGAATTTCAATGGCTGACACAACCTCTTCCGAGAACCTTACTATCTCTACTCTACCCACAGTTCTTACAGATAATGAAATTCTTCCAGAAGATAAATGGGTTGAGATAGGCAAAAGCAACTGCTATGTGGACATGGATAGAACTCTACCAAATCCAATCTTCAGGATTGCCATTGATATCCTGAAAAACACTAACTTCTTTAGTGCCTTGACCAAGCAATGCACGATCCCTTCCATCTACCTACAACAATTTTGGAACACCATCACATGGGACAAGATCACAACCACTTACTCTTGTAAGCTTGATGATAAAGAGTATGAAATCACCTCTGATATCCTCAGTAAGGCCCTAGGAATCACACCATGTGACCCTGCAAAACAATATGTCCCTCCACCTACTGCTGAAGAACTAATAGACTTTCTCAATGAGTTGGGTTATCAAGTTAACGTAACAAGGGTTTCTGATATCATCACCGGCAACATGTATCAACCTTGGAGAGCCATTGCTACTATTCTCAACCTATGCTTATCTGGAAAAACCTCAGGGTTCGATAAAGTTAGGGCACCTATTCTGCAAATCTTGTGGGGAGTCATCAAAGGGGTGAATATTGATGTCACGGAACGCATTTGGGAAGAATTCTCGTTGTTTATGCACACTTTCATCACCGACAGAACAAATGCTCAGAATCAAGCCAAAGGAAGAAAGAAATAGAACAAACTTGTAATTCCTAGCATAAGATTCTCGAAGCTTATCATTCAGTTCCTGCAACAGACACATCAGTTTAATCCAAGGAGTAAGTCAGTCCTCCATGAAGCTAGTGATGAATTTTTACCTGGTAACCTCAAATATGTTGCCAAAGGTGTTAACAAAGAGATCTTTGGAATGCAAATTCCTGATGCTCTTCTCACAGATGATATTAAGAAGGCTGATTACTTCAGACTATACAAGAAAAGGGCATCCAGATCCAATGTTGATGATGCTCCTGATCCATCACAACCCAAGTCTACAAAGTCCACTTCTAGCACTAAATCATCCTCGAAAACCTCATACGCCGCCCTTCCCAAGAAGAGACTTGATAGAACTCAATCTACTGACACTTCATCACAAAAACAGAAGAATAGAAAGAGAGAAGCCGGAAAGGGAAAAGATAAATAATCCAAGGATACTGAGAGTCAAATGAGTTTAATGGATGAGGATGAGGCTGCACTACAACGAGGAATTCAACAAAGCCTGGATTCCCTAAACTTGCCTCAAAGACCATCAGTAGGAGGAGTTGTGATACGAGAACCTGTGTCAACACCACTACAAACCACATCGGCTACACAAGACAAAGGCAAAGGGATTGCTGGAGTTAAAGCAGAACAAGATGCTCATATGCTTCTGACCATCTCTTCTCCACCTCCAAAAACTACTACCCGATTTGAGTTGAAGAAAAGAAGCATTGAATCATCTTCAACTCAAGAACCAACTGGAATGGAAAAGGATGTGTCCGATACACAAGAAGACACACTTGCATCTAGTGGCACCCAATCAGAAAGTCAGCAATCTGCACCTTATACTGAAACTGTTCTAGTGCTTGAAGCAGAAACTGAACAAAAGGATTCTAACAAACAAATCACAAAGAATGAAGAAAATGAACTGCTGAAAGAACCACAGGAGATCCTTGAGCCAAGATCTGAAGAACACAAGCGCCTAGATGAAACGAACATTTCTACGGGATCTCTATCCTCTTTTAAGAATCTAGATGCTGACTTCCCATTTGGCGATCAGTTTTTGAATGACAAACCCTCAGACACCGAGACTTATAAGCAAAATGATGAGAAAAAGGAAGTTGAGTCTATGTACATGGTCAACATCCAGCAAGACACTTCAACCATCCCTCCGATGTCAGCACCTGCTCTAACAACCGCACTTCCACCACCCAAACCTGCTCTAACAACCGCACTTCCACCACCTGAACCAGCTAAAGATCCATCACCCGAACCATTTGTCACAATTAATGATACAGACACTCCACCGGCGTCACCACCTCTGATCTTAACGTCTGAGCAATTGCTCGACAAGGCAATGAAATGAATTGAAGCTCTTGAGAGGCACATGCTAAATCTATGAACGTCCTCGAGCGTCGTATCTACAAGCTGGAGAACCTTAACTTCGATGAAGGTGTAGCAGACGCCATTGAAGCCGAAGTTAAAGATGTTGTAGAATGGGCAATGCAAGCTCCACTGCTTCAATGGTTTAAAGACTTACCCATTTCAGATATGAGAGCTGTCCTTTCGGATAAAATGTATGACCCTAACGAGCATCTGGATAAGGTCCATAAGAAGTTATTCGTGGCTCTCGAAAATCGATAAAGCACGATAATCATTTACAGTTTCTGGAGGACATTCGAGAAAGAGAGGAAAAGAAGAAAAGGAGGACTTCGGTGTTGGAATCGTTGCATAAAGGTCCTAAATCTCCACCTCCTCATCCTCCAACTGGTGGAGCTGGGACTTTTGGTACTGGTGGATCTTCTGGCACAACCACAACTACTATGACAAATCCACCAACATCTCCACCAAAACCCTCAAATCAAACCAGTTCATCCGGTGGTCAAGGTACTCAGAAGATGTCTACGGCATGGACTACGGTTGATTCCAGGTTTACACCCACCTTCTCCACTATCTCCGAAGACCAAGTATTAAATGAAGAGTCTTATGTCATGCCAGAGTCAGAATCCGATGACGATGATGCATCCACCAAACATATCCCTAAGCTGTCTGAAGATCACGATTGGTTTGATGCATACATTTCGGGTGAACGCGTTAAAACCTCTAGAGTTGCACCATCAAAGGATATGACTCAAAGCTGGCTCACCAAAGATAAACCTCAAACTCCTGAACCTTCATGGTCCATTCCAGAGTCTGATTCGATAATCCCTGACAACAATTGGGCTACAACCATTATTTCCAACTATGAAGCTCCAGCAGAAGACTCTCTTCTTCACTTCACAGGGGATATGGGAAGCTTTATGAAGTGGTTTTGTGAGAAGAAGGGTATTTCGTCAATCACTCCTAAAGATCTTGAAGGCCCAACATTTGAAATCGTCAAAGTCTTCTACTCCGATGGTAATCAGCTTCAATACCAGATGGAAGAATGCCATAAAATGTTGAATGATCAAGTTGGTGAGCAGATCAATCGGTTTGATGTGAACAACCCTCTTCCTCTCGGTGGTGAACCTGTACAAGTGACTATTCAATCAGAGTTCTTCTTCAACGATGACCTGGATTATCTATGTGCTCCAACTACAGAAAGAAGACCAGCTTTATCAATTTCTAAGATGAAAGCTGCAACCTACATAGATCAGGGTCTTGAACAGATGGTACCTGATCAATTCTAGACAAACAAAGAACAAGTGTATGACATCGCTACTTCATACGGCATTTCTCATTGGTGGTTCAAGAAGAAGAAATTCTACATTGATAGACATGGAACTGAAAAGAGACGCAAAGCTTTTTGATCCAAGCTGCGTATTCTAAGTGTTGTTAGTGTAGAGATCTTCTCAATCTATGGCTATGATTACCTGAAGAAGATTGTTCTTTGAAGAGCAGGCTTGGAAGATCATGTTATAGAAGAAAACGACTTCAAACATTTGCTCTCAAATGACTTTGAAGATCTCTATCTTTTGAACCTCCAAGGACATCTAGACCATTTACCTATTCGTGAAAAGAAGGCTCTCTCTGCTGCTATCAATCTTTGGATCAGGGGCTTAGTCATTCGACAAAGAGTTGGTGATTTTCAACTTGGCGTGGAAAGCTACCAGACTTAGGTTAATCTCACGAGACCTCAATGGGAAGCCACAGGACATGAATTTCGCCACGACTATACAATGATAGACACCCCAAGAGCAGTCATACGGGACAAGAACGCTAATGAGACTGTGCGAGTAATACAAGTTTAGTGATGGTACTCTAAAGATGGTTGAAGAAGAATTGAACTCAAGGGTGAAGGAAATCAAACTTGACTTGAAGTTGTGGAACAAAACAAGATTCTAGTCCAAACAAGATTTGAAGAGGTGTGAAAAGTTCGTTACTGCGATCGGACAAAGACTTAAAACCAGAAAGATCTTCCGCAGCCTTGAAATTTTTGTGGGTGGTAGATTACGTAATGGTCATTACAAGCTACTGCAAAGAACTGAATGGAGACTTCTTCCTGCAATAGTTTTGTTATGTATTATGATCTATGTAATGTAGTGATTGTACTATGAACAATTATAACTATAATGTATATAGTAGTGATAGGTTATGGATTGTAGTTCCCCTTTAGTCAAAAAGGGAACTTTGGAGTAGTCCACTTCAGATCAAATAAAACCGGACACATTTTTCTCCAACAACTTTTGTTTCTTACATATTTAAATCTCTTGAGATCCAAAATCTCAAAGGATTTGAAATTTTTGATCGGGGGAGAAAATGTGAT
This sequence comes from Chrysanthemum seticuspe, assembly GCA_019973895.1. NCBI lineage: Eukaryota > Viridiplantae > Streptophyta > Magnoliopsida > Asterales > Asteraceae > Chrysanthemum > Chrysanthemum seticuspe. Next base: position 202,064,178 of record BPTQ01000006.1, on the reverse strand, counting down.
ATAAATATGCAATCTGATTAAAGGTGACCAATTTTGTCTCAAAGTGCATACTGCTCTCTAATATGTGCTAAACTCTTTTCGAATCTCGAAGCATATATTGAGGGGGAGCATTTCAAAAAGAAAATAAACTTTCAAGGTACAAAAAAAAAATTATATGTTTTAACATAAAGTATCTTGATTGTTTTTTTAATGGTTTCTAAATGGTTGTGTGATCGTGAAAGTACTTCAAAGAACTCTTTCCTCTATGTGCTAAATTATTTGAAACAACCATCGCACATTTTGAGGGGGCGAATTTACCATGAAAATTAAAAGGCTTTTTCTAAAGAAATTGTGATCAAGATATTGTTTCAAAGAACTCTTGCCTCCATGTGCTAAACAATTTCAAATTATATGCACATGTTGAGGGGGAGCATTTCTAAATGATCAAAACAATTAAGGTATAAAATGCTTTGATATTATATCACAAGTACCTTGATTGATTTTCCAAATGATTTTTCAAGTGGTTTCGAGAAGGAAAGAACAATACCAAAATACCGACCAAATTTACTTTATGTATGGAGATATAAGGATGGTTGGGTTAGGTATTCGTTCCCACGATCCCGCCAGAGCCGGAGGGATCTACCCAGGGACAATCCACTAGATAGTGTAGAGTCCTTAGGTATGATGAAAAAAGGAGAAAAATGAGAATATGGGAAGAGTGCCGACTGAGACAGAGCTAGTACTGGAACAAACCCAACAAGGTTCTAGTAATGAAGTCTCGGTAAGCACTGAAGGGGTTGAAGAATGAAAAAGAAATGAATGAGAAAAGGGTGAAAAGAAATAGCCCTCCAATAATTCAACCTTAGGGCAGAAACCGGGTTCAATACATATGCTACTGGTGGTTACTAAGGTAACACCGGTATTGAAGACAAGACGTCATGGACCCAGTGACGCATTGCACTACATCTTCCCAAGCTACTCAAATAACTCTTAAAAGGACTTGTTTCACTCTCACGGGGAACCTACATTATCTATCGACTTTCTCTTAGAGATGGTTGATATTGAAGAAGGAGACCCTCTCCCTAGTCTCCGGCATAGGAACCATATGTGCACTGTTGAGTCTAGAGCCACGAGATCATCTAATAAATCTCATTAGGAAACTGTCAATGAAGACTCTCTGTTTCACATAATGTGGAAAGAGAGAATATATTTTAAGAGTCCTACGCATTATCCTTGTGGTATTGCCAGAACATCTGAGTGATATGCAAACATATACACAATGAAGATGGAAAGCCTTCTAGAGCCAATATCAAAAACCTCTTAGTAGGTGGCATGTGAGATCTATCCAATAGATCAACCATGTAACAACTGAACAGAAATAATGGGGCGATTCAAAATTATGAATCAATCCTGGTTCAGGTAATGGATTGACGGATACCTTTAAAAAACCTGTCGTTGTGCTTAAAATTCTTTTCTCTAGCACATCGACTGTGTATTAATATTTCAAAATTAAAAGGTGTTGATGATTGATAATTGATTTTCCTTAAAACCTTCGTTGTATTGCAAAAACACTTTATATTGAGCAGTACACGATTATTTTTCAAATCTCTTTTCATAAATCAGTAAATCTTAACTCGTTGGTTCACTCACTCCGTGTTGTCTTCTTTGAGATGTTCCGGTTTGAGAACAGCTAGAATAGCTGCGAAACCCTGTCAAGGAGATTCCTCGGAATTATACTTGATCACAGGCAGTACTTCTACTTATCAACGGGGAACCGTGGGCCGTGTACCTCAATTCAACGAAAGTGATCAAAGACACTTTTTGTGCGCTTTATTGCTAACTGTTGTGTGCAGGTACACCCGACGTTTGCAGCTGATCAGAATTGAGAGGTCAATCCTTTGGCGCATGCTCACACAACACATTCACAAAATCATGATAAGTGCATCGACGACTTTGATACTTACACTCCATGCTTCTGCTACGCTGATGCAAATATCATGAATCAACTAGAGCTTACGCTACTATGATATGAAGACATCATGATCCAGAATGTGAGCATGTCGATCCATTTGTTACAACATCATATGAGGAGAACACAACAAAGGGTGATGCTGAGATCAACTATGGCTGATGATCTCAAATAAAGCTCGAAGGTCATCAAAATGTGGATCAGCTCTATAACCTCCACTTAATCTACAAAGTAGTTGGACTATAAAGAAATCACCACGAAAGCCCAAAGATTGAATATTTTGTTGAATAGAAGTCTACGAGCTTAAGAATGAAGATTAAATAGAATGTTGGGATGCAAAATGTAAATCATGGGGTGACCTCCCTTAGGGGGAGATTGTTGGGAATTGGAAATTCTATTGTGAAGCATCGGTCACCCCAAATATAATCTAGCTTAAGTTAGCTTGTAGACATATCGTTTATTACGTTATTTGCTAGTTAGTTATTAGCGTAGTTTAGTCTAGTGCAACGCCGTGGAGGAAGGACGGGTCTTTACCCATTGTATGCCTGATCCACAACCCGAAGGAGGGCGTAATACTATGTATAAATAGCTCTCTCCCCACAAGCGAGAGGGTTGAATGTTCATTGAGTAATCTAACCTTTCACTTGTTTTATCTCTCTAGAACACTCCACTTTCTCTCTCTAAAACCATATAGTCATACGCCCATATTTGTCTTGGTTTGATGTGCTTATGAAATCCAATATGTTACATCTCCCATAATCCCTTTTCCTTCTCTTTGAGTGACAGATTCATCACCAGACTTAATAGGGATATTAGCAGACTTTACTTCCTTATCACCACCAGAATTAATCTTTACTTCAAAGCCAGACTTAACTGCATCATCACCACCAGACTTAACTTTAGCAGAACTTGCAATTTCTTTTTCTGATTTCTTCTTATTCTGGCTGAGGTTCTTAGCCAATATCTCAGCTGCTTCCAATCATTGAGGACTAATTGTTTCCTTAGAGGATTTCTTTGTTGGTGTTCAATAGTCTGATACACCCTCCTGCAAATTCCTCCCCTGTTTGGGAGAATTTTCTTCACCTTCTGAATCACTGATATCTATCCCTTTTTGTTTGAACGTTCCCTCCAGTCTTTTAACCCTCTTGACCAATTTGATAACAACATCTGCTTGGGTCTGCTTAGACTTCTTCAGTTCATTTTCCAGCTTATCAATCTTGTTCAGTAATTGTAGAACTAGAGTGAGAAGTTCTTCCACAGATAAGGAGGTTGTGTCTGCTGTAGGGGTAGGTGTAGGAGGTTGAGTTTGAGGAACCTCTGGTGGGACTTCCTCATGCACTAGGGGAGAAAGTAGTGGTGGAGTTGGTGACCTTTGTGCAGACTCGGGTTCTTCTGATCCATGAATTGGTTGATCTTAAGCTGAAGAAGTATCAGAGATAGATGGAACTTGATCAGATGTACCTACAATATTAGTAGTACCAGCAGGCAACATAACAGGAAAAAGTGGCATGTGAATCCCTTCAAAGACACTTTTCATATTACCAAAAATCTTCTTAGTAAAAGGGACAACAATATATTGTTGCTTGCTAGTTGTTTCAACATTTAAAATCATTTGTAAAAACTTTGTGTACATCAAAAACTTTTTGTTGTTTTTGGCATTTATAACCATAGCATCAAAAATCATTTTGGAAAAATTGAAGAGTCTGACAGTGGAGAAACAAACCAAGCAGTAGCAAGAGCTACCAAATTGATCCCATCCTCCACTTTTAGAACTCATACAATGAAGGAGATGATGCAACAGAAACCTCCATAGTGTAAAAGTACTTTTCAAAAAAGTGAATGATCCATCAGTTGGATATCAAATATTTTTAAGACCCTGGAAAAGCTCATCATTTGGCAACATAGTAATCCCCGAGGCATCAGCCAATTTAAGATAACTTCTGACTGATTCCTCAGTGATTGAATACTTTAAGCTATCAATTGTTGCACTTAACTCTAGTGTCCCATCAGCAAAAGTTCTAGCAGTAGCAGTCTACCAAAACTATTTTACTAGGGACACATAGATAGTAGGATTATGAGTGAGGGCATACCTAATACGGGTACCCTTCAAGATGTCCACTATCTACTCGAAGCTGGTGCTTTCATTTGGCTTCTTGAGAAATCCCACTTGATTGTGCTTATCATTGAACTTTAATTGAGCCATAATTGAGGTTAATTTTAAGTTCTGGTAGTGCGACGCGTTATAGGGTTAACGCTGGTAAGAAAACTTAATCGAGAGAAAATATTTAAATGTTTAAAGATAGAGATAAAGTAAATAATGGATAAAGATGAATTTTATTAATAAAAAGTATCCATATATATACTTCTTACCACCTCAGAGTAGGTAACGATACTATTGATATAGTAAAAATGGATTTTCCCTCAACCAGCACTAACAGTAATATTTTTACACTACTAGACTTAAAATAGTCAACCAGACTTAAGTATGATATCACCAGAATTAACCATTTTACACTTACAGTACAAATACATGGCTTCAATCTTGCTTTCATCCATGCAATTCCTGGAAAATTGTTTCAAAAACCAAGAAATACAAAATATGTAGTTCTTTAAACCAGAATTAACTCAAATTGCCTGCCAGAATTAATTCTTAAAATAATCAATTGAAAAGGAATTGTTTAAGCACATCAAACATATTGTAGCAAACACATAAATCAGGGATATTTCAAAGTATTCCAAATTCACCAAATCAAACTAACACATCCATAATTATGTAACTATCCATAGAGTAGCCTTTGCTGCCACCAAAAGTAACATAACCTCCTTGGACTTCCTTAAAATCCTACAAGTGATCATTGTTACCAGTCATATGCCCATAGCATCCACTATCAACAATTCCTCTGCCTCCTAACTTCGGGTGTGGATGTTCCCGCATATCAAAAAGAGAAATTAGTTTATTTTGGGTACCCAGGCCTGTAGAGGCTTGGGTCTGGCTTGTAGACCTTGAGAATTCAAAGTATAAGTTGAAGATGGTCCACTATTACTCTTGGAGTATGGTTTGGTCCGTCTCCAAGTATAACCTACTGAGGGCTTAACAGCAGTCCCCCCAGTTACCCTTTGCAGCATATGATTTGAACATTTGAGCTGCATTACGAACTATGGGTCTTCTCACAGGTGAATGTGAACCATAATAAAGTCTTTGGTTGAATTGGTTTACCCGTTGTTTTCTAAACTTGGGACTGGGTGAAGGACTGGTAGGTTTTGATTTATCATTCATATACCCAGAATTAATTTTGGCTTGACCAGATATAACACGACCAGTATTAAGCCGATACATGTTACCAGAATTAAAATTTTGCCTACCAGAATTAATTTGTACACTAGTACCCACTTTTGGTCTAACAAAATTAACAGATGAATTACCAGTATTAACAATTTCTGGTTTAGAAACAAACTGATTAGCATGGTTAATTCTATTTGCATTATTCCACACTGGTCTAACTAAACCATTACCAGTGTTTACAGCCATTTTCTTTTTCCACTTAGCCTCTTTATCCATTCTTTTCTCATGATAATCCCAGTTTCTTATTAAATGGCTTAGACTACCACACATAAAACAACTCTTCTTAGTAAAAGAGTATACACCCCCAAACTCTCTCTGCATTAACCCATTCCAATTCTTTTTGTCTAGTTTAGGTGTTTTACGTTTAATCTGTTGCCTAGGACTTTTTACATGTTGAACACAACTAGGTTAATGATACGGATTTAAAACGTACGCTTTTAGGGGGTCATTTAAGCCCTAAATTGACCACTTTTATATCCGTTACTGCTTATGTTAGGATTTAGTAAATCCAGTTATTAAAGAGTCGGTCACCTCAAGTATATGCAATCATTAGGAAGCTCGTAGTCGTAGATTATTTAATGTTATGTAGTATTTAGTTGTGTAATACCGTGGAGGACGGACGGGTGTTTACCCACTGTATGCCTGATCCACAGCCCCTAGGTGGCGATTTGTGTAAGACTATAAATACTCTCTACCTCCCAAGGTAGAGAGTTGGAGCTCATAATAATACTTTCATTTTCTCTCACTAAGTTCTCAAACCTCTAACTCTTTCTCTCTCTAAAATCTAATATTAAACGCCTACTTGTGATTATGATATGATGTGTTTGTGAAATCCAATATGTTACAATTGGTATCAAGAGCCATGGTTTGATCATCTCTCTCACATATCCTTGGATTTCTAGTGGTTTTAGATGGTTTTTGAGTTTGAAAAAGTTTAGTGGTTTTTGCATCATTTGGATCATTTCTTGTGTTAAAGTTTGAATTTTGGGTGTACTTTTGTGTTTAGAATCATTGTAAGTGCTTGGGTTTTGATTTGGAAAGCTTGAATCACTGTGGTTGGGCTTGTTTTGGATTGAAAAGTGTGTTTTTGAAGTTTTTCTTGCTAGCGACTTGACTCTCGTAGTCTTTTTCTTCGTAGCGACTTGCTTCAGTAATTGTTAGCGAGTTGTAGTGTTAATTGTTAGCGACTTTAGCCTAGCGACTTGTCTATTGAGACAAGCCGACAAACAGTACCAGTTAGTGGATTCTCCACTACGGCTAGCGACTTGGTTAGGTTAGCGACTTGCTTTCAATTTTGTTAGCGACTTGTACTTTGTATTCTCAGTGACTTGATATTAGCGACTTGGATCTTAGCAAGTTGTTCTTTAGCAACTTGACTGTTTAGCGATTTGGTATTATAGCAACTTGTGTCCAGCGACTTGGGTCTTAGCGACTTGGGCTTAACGACTTGATTTATAGCAACTTGAAGTCTAGCAAGTTGCTACTTAGCGACTTGGTTCAAGGATTCTTAGCGACTTGGTTGATCTTTTGTTTGTAATACGGTTTCTTCTTGATTTTGTAAAATCTCGCGAAAGATTCTATTTCTCGGTTTAAATCATAGATTTTTAAAATTCCATGCACGTCAACAACATGCCTAATGTTTCAGATTCAGTTGTATCTAAGATACTCAGTTTATACGACGTGACCAATGAATAGAAGATACCCAACAATGTACTACAGCCTATCGTGTTTGAGTCGGATAATGCTAAAATGGAATCTTCGTGCTCAAATTCACAAGAGATAGAGGTGCACCAGCCACAACTTGTGCACGTTAATGCAGAGGAAAGCTGCAGGGAAGTTTCTGTTATACCTAACTGTGCATCCTCTACTCAAAATGAAGATTATGAGTTGCATGAGTACTCTGCATTTATCCCTGATGACTCCCTTACCACTAAGCTTAACATATATAAGGATCAAGTTGCTATCTATGAACATCTTGCTAAATTTGAGCTGACCACATGTGAGCAGGAAATGGATTGCCAAATGCATACATTAATCAGAAAAAGTAACTTAAGGGAAGAAACATTAAAACAAGAGTTAAATTCCTTACAAGAGAAACTTAATAAAACTGCTAAGCAAAACAAGAACTTCAAGAAAATGTAAAAGTGCTTAAGAAGGAGTTCAAACAAAAGGAATCAAAACTTTTAAATGATTTGTCCAACCTTAAAACTTTAAAGAACAAACTTGAAAACAAGTTGTATGTACAAGGTAACACCATTCAGACTGGTCACATGGTCACTAAGCATAGAGTATTAAGCGATAAGCATAGTACTGGCCTTGTAGAAGAACCCAATCCTGAGTATGGTAAGAAAGCAAAAGCTGCTCAAAAAGTGATCTATGATGGTAATGAAATCCTTAAGCCTAGACAAATGCCTACTTGTTTAGAATGCACTAAAGAAGATAGAGAGTTAGAAGATGCCTCTAGAGAGAAAATGGAAAAGAAACTAAAAGATCCTTGGTGTATAGGTCATAATATAACGTTTAAAACTCCAAATTACACTAAGGATAATTGGATTGCCTTAAACAAGTTTATACCTCAAACTCAGTTAACCCCTGAACAAGTGTTCTGGAAATTAGATATGGAAAAGAAAAAGGCAGATGAACTTGTTGAAAATAATCCTCCCCGTAGGAAATTGCCTCCAGCCACTTTGTATCCTCCAAATACACCAATGCATTTAGTGCCTAGAACTATTCCCACTAAAAGCAAGACCTTAATCAACCTTTATGTAGTTTACCAACTATTTGTTGATTTTGAAAAAACGTGTAAAAAGAGAATCATACCTACTGGGATAACTGAAGGGGAGAGGGCTTTTGAGCAAACTAAAGAATGCTATTTAACTGAGGTCATGACTTTCTTTAAACAATTAAAAGGTCAATTTGAGAGTCTTAAAAAGGGGATAGACATAGAGATTAAAGAAATGGAAAAGGAATTTGATGCAATGATAGTTGAGGTCAATAATTATGAATGGTAACTTAAATATAATGAAATTGAAAGGAAGAATCTGCATATCTTAAATGAGAACTTGATTTCTCAATGTGTTGCTCAAGATGTGTTTTACATTGCTACGAATTCTTCTATTACTGCATCTCAACTTCATGAATTATCTGTTGCTTTGATAGTTTCCCAGGATCGTGTCATTGAGCTTGAAACAGCAAATTCAAAACTATATGAGAAAATAGAACATGATGATCATGATAACCTGGTCAAACATTTTTCTAAATTAGAAGTTGAACAACTTGCTTTGTAATTAAAATATCAACATCTCAAAGAAAATGTTAAAACCTCAAATATCAAGACATCCTCTGATGCTCCTGAGTTTGATGCAGCTTTTGAAATTAGCAAATGTGATGAATAAATTTGAGCTCATTGCAACACGATCAAAAGATTGAAAACCCAAATCTCACAACTAAAGGGAGAAAAGCATGATTTGACTGGTTCCTGAATGCTTCCACCTTTAGATTCTCAGAATTTCCAACTTCAAAACATTATCGATAACTTGCAGGAAAATGATTGTTTTAAAGCTGAAATTTCAAAGGTTAATGATCAAAACAAAGAGTTATGTGATTCATTCAAAGTTAATCATGATAAACACATTGAAAAGATAACTTCTTTACTTAACGATATTGAGAATCTGAAGTATGAGGTGAAAGGAAAATTGCCAATCCCTAATTTCAAATATTTTGTTCCTAAGGTTTCTGCTTGTGATAAGTATGCTATCGATATGTTATATATTCCCCCACCTATTAGGAATAATGAACTTGAGATAGTTGAAGGGTCTCCGTGAGATAGTTGAAGATGAAAGAATAGAAAGACCATTTGATAGGACCATAGCCTATGCCTGCATGGATGTCAAAAGATCTCAGGAACTCTTAGAGTACGTAATTGTCACAAGTCCGAAAGCGAGTAATAGGCGAGATAGAATAGTTGCACCCAGTTCTATGCCCAAGGATAAGAATGTGATTCTTGATGTGCCTCTGATAGCCTCAGAACCCAGCATTTATAGACCAGAAAAGCAAATGGCAGTAAAACAAACTAAGATTCCCATCATCACTTCTATTGATGGTAAAATTGACACTAAAGTTAGCGGGTCAAAACCTAGAAGCAATACAAATAAGGACAGAATTTCGTTGACTAAAAGTGATCATTAGAAGAAAGTGAAAGAACACCATAGGGAAAATAAGTTTGACTTAAACAAAAAGAATCGTGTTGGTTCTAGTATTAGCTCTAAGCTTATTGAAATTAATTCGAAGTCTTATGCTGTCTGCAAAAGCTGTAAAGAATGTCTATCTTCTGGTAATCATGATCAATGTGTTGTGTTATTTCTGAGATCTAAGAATCATACCCCAGTTAAGAAAGTTTGGAAAGCGAAATAGATTAAGCAATCCTGGAAGGTTTTTACCAATGTATGATTTCAGTGGAAGCCAACAGGTCGAATATTCACGAATGGCAAACCTTGCCCCTTAACTAGATCCACTATGCCTAGAGTAGTGCCTGTTAAGGTTTGGAAGCCAACTGGTAGAATAATCCCATTAAGCACAAAATGTCCTTCGACTAAGTCTGATGATTCTACTACTTTAGCTCCTAGTGATAATGCCATGGCAACTAGGGTTTCTGCTGATTCAAAGATTGTTTGCGCTAACCAAAAGGAACCCATTTTCACATGGGGATCCAATGTTTTCAAATTTCCACCTTTTTCTGTGTTCCAATGCAGGTCATACAAATCATCTGTTGGTACATGGATAAAGGCTGCTCTAAACAGATAAGGGGAAATGACTATGACGTCTGTTCACATCAGTTCAGGCCTCGTACTTCATCATTATGGCGTCTGCAGATAACTCTTCAGGCCCCATTCCTCAAAGAAAAGAAAAGTGTACACTTCAGTGCGCTTTATCTTCAGAAGAAGAGAAATCTTCATGTTTGTGACCATTCCCGTCTACATTCTCCATCAACAAACTACATGTTTATCAAATGCTCATTCAATCATCAAGTGGATCTATGGTCATTGGTGCATATTCTTATTCACTTGCTCAATAAAAAATGGCAAACTTCATTTGCAATTTTTGAAGGGGAGAAGAGTGAAGAAACTTAATGACAATCATCAAGGGATCTGCTTAATATTGATCGTATTCTTATTCACTTGTTTAAATCACAAATGGCAACTTAGGATGCAATTTTTGAGGGGGAGAAGAGTGCATATTCTACATATTGATGGATTCATGAATAATGGTCATACAAGTACCATCAAACGCCTAATGTTTCATTTACTAAGGATAACTGGGATTTATTGTTTGGGATTCATTGTTTCAAGATATATGTTTGATGAGTATTTCTAACTTCCAATGAATGATGATCATCTAGTTCCTGAAGCTCCTGCTCCGGGTCCTGCTGATTCATCTAGTACACCTTCTAAGAAGTACAACTCAAACTACTCAAGAAACCCAATATCAGTTAGTCCTTAAGGCGTTGATAATGACTATCATAATATTGCAGTTGCACTCATGAATAGTGATCCGCTCTTTGGTATTCCTTTGACAAATCTTTACGGATTATTATTCCTCTCATTGTGCACGCTATATATCAACCACATGAACATTAAGGAAAATGACTACCTCATCCGCTCGAAGACGTTATTGGTGAATCTTCCATATCAGTCTCTACATGTATACCTTTAGGAAGAATGCATCGATGTTGAGGAATCATTTGTTCTGGTTCATTCAGTGGGTCAATGTACATCCGATTGTATGTTTATTCACGTGTTGGGCATTTGAAACAAGATGATTACTTCGGAGTTAATCATTTATCACTTATCTGAGATTGAAGTTGACTTTCACAATGGCGTGTTCTTATTTGATAACTTGCTCGGGCTTAAGAATTTGAGTTGAAGACTTGGTTTATCTAGTTACCAGCAGTTGGGGTGGATGGTTAAAGACAGACGATGTGGATAATCTCAGGAGGTGTTAATGTCTCATACTTTGTTTGAGTAGTGAGTACTTAGAGACTTGCTTGAATCATAGATTCTCGACACCGTTCGTCCATCATTAAGTGCAAGCTTAAGATACAAATGTGGGGGATTCGACTTCAGTTTCAAGTTTGGTATATCATGTTTTCTTCTTCAGTGGTCACTTCAAATTGTCTTCATATGGGTTGATAAGGATAGTCAGAGAGAGTTTCTGTAGCAGTTGATTCTCACAAAATTCATTTGAGCTAATTGTGTTATTCTCTATTTCAAGTATATGAGTGTATTATGTTTTGCTGATTCTGAGGTATCAAAACCAGCAAGGGGGAAGGAGACATACGTAACGCCCCAACCCGACAAGAGTAAAGGAATCACAAATATGGTGTCATATCAAAGCAAACATAAAATAACAAAAGGAAGTCTCATCATAAATTCTGAAATAAAGTAAGTCAACATGACTTAAAATACATAGGTTCCCAATGAAAGAAATTCCAACAGAAATAAACTGAAATAACAAAGGTCTTAAAATGGCATCATAAGTTCAAAGCTAAAATCTCTAAGGTAAGTCTACACTCAGCACTCAATCCCAAAGCAACCCCAGCTCCTAGCTTAGATACCTATCGCGGAAGAAAAAGAAAATGCGGCTGAGCTTCAAAAGCTCAGTGAACAGATATAACAACAAAGTAATATGAAACAAAAACGAATGCAGAATATGGTGTGAAGGAAAATAACATAATCATAAACAGAATACATAAAACAGAAATAACGGATAAAGGTTTAGTCATCTACCACGAGCCCAGAACATATATCAGAAATAATCACACATAAGGCAACATATGTAGGGGAGACCTACCAGAGTTATGAAGGACGTGCATGCACGCAACATCAATCATCAGATAATACAGATAACAGATAAACAAATAATCAGATAAACAGACCTAGGATGCATCCATACGCCCCTACCTTAACATATACAAAATATGTTCCACCACCAAGGGACGTGGCAGAACATCATTCTACTACCCTAGAGTCAAGCCAGAGGTGCATCACTGACATGGACATGGAACCCCCATGCCTAGTGAAATAATGGCTCGGGTGTCAAACTAACTTAGGTCAGACAGAATGTCAGAAATGACACAGATCATAGGTAATCATAAAGGTCAAAACATAAATACATATCAGAAGGTTCATAATCATAGGGTCTAAATCAGAAAGTCCAAATCAGATATAGCAAGGTTCAACAAACAGAGGATCAGACAAACAGAGGATCAGACAAACAGAAGGGATTCATAGCAATGGCATAGGAAACCCTAATAAGCATAAGAGAAAGGCCAAAGAAAGAAAATCATGAGGAACCTTTACTGAAAAGGTCAGAATATCTGTACCTTATTCCAAAAGCAAAACTAACAAAAGCAAGAAACACAGAAAGCAAAGGATCACTCCTTCTTCGCATAACCTATACAAATTAAATACCACGTATTACTTTTAAGTCTGATGAATTAGGTTTACCCATTTTAGTAAGTTAGTCATTTATGATGCAATTAATATTATAGTAGATTTAACATGATGATTATTATAGTTTAGGGTTTAATTATGACAAGTTACAATAGTTTAGGGTCTAAAATGTAAATATTACAAGTTTACTCTTTTTACAAGTTTAGTCCATGCATTTACTCAATTAACGAGCTAACCTTCTAGCTTCATTATTTACAAGACCAACCCTACATCTTTCATTAATTATAGTCTAACCTTTAATCTTAATTAATTCCAAAACCTTTTTAAACTTTAAACCAAGTCGACCCTTTTTAAACATCCATACGACACAAACAAGGCAACACGAGACTCTTTTGAAAATCATTATCGACACAACTAAACCAACGAGGCTCTTATAAAAAATGATATGCAACCCAAGGTTAAACCAACGTATTCACATGCATTAACCTCTTTTAATTTGACACAAGAAAATAACATAGGTGTATGTCGAGACCTCTATTACTCATCTTAGCTTATCATCTTTTAAATAAAAACATGCATGGTCGAATGGTCATGGGGTTGAGCAAAGGTTTCAAAACAAAATAGTATGGGTCGAATAGCATGTTAATCCTATTCAATATTTAGGTGACTTATGCATGTGACTCACGTGACTTTATTAACATGTCAATACTTGTGACAAATACGAAATCAAAACAGAAGTCGAGTTAGCATGTTCATCATATTAAATCTTTAGGTGATCCTACACATGAAATACTGTAACTACTTTTATTATTCATGCGATCCTACTCATGACTTATGTGATGATGTCATTGACTATTTTTATTACTCTATGTGATAATAAACATATACATATTCATGCATTCAACTTGGACCCATGACAGAAATCAAAGAACAGTTGCTAGCATGAATGTGGTCGTGTGCATGTATGATAAGCAGGTTCAAAGAACGTACATGGGTCGATTTATATGGTTTCTCATTCAACAATTCATGGGTCTTATGTGTGTCGATTACATGCATAACATATTTGAGGTTTACATGTTCTTGTTGACCAAGTTTACTGTTTTTATTTGAAGCTTTAGTCCATAGCATGCAGGCATTCATGAGGCATATATATACTCACGACAGAAAAACAAGAAAACAAAAAAAGTAAGGTCGAAAAGGTTTTAGATGAAACAAAACCTTGATGCATACGAATGGTGGAACGAGAAGAACAAGAGGACCAAACTCACGACAGCACTACCTTCGAGACACCTTTTTTTGCTAGCTTGATTGAATGGAGAAGAAGAAACAAATTTTTCTGTCACTTTTTGAGACTTAGGGTTTTTAGGTTTGCGTATCTTTTGTGAAGCGTAACATAAAAAAATGTGGGAGATATATAGAGGAAACTTGGTTTTGCCGTGAAAAGAAAACAGAGGGCCAAGCCCAAATCCAAGTTAAGATGTGTCAAGGTTAAGTTATAAGATCAATTAAATTTCGGCTCATGTTTATTTGGTAGCGTATGGTTTATATTTTAGACGTAAACGTAATTATTTTTAATGACCTCGTACATTAAGTTTGTCAATCATTTATAAGTGAGATTAAATTAACATTTAATAAGCATGACGTATTTTATGTATTTTATAAATTTTTAATTTAGAGGGGCAAAATAGTCTTTTTACGCGTTTTAGATTTTCGGGTTTTACAACATACATCTAAACGCACAACGAATACACGTGCTGAACTAAATACTTCTTCTATATTGAAGTTATTTCGGGGATACAAATGTCATAACCGCAGAGAAACTCAGTGTTTAACTCGTGGCTTCTGGTGTATTATTCCAACTATTTAGGGGAAGGATATATTATTCCAACTATTTGGGGGAAGGATGTATTATTCCAACTATTTGGGGGAAGTGGTCTCTGGAGACTTTTGGTATGTGTTACTTCAGTGTTCAGTTGGAAGAAATATGAGAAGAGTATTTAGAGCGTGAGATGATATTGCTTATCGGCATCTTCGATATGGTTATGATAAAGTGCTTCTGGTTATTGCTTCATGTACACTATGTAATGATGATTTCGATGAGATCGCAACCATCAGGGGAGAGATTTGTGTACATCAGGGACTCACAACATGATCACTTGATCGAGCTTATTTAGTTATTCCGGAGTTTATATCCGTAGAGATAATCAGTGATTCAACATGTTACTTGGATGTCATTGTCTCCACTCTGGTTGGGTACAAGTGTACATTATGGGCTGATTGGTTATATGTAAGATAACTAGAATGCATTTGGTGAATTGAAGATGTTGATATATTGTTCTCCCGTACAGACGACTGCACAAATCCGCAGAATGATGTTTACATCGGGGATGCATAACATGTTCATGTGATTGGGCTTAATCATGTATCCCGAGTTTGATAACCGCAGAAAGGATCACTGGTTCAACTTGTTACTTCGGTGTTTTCATGTTTCTTTGGGTTGTTGAGCTTCATTCAATGAAACTGTTTGCTTCACTTCTATTACTTGGGGAAAGTGGTCTCACTTCGAAGATTGTCGTTTTGGGGGGAAGCTACCAAAGATTCACATCTAGAAGGCTCACGTTCAGACGATTTTCTTAAAACGCCTCGAATGCTTTGGTGGTGAAAGTTTAGGAGATGTTGATTACTTTCTTCTACAACGTGCTGAACGATATCCTTATCTCGGTACTCAATCATCATCTTCTTAAGCTAAATTATCTTATCTTGTAAATATTATTCAAAAAACAAAATACAAAATTTCAAAATCTACAAAAAGCAAATAGAAAAATATAAAACTTTCAAATATCCATAAAAATTAGAAAATTTTGAAAAGTCCCAAAAACATTGTTAGTTTGTCATGTTTTTTTTTCTTCTTTTTTTTCCTTTTTTCCTTGTTCGATATCATCTACGGATTTTGTGTTGTCATTCAAAGAATGACACGGGTCTTTAGATGTTGTTCGAATGTTTTTTTTTTAAAAAAAATCAAAAAAATCAAAAAACATATATATATATATATTTTTGGGAGAAAGTGAACTATGGTTTATAGTCATTTCAGTCTATAACCCGTGTTTTTAAAGAAAGAACAGAGCCATGCTTTATCTTGTTTTTCAAAACTCATGCTCCGATTCTATAAACAAATGTTTGTCACCAAAAGGACAAATGTTTCTTTCACAAATATTTTTCCTTCTATAAATTCTTCTGAAAAATATCTGCTATCTCATGAAAACAATGTTTAACAAAATAACTCGGACTAAATTTTTGAAATTCACTTGGACTTGACATCGGTCAAAATCTCGATATCTCAATCAACAACTTATGTCATTAATTGAGGGGGAGAAAAATTTCAATTAAATCAAAAGGTTATTTGTCATGTTTTCAAAAGATATTCATGCATGTTATTGGAGGTTAAAGTTTCATAAGTGATCCTTATCAGTTAAATGTCTTCATAAGCAAGTCACATCTCTCCTTAAAAGCTTTCAAAAACAATTTAAATCTATAGAGATCACAAATCTCAAATGATTTGAAAATTGTGATCGGGGGAGAATTTGTGATTTAAATTGGATTTAAACTGATGATTCGATAAATGGTCTCACAAGTGTTTAGCAAGCTTTCCTCCCCACATGTGCCAAACGATTTCAAATTTTCCATGCACATGTTGAGGTGGAGCATCCTTTTAAAACCACAAAGAATTGAAACGTGATTGATTTGTCTCTAAGTGCAGGTTCCTTCTAATATGTGCAAAACTCTTTGAAACCTCGAGGCACATATTAAGGGGGAGCAAACTTATGAAAACCTCATCCTTCCTCAATATGCTTTATATACTTGATTTAATCAGGGAAGTGATGTTGAAATCTTTTAGAAAATGGTAATCAAAGAAGTTAATTCTTCCTCTTGCCTCCGTGCGCCAAAACGATTTCAAATACACAATGCACATGTAGAGGGGGAGCTCTTTTTCTAAAAATATCAAAAACAATTCGGGTACAAAATGCTTTGATAATATATCACAAGTATCTGGATTGATTTTCAAATGGTTTTTAATTGGTTCCAATGGCAGATGAACAATACCAAATAGACCTACCAAATTTACTTTATGTATGGTGATATAAGGATGATAAGGTTAGGTATGTGTTCCCATGATCTGCCAGAACCGGAGGGATCTTCCCAGGGACAATCCACTAGATAGTGTAGAGTCCTTAGGTATGATGAAAAAAGGAGAAAAGTGAGATATGGGAAGAGTGCGGACCGAGATAGAGCTAGAACTGGAATAAACCCAACAAGGTTCTAGTTATGAAGTCTCGGTAAGCACTGAAGGGGTTGAAGAATGAAAAAGAATTGAATATGAAAAAGGGTGAAAAGAAATAGCCCTCCTACAATTCAACCTTAGGTCAGAAACCGGGTTCAATTCATATGCTACTGGTTGTTACTAAGGTAACGCCGGTATTGAAGACAAGACGTCATGGACCCAGTGACGCACTGCACTAAACTTCCCAAACTACTCAAGTTCCTATTAAAAGGGCTTGTTTCATTCTCACGTGGAACCGACATAATCTATCGACTTTCTCTTAGAGTTTGTTGATATGGAAGAAGGAGACCCTCTCCCTAGTCTCCGGCATAGGAACCAAATGTGCACAATTGAGTCTAGAGCCACGAGATCATCAAATAAATCTCATTAGGACACTGTCAATGAAGACTCTCTGTTTCACACAATGTGGAAAGAGAGATTATATCTTATGAGTCCTACGCATTATCCTTATGGTATTGCCAGAACATCTGAGTGATATGCAAACATATTCACAATGAAGATGGAAAGCCTTCTGGAGCCAACATCAAACAAGCTCCTGGTGGGTGGCATGTGAGATCTATCCAATATATCAACCATGTGACAACTGAACATAAACAATTGAGCGATTCAATCTTTTGAATCAATACTGGTTCAGGTTTTGGATCGACGGATACCTTTGAAAAACCGGTCGTTGTGCTTAAAAACTCTTTTCTTTAGCACATCGATCGTGTACTAATATTTCAAAATAAAAGGTGTTTATGATTGATAATTGATTTTCATTAAAACCTTCGTTGTATTGCAAAAACAATTTACATTGAGCAGTACACGATTGTTTTTCAAATCATTTTCATCAATCAGTGAATCTCAATTCGCTGGTTCACTCACTCCGTGCTGTCTTCTTTGAGACGTTCTGGTTTGAGAACAGCTAGAGCAGCTGCGAAATCCTGTCAAGGAAATTCTCCGGAATTATACCTGGTCACAGGCATTACTTATACTGATCAATGGGGAACCGTGGGCCGTGTACCTCAATTCAACGAAAGTGATCAAAGACACTATCGTGCTCTTTATTGCTAACTGTTGTACGCAGGTACGCCCGACGATTGCAGCTGATCAGAATGATGCGGTCAATCCATAGCCGCATGCTCACTCAACACATTCATTTCTAAAGAAATTATGATAAGTGCATCAATGTCTCTGATATTTTGTAAGATATTGGATTTCACATACACATCAAACTATTAACACAAATAGGCGTACAAGAGTGTTTTAGAGAGAGAAAGTTAGAGGTTTAGGGAACTTAGTGAGAGAAAGTGAAAGATATTATTATGAGCTCCAACTCTCTACCTTGGAAGGTAGAGAGTATTTATAGTCTTACAATAAAACGCCACACAACGGGCTGTGGATCAGGCATACAGTGGGTAAAGACCCGTCCGTCTTCCACGGTGTTACTTAACTAAATACTACTTAACATAAAAGAACTACGACTACGAGCTTTCTAACGATTATATATACTTAAGGTGGCCGACTCTTTAATACCTGGAATTTCTAATTCCTAACAATCTCCCCCTAAGGGAGGTCACCTCAAACATATACTAAAATTACATTGAATACAATCAGATATTACATTAACAATTGTTCTTGCATTCTTGATGTAGTACTTTGCTCCGAAGCTCGTAGTCATTGATTCCACTCATTGCATGTTTGGTTAATCCAAGTGGAGGTCTTTTACTGATCCACGTGATAATAATTTTGAGCTAGCTTTTGAGATCATCAGCAAAAAAAAATCTCTGAGACATCCATTGTGGTGTTGGTATTATGTGATGTTGTGACTTTCGGACCGACATGCTCACATTCTGGATCATGAAATCTTCTCATCAGAGTAACGGAAGCTTTCGTTGATTCATGATATTGGCAGCAGTGTAGCAGAAGCATGGAGTGAAAATATCAGAGTCATTCATGCACTTATCATGATTTCTTTTGAGATGAATGTGTAGTGTGAGCATGCGGCTATGGATTGACCGCTTCATTCTGATCAGCTACAAACGTCGGGTGTACCTGCATAAAACAGTTAGCAACAAAATGCACGAAAGAGTCTTTGATCACTTTCGTTGAATTGAGGTACACGGCCCACGGTTCCCCATTGATCAGTACAAGTACTGCCTGTGATCAGGTATAATTCTGAAGAATTTCCTTGACAGGGTTTCGCAGCTGCTCTAGCTGTTCTCAAACCGGAACGTCTCAAAGAAGACAACACGGAATGACTGAATAAGCGAATAGAGATTCACTGATTGATGAAAAGATATTTGAAAAAACAATCGTGTATTGCTCAATAGAAATTGTTTTTGCAATACAACGAAAGTTTTAATGAAAATCAATTATCAATCATAACACGTTTTGATTTGAAATAATCGTACACGGTCGATGTGCTAAAGAAAAGAGTTTTTTAAGCACAATGACCGGTTTTTCAAAGGTATCCGTCAATCCATAACCTGAACCAGGATTGATTCAATAGATTGAATCGCCCCATTGTTTCTGTTCAGTTGTCACATGGTTGATCTATTGAATAGATCTCACATGCCACCCACCAGGAGCTTGTTTGATGTTGGCTCCAGAGGGCTTTCCATCTTCATTGTGAATATGTTTGCATATCACTCAGATGTTCTGGCAATACCACAAGGATAATGCGTAGGACTCAAGATATAATATCTCTTTCCACATTGTGTGAAACAGAGAGTCTTCATTGAAAGTGTCCTAATGAGATTTATTGATTATCTCGTGGCTCTAGACTCAATTAGTGCATGTTTGGATCCTGTATCGGAGACTAGGGAAAGGGTCTCCTTCTTCAATATCAACAATCTCTAAGAGAAAGTCGATAGATAATGTAGGTTCCCCGTGAGAATGAAACAAGCCCTTTTAAGAGGAACTTGAGTGGTTTGGGAAGAATGAAGTGCAGTGCGTCACTGGGTCTATGACGTCTTGTCTTCAATACCAGTGTTACCTTGGTAACCGCCAGTAGCAAATGAATTGAACCCGGTTTCTGCCCTAAGGTTGAATAATTGGAGGGCTATTTGTTTTCACCCTTTTCTTATTCAATTCTTTTTCATTCTTCAACCCCTTCAGTGCTTACCGAGACTTCATAGCAAGAACCTTGTTGGGTTTATTCCAGTACTTGCTCTGTCTCAGTCCGCACTCTTCCCATATCTCATTTTTCTCATTTTATCATCATACCTAAGGACTTCTACACTAACTAGTGGATTGTCCCTG
The DNA here is from genome assembly GCA_019973895.1 of Chrysanthemum seticuspe. Taxonomy (NCBI): domain Eukaryota; kingdom Viridiplantae; phylum Streptophyta; class Magnoliopsida; order Asterales; family Asteraceae; genus Chrysanthemum; species Chrysanthemum seticuspe. Next base: position 202,043,854 of record BPTQ01000006.1, on the reverse strand, counting down.
GGTACATCCCTCTGGTTCTGGCGGATCATGGGAACAAATACCTAACCTTATCATCCTTATATCACCATACATAAAGTAAAGTTGGTCTGTCTATTTGGTATTGTTCATCTGCCATTGGAACCAATTGAAAAACCATTTGAAAATCAATCCAGATACTTGTGATATATTATCAAAGCATTTTGCACCTGAATTGTTTTTGATATTTTTAGAATAAGAGCTCCCCCTCAACATGTGCATCAAGTGATTGAAATCGTTTTGCACACGGAGGCAAGAGAAAGAGTTAACTTCTTTGAATTCCATTTTCTAAAAGATATCAACATCACTTCCCTAATCAAATCAAGTAGATAAAGCATTTTCGGGAAGGATGAGGTTTTCACAATTTTGCTCCCCCTCAATATGTGCATCAAGGTTTGAAAAGAATTTTTGCACATATTAGAGGGAGCATGCACATTGATATAAATTGATCACGTTTCAGATCTTTGTGGTTTAAGATAGATGCTCACCCTCAACATGTGCATGGAAAATTTGAAATCGTTTGTCACATATGGGAAGGAGAGCTTGTACATCCTTATAAAACAAATTACCGAATTATCAGTTTAAATCCAATTTGAATCACAAATTCTCCCCCGATCACAATTATAAAATCCTTTGAGATTTGTGATCTCTTGTAGATTGAAATTGATTTTGAAAGCTTTTAAGGAGAATTGTGAATTGATTTTAAGACTTTAAACTCCATTGATAAAACATGCATGAATATCTTTCGAAAACAATTGAATGACAAATAACTTTTTAATTTAATTGAAATCATTATCCCCCTCAATCAATGACAAAGGTTGTTGATTGAGAGATAGATATTTTAACAAATAAGTCGAGATGATTATCAAAAATAGAGTCCGAGTTATTTTTCAAAACAGTTTAGTTTTCAGTAGAAAAATATTTAAAGAATCAGAGCATGGAATTTGAGAACATGATAAAGCATGGCTCTGTTCTTTCTTTGAAAAGCGGGTTACTGTCTGAAATGACAATAAACCATTTTTTTTCTTCTTTCTCTCAAAAATAATTTTTTGATTTTTTTTTTTTTTTTTTTTTTTTTTTTTTTTTTTTTTTTTAAGAATTCGAACAACATCTAAAGTCCCGTGTCATTCTTTGAATGACAGCACAAAGACCGTAGATATAGTCAAACCGGAAAAAAACATAACAAATTGACAATATTTTTTGAAGATTTTTCGAATTTTTCAGATTTTTATGGATTTTGAAGGTTTTATATTTTTCTATTTGATTTTTGAAGGTTTTATAATTTTGTATTTTGTTTTTTGAATAGATATATACAAGAGATAGATGAAGGAAACCTTTTACTCCTCGTCTTCCTCCTGAAGACGTTTGAGTGTTTCTGGTTGAAGGCTTTTCAAGCCGAGTCGTGGAAGAATAAACTCAAAACGTTCTCTTGGAAGAGCTTTGGTGAAGATGTCTGCTAACTGATATTCAGACCTCACAAAATAGAGTTCCACCACACCTTTTTCCACTTGTTCCCTGATGAAATGATGTCGAATGTCGATATGCTTAGCTCTTGAGTGTTGAACGTTATTGCATGAAAGAGCAATAGCACTTTTATTATCACAGTACAGAGGGATTTTGTTAAATACAAAGCTATAGTCAGTTAATTGAGATCTCATCCAAAGGATTTGAGCACAACAAGATGACATGGCTATGTATTCTGCCTCCGTAGAGGAAATAGAATTACTCATTTGCTTCTTTGAAGACCAACTCACAAGCTTATCACCCAAAAACTGAGCACCTCCAGACGTACTTCGACGAGTATCTTGACATCCTGCATGATCAGCATCTGCATAGGCTGTTAGTGACATACCAGTGTCCTTCGGGTACCAAAGTCCCATATTGATGGTTCCTTGGAGATACCGAAAGACCCGTTTAACCACTTCAAGGTGCTTTTTAGTAGGCTTAGCCTGGTATCTAGCACACATGCAAACAGCGAACAAGATGTCTGGTCTACTAGCAGTGAGGTACATCAGGGATCCAATCATACTACGATATTTCGTTTGGTCAATCATGATCCCTGAGTGGTCCTCATCTAGTTTGGTTCGATCAATCATGGGAGTGTCAACATGGTAACTTGAATCAAATCCAAATTTCTTTAAGATCTCAGTTGCATATTTAGATTGATTTATGAAAATGCCTCCGGGACTTTATGAAATTTGTAATCCCAAGAAAAATGACATTTGTCCCATCATTGACATTTGAAATTTTGAACTCATTTCATTTGAAAAACGGTCACACTCATTGGGGTCAGTCGAGGCAAAGATGATATCATCAACATAAATTTGAACATGAATTAAATGTTTGCTTGACTTCCTAGTGAACAATGTTGGATCAACTGCTCCTTTGCTAAATCCGGTAGATAGAAGGAACTTTGATAGCATATCATACCATGCCCTTGGAGCTTGCTTTAAACCATAAAGAGCCTTCTTCAAACGATAAACGTGAGTAGGATGCTCTTGATTCACAAATCCTTCCGGTTGGCTGACGTAGACGACTTCTTTAAGATCTCCGTTCAGAAATGCCATCTTTACATCCATCTGATAGACTACCATGTTCTTACTAGCAGCATTAGCCAAAAAGATTCTGATTGCCTCGATTCGAGCAACTGGAGCAAAAGATTCTTCAAAGTCAATACCCTCCTCTTGACGGTATCCTTTAGCAACTAATCGAGCCTTATTCTTCAACACATCACCATGCTCATCAAGTTTCACTTTGAAGATCCATTTTAGAGCAATAATCATAGCACACTCTGGAGCAGGTACTAACTCCCATACATCAAGTCGATCAAACTCATGAATTTCATCTTGCATAGCATTGAACCAGCTGTCTTCATTCATGGCAGTTTTAACATCCTTTGGTTCGATCTTTGAGAGTATGGAGTTGAAGAAGCACCATAAGGCATCGGTTGCAAGTTGTTTCCGTGTTGATACATGACGAGAGGGATTTCCAATGATGTTGTCTAATGGATGATCGTGAGTCCATTTTCTAAGGTGTTCATGTGGCAGTTGTTGAGGGACTGAGGTAGCAGAGTCGATGTCTCCTGAAGAAGATGGTTCTGATGATGATTCAGGAGCAAATATGTTTTCAAATGGAGCATCTTCAGGAGTAGCAAAGGGATTAACTTCATCATTGATGCCAGAAACAGTTCCATGATGTACATTTGAAGAATGATGATTTGTTGATGAGACTGAAGGATCAGCAGCAGGCGCTTCTTGACTTAATGATATTGAGACTGAAGGATTGACTTCATTCACAGGAACATGAGCAGCCTCTGTTGTAGAAATCGACACCTCATTAGTACTTGGCTCATAAAGTTCATCAAACATAGGATCAAACAATTTCTTTAAATCATCTTCAGATGGAGGTACATATGGAGTTGCTGGAGAAGAATAAGGTACAAGGGATAAACCAATGGGACTGCTTTGAAGTGCGGGTCCTGAACTGGATTGTCCAGGAGCCATTTGACCGGTCAGCTCATCAAACGTAACGTGAATTGTTTCCATGATATTTCGGGTTCTTTTGTTGTAGATTCGGTATCCCTTTTTGTTTGGTGCATAACCTACAAATACTCCAATGTCTGCTTTAGCTCTAAGTTTCCCTAAGTCTTGACCCTCATTAGTTGGATAACACAATGCACCAAACACACGAAGGAAAAAGAGATTAGGTTTTCTGTTGTGGACCAGTTCATATGGAGTTTTTCCATGAACAGTGTGAATCAGGGAATGATTTTGTATGTAGCATGCAGTGGCAATAGCTTCAGCCCAGAGAAACATTGGAACCTTTGAGTATATCAGCGTTGTTCTAGCGGCTTCCACAAGAGTTCGATTTCGTCTTTCAACTACACCGTTCTGTTGAGTTCGTGGAACACTTCTTTGATGGCTGATTCCAATGCTTTCATAAAATTCACTAAGTTGTTTGTTAACAAACTCATTACCATTGTATGTTCGGATAATTCTGACGGTTTTGTTAAGTCTAACCTGCAGCTATTTGATGAGTTTGATGATGATATCAGGAGTTTCATCCTTTGTCCTTAAGAACTTGACCCAGGTGAATCTAGAGTAATCATCAACCACAACTAACACATATTTCTTCCCAAAGATATTCTGCACTCTCATTGGTCCACATAAATCCATATGAAGGGTATGAAGAACTTCTGTAATTGAGTTTGTAGGTTTGGGTTTATGGGTATACTTTTTGCTTTTTCCCAATTGGCATGCCGAACAAAGATGATCCTTTTCATACTTTAGTCTAGGTAAACCTACAACTAAGTCCTTTCTGTAGAGATCATTGATGGTGCCGAAGTTCAAGTGATTGAGACGACGATGCCATAACCATGACTTTGTTTTCGAAGCCTTTGACAACAAGCAAATTGGAGAAGACTTCATCATATCATCGATAGAGATGGTGTAAAGATTTGAACCACGAGTTCCTCTTAGCAGTTCCTTACCATCAAGTTCTCTAACAAAACAAGTATGTTTTCTGAAGGCTACTTCTAGATCAGAATCACAGAATTGACCAACAGAGAACAGATTATGACCAAGACCTTCCACATAGTATACTATAAAGATAACACTATCACCAACAACATAATCACCATAACCCATAATTGCACCGAAATGATCATTTCCGAATCTAACTGTCCCGATGAATTTGCTCACAAAGTTCATGATCCGCGACCGGTCGCTAGTCATATGCTTGGAACAGCCTGAGTCCAGGTACCACAGAACGATTTGAATGATCTGCAGTTGAACACAGACAAGAGTGGATAACTGGATAATTGGGATCCCCATGCAAGAATGGGTTCTATTTGGTTAGAAATAGAGATTGGAACACCCACATCAGAAATAGAAACGTCCATATCAGATATTGAAGCAATGGAATCATTATAAATAGATGCAGTACTAGTGTCTGTATTAGCCCTATTCAAAGTGTGCTCACTTCTTAAGGGAATAGTTCTACCAGTAGGCATCCATTTTCTAGTGGGCATTGTCTGATTAGTCTTATGACCAACAGGTATCCAATGATAGCCTAACTTACTAAATGTTCTTCCTGTGGGTTTCCACTGTTTTCTAACTTTCTTTCTCCTTTGCCTTTTTGCCTTCTTAGCATGATAATTTTCATTGACAAGATTCACTGGGGATTTGACAGTATTAGACAAAGTATTCATACCATATTCATGATTAGCAACAGAATTCAAGCAGACATCATTACAAGGTTTGCAAATAGTATCAGAATTCGACTTAATTACAGTACGCCTGTGGCTAATACTAGAATCAAAACGATTCGTTTTATTCGGCTCAAACTTAAAGTTCCTAGGTTGGTCTTCTACTCTTTTCCAATGCACATTCTTAGCTTGCGAGGTCCTATCATTCCTTGTATTGTCTTGAGACTTTGACCTGCTTGCTTTAATGTCACTGATTACTCCTGTAGAGGGAATGGGAACATTAGTTGGTTTTGCTACTATTTGTTTCACCTGTTTAGATGTGCTGGGATCTGAACTACATGCAGGCACACTAAGATTAACTCTTTTAACACTTGAATTGCTGGGATTTGAACACCTAGAGGGCACACTCGAGTTCACATTCTTAGCACTAACAGATTTGGAATCTGAACTGCTTGAAGGCACATTAGAGTTCACATTTGTCATTGAATGACTTGCATGCTTGGCACTAGGCATAGAACACGGTATCAAGGGATTGACTTGCTCACCTAAGGTTTTAGGGCATATTGTAATTAGGCATTCTAGAAGTTCTTGAGATCATTTGGCATATAAGCATGCATGGCCAATTGCATTATCATCTGGTTTTTCTAACCTATCCTCTTCTACAATCTCACGGAGACATTCTAAGTTGTCCTTAAGATGTGAGAAATATGTTTGAATAGCGAGTTTGTTATTCCTAAGGTGAGGAGGAACATATTTCACAGACAAAGCATATTTATTACAGACATGTACCTTTGATACACCATTCTCCCCATTGGTCATTGGCATCTTCCCTTTTACCTGACTCTTTAGATTCTCAATTTGTTTTTGTAACGAGGCTACCGTTTCGTTATTTTTGTTACGAGTGACCTTTATAGATTCAAATAACTCATTGAAATGACGTTTAACCTTTTCATTTTCTTCTAGAAAACTTTCGTTTTCCTTTTGTAATGCATTTACTAAGTTTTGAAGATGAAACGTTTGAGAATTTTGAGAATCTAGAGGAGGAGGCATTTGGGAGCCTGTCATATTGTTCGTTTGACCCTTTAATTGAGAGATTTGGGCTTTCAACTTTCTGATCGTGTTGCAATGAGCTTGAATCTGTTCATCACATTTGTTGATTTGAAAAACTGCATCAAACTCTGGAGCATCTGAGGATGTCTTGATATTTGAAGTTTTGACATTTTCTTTAAGATGTTGATATTTTAGTTGTAAATTAAAATGCTCAACTTCTAGTTTAGAAAAATGTTTAACCAAATTGTCGTGATCATCCAGTTCAATTTTCTCATTTAGTTCAGAATTAGTTTTTTCAAGCTCAATGACACGATCATGGGAGACTTTTAGGGTAGCAGATAGTTCATGAAATTGGGAAGCATTAATAGAACAATTTGTAGCAGTGAAAAACATATCTTGAGCAACACATTCAGTAATAAGAGTCTCATTTAATGTATGCAAGTTCTTCCTCTCAATCTCATTATATTTTAGTGCTCGCTCATAGTCACTAACCTCAACTATCATTGCATCAAACTCCTTTTCCATTTCTTTAATGTCTAAGTTCATTCCCTTTTTAAGACTTTCAAAATGTTCTTTTAGCAGTTTAAAGAAAGGCATGACTTCAGTTTAATAACATTCTTTAGTTTGCTCAAAGCCCCTTTCTCCTTCAGTAATACCAGTGGGTGTGATCCTTTTCTTGCAAGTTTTCTCAAAATCAACAAATTGTTGAAAGATAACATATTGACTAATTAAGGTCTTGCTTTTAGTGGCAATTGTTCTAGGAACAAGATGCATTGGTGTATTAGGAGGATACACAGTCGCTCTAGGCATTTTCCTAAAGGGAGGGTTCGTTACAACAAGATTCTCTGCCTTTTGCTTATCTAAATCCTTTTTCCAGAACACTTGTTCGGGTGTTAACAACGTCTGAGGCTTAAACATGTTCAAGGAAATCCAATTTTCCTTTTTGTAATCATGGGGTGTGATCTTTATTTTCTTCTCTTTACATTTAGGATCATCTAATTTCTTGTTCATCTTTTCCCTAGTGATTTCATCTAATTTCTTATCTTCCTCTGTGCACTCAAAGCAACTAGGTTTTTGTCTAGGTTTAAGAATCTCATTGCCATCATAGATTACACTTTGAGCTGCTTTTGCAATCTTCCCGTACTCAGGGTTGGGTTTATCTATAATGGGAACACTATGCTTATCGCTTAGAACTCTATGCTTAGTGATCATGTGAGCAGTCTGAATGGTGTTCCCTTGTATGTACAACTTGTTTTCAAGTTTGTTTTTCAAAGTTTTCAGATTAGAAAAATCTTTCAAGAGTTTTGATTCCTTTACATTAAATTCTTGCTTAAGCACTTTCACATTTTCTTGAAGTTCTTGTTTTTGCTTAGCAGTTTTAGAAAGCTTTTCTTGCAAGGAATTTAACTCTTGTTTTAATACTTCTTCTCTAAAATTACTTTTTCTAATGATTGTACGCACTTGGTCATCCATTTCCTGCTCACGAGTGGTCAACTCAAATTTTGCACGTTGTTCATAAATAGCAACACGTTCTTTATAGGCATTTAGTTCAGAAATTACAGAATCATCAGAGGCACATGCAGTGAATTCATCAAAAACATAATCATTATTTACTGCAGAAGATGCATCACTGGGTACAATCTCACGTTCACTTTGTATCACATATTGATCATATGGGACAACATTGATATTACCCATATTTTCAATATCTGATTCCATAAACACAGTTGATTGTACTTCGTTATGTATCTTTTGCTCATCAACTTCATCATATAATTTTAATACCTCAGAGATGAGTTTGTCTTTGAATGGGCCAGCTTGTGGTGAAGATGAGACCTTGGGAGAAACCATTGGAGAAACGCTAGCCATAAAAATTGTGTGTGCAGTAGGTCCATCATCCACATCAGAGTCGTATGCATCACAGTCAGCGACTTGAAATGCATTCTGATGATTGTGACCTATCTCCTGAATTGGCTGCTCATCCACATCTGCATCATAGGTCTTGGCATTGCCCTCAGCAAGAAACAACAACTCCTCTTCATCCAAAGCAACACCATTATCCTGAGCTTGTATAAGCAGCATCTTATCTCTGAAGTAATCAGCATTCTGTGGACGTTTTGGAGATGTGCAATTCCTTGCAATGTGTCCCTCACCACCAAAGTTATAGCATTTGATCAGCTTAGCTTGACCTTGATTTCCATTCCTTCCTCGATTCTGATTAGCACCATAACCTCCACCTGCTCCACTCTTTCTTTGATCAAACTGCCTTTCTTGAACTGGCTGCCCCATAATTTTCCCATCTCTGATCAAAGCATGATTGTGAAGATTAGAGGCGGTTCTGATTTCATTGTTGGTGTGAAGTTTGTTAGTGTGAGGTGAAAGTGTCCTGTTCTCTTTAACCATGAGTGTCAGTTGATTGATGAAATGTTCCATGACAGCATTAGCATCTGGTTGCTTGAACCTTGGATCGGGAATGAGTTTGTGATCATCATCTCCCGTGGGTACAACTTGAGAAGCTTTGGTGGTAATCCCAACTTTTGAGTAAAAAGCAGTTGAATCATTTGTTGAACTTGCTTCTCCCTGACCTTTGAACTGATCTAGAATCCTCTTTTCAAACATGGCATGCCTCTCATTTTGAAGAAGGAAGGCATAGAGTTGCTCATAATTCGTATTCTTCAATCCTTTAGTGAGCTTCACAGAAGTAACAAATTTGTGCCATTCGGGATTCATGTTGTTTACAAATTTTGAGTTCAGCTGAATGTTAGGCATAGTCATTCTGATGTTCCTCATGTCATTCACCAGCTTATGAAATCTCACATAGTACTCATAGACACTTTCATCTGGTTTCATCTTGAAGTGCTCAAATTCATCATACAGCTGTGATTCTCGGTCTTCAACAGTTAGCTCAGAACCAGAAAGAAGCATCTTGACATTATCCCATACAGCTTTTGCCTCGGTGTTGTGATTGATAAGCTTGTAGATGTCCTTTGGTAGACCTTGCAGTATAATGTTGGAAGCTCGGATATCTGCATCGAATCTCTTTTTCTCCTTATCGTCAAGCTCATCATACATCTTTGGTCTGTCCATTCCGTAAATCAAAGTTCCATCTTCAGCAGTATCAAGTACATCTCTAGTAGTTTCAATTCGGTAAGGTCCTTCATCAATGGATTTGAGAATGTTAACCCCATTTTCTTTTCCAAGACAGTACAATCTGATTCGTTGAGCCCAAGAGTCATAGTCAGTTCTGTCAAGCATGGGTGGACGAGTATCTGAACCAGCTGCTTGAACATCCTCGGCAACAGTGGAGATGATTGTAGGAACGTTGGTAGACATGATGACAAGTTAAACGGGATTTTATAACTCTATGATTAAACCGAGAAATAGATTCTTTCACGGGATTTTACTGAATCAAGAGAAAACCGTATTTAAAGGAAATCACTCAAGTCGCTAGGAAAATTGTGAACCAAGTCGCTAAGTGCTAAGTCGCTAAAGTTCCAAGTCGTTAAATAACAAATCGCTACAATCCAAGTCGCTAACAAAATTTTGGCAGCAATTCGCTAAGCACCAGGTCGCTAAATATTCAACTCGCTAGGTACCAACTTGCTAACACCAAGTCGCTAACAATATAAAGTACAAGTCGCTAACTTAAACCAAGTCGCTACTCGTAGTGGGGAGTCCACTAACTGTACTTTTTGTCGACTTGTCTCAATAGACAAGTCGCTAGCTCAACTCGCTAAGGCGTTAAACAACAACTCGCTACCAAATTGTAAATCAAGTCGCTACCAAGAATACCTTTCCGTGGCTCAAGTCGCTAGCATGAAAAACACATAAACACCACTTTTCATTCCAAAAACAACCCAACCACTATGATTCAAACCTTCTAAATCAAAACCTAAACACTTGAGATGATTCTAAACACAAAAGTACTAACAAAATCCAAGCTTTAACACAAGAAATCAACCAAATGATGAAAAAACCACTAAACTTTTTCAACCTCAAAAACCACCTAAAAACCACTAGAAATCCAAAGATATGTAAGAGATGATCTAACCATGGCTCTCTGATACCAATTGTAAGATATTGGATTTCACATACACATCAAACCATTAACACAAGTAGGCGTACAAGAGTGTTTTAGAGAGAGAAAGTTAGAGGTTTAGGGAACTTAGTGAGAGAAAGTGAAAGATATTATTATGAGCTCCAACTCTCTACCTTGGAAGGTAGAGAGTATTTATAGTCTTACAATAAAACCCCACACAACGGGCTGTGGATCAGGCATACAGTGGGTAAAGACCCGTCCGTCCTTGATGCGTGCCAAACCGTCAAGTTTTATCACTCAAGCCGCCACTTGTGAATGGCCGACCGTAACAAACTTAAAACGGTTCAGACACGAACTCAATGAAGATCTGGGGAGTATAGTGTTTCCCCGGGTCGTTATGTCCCAGCGAGCTGTGCAATGGATCACCAAACGAATAGTGATCGAGAGATTTGAACAGAAAAAGGGATTGTGAATTATTATAACTACAGAAAAAGGACATAAACTACAAGGGCTTAAATGCAAATTAAAGAGAGATAAAAAGATAAAAAAATATTAGATAAACGCTATCACTATATTTAAAATGATTTTTTTGATTTTATGTTTTTATAAAACTGAATTAAAAACTACGTAACGTACAAATGAAAAAGTGAAACTTACACAATATAAATCCTAAAAATATGAAAATAACATTTTTACAATCCTAATGATAAAAGAAAATATTTAAAGAAAGAAAATTATTTTTATAACTATTTATCTAATTATTATTAATTAAAAACTATTTTTAACTAATAAATAATTACCTAAAATACAAGAAAATAGGAAATAAAGCTAGAAAAATAAAATTATAACTTAGAAAAATCTAAAATAACAAAATATAATTTTCAAAACTATCTTTGTATTTTTCTGATTATTTTTCTATTTTCTAGGAATTAAAAACTATTTAAAACTACTTAAATTACTTAAAAATACAAATTTAACTAAGAAAAATTTGGAAAAATATTTTTTTTGCTTTTTATAGTTATCTTAACTTAAGAAAAATGCAAAAATTGTTTTTTTGAACCTTTTCTTAATTTTTTGTATTAAATGCTAATTAAAAATGCTTAAAAACTAATTAAAATGTAGAAAAATAGCAAACAAGCTAGGAAAAATCTGAAAAATTCAAGAAAAGCTTAAAATAATATTTAGAATCTAGGAAAAATATAAAAAACAGGGGTTGTGTACAAGAAAATGGGACTGCTATGCCAAGTGCTTTAGAATAAGCACTTTAAATAAGCTATATGAACAAAACAAGCCACCAACTGTTTACAGAAGCTATATTATACTAAGATTACCCAAATGCAACTTATCACAACTGCTTTTAACCTCTAAGTCACAATTTGCAAAGATTTGGCTTATTGGATTTAAGTGCTAAAAACTGGTTTAGGGACACTACTTGCAGCTTAAAAATAAGACACCTAATAAGCTAGAAACTGGAAAACCAAAGTGGGAACCTCAATAGGACCTGGCTAGCTATGTGTAATCCCAAGCTGAGACCTAAAGGAGCTAAGATAAGCTCTGTGCAAGGTCTGCAAGAACTGCACAACACCTGTGCAGTTCAAGCACCTATGCACAGGGCACTTAAGCCCTTCTTGACAGGCATTTTTGAAGCTTTAAAAAATTTTGCAAAATTATACAAAAATGGTAATAATGAAATAGACCAAGAGGAGATTTTAAAACAACAAGTTTCACTAAGTTTGGCTCAAAAATGAGCTCATGAAAATTCCTTTCAGTTGGGCTCAAAACAGACTTTCCAAATTTTGACTTTTGAAGCAATTTTGTATAGTTGACTTATTTGAACTTTGAGCTTGATTTTTCAACTGAAAATGTTGTTATATGATTAAATGAAGCTACTACAAGCTTTATCTAAGTATTTTAAACACAACTCAAGACTTTGCTTATCCAAATCCACAACAGTTAAGAGATCAAAGCAGTCATGGTGTGATTTTGACTTTGGTGACTTGCAGGTACAAAACTAAGACAGATATGACTTCAAATGAACTGAACAAACTTAAAGCAACTAGAGCTACCCACTGCATATACCTAAAAAAATAGATAGTTCAGCAGAACCAAACACCCTTTAATCAACTGTTTTGCAAGTTAAATGTATTAAACACTGAATTAACTAAAGCAAACCATTAAACTGACTATAACTACTCTAAATACAACTGAATCAACAAATTTAAACTACTTATGACCTCAAATTCAGATTAAGCAAAGAAACTTTAAAATGACTTACAAATGTCCATAGCCACTATGGCTTGAAACCTGTGAACCCAAGAACCTCTAACATAATTTATCCAACCCAATGTCTCTGAACTAACCCAAATCCATATCTGAATCAACCATTGCCCCTTTTCATACCATTCTTGCACCCAGTTGACTTTTGTTGACCAAGGTCTAATTTTGCTTAAAACTGAAATGTAAGCTTATAGAAAGCTATTAGAAGCTTGTATAAGCTTATTGGAACTAAGTAATGAGCTGTTTGAAGCTTTTGAATGAGAATTAGAAATGGAAAATTTTAACAGTAAGCTTTTAAACATGAATTCTTAACACAACTTGAATTTATAACTGGAAATGTTTTATAATGATACAATACACTTAGTTTGATACAAAGAAAAACAATACAACAGGTTTTACACTAAGTTAAAAACTTTAAGTTAAAAACGACATTTAGAGAAAATTAAAAATTACAAGACTCCCTATCTTGCTCCTCTTTTGCTTCTTTTATAATCCAAGCTCTTTATCTCTCTCTTCTGAATAGTTCCCATCTGTTTCTCAGCCATTGGATGGCTTAAACTGATCCTGGCCTTTGAATGGATTTTTGGCGCCAAAAAGAGATTTTAACAGTTAGGTTGAGTGAGGTGGGGGGAGGTGCATTTAATGCATCTTGGATGTTAGTTGAGGTGGGGGGAACAAGGTGTGGTGATAGGTTGAGCTGGTGGTTGGAATGGTTGGGGTGGAGTAGCAGACAGTGGGGAGGGAAATGGGGGAAAGGAGAAGAGGTTTGACCGGTGTTTGACTAGCTTTTGACCAAGGTTGACTGGGGTAATATTAAAAGGGAAGGGTTCAAAACAGGGGGGTCCAAGAGGTTATGGCAGGGTCACAATTAGTTTTGACAAGTCCAAAGGGGTGTAAAGGGTTTAATTCATAGGGACCTTTGTTGTAAAATCTAAAAATTGCAAGGACCAATTCAGCCAATTCATCAAAGTTGCTCCAAGGGCTAAAAGTGACAATGTTCAATAATTCAAGGACCAAACTTGACATTTTCAATTTTCCAGGGGCCATTTTTGCCAATTTTGAAACTTGGAGGACCAATCTTGTAATTTTCTCAAACTTTTTATATTTTTCACCAAAGGACTAATTTTGACAAGTTATGATTTAAAAAGGACCTTTGGTGATTTTTCTTTTGAAATTAGGACTCAGGGACTATTTTTGACAATTTTAGAAACTTGGGGGACTGAAACTGCCAATTATGCAAACTTTGCTCATTTTTCATCTGATTTTAAACATTTTGCATCTGAAACATATAAAATGCAATTTTGGAATATTTTCAGTATTTTGATGCATTTTTGAGCATTTTTAGACGTTTTCCAGTTCAGATAGACCAAAAAATGATGAGTATTTACACAATCATCAATCCCCCACACTAAACTATTGCTAGTCCCTAGCAATCTTTTGAGAAAAACTTAATGGATTTGAATCTCTTTACCAAAAGCCATTACTTCTGGAGTAGCCAAATGTTTCAGTTCAAGTAAGAACCATGGTACACCGATAACCATGTGATTTTGAGCAAACCACCAGCTTTCAACGGATTTGATTTGTCTTTACCAGAAGCCGTTTGCTCTGGACTAGCCAACTCTTAGATAAATTATCAATATTATCTTTGGTGAGCTGATTACCAATTATGGTTTTTCCACTGCCTTTACCACAAGCCATAAACTTGCGGGCTAGCCAACTCTTCACTTTTAAGGATATGGTGAGCTGAATACCATACAATTTTGGGCAAATTGCAAGCCGTCAACGGATTTGAGATATCTTTACCAAGAGCCGTTTGCTCCTGGATTAGCCAATCCTTTAGTTTATTAGACAAGGCGGACTGATAACCAATTGAGTAAGTGCAAAACACTTACTCCAAAAAAAAATTTTGGCCAAAAACGGGGAATTGGTATAATTATATGATAAAATTCGTGAGAATTCCCCCCCACACTTAGAAATGAATATTGCCCTCAATATTCAAAGTACCGGCGGTTATGCCGAAACCGAGAACGTAAAAGAGAAATACTACGGCCATTATTTAGAAAGATATATATATATATATATATATATATATATATATATATATATATATATATATATATATATATATATTTTTTTTTTACTGAAACCTATATATATATAACATGTGGGGGCAACTCCCCCACACTAGGGTGGTACACACGGGTGAAAACCCATGTTTAGCTACTGTTTTTTATTACCGAGTTGCTAGCTTGACTCGACCCCGAATTCCTTGGTTCATGGGGAAGCAAAGTGGAAGAAACAATCTCCATCGGACTTTCATTCAAGATGTTTGGACAAACATTTGAAGCACGTGAAAGTTCCACACCGATGAGATATACATAGAACCGGCTCAAAAATGATAAATGAAAATGCCGGGGTCAAAGATAGTGTCTTCATTCCCGAAGGAGTGAAGATGAAGAGAAATCACAAGATATTTGAGGAAAGGAAGAAAGATTTTGATAACAATCATGATCCATTCTTCATCCTCAAATGTAGACATACCGGGAGGAAGGGTGAAGGTAGTATCATTAATAAGCATACTCGTATGATAGAGTACACCTTCCTCCGAACTAATATCATCCTCAAGATCAAAATAGAAATGATCATGTTCCGGAGGAGATATGTCATGAGAGAGTTCACCGGAGAACTCCTCAAGAAGAGAATCATTCACATGAATTGAATTTGTGAACTCTTGTTCCATTGTGGGCTCATCACTATCCTCAGTCTGAGTATCAAAGAGTGGATTCTCAGAAATTAAAGTGAATTCAGAGTCGAATTCAAATAGAGGATTGGTGAAAGTAGCTTTGAATGTTTCGGGAACAAAGTGATCAACATTCTCTATTGGACTGTTGGGATAAGAATTGAGTGAACGATCATTGATGTGAGTGAGTTCATCGGTGAACTCCTCAAGAAGATGATCAGCATCAGATTGTGGAAGTGATGCGTCAACATACTCGATGTTTCCATAGGAAGTACAATCGTCGCTAACATCGGAGAAAGTTTCAAAATGATCTTTTGAACACTCAAGAGGGGAAAGAGAATCACACATATGATCAGAAGTTCCCTGTGACTCTCTCGGGATTGGGACAAGGTTCTCAACACTAGACTTTATGAATTCGTCCGATTCCTTTCCAGGAACAGTGTCAAGATGCTCGTCCCCCATGTTCAGAGAGTGAGTGGGAGCTTTGGGTGTGATAGCAGTTGTTTGAGATGGAATCTCAACTGCTGGGATATTAACTGACTGAGGGAGTTGAGAAATATTATCTTTAAAGGGATAAAAACTCTCCTCGTCATCATCATATAGAGCTGCCTTAAGAAATTGGGAACGCCTTAGAGCTGCTTGCTCTAGGATTAATAATTCTTCCCTAGATTTGCGAGCCTCTCGTTCTTCTCGTTCTTCGGCCAGCAATTCTCCTATGGTCTTTTCGCCACTCACTTGATTCTTAAAGTTACTAATCATATCATCAAGTGTTTTCATTGTGGTTTCAAAATCTTGGGAGATTTCTTGAGATAACGGCTCAGGTGGAGTTTGAACCGTATAGTGCTGTGGAGGTTGGAAATTGTCAAACATGTAAGAGTCATGATTGTTACAAGGAACTGGGTTCCCTATTTGACAATCAGAGCTGAAATGGGGACCTCCACAGTACTCACAACAGTAAAACTGTTGAGTCTGGACTGGTGAATCATATGGATTTTCGTCATAACCAAAGTTCTGAGCATTACCGGAAAACTGTTCATAGACAAACGTGTTTCCGGATTGACACTCAAATCCTTGGTGAGGACCTCCACAAAATTCACAGCAGAAGTGTTGATTATATGAAGATAAGTCGGGCTGTGGTGGGTAATTGGAAAAATTTGAGGGGTCGTTAAATGAGTTCGGATTAGGATCATAATCAAATGAATTCCTCGAACCACAAAACAAACAACTCCCGTTATGAATATCATTACCACATTGTACACACGTACACCAACGACAGGGTGAACCAAAAAGAGGTTCACCACAACCGACACAAGGAATAAACGATTGCATTTGAGAGTTATGAGAAGGAATCGGTTTATTCAAAGAATCAACAAAACCAACATGGTGATCCGAATGACTATCAAGTCTTGAAGAACATTCAGAAAAATCAGGAGGTGGGACAAGTGGTGTGCTCTGAGAGCTAGCAATTTCCACCACTTCCGTTATGGTCTCCTGTTCTTGAACGGGTTCATCGGGTTGTGGCGGATGGTCGGAAAAACTTGGAGAATCATCGAGAGAGTTATCAGATAATTCGCACCAATAACAATATTTGCTTGCACCCATCCTTCCACATTGCTTGCATAAACAATCCGGATTCTGACAACAGAGCTGATCCTCTTCCATACGGCTTTTGCAGTGGAAACAACGAGGATAATCGATCGTCGCCATGAGAATTAAACACGTAGAGGGTTAAAGAAATAGAATTAAATGGTTTTGAGGTTAAAGAAGAGTAGAATCAAACGGTACGAGGGGGTAAGAGAAATAGAATCATACGGATAAGAAGAATGAGAAGAGTATTTTTGTATTTTTGGATAAGAAAATATAAACATATACAGATGGATGGTATGAACAAAGAGTGAGTATCCAAATCACTAATCTGCTAGACGGAAGATAATCAGCACAGCTCCCCGGCAGCGGCGCCAAAATTTGATGCGTGCCAAACCGTCAAGTTTTATCACTCAAGCCGGCCACTTGTGAATGGCCGACCGTAACAAACTTAAAACGGTTCAGACACGAACTCAATGAAGATCTGGGGAGTATAGTGTTTCCCCGGGTCGTTATGTCCCAGCGAGTTGTGCAATGGATCACCAAACGAATAGTGATCGAGAGATTTGAACAGAAAAAGGGATTGTGAATTATTATAACTACAGAAAAAGGACATAAACTACAAGGGCTTAAATGCAAATTAAAGAGAGATAAAAAGATAAAAAATATTAAATAAACGCTATCACTATATTTAAAATGATGTTTTTGATTTTATGTTTTTATAAAACTGAATTAAAAACTACGTAACGTACAAATGAAAAAGTGAAACTTACACAATATAAATCCTAAAAATATGAAAATAACATTTTTACAATCCTAATGATAAAAGAAAATATTTAGAGAAAGAAAATTATTTTTATAACTATTTATCTAATTATTATTAATTAAAACCTATTTTTAACTAATAAATAATTACCTAAAATACAAGAAAATAGGAAATAAAGCTAGAAAAATAAAATTATGACTTAGAAAAATCTAAAATAACAAAATAGAATTTTCAAAACTATCTTTGTATTTTTCTGATTATTTTTCTATTTTCTAGGAATTAAAAAACTATTTAAAACTACTTAAATTACTTAAAAATACAAATTTAACTAAGAAAAATTTGGAAAAATATTTTTTTGCTTTTTATATTTATCTTAACTAAAGAAAAATGAAAAATTATTTTTTTGAACCTTTTCTTAATTTTTTGTATTAAATGCTAATTAAAAATGCTTAAAAACTAATTAAAATGTAGAAAAATAGCAAACAAGCTATGAAAAATCTGAAAAATTCAAGAAAAGCTTAAAATAATATTTAAAATCTAGGAAAAATATAAAAAACAGGGGTTGTGTACAAGAAAATGGGACTGCTATGCCAAGTGCTTTAGAATAAGCACTTTAAATAAGCTATATGAACAAAACAAGCCACCAACTGTTTACAGAAGCTATATTATACTAAGATTACCCAAATGCAACTTATCACAACTGCTTTTAACCTCTAAGTCACAATTTGCAAACATTTGGCTTATTTGATTTAAGTGCTAAAAACAGGTTTAGGGACACTACTTGCAGCTTAAAAATAAGACACCTAATAAGCTAGAAACTGGAAAACCAAAGTGGGAACCTCAATAGGACCTGGCTAGCTATGTGTAATCCCAAGCTGAGACCTAAAGGAGCTAAGATAAGCTCTGTGCAAGGTCTGCAAGAACTGCACAACACCTGTGCAGTTCAAGCACCTCTGCACAGGGCATTTAAGCCCTTCTTGACAGGCATTTTTGAAGCTTTAAAAAATTTTGCAAAATTATACAAAAATGGTAATAATGAAATAGACCAAGAGGAGATTTTAAAACAACAAGTTTCACTAAGTTTGGCTCAAAAATGAGCTCATGAAAATTCCTTTCAGTTGGGCTCAAAACAAACTTTCCAAATTTTGACTTTTGAAGCAATTTTGTATAGTTGACTTATTTGAACTTTGAGCTTGATTTTTCAACTGAAAATGATGTTATATGATTAAATGAAGATACTACAAGCTTTATCTAAGTTATTTAAACACAAATCAAGACTTTGCTTATCCAAATCCACAACAGTTAAGAGATCAAAGCAGTCATGGTGTGATTTTGACTATGGTGACTTGCAGGTACAAAACTAAGACAGATATGACTTCAAATGAACTGAACAAACTTAAAGCAACTAGAGCTACCCACTGCATATACCTAAAAAAACAGATAGTTCAGCAGAACCAAACACCCTTTAATCAACTTTTTTGCAAGTTAAATGTATTAAACACTAAATTAACTAAAGCAAACCATTAAACTGACTATAACTACTCTAAATACAACTGAATCAACAAATTTAAACTACTTATGACCTCAAATTCAGATTAAGCAAAGAAACTTTAAAATGACTTACAAATGTCCATAGCCACTATGGCTTGAAACCTGTGAACCCAAGAACCTCTAACCTAATTTATCCAACCCAATGTCTCTGAACTAACCCAAATCCATATTTGAATCAACCATTGCCCCTTTTCATACCATTCTTGCTCCCAGTTGACTTTTGTTGACCAAGGTCTAATTTTGCTTAAAACTGAAGTGTAAGCTTATAGAAAGCTATTAGAAGCTTGTATAAGCTTATTGGAACTAAGTAATGAGCTGTTTGAAGCTTTTGAATGAGAATTGGAAATGGAAAATTTTAACAGTAAGCTTTTAAACATGAATTCTTAACACAACTTGAATTTATAACTGGAAATGTTTTATAATGATACAATACACTTAGTTTGATACAAAGAAAAACAATACAACAGGTTTTACACTAAGTTAAAAACTTTAAGTTAAAAATGACATTTAGAGAAAATTAAAAATTACAAGACTCCCTATCTTGCTCCTCTTTTGCTTCTTTTATAATCCAAGCTCTTTATCTCTCTCTTCTGAATAGTTCCCATCTGTTTCTCAGCCATTGGATGGCTTAAACTGATCCTGGCCTTTGAATGGATTTTTGGCGCCAAAAAGAGATTTTAACAGTTAGGTTGAGTGAGGTGGGGGGAGGTGCATTTAATGCATCTTGGATGTTAGTTGAGGTGGGGGGAACAAGGTGTGGTGATAGGTTGAGCTGGTGGTTGGAATGGTTGGGGTGGAGTAGCAGACAGTGGGGAGGGAAATGGGGGAAAGGAGAAGAGGTTTGACCGGTGTTTGACTAGCTTTTGACCAAGGTTGACTGGGGTAATATTAAAAGGGAAGGGTTCAAAACAGGGGGGTCCAAGAGGTTATGGCAGGGTCACAATTAGTTTTGACAAGTCCAAAGGGGTGTAAAGGGTTTAATTCATAGGGACCTTTGTTGTAAAATCTGAAAATTGCAAGGACCAATTCAGCCAATTCATCAAAGTTGCTCCAAGGGCTAAAAGTGACAATGTTCAATAATGCACGGACCAAACTTGACATTTTCAATTTTCCAGGGGCCATTTTTGCCAATTTTGAAACTTGGAGGACCAATCTTGTAATTTTGTCAAACTTTTTATATTTTTCACCAAAGGACTAATTTTGACAAGTTATGATTTAAAAAGGACCTTCGGTGATTTTTCTTTTGAAATTAGGACTCAGGGACTATTTTTGACAATTTTAGAAACTTGGGGGACTGAAACTGCCAATTATGCAAACTTTGCTCATTTTTCATCTGATTTTAAACATTTTGCATCTGAAACATATAAAATGCAATTTTGGAATATTTTCAGTATTTTGATGCATTTCTGAGCATTTTTAGACGTTTTGCAGTTCAGATAGACCCAAAAATGATGAGTATTTACACACTCATCAGTCCTCCACAGTGTTAATTAACTAAATACTACTTAACATAAAAGAACTACGACTACGAGCTTTCTAACGATTACATATACTTGAGGTGACCGACTCTTTAATACCTGGAATTTCTAATTCCTAACATATTTTCACTCCATACTTCTGCTACGCTGCTGCCAATATCATGAATTAACGACAGCTTCCGCTACTCTGATGAGAATATATCAGGATCCAGAATGTGAGCATGTCGGTCTAAATGTCACAACATCACATAATACCAACACCACAATAGAAGAGTCTGAGATTTATGTTAGCTGATGATCTCAATGCAGGCTCAAAACTCATTATCATGTGGATCAATTAAAGACCTCCACTTGGATTAACCAAACATGAAAAATTGAAGAATCAATGACAACGATCTTCAGAGCAAAGAACATTAACAAGAATCCAAGAACAATCTTATTGTAATATCTGTTTGCATTCAATGTAATTTTGAGGTGACCTCCCTTAGCGGGAGATTGTTAGGATTTAGTAAATCCAGTTATTAAAGAGTCGGTCACCTCAAGTATATGTAATCATTAGAAAGCTCATAGTCGTAGATTATTTAATGTTATGTTGTATTTAGTTGTGTAACATCGTGGAGGACAGACGGGTCTTTGCCCACTGTAAGCCTGATCCACAGCCCGTAGGTGGCGATTTGTGTAAGACTATAAATACTCTCTACCTCCCAAGGTAGAGAGTTGGAGCTCATAATAATACTTTTATTTTCTCTCACTAAGTTCCCAAACCTCTAACTTTTTCTCTCTCTAAAACCTAATATTAAACGCCTACTTGTGATTATGATATGATGTGTTTGTGAAATCCAATATGTTACAGCTTAATTTCGTTCCTTTTCACTTTTTAGGTCTCTTGGAAGCAAAATGCTGGAATGAAGCACATTTAGACGAAAAGGAGCAAATACAGAAAATGGCAAAGTCAAGATCGAAGCCACTCAAAGCTAATCAAAAGTACCTGACGGCATCCCAATCAAAGGGCGACGCCGTCCCTCTATATTGACTCGATCAAAACATGCACGCGACGGTGTTGGTCCAAATGATTGAGTAATTCTTTATATATTTAAGAACAACTTCATTAATAATGAATAACAATAGTTACAAGATTTCTCAATAGCAACTAGTCTACATGATAACATCCTCAACTTTTTACGGGGATAATCTCGGTATATTATCCCGATTGAATGACAAATAAACTCTCATTAATCCAAGCTATGCTTGTGTTTCAATGAGAGGATGATCCTATCAACTAATACTATGTATTGTGTTTGTTTAGGAATGCATACCTATCTATTACAACTACAGACATATATATAGGAAATAATACAAGACATGTGATGATGGTGACATGTGGTCCCCCATGTGGTCCATCTTCATCCTCCTCTTTTAGAAAATCACCAACCATCCTTTTGTATGTGTCATCACAATATTCCCACTCTTATGGTAAAGTCTTGTACTTGTTTGACTTCTTCTCTTGGAAGTTCCCACCCATATGTTTTAGTCTGTATGTAGAGATAGCGTCTTCAGGATCACTGAGACATTTGTCAAAATCTCAGTGTCACTGGTGTTGTTTGTGGCTTATATATTTTACTTACTGACACCGTATCAGTAAGTAAAGAGCATTAAACAACACTCACTGCTTTCTTTATCAGTGAGTCACTCACTATTTATTTAGTGAGTTAGGATATTTTATTTTCAAATCTTGTTAAGGGTGATTGGGTCAATTTATTGCACCCAACAGTCTCCCCCTATTTGAATATAAAAATAGCCTAAAGTGATTGGTAAAAGGTGTAAGACTGAGGGTTCAGGTTGCTTAGTGAGTGGGGGTTCAGGGCCCAAGTTTAATGAACAGGTTCAGTGACCTTGGGGTTCAGTGACCGGGGGTTAACTGACCAGGTTCAAGGTCTTTGGTTCATGTGTTTTGTGTGAATGAGTCCTGGTTCAATTTTGATACATCAGTGACCTTCTTCTTTTTCAAACTCTATCATCAGTATTCCCTGATGCAAATTAACTTTTAAAGCAAATTAAGGACCTGGTTTAATTTGATACATCAGTGTTCACACATTTGCCCTTAACACCCTCATATGAAACACACTAAGATTTACGAGTCTTGGGTTCGAGTCATACATTCAGGGATTCATTTTCAGTGAAACCATGGTTCAGGGTCATGGGACTACAAGCTCAGTGGCTTGATTTCAGGGACTTATGTTTTGAAACCATCAGTTGGTTTCAATGAGCCCTTTGGTTCAGGATGTATTGAATATAACCATTAGACTTGCGTTCAGTGAGTTGACTATTCTCAGTCAGTTTTTTCATCCTTTATACCTGACTCACCATCTTCTAACCCACTCCCTGATGTTCATCGTCTCGCCTGATTCACTCCTTTCCCTGATTCTCACAACTCCTTGATGCTTCTTTCTTATCGGTCTCTGAGTCACACTTCTCGTCCATTCCCTGATACTTATCAGGGACACCATTAGCTTGTCCCGGGTTGAGACTCTTCGAAGACTTCTCAGGGAGTCGGGTTTCAGGGACTTGAATAACATTAAGTCATATTGGTTTCAGGCACTTAATACTCAGGTACTCCCTTGGTTTAGGTTTGGATTTTTCTTCGGTTCAGGTTATGGGTTAAAGGTTAAAAGATTTAAAGGTTTAGTGACATGGTTGAGTGACAAAAACAGTTTCATGCCATATCTGAGACTCAGTCTCGTTTGTCAATTCTTGATGAACCTACTTCATACTTATCATACCCCAAACATCAATCTCGTGCTCAAACTGAAAACCCATTTTATACTTCCTGAATACACACTATCAACGCAATCAAGATTTTTATCTTCTTGAGTCAACATCCATCACATCAGGTATCCTCTTTTATATCTCCTAACACATCATCCCTATTCCAACCTTATCTATCTTATATCAGTCTCCCTGATATACAAACATCTGGTATTCTTAGCTTGTCTGCAAACGCCACTGACTTACAAATCCACTTCAACACAAATTCTTGAAACTTATACTCCAAAACCAAAAATCCTGATTCAAACTCAGTTTTCATCTCAACCGCCCTAATATTTACACAATCTCATTCAGGCTAAGCCTGAAACAACCATATCAACCACTAATCTTTATTACCCACTGATTCAAAACACTCACTGAGTCGAGCTTTACCTCCTTCCCAATCATATCCTTCCCACTCTCTGATTCCCTTATATGAATCCCGCCGATTTTCGGAGACTCACAAGTATTACAACCTGTGTTCACCCAATCTCAGCTGCTCCAATTTTTTACTTGAAACATACATCCATCTCTTTTTATGGCTCGTTTGACTGGAGCGTTATGGGCCCACCATGCTTCCCCTGCTTATGGTGATTGTTTTGGTGAGGGTGTTGGTTTGATTGAGAGTTTTACAAACTCTTGAAGATGATTTTTTGATGAATCTATGATGGATTATATTTTCGGTGTGTTTTGTGTGATCTTCATTTGTTAGATTTGTGTGTGGCGGTAGTGTTGAATTTTTTTTTGTAATCGAATTTTGTGTGGCATGTGAATCTGGGTTTTCTTTGTTTGACCAGATCTAATAATTGATAGAGATGATGATAAGATTTTATGGGAGGTGTATTTTGTGTGAACGGTTTTAGGATCTGGATCTGGTTTTTTTTGTGACGGTGTATTGTGTTTTTGTTTTGTGATAAGATTTATGTGGGGATGTGGGTGGGTTTTTGACTGATTATTTCAATCAGTGTTAATTTTGGTGTGGTATTGATAAGGTTTTAAAAGGTACCATTTTGAGGGGTCGTTTAAGTCCTTATTTGATCACTTTTGTATCCGTTATTGCTTAATATCGTTCCTTTTCACTTTTTAGGTCTCTTGAAGGCAAAATGCTGGAATGGCACTTATTTGGACGAAAAGGCACGAATATACGAAGAAAATGGCCAAAGTCAGAATCGAGACACTCAAAGCTGCTGAAAACAGAAGGCGACGGCGTCAGGTGTTAATTGCGATGCCGTCGGAGGATTTTTGTGATGATACAGTAGCCAAACCCAAACGACGTCAGAAGCTGAAGAGGACGGCGTCACAGACATAAGGTGACGCCGTCGCAAGGTTAACGTGGCCAAGACGAAACCCTAATGACGGCGACACGACGGCGTCACAAAACATAAGGTGACGCCGTCGCATATGTAATATTATATATAGAATCTGAATTTTTCAGTTTTTAAGAGAGTCTTGTGTGGAGTAAAAACCTAAAACCGAACCAAGGGTGTCTTGTACAGTATTTTAGGATTTCAAACCCTATCTTACATCAAGATAAGTATTTACTTCATCAATTTAATTATGTCTTTGATTATTTGTGTGTATGCTTGCATGTTCTTCATGTCCGGCTAATTTATTTGTGTGTTTGCTTAGGGAATATGAAACTTAATTATTGAATATTGATTGGTTGTTTCTTATCTTAGTTGATTAATGATCTAATAATGCAATAGGTCATTCGTTGTGTACTTAATGCTTGATTCATCTTTGTGAACCTTAGAATATAATTACCTGAGTAGTTGTAAGCTAAACCATCCAAAGAGTGCCTTAGAGTAAGAGTTTATTATCCCTAGTGGGTTTTGTAGACGAGACCCTTTGGTAAGTTCAAAGGGTTAGGGAGAAACGCATACCCTACAACTTTAGACACACAACGCGACTAAGAATAAGACGTGACAACTCAACCATCAATAGGAGATAATTAAGGAGTAGTAAAACCTAAGTAAACACATCTTTAAACTATCATACGAGCACACATTAATTAGACATAGACTACCACCACCTTAGTTTAGATAATTAGATATTAGTAGAGTAATCGGTAGAAATACCAACCCCCCCCCCAAATCCAATACCCGAGATTCGTACCTTTCAATTTCCTAAAAAAACATAAAGAAGATAAAAAATAATCTTCCTCAACCTTAACCTTAGCGTAGTAACTTCTCACTAGCATTCCTATTCCCCTAGAGAACGATATCAATACCCGTGGCTTACCCTAATTACTACACTACAACGATTAGGTCCACTGCCTAGGGTGTTATAAAACTTGCTCGAAGAAAAGGAAGTTTCCTTGACCCCGAAAGACGCGTGTAGCGTTATCAAGTTTTTGGCGCCGCTGCCGGGGAATAGAATAGCTAGTCAGTAGTCCACCTCGTTTAGGTTTCTTTGCTTGATTCCTATCAAGTAAACTTTTTTCATTTTTAGCTTCCTCTTAGTCTATCCCCCTTCTTCGTGACCTTTGTTCGTAACCCCATCACTTTTCATCATGGAAGGTGATAACCAACCACCACTTGATAACCCAACAACAATTAAGTCAATGTCACTCAAAACTCAAACCAATAACCAACACAACCGTCGAAGCCGCTATGTGAGTAGAAACACCGACCTTCAGGATTTGCAGAAAATATTCGATAGTACAATTAGGGAAGCTGTTGAGAAAGTAGTCAGCGCCTCTGTAGTTGGCTCTATGATCAGCAGTAATTCGGACAATGGCATGATAAACAACAACGTGGATGTGGAAAATAGTGCTTACTTCAATCTTTACCCCACTAAGGAAGAGGTTGCGTACCATCAATACATAATCGATAATCCACGATCACCTATCATTAGGATATGCCCAAAGATTAGGAGAGGAAACCCCTGGAACCTAAAAATCCCTTGTATGATCGGATATAGGAGTGTCGACCACGCTTACATAGATACGGAATCTCCCATTAATGTAATGTCATCTGCTGTCTACAATGACATTATGAATGAGCGACTTAATATTAGGAGAGACCCTAAGTATCCAGGAGGAGTTTGCAACTTTGTGAGAAGAGTCAAGGACGTGCATGTCTTTATAGGAAATTTCACCTACCTAGTTGATTTTATGGTCCTAGAAGATGTATGATGCGTCATTGACTATAGTTTATCCCAAGTAGTGCTAGGGAAACCGTTTGTTGAAACATCTAGAATGAGCCATGACAAGCATGATGGAACAGTTAGGTTTAAGGAAGGAACCAATGAGATCACCTATAGGATGCCTTGGAAAACAAATGAGTATGGCCACTTGTCCATTTATGATCGAGACAACATCAAAGCTTTTGAGGACAAGAGCAAGGAAGATGTTGAAAAAGGTTATAAATTCATGTGGGAAAGAAGGAGGCATTATTATAAGGATTGCTTGACCCTAGGGCCTAGGTATAGAGTCGATGAAAATTTTATCAATATGATAGAATTCTCATTGAGGATGCAAAACGAGGCAACGTAGGAGCACGACTACGAGTCTAGCTACAAGACTCTTAAATAAAGAAAAGCGCTTCGTGGGAGGCAACCCATGCTTAATTGTTTGCTTGTTAGTGTCATATATCTTTTATTAATTGTTTATCCTCATGTTTAAATTTGTAAAAATGCTTTATTTTGTTTTTAACCTCGTCTTAATTGCATATAAAGGTATTTTACATAAGGGATAAGTGTAGGGAGGATTACACATGTTTTCAAAAGAAACGTAAACATGAGAATAACAATTAACCAAAAGATATATATGTTTGTTTGTTCGAGTCAAATGCTTGTATCGAGTCATAATGGATGTTTTTGCAGAAATTTTTCCAGATTCTAAAGATGTAAATTTTCCAGAATTTTTCCAGAAAATCGCAGAACAGTTTTTGTCAGGATAACCTGACGGCGTCAGGATTGCAACCTGACGGCGTCAGGAAGGAGTAAAAACATTAGATCACTTTTTCTCGTTTTCTGAGCTACTTATAAATTTTTGGAATTTTCCAGGTCTTAATTTTCTTAGAAATTCTGTAAACATCCATTCCACAAGCATTATATCCTAGTTTAAATCGAGTCTTATATATATTATTACCGCCGATTTTACGCGAAGGTTTCGTTTGTTTTCTTCAAGTGTGCAGGTTTAATTTTTCAGGAAGAAGTTACATAAGATTGAGGAGCTTTTCACGCATAAATTCTTCTTGGAAAGGATTTAACCACCACTTTACACGGATCCTACCGAGCTAATCAGGGGAGTATTAGTTTCTTTCGTTTTTGATTACCTTCTTTTATCATTACTTTGATACTTTCAGGGAACATTGGGGACAATGTTCAGTTTAAGTGTAGGGAGGGAAAATAAAACGGGAACTTTGAAACTATGCTTATCCTTGATTATTTGCTTTGTCCAATTGTGATTGTGTAATAAACCATGAGAAAATGTCGGTTAGGGTAATTTTGGCACCAAATTTAAAATTTTTCATGACATATAGGAGTGGGCCATTAGTCTTAACAAAAGCGTCTCACGGATAGGAAGTTATATGTCTAGCACAAAACCCTTTACAACCCAAATTCCACCCAAAATGTGAGGATCGCCCTTAGATTAGTAGGAATTAAAAGCATTCATCTTCAATGCTTAGAGTGTGAACCGGTAGTATATTAGATTCTAGAACTTGTTTTGTGATGCATTCCGAGATCGCAAGTGAGACTACGCTTGTGTAGTTAGGAATAACTAAATGATAAGAGGCATTAGGATAACCCTTGTTTGATACCCATAATATATTTACTTCTTCCACATCGGTTGAGTAATTCCCCCACACCCTTTGCGTTGTACTCATCTTTAGTACACGATACCCCTAGTTAACCCCTCAGAGCCTATCCTTTTCGCGGTTCTCGTGATGTTTCGGTTTTTCCGGAATATCAATGAAGAGCATTGTTTACACCCCACCCCCAAATATACACCCAAATCCCCTTAGCCTACCCCTTATGCACTCACTTTTAGTGCAAATGTTTGTTATCACCCTAAACCCTTAGTTCAATTATCTGGTTGTTTGCATGAGTTGCTAAGTCGAGTCATATCCTTTGTATACAGTTTTGGGACGATTGGGATTCATGGAAAAAGTTAAAGTTTATGAAATGACGGGAAGGGAAGGTTAAATTCAAATTCCCTTTGTTTGCATAATAATGTACCCCAAGTGCTTTGATCTTTTCAATTCGGGTCAAATTAGTGTTAGAGTAATAAAAACTCAAGTGTAGGGATGTGCCTATAAATCCCTATCATTTTGATGTTACCATAGAGGATGGTAGAGTAAAAGTGTATGGAAAAAAAAATACGGGCTACCATCCTACATCTATCCTTTAAATTTATGTTTGTTTATTTCCGTTACCTAGAGTTTTAGAGTGTAGAGTCTTGGCTTAGCAACGCCATTCTTCGTATGCATTTAACATAGAGATTTTTGACTTGCCACCACTAAATAGCCTATCCCACCAAACCCTTGTTTCCCTACCATAAGCCTAACATTACAACCCTTTAAAAGACCTCTTTGATAGTCTTTCCTAGGTGCTTACGCCAAAGCGATGGAGGTTTGATCTATTCTCAAGCCTATGGTAATCTATGTACTAGGACCGGTTAATGAGTGTTTATCTTCCATTTCCTATTTGTTATATTTCATATATACACCCGAGAGAGATGTGAGTATCCAAACACCCCATGTGAGGTGCTAGTATGTAATTTCCGTGCTTGTTATGACTTTTGCGGGGCTTATATGTGTTGTGGACCGTTTTGAATCAATGCTTCATGACCCCTAACTTATAAATTAATTGGCTAAAAGCACATTTGCTTGAGGACAAACAAATAACAAGTGTAGGGATATTTGATAAGGTTTTAAAAGGTTCCATTTTGAGGGGTCGTTTAAGTCCTTATTTGATCACTTTTGTATCCGTTATTGCTTAATATCATTCCTTTTCACTTTTTAGGTCTCTTGAAGGCAAAATGCTGGAATGGCACTTATTTGGAGAAAAGGCGCGAATATACGAAGAAAATGGCCAAAGTCAGAATCGAGACACTCAAAGCTGCTGAAAACAGAAGGAGACGGCGTCAGGTGTTAATTGCGACACCGTCGGAGGATTTTTGTGACGATACAGTAGCCAGATACCCTATTTTCAAGTGACGACGTCGGGCTTTAAAAGAGTAGGCCGTTGCTACTCAGACGGCCTAGATGCAACCCAGACGACGTCAGAAGCTGAAGAGGACGGCGTCACAGACATAAGGTGACGCCGTCGCAAGGTTAACGTGGCCAAGACGAAACCCTAATGACGGCGACACGACGGCGTCACAAAACATAAGGTGACGCCGTCGCATATGTAATATTATATATAGAATCCGAATTTTTCAGTTTTTAAGAGAGTCTTGTGTGGAGTAAAAACCTAAAACCGAACCAAGGGTGTCTTGTACAGTATTTTAGGGTTTCAAACCCTATCTTACATCAAGATAAGTATTTACTTCATCAATTTAATTATGTCTTTGATTATTTGTGTGTATGCTTGCATGTTCTCCATGTTCGGCTAATTTATTTGTGTGTTTGCTTAGGGAATATGAAACTTAATTATTGAATATTGATTGGTTGTTTCTTATCTTAGTTGATTAATGATCTAATAATGCGATAGGTCATTCATTGTGTACTTAATGCTTGATTCATCTTTGTGAACCTTAGAATATAATTACCTGAGTAGTTGTAAGCTAAACCATCCAAAGAGTGCCTTAGAGTAAGAGTTTATTATCCCTAGTGGGTTTTGTAGACGAGACCCTTTGGTAAGTTCAAAGAGTTAGGGAGAAACGCATACCCTACAACTTTAGACACACAACGCGACTAAGAATAAGACGTGACAACTCAACCATCAATAGGAGATAATTAAGGAGTAGTAAAACCTAAGTAAACACATCTTTAAACTATCATACGAGCACACATTAATTAGACATAGACTACCACCACCTTAGTTTAGATAATTAGATATTAGTAGAGTACTCGGTAGAAATACCAACCCCCCCCCCCAAATCCAATACCCGAGATTCGTACCTTTCAATTTCCTAAAAAAACATAAAAAAGATAAAAAATAATCTTCCTCAACCTTAACCTTAGCGTAGTAACTTCTCACTAGCATTCCTATTCCCCTAGAGAAGGATATCAATACCCGTGGCTTACCCTAATTCCTACACTACAACGATTAGGTTCACTGCCTAGGGTGTTATAAAACTTGCTCGAAGAAAAGGAAGTTTCCTTGACCCCGAACGACGCGTGTAGCGTTATCAGGTATTTTTGCCATTCAGTCAATATCAGTGTGTTTCTCCCCCTCAAAAGTTGCAACAACAATAGCAACTTTTGAAGCTTTTCACACTAATATTGACATAGCTCAGAATGTTATCAGCAGTCATGAACGGATCTGGATTAGAGAAAAATCCACCCGCTCTTATACAACTTCTTGGTCCAAATGATTTAGTAATTCTTGATATATTTAAGAACAACTTCATTAATAACGAATAACAATAGTTACTAGATTTCTCAATACCAACTATACTACATGATAACATCCTCAACTTTTTACGGGGATAATCTCAGTATATTATCCCCATTGAATGACAAATAAACTCTCATTTTTTATTCACTCAGTTTTAGTCATTACAAGCTCAGTGGCTCGATTTCAGGGACTTATGTTTCGAAACCATCAGTTGGTTTCAATATGCCATTTGGTTCAGGATGTATAGAATAGAACCATCAGACTTGGGTTCAGTGAGTTGATTGTTCTCAGTCAGTTGTTTCACCCTTTATACTTCACTCACCATCTTCTAACCCACTCCCTGATGTTCATCGTCTCGCCTGATTCACTCGTTCCCTGATTCTCACAACTCCCTGATGCTTCTTTCTTATCGGTCTCTGAGTCACACTTCTCGTCCATTCCCTGATACTTATCAGGGACACCATTAGCCTATTCCGGGTTGAGACTCTTCAAATACTTCTCAGGGAGTCGGGTTTCAAGGACTTGAATAACATTAAGTCATATTGGTTTCAGGTACTTAATACTCAAGTACTCCTTTGGTTTAGGTTTGGATTGTTCTTGGGTTCACGTTATGGGTTAAAGGTTAAAAGATTTACAGGTTTAGTGACATGGGTGAGTGACAAAAACAGTTTCATGCCATGTCTGAGACTCAGTCTCGTTTGTCAATTCTTGATGAACCTACTTCATACTTATCATACCCCAATCATCAATCTCGTGCTCAACCTAAAAACCCATTTTATACTGCCTGAATACACATTATCAACCCAATCAAGATTTTTATCTTCTTGAGTCAACAACCGTCACATCAGGTATCCTCTTTTATATCTCCTAACACATCATCCCTATTCCAACCTTATATCTCTTATATCAGTCTCCCTAATATACAAACATCTGGTATTCTCAGCTTGTCTGCAAACGCCACTGACTTACATATCCGCTTCAACACAAATTCTTGACACTTATACTCCTAAACCAAAAATCCTGATTCAAACTCAGTTTTCATCTCAACCGCCCTAATATTTACACAATCTCATTCAGGCTAAGCCTGAAACAACCATATCAACCACTGATCTTTATTACCCACTGATTCATAACACTCACTGAGTCGAACTTTACCTCCTTCCCAATCATATCCTTCCCACTTTCTGATTCACTTATATGAATCCCACCCATTTTCAGAGACTCACAAGTATTACAACTTGTGTTCACCCAATCTCAGCTGCTCCAATTTTTTACTTGAAACATACAACCATCTCTTTTTATGGCCCACCATGCTTCCCCTGCTTATGGTGATTGTTTTGATGAGGGTGTTGGTTTGATTGAGAGTTTTACAAGTTAAAGATGATTTGTTGATGAATCTGTGATGGATTATATTTTCGGTGTGTTTTGTGTGATCTTCGTTTGTTAGATTTGTGTGTGGCAGTTGTGTTGAATTTTTTTTGGTAACCGAATTTTGTGTGGCATGTGAATCTGGGTTTTCTTTGTTTGACCAGATCTAATAATTGATAGAGATGATGATAAGATTTTATGGGAGGTGTATTTTGTGTGAACGGTTTTAGGATCTGGATATGGTTTTTTTTGTGTCGGTGTTTTGTGTTTTTGTTTTGTGATAAGATTTATGTGGGTATGTGGGTGGGTTTTTGACTGATTATTTCAATCAGTGCTAATTTTGGTGTGGTATTTTTGCCATTCAGTCAATATCAGTGTGTTTCTCCCCTCAAAAGTTGCAACAACAATATCAACTTTTGAAGCTTTTCACACTAATTTTGACATAGCTCAGAATGTTATCAGCAGTCATGAACGGATCTGGATTAGAGAAAAATCCACCCGCTCTTATACCACTTGTTGGTCCAAATTATTGAGTAATTCTTGATATATTTAAGAACAACTTCATTAATAACAAATAACAATAGTTACAAGATTTCTCAATACCAACTAGACTACATGATAACATCCTCAACTTTTTATGAGGATAATCTCAGTATATTATCCCTATTGAATGACAAATAAACTCTCATTGATCCAAGCTATGCTTGTGTTTCAATGAGAGGATGATCCTATCAACTAATACTATGTATTGTGTTTGTTTAGCAATGCATACTTATCTATTACAATTACAGACATATATATAGGAAATAATACAAGACATGTGATGATGGTGATATGTGGTCCCCCATGTGGTCCATCTTCATCTTCCTCTTTTAGAAAATCACCAACCATCCTTTTGTATGTGTCATCACAATATTCCCACTCTTATGGTAAAGTCTTGTACTTGTTTGACTTCTTCTCTTGGAAGTTCCCACCCATATGTTTTAGCCTGTATGTAGAGATAGCGTCTTCAGGATCACTGAGACATTTGTCAAAATCTCAGTGTCACTGGTGTTGTTTGTGGCTCATATATTTTACTTACTGACACCTTATCAGTAAGTAAAGAGCACTGACAACACTCACTGATTTCTTTATCAGTAAGTCACTCACTATTTATTTAGTGAGTTAGGATATTTTATTTTCAAATCTTGTTCAGGGTGATTGGGTCAATTTATTGGACCCAACAGTCTCCCCCTATTTGAATATAAAACTAGCCTAAAGTGATTGGTAAAAGGTGTAAGACTGAGGGTTCAGTCTGAGGGTTCAGGTTGCTTAGTGAGTGGGGGTTCAGGGCCCAAGTTCAATGATCAGGTTCAGTGACCTTGGGGTTCAGTGACCAGGGGTTCACTGACCAGGTTCAAGGTCTTTGGTTCAGGTGTTTTGTGTGAATGAGTCCTGGTTCAATTGTGATACATCAGTGACCTTCTTTTTTTTCACACTCTATCATCAGTATTCCCTGATACAAATTAACTTTTAAAGCAAATTAGGGACCTGGTTCAATTTGATACATCAGTGTTCACACATTTGCCATTAACACCCTCATATGAAACACACTGAGATTTACGACTCTTGGGTTCGAGTCATACATTCAGGGACTCATTTTCAGTGAGACCATGGTTCAGGGTCTCGGGTTATCATTTTTTAGTCACTCATTTTTAGTCACTGCAAGCTCAGTGGCTCGATTTCAGCGAGTTATGTTTCGAAACCATCAGTTGGTTTCAATGAGCCATTTGGTTCAGGATGTATAGAATAGAACCATCAGACTTGGGTTCAGTGAGTTGACTGTTCTCAGTCAGTTGTTTCATCCTTTTTACCTGACTCACCATCTTCTAACCCACTCCCTGATGTTCATCGTCTCGCCTGATTCACTCCTTTCCCTGATTCTCACAACTTCCTGGTGCTTCTTTCTGATCGGTCTCTGAGTCACACTTCTCGTCCATTCCCTGATACTTATCAGGGACACCATTATCCTGTCCCGGGTTGAGAATCTTCAAAGACTACTCAGGGAGTCGGGTTTCAGGCACTTGAATAACATTAAGTCATATTGGTTTCAGGCAATTAATACTCAGGTACTCCCTTGGTTTAGGTTTGGATGGTTCTTGGGTTCAGGTTATGGGTTAAAGGTTAAAAGATTTAAAGGTTTAGTGACATGGTTGAGTGACAAAAACAGTTTCATGCCATGTCTGAGACTCAGTCTCGTTTGTCAATTCCTGATGAACCTACTTCATACTTATCATACCTCAATCATCAATCTCGAGCTCAACCTGAAAACCCATTTTATACTCCCTGAATACACACTATCAACCCAATCAAGATTTTTATCTTCTTGTGTCAACAACCGTCACATCAGGTATCCTCTTTTATATCTCCTAACACATCATCCCAATTCCAACCTTATCTTATTTATATCAGTCTCCCTGATATACAAACATCTGGTATTCTCAGCTTGTCTGCAAACGCCACTTACTTACAAATCCGCTTCAACACAAATTCTTGACACTTATACTCCTAAACCAAAAATCCTGATTCAAACTCAGTTTTCATCTCAACCGCCCCAATATTTACACAATCTCATTCAGGCTAAGCCTGAAACAACCAAATCAACCACTGATCTTTATTACCCACTGATTCACAACACTCACTGATTCGAGCTTTACCTCCTTCCCAATCATATCCTTCCCACTTTCTGATTCACTTATATGAATCCGACCCATTTTCAAAGACTCACAGGCATTAGAACCTGTGTTCACCCAATCTCAGCTGCTCTAATTGTTTACTTGAAACATACAACCATCTCTTTTTATGGCTCGTTTGACCGGAGAGTTATGGGCCCACCATGCTTCCCCTGCTAATGGTGATTGTTTTGGTGAGGGTGTTGGTTTGATTGAGAGTTTTACAACTTGAAGATGATTTGTTGATGAATCTGTGATGGATTATATTTTCGGTGTGTTTTGTGTGATCTTCGTTTGTTAGATTTGTGTGTGGCGGTTGTGTTGAATTTTTTTTTGGTAACCGAATTTTGTGTGGCATGTGAATCTGGGTTTTCTTTATTTGACCAGATCTAATAATTGATAGAGATGATGATAAGATTTTATGGGAGGTGTATTTTGTGTGAACGGTTTTAGGATCTGGATATTGTTTTTTTTTTGTCGTTGTATTATGTTTTTGTTTTATGATAAACAACTTTTGAAGCTTTTCACACTAATTTTGACATAGCTCAGAATGTTATCAGCAGTCATGAACGGATCTGGATTAGAGAAAAATCCACCCGCTCTTATACCACTTGTTGGTCCAAATGATTGAGTAATTCTTGATATATTTAAGAACAACTTCATTCGTAATGAATAACAATAGTTACAAGATTTCTCAATACCAATTAGACTACATGATAACATCCTTAACTTTTTACGGGGATAATCTCAGTATATTATCCCCATTGAATGACAAATAAACTCTCATTGATCCAAGCTATGCTTGTGTTTCAATGAGAGGATGATCCTATCAACTAATACTATGTATTGTGTTTGTTTAGGAATGCATACCTATCTATTAGAATTACAGACATATATATAGGAAATAATACAAGACATGTGATGATGGTGACATGTGGTCCCCTATGTGGTCCATCTTCATCTTCCTCTCTTAGAAAATCACCAACCATCCTTTTGTATGTGTAATCATAATATTCCCAATCTTATGGTAAAGTCTTGTACTTGTTTGACTTCTTCTCTTGGAAGTTCCCACCCATATGTTTTAGTCTGTATGTAGAGATAGCGTCTTCAGGATCACTGATACATTTGTCAAAATCTCAGTGTCACTGGTGTTGTTTGTGACTCATATATTTTACTTACTGACACCGTATCAGTAAGTAAAGAGAACTAAACAACACTCACTGATTTCTTTATCAGTGAGTTACTCGCTATTTATTTAGTGAGTTAGGATATTTTATTTTCAAATCTTGTTCAGGGTGATTGGGTCAATTTATTGGACCCAACAGTCTCCCCCTATTTGAATATAAAAATAGCCTAAAGTGATTGGTAAAAGGTGTAAGACTGAGGGTTCAGTCTGAGGGTTCAGGTTGCTTAGTGAGTGGGGGTTCAGGGCCCAAGTTCAATGATCAGGTTCAGTGACCTTGGGGTTCAGTGACCGGGGGTTCACTGACCAGGTTCAAGGTCTTTGGTTCATGTGTTTTGTGTGAATGATTCCTGGTTCAATTTTGATACATGAGTGACCATCTTCTAACCCACTCCCTGATGTTCATCGTCTCGCCTGATTCACTCCTTTCCCTGATTCTCACAACTTCTCGATGCTTCTTTCTTATCGGTCTCTGAGTCACACTTCTCGTCCATTCCCTGATACTTATCAGGGACACCATTAGCCTGTCCCAGGTTGAGAATCTTCAAAGACTTCTCAGGGAGTCGGGTTTCAAGCACTTGAATAACATTAAGTCATATTGGTTTCAGGCACTTAATACCTAGGTACTCCCTTGGTTTAAGTTTGGATTGTTCTTGGGTTCAGGTAATGGGTTAAAGGTTAAAAGATTTAAAGGTTTAGTGACATGGTTGAGTGACAAAAACAGTTTAATGCCATGTCTGTAACTCAGTCTCGTTTGTCAATTCCTGATGAACCTACTTCATACTTATCATACCCCAATCATCAATCTCGTGCTCAACCTGAAAACCCATTTTATACTCCCTGAATACACACTATCAACCCAATCAAGATTTTTATCTTCTTGAGTCAACAACTGTCACATCAGGCATCCTCTTTTATATCTCCTAACACATCATCCCTATTCCAACCTTATCTCTCTTATATCAGTCTCCCTGATATACAAACATCTGGTATTCTCAGCTTGTCTGCAAACGCCACTGACTTACAAATCCGCTTCAACACAAATTCTTGAAGCTTTTCACACCTAAACCAAAAATCCTTATTCAAACTCAGTTTTCATCTCAGCCGCCCCAATATTTACACAATCTCATTCAGGCTAAGCCTGAAACAACCATATCAACCACTGATCTTTATTACCCACTGATTCACAACACTCATTGAGTCGAGCTTTACCTCCTTCCCAATCATATCCTTCCCACTTTTTGATTCACTTATATGAATCCCACCCATTTTTAGATACTCGCAAGTATTACAACCTGTGTTCACCCAATCTCAGTTGCTCCAATTTTTTACTTGAAACATACAGCCATCTCTTTTTATGGCTCATTTGACTGGAGACTTATGGGCCCACCATGCTTCCCCTGCTTATGGTGATTGTTTTGGTGAGGGTGTTGGTTTGATTGAGAGTTTTACAACTTGAAGATGATTTGTTGATGAATCTCTGATGGATTATATTTTCGGTGTGTTTTGTATGATCTTCGTTTCTTAAATTTGTGTGTGGCGGTTGTGTTGAATTTATTTTGGTAACCGAATTTTGTGTGGCCTGTGAATCTGGGTTTTCTTTGTTTGACCAAATCTAATAATTGATAGAGATGATGATAAGATTTTATGGGAGGTGTATTTTGTGTGAACGGTTTTAGGATCCGGATATGGTTTTTTTTCTTCGGTGTATTGTGTTTTTGTTTTGTGATAAGATTTGTGTGGGGATGTGGGTGGGTTTTTGACTGATTATTTCAATCAGTGTTAATTTTGGTGTGGTATTTTTGCCATTCAGTCAATATTAGTGTGTTTCTCCCCCTCAAAAGTTGCAACAACAATAGCATCTTTTGAAGCTTTTCACACTAATATTGACATAGCTCAGAATGTTATCAGCAGTCATGAACGGATCTGGATTAGAGAAAAATACACCCGCTCTTATACCACTTGTTGGTCCAAATGATTGAGTAATTCTTGATATATTTAAGAACAACTTCATTAATAATGAATAACAATAGTTATAAGATTTCTCAATACCATCTAGACTACATGATAACATCCTCAACTTTTTACGGGGATAATCTCGGTATATTATCCCCATTGAATGACAAATAAACTCTCATTGATCCAAGCTATGCTTGTGTTTCAATGAGAGGATGATCCTATCAACTAATACTATGTATTGTGTTTGTTTAGGAATGCATACCTATCTATTACAATTGCAGACATATATATAGGAAATTAGATAGGAAATAATACAAGACATGTGATGATGGTGACATGTGGTCCCCCATGTGGTCCATCTTTATCTTCTTTAAGAAAATCACCAACCATCCTTTTGTATGTGTAATCACAATATTCCCAATCTTATGGTAAAGTCTTGTACTTGTTTGACTTCTTCTCTTGGAAGTTCCCACCCATATGTTTTAGTCTGTATGTAGAGATAGCGTCTTTAGGATAACTGAGACATTTGTCAAAATCTCAGTGTCACTGGTGTTGTTTGTGGCTCATATATTTTACTTACTGACACCGTATCAGTAAGTAAAGAGCACTAAACAACACTCACTGATTTCTTTATCAGTGAGTCACTCACTATTTATTTAGTGAGTTAGGATATTTTATTTTCAAATCTTGTTCAGGGTGATTGGGTTAATTTATTGGACCCAACAATCTACCCCAATTTAAATATAAAAATAGCCTAAAGTGATTGGAAAAAGGTGTAAGACTGAGGGTTCAGTCTAAGGTTTCAGGTTGCTTAGTGAGTGGGGGTTCAGGGCCCAAGTTCAATGATCAGGTTCAATGACCTTTGGGTTCAGTGACCGAGGGTTCCCTGACCATGTTTAAGGTCTTTGGTTCATGTGTTTTGTGTGAATGAGTCAT
Organism: Chrysanthemum seticuspe; assembly: GCA_019973895.1. NCBI lineage: Eukaryota > Viridiplantae > Streptophyta > Magnoliopsida > Asterales > Asteraceae > Chrysanthemum > Chrysanthemum seticuspe. The sequence goes on along the minus strand of BPTQ01000006.1, from coordinate 202,004,677 downwards.
GGTTCAATTTTGATACATCAGTGTCCTTCTTCTTTTTCACACTCTATCATTAGTATTCCCTGATACAAATTAACTTTTAAAGCAAATTAGGGACCTGGTTCAATTTGATACATCAGTGTTCACACATTTGCCATTAACACCCTCATATGAAACACACTAAGATTTATGACTCTTGGGTTCGAATCATACATTCAGGGACTCATTTTCAGTGAGACCATGGTTCAGGGTCTCGGGTTATCATTTTTTAGTCACTCAGTTTTAGTCACAACAAGCTCAGTGGCTCGATTTTAGGGACTTATGTTTCGAAACCATCAGTTGGTTTCAATGAGCCATTTGGTTCAGGATGTATAGAGTAGAACCATCAGACTTGGGTTCAGTGAGTTGACTGTTCTTAGTCAGTTGTTTCATCCTTTATACCTGACTCACCATCTTCTAACCTACTCCCTGATGTTCATCGTCTCGCCTGATTCACTCCTTTCCCTGATTCTCACAACTCCCTGATGCTTCTTTCTTATCGGTCTCTGAGTCACACTTCTCGTCCATTCCCTGATACTTATCAGGGACGCCATTAGCCTATCCCGGGTTGAGACTCTTCAAAGACTTCTCAGGGAGTCGGGTTTTAGGGACTTGAATAACATTAAGTCATATTGGTTTCAGGCACTTAATACTCAGGTACTCCCTTGGTTTAGGTTTGGATTGTTCTTGGGTTCAGGTTATGGGTTAAAGGTTAAAAGATTTAAAGGTTTAGTGACATGGTTGAGTGACAAAAATAGTTTCATGCCATGTCTGAGACTCAGTCTCGTTTGTCAATTCCTGATGAACCTACTTCATACTTATCATACCCCAATCATCAATCTCGTGCTCAACCTGAAAACCCATTTTATACTCCCTGAATACACACTATCAACCCAATCAAGATTTTTATCTTCTTGAGTCAACAACCGTCACATCAGGTATCCTCTTTTTTATCTCCTAACACATCATCCCTATTCTAACCTTATCTCTTTTATATCAGTCTCCCTGATATACAAACATCTGGTATTCTCAGCTTGTCTGCAAACGCCACTGACTTACAAATCCGCTTCAAGACAAATTCTTGACACTTATACTCCTAAACCAAAAATCCTGATTCAAACTTAGTTTTCATCTCAACCGCCCCAATATTTACACAATCTCATTCAGGTTAAGCCTGAAACAACCATATCAACCACTGATCTTTATTACCCACTGATTCACAACACTCACTGAGTCGAGCTTTACCTCCTTCCAAATCATATCCTTCCCACTTTCTGATTGACTTATATGAATCCCACCCATTTTAAGAGACTTACAAGTATTACAACCAGTGTTCACCCAATCTCAGCTGCTCTAATTTTTTACTTGAAACATACAGCCATCTCTTTTTATGGCTCGTTTGACCGGAGAGTTATGGGCCCGCCATGCTTCCCCTGCTTATGGTGATTGTTTTGGTGAGGGTGTTGGTTTGATTGAGTGTTTTACAACTTGAAGAAGATTTGTTGATGAATCTGTGATGGATTATATTTTCGGTGTGTTTTGTGTGATCTTCGTTTGTTAGATTTGTGTGTGGCGGTTGTGTTGAATTTTTTTTGGTAACCGAATTTTGTGTGGCATGTGAATCTAGGTTTTCTTTGTTTGACCAGACCTAATAATTGATAGAGATGATGATAAGATTTTATGGGAGGTGTATTTTGTGTGAACGGTTTTAGGATCCGGATATGGTTTTTTTTGTGTCGGTGTATTGTGTTTTTGTTTTGTGATAAGATTTATGTGGGGATGTGGGCGGGTTTTTGACTGATTATTTCAAAGTGTTAATTTTGGTGTGGTATTTTTGCCATTCAGTCAATATCAGTGTGTTTCTCCCCCTCAAAAGTTGCAACAACAATAGCAACTTTTGAAGCTTTTCACACTAATATTGACATAGCTCATAATGTTATCAGCAGTCATGAACGGATCTGGATTAGAGAAAAATCCACCCGCTCTTATACCACTTGTTGGTCCAAATGATTGAGTAATTCTTGATATATTTAAGAACAACTTCATTAATAATGAATAACAATTGTTACAAGATTTCTCAATACCAACTAGACTACATGAAAAAATCCTCAACTTTTTACGGGGATAATCTCGGTATATTATCCCCATTGAATGAAAAATAAACTCTCATTGATCCAAGCTATGCTTGTGTTTTAATGAGAGGATGATCCTATCAACTAATACTATGTATTGTGTTTGTTTAGGAATGCATACCTATCTATTACAATTACAGACATATATATAGGAAATAATACAAGACATGTGATGATGGTGACATGTGGTCCCCCATGTGTGTCACACCCTCGCCGGAGGCGGAAACGCGAGGTGTAACGGAAGGGAACATAAGCACAAGATAATAGAACAT